>JAVJGG010000094.1:10985916-10999786 GCA_035590195.1 Aviceda cuculoides | reverse complement strand
ATACTGAACCCAAAACACAGCACTGTACCAGCTACTAGGAAGACAATTAACTCTATCCCAGCTGAAACCAGGACAGTGACAAAAGATGAAAATTGTGTTGGTACTTTCTGTTTTGAAGAGGTGTTTGATGATTTATCATATTTACTGCGCTATATTGTTTCAGCTAATACCAGACCTACTTAAAAAGGTATAAAATCCTTTCAAATTTCTTTCTTTACAATGCTTGTGGTCAGCCTTGCATGAAAAGGCCATTTGTTCTTCCCATATTAATGCTTGTGCTTTCATGTAGTTCTGAGAATTTCCTATTACTGTAAATTAATTTCAATTCATTAAGTGTCTGGGTCACAGGCAAAGGAATAATAGCAGTCAGAGACACAGGAGATTACTAGTTTGAATAATCGTAAATTGGCACCCACCCGCTTTCTTTCTAATATTGGGAAGAAGCTTCTGGATGTCAAAGCCATTTCATTAATCAAAAAAGCCTATAAATGTGAACTTTAAAGTTAGACAAGATAAAATTATTTTCTACATGAACGATATTTTACAGTGTGGAACAGTAGATTCTAGTCCCTATGGGAAACAGTGACGCGATGGTAAAGATTCATTTTTCTGTGTTACTTTGCTGTTATTTCAGGTCACTTGTGATTATTCAAAGTAATCCACTCAGCAGTTGTACATTATGCATATAGGGCTCAGTTGTGAAGAGATGACTCCAGAGCATGGAGAGTTTCTTATTTAGATATTAATTTGTCCTTTCATATAAATTATTATTTCTTCTGCCAAGATATTCATTAAAGCTGTTGCAGTAGTTTTCTTCCAGAGGAAAAAATGATAAGGTCCAATGAAAATGTTTTAATGAAAACAGATAACTGGTGTTTATTTCATATTCTTTCTTCTAAGTCTGGCTCAATGCTTACTGAAAACAACTGAAGAGAGTCCTACTAATTTCAGTAGGTTTCTCATCAAAGCACTAATCTCTAAAGAAAGCTGAGGGGTCGTTTGTCCAGGATCCACCTCCCCTTATACTGAAGAAAAAGAATGAAGTAGCATAAAAGGCCCTGAAAAACATCCTCACTGCAGGTGTTTCAGACAGGCCTGTAAAAAACTACCCTTTGAGGAGCAAACTGGAAACTACATGGTTAGAGAGTCTGTGTGTAGCATACCTGCAGCTGCAGGGAGCTGCAAACAAATTAGCTAGGCCCCCAGAGCTGTTTGAGTTGTGATGGATAGTCTTCCAGCATTTTCTCTGAAACCTTACACAGGGCGTAACAGTAGTGTGGAGGGGCATTCCCGCTGCTCTCTTCTTAGCCATCCCCAGTGCCACCTCTCTGTTTAAGCAAGGGTGAAAATTTCAATTATTGCTCTTTCTGCACCAAAGGCGGCTCCTGATATGGAGTCTGTCTCCTCAGCTTGGAGATGTATGTGTGGCATAAAGAATTTCAGAGTCACAGGCCTGGCTGGGAGAGAGAGGGAAGGCATATGTCTACGATGGGTCTTCTGGAAGTGGTTTGGTGGTGGTACCATGTTGTCAGCTCCGTCAGAGGATGCAGGTTGGGAAAAAGCTGACAGGGCTTGCCTCGCTCTGAAAATACTGCATGGTATTAACTGTGTGCCTTTGATACGTTCAGATGGAAGGAGTGGCGATGCTTTGTTCTGAATTTCTCCTTGTACCTATGCTTGTCATTAGATTACTCAATGAGAAAAGCTTGCTGTAAAGATTGATCAGTAATTTATCAATGTTTCTATCTTATCCATAACGTATGTGATATATATCATGTAACTAAGCGTGGCATAATTACTTAGATAAAGGATAATTCTGAAAACATTTGCATATGTAAATTCAAAAGAGGGATTTGTACGAACACAATTAGTCATACATTTTAAATCCTGTTTATTTAAAAAGTATGGTACTGAAAATTTACTCCCATTTTTGAGCTGCTGTCACTTCACTTAAAACATTGAAGGTACTTTGATTTTTGCATCAGACGGATGTTTCTAACATCTTTTTTCCCAAGGTTCCTCATTTTCTGTGGTAGTAGTTCAAACAGTGATAAAAACAATACGTCTCAGTTTATTTCAGTTATTACCACAACTATTCATCTGAGACAGGTTTTGAGCTTTCCCTAGCAATAGGATGGAATAGCAAAGCTTAGGATTGTATGTACTGGTTTCCCAATCTGCACAGGCATGTAACTCAAGAGCAGGACTTGAGAAGCAATCAGAATATTAAGCAATTAGTCATCAGTTACTAAATGAAAGAGAAAGTTCAAGTTTGGTAAATTAATAATGGTCAGTAGTCACAGAGGAGGATTCAGGCCCTTGTGAAGCCTGGGAAAGCTGTATGATATCCTAGTTTTTTTTAAATGACATGAATACATCTGTTTAAAATCTATCCTGGGATTATACTTTTTGGGTGCTCTTAATCCATCATGCATTGTAGTAGTGGAATTTCAAATGAGAACAGTGTAAGAATGCCAGATAGGGGTTTTTTTGGTTGTTTTGTTGTTGGTGGTGGTTTGGGGTTTTTTGAGCAATTATGATCTTTCTGAAGAATTTATGGCACTTGGCTTGGATGGCAGCTGTATCCTGTGGTAGAGGGTATTTGGAAGAGTATGTATGCACATATGCGTAGCTTTTACACAAATAAGACTATGTATCTGTAGTTATGCTAAACGAGAATTGCAATGGATATTTATTCATGTTTACTGATGCCAAGAAAAAATGTCCTTGCTATTTTATAACTACATGGGCAGATGGGTTAGAAAATAATTTTGCTTGGCTTTTGAAAGCTGGTGAAGACTTGTTTTGCATGTTCATTTCTCACAGCACAATTTCAGGTGGTGCAAGGTCACATCCCTGAAGAACAGAGAGGGTGAGAAGTGGTAAATCCTGTCATTGGCTTGATCCCTAGTATGGAGGCAGAGCTCTCTGAGCAAGAAGGCTCAAGAATGAGGAGAGAAGGTGTTGGAGTAACTAAAACTGAGTGAAAAAAGCTTGGGTTGGAAATTAAAGTATTTTTGAATATACCTTATTAAGCCTAATATAACTTATTTAGCCAACACCCGGAAAACAAGAGGGACATGTGGCTCAAAATACCGGGTTCTGTCTTTTGTTTTAAACAGAGCAGGAAAATCAATGGTGTAGGGTTTTTGCACAGCTGCTGTAGACTCTTCAATCTGCCCAGGGAGGCAAGAGGGAAAAGGTGGTACAGAGAGAGAGAGAGGAAGAGTTTTATGTCTGTAGAGTTTTATCTGCAGATGGGGGCAAATGGCTCCATCTGTCTCCGGGTTTGGAACGGAGGAAGTAGCTGGTAAAGGTGTCAGAATAAAGACTGGTCGGGTACTTGTAATTAATTTGGGAAACAAATCTTTCTCCAAAATGGGGAGTATGGAGTAGCTAAAAGAAAGCAAAGTAATAGTATAGGAGTGTGCTGCAGTCTTCTCACTTGACTGATAGTTTTTCTGTTTCAGCTGTGCAGCACAGATAGGTAATGTCTTGTGCTTGTCAAAAGGGGCAGAAAGAAGTCAGCTGACAGAAAGACAGTCAAGACGTAGATTTTAGAGAGAATTGCTGAACAGACTTAATGAAAAGAAACCAGGAACAATGGGAGGTTAGGGAAGGTGGTGTTTGAGCATGGTATGTGGGCTGCTGTGAGAGGCAATTTGCACAGAGCTCAGCCACGTGGTATGTCATCTGACACAGCTAACTGAAGTGATGAGATGTGCTCTCAAAGGCAAGGAATAGTAAATCTAGTGGGGGAAATGGCTTCTTGCCACTTGGCCCAGAGTGTTGCCCTGGGTGGGAAAGACACCTTTCTCCCAGAAGCCAACAAAAGATGACATAATAATGTACATATTCAAACCATTTCAAAAGGACCACCCTCCTCTGTTTTCTTATTCCTAAAGCCACAGAAGCGAGTGGATAGATGACATATAGACAGAAGAGAAACAAAACTGTGTGGCCTAATGATTTATATTGATTTCCAGGTGAGTGTATAATTTGGCTAGTAAATCCTGCTTAGGTATAGCCAAACTTAAAAATCAATGGCCAAAACGTGCAAACAATTTTTGCTTGTTAGCACAGCTACTAACACAATTCTGCTGTTCTAGATAATGCAGGTCCCTGAACAGTTGCAACAGTAGTTTACCTACCTGTGTCAGTCTTAGATTTACAGCATTTCATGCATGTATATATGTGTGTGTATCTATGTAAATGCACATGTATAGTATGGAGTTATTTATTCCTGTACATCAAACTTGAGAAAATTTGCTCATATTTTTCCTGGAATGTTGTGATAAATCTAGGAGTCAATTTTTCTGAGTCCCCATTCAGCTTGGTGAAAATACAACTTTTGTTTAAAACACTCTTTACACTTGGAGCTGGATGTTTGGATGTTACTGCTGGCCTGGTTTTCTTCCCTCCATTTTCCTTTTTCTGTTTGTTTTATATGCCTGTCCCCAGATATCTGTGCAGGTATACATCTATGTGGGAGTATATCCACACAAATGTACATGTACAGAAATGTGTGTGTATCTACACAGGGAAGGGCAGGCTGATGCTGGATTGTGGCTGGACAATTCCGGCTGTGAGCTCCAGATTCATGAAGGAAAAAGACTTCTGCCACCTTCTGGCATTCAATTGAAAACAATCAAACCACAGGCTTAGGAGTAGCTGCAGGCATGACGCAAGAAGATATAATTTGCAAGTGCAAACTTGCAGTGATATTCTTGTAAGTTAAGGTTTTATTTTCAGTTTGAATGCTGTAGTGGAGAAAGCCATAAAAGGCACAGATTTATATGCATAGCCAAGAGCACACATCTTTAAATTACTCTCTTAGCAGGGATACCAAACGGGACAATGGTAAGAATGCGTTTCTGGTGAGGGCCTCTGGGACACTGACAGAGTATCTCCAAGTGTGTGTTGTCTTTTCCCTCTTCTGGAGCAGAAAGCAGCAGGTTCAGCACATCCTTTGCTGTGATGAACCTGTCTGATGGTACTGAGGGCAAGAAAGGATTCAGATTTTTAAAGCAAGGATTACGGTTGCAGGCCTTGGTCAAGGACAAGTGACTTGAGCTCCTTGTTCTGTCATGTATTGTGTGTGATGTTTGTCATGCACTTGATCTCTCTCCCTTAATTTCCAACTGCAAAAAAGGTCTAATAGTACTACATTATTATTATCTTTTTTCTTCTCCATTCTATTGAAAACTCTTTTTATATTATCTTGTGGCTCACCATTTTGGGACTGGTACCAGGCTGTTTTGAACACCGCACATAGTACGTGATGTGTGGGTTTTTCTCCTCCCCAGAATTCTGTCATACCTTCTTTCATCAAGAAGGTAGAGCCTAAGGTTTCTTTGCTTATGTTTGGTGTGTATTTGTTTGTAATAGATAGCCTTCTGCAAGAACCTGTTAACTGAGTTACTTTACTAAATCATATGGACTAACTGGCTCATAATATAATCTTCTAAAACTATCAGTTTTGGAGGATTTGAGGCAGTATTTGAGAGATAGAAGACTCCTGAAGATGAAATCTTGTCCCCCTTGATTTGAATGGAGCTAATTTTCATACTGTATTACATTATTAATTCTTGAATCATATAGTTTCCATGGAAGACCATCTTTTTTTTTAATAATCTGAGTTCTTCAGAGCTGAAGTAATGTCTTCTTTTCTCAACCCTAAATTCAGAATATAGAAATTCAGCTACCTAAGTAGACTTTGCAAAATTAGTTTCTTTTCTTTGACAGTCAAGCTTTAGTAAATAATAAAGATTAAGGTAGACAATTCTTATCACAATGGCAAAGGATTACTGCTTTTGTACTTACTGCTTTAAAAAATTAGAACACCTTAATCTTTTAAAAACAATTTGGGTTTGGAAAAACAAATTGCATTGAAGCTGACAGGATGCTTGCCAAGTTCTAGGAGATGCAATTTGGAATGTCTGAGATATTAAACCTGAGTTCCTAATAGAAACAGGGACTCAATATTAACTCTTTCAGCTCTGCTGTAGTCTATAATGTATAAAGTGCATATTTTTGTGTCTTTCTCATAAAACCCAGGAAATTGCTGCTCAGTTTCTGTACTGTCTCGGGGTACAAGATGAGAAATGAACTCCTGGTTTATTTGCTCCTGCCCCCAGAGAACAGAGGCCACCATAATACATAAATACATGTACCATAATACATAAATATATATTCCATAATCACTTTCATAAACTGATCATGCACTCTCTTGAAATTGAACTGTATTTTGGCCTGCCGCTACTGTTGCGAGATGAATTCAGAATCTCACCGTAATACTTAGAAACCTTTGTATTCTCAGCCAGAATATATCTGTGATCCTACTTGTATACATATGTCTTTGTGCTAGCATGGCCATGTGAGTTTAGCAGTTGGGATGCTTTATTTCTTATCCTCCTGAGGTACTTAAAATAGTACTTGAAATACAGCAAGCATATTGTCTTATGGTTCTATTACTAAACTATCCAGTCTTAAACCCTACTTTCAACCTGCTAGTGACTACAGGAGTCTCTCTGTGTTGGTACTCATACCTCCTTACTCTATTGACAACTTTTCAGCTGATAAATCCTAGGGTCTGATTGTTCAGGGGTGCACAAATTGCTAGATCACAGACAATAAACCTCTAATAAGCCTATGGTGTTTTTCAAACTGATGATGTTTCAAATAATAGCAAATTATTATTTTTTTCTGTTCTCTGAGTGTGTGACCTTATTTTTCATAGTAGTGAATTTCACCATAATTATGTTTTCTGGTTTCAGAAGTTATCATCTTTTTAAATGCTCTCTAAATACCTCTGTGTATTTATCATACTTCCTAGTTTCTGTCGTAGTTAATTCCTTTAATAGTATTTGTCAGGATCATTTCTGATAATATCAAATAACCAACTAAAATTCTCAGGTTCAAAATGAGTAGCTGCTGAGAAAATAGGATAACTGAAAAACTCAAAACCTGAGCATGTCAGAGGAAATTTGGAATTTCTTTAAGGTCCTTTATTGTGAAGCTAGGAACCTTGTCTGTATTTAGCTTCGTTTAACTCATGACTGCACTATCCAACAAGATCAATTATCATGGTTTTTTTCCTCTGGCTTTAAGATTTTAAAATTTATTAAATGCACACCACTCCTGCAGAACTTTTTAATAGGTAAGTGTTATTCTTCTATATTCAAATTTGACTGTAGGGCCACTATCCCAGGAGGTCTTTCTTTCCTTTATTATACTTCCTCCACATTACACAGATTCAGTCTGTTTTACCATGATCTCCCTGTTTATTTCTTTGTTGTCTGTTATATTAATATCATTCCGTTTCTGACTATATTGTCATTATATCTGTATTCTTCTTATTGCCTTTTTTACATCTTGCACTGTCCTCTCTGTTTGGATGTGGCTGTTAGTCTATACGCATTAACATATTTTTTATAGCTTCACAAATTAAAAGTAGTTTTAGAGACTTTGGGTCCTGTGTGCTCTTTATTTAATTTTCTTCTAGTAGTTTCAGACTTAGTCTCTCAAGGCCAACACTGAAAGTCTTATCTGAAAGAATCACCTAAGAAAGGTTCATTTTAATGAGAATACTTTCCAGTGGTTACATTTACTGACTGTTTCTTTTTACCAGAAGTCTTTTTTCTATCTGTTCCTCTTCATTAGCTGCATCCTACTTTAATTTGCACTGTGCATTTGTCTCACCTATGTATAAATACTACTTTATCCAGCAGTAACTTTACAATGACACGACCTAAGCGAAGAAAGATTTCCTTCCTTCCTTCCTTCCTTCCTTCCTTCCTTCCTTCCTTCCTTCCTTCCTTTTTTCTTTCTTTTCTTTCTTTTCTTTCTTTTCTTTCTTTCTTTCTGTCTTTCTGTCTTTCCTGCCTCAAGGCTATGTTCCTTGTCCTAGCTTGCTGACCTCTTCGTTCTGTGCTCTCTGATGACAGGCCAGTCAATTTGTCCCTCATGCAATTCAACGGTTCCTGGGATTGTGTGAATCTCCAGTCTTCTCAATTTCATTTTTCCTTCATCTGGTTCGTGATTACTTCCTACCTCTCCTGTCCCCTTCCCCTCTCCTTCATTTATGTTTTTTTAATCTTCTCTATGTTGCCCTCATCACATATACGTCTCAGCCCTCAGATTTTATCTTCCTCTGTGCTTGTGGGGTTCATCTGGTCTCTTCTTTTGCTTGTCTGTTTGCTCTATGCAGCATTTCTGTTTCTCTGTGCAGCTATCTTGCCCTGTTACCAACTCTTTTTCTTGCCATATTTAATCACTCCTCTGTCTTGTCTATGTGTTCACATGCTCCAGGTCTTTCTGTTTGCAGGTATTTACAACTTACATCATGTCAAATTAATATTCTGTTTTCTTTCCTGTGTGTTCTCTTAAAAAACTTTCTAAATTTCTCCCATGTCTCCAGATGTTGGTTTCCTTAGTTCTTCTCTTCCATACTTTCTGTTGGGTGATAGCATTATGTTCCCATCAGGTAACCACTTAAGGATATGTCTTTATTCAGCTTTTTCAGCTAGTAATGTTTATTGTCACATTCTTTTGAGTCTCCTGTAAAAACAGTTGTAACCCTTATATAAAAATACAGTCCATTCTGACTTCACATTTTTTTCCTCCTCTCTTTATCATTACATTTAACTCTCACAAACTTCCCATTTTGACACTTTCTACTTATTGACTTTCCAAGACACTGTCTTTTTAAAATTTTCCCTAGGTAAAATTTTTTTTTTAAAAGTTTTGCAGTTAAACTGCTCATCAGCCATAGCCGAAGACACCTGCAATATGCTTTCAAGTACAAGGCCTTTGTCTTACTCAAAAGTTTGGTGTGCCTAAGAAGAATCTGCAAACTGGGAAATTCAACCACACCACAGACTTTATGAACAAAGCTATCATCAACTAATAGACTTGGTTCCTGTTTCCCTCTCCCATAGATTTTCCCTCAAAAAGAATGAATTTCATGCCAAATTCCCTGTTCAGCAGTATTTGTTCTATTGTTAGACAACAAGTTGCTTTCACTTTATCTTCAGAAAAAGAAATCAACATTGTTGGATGGTTTCATATATTAGTCTGAAACCTGACTCCACTTTCATGGGATATACATTGAAACAATTTTTGTTTTCTAGTCATAGTTTTTCACACACACAGTTGTTAAATTAAAAACTATCCATTCCATAATATTTGGGGACTGTTGGGTTTTTTTCCCTAAGCTGGTCATAAGAGGCTTAAAATATAAACTCATGATCCTCTATATAAATCATTTGTCATAAACGATATACCATGTAGTATACTTTATTTCTTGTCAGTGAGGTGTAGGCTACTTTAATTAAATGTAATGGAATTTTCCATTGTGAATCCTTTCATACCTGCATGGATGGAATGATAGAAATCAGTGCTAAGGATAGTATCTCACAAGTCAAACAGACTCGGATTTTAAAATTAAAAAACTATTAGTTTCACTTTTTTTTTCCCCCTCTGGATTTGTATGGAATCTCAGGTACATGGAAATTTTGACACAAACCTGTGTTTTGTCTAAATTCTACCTCAGAAACAACGGGAAGAAAATTATAGTAGTCAAAATGCTAAAAATTGTTTGGTTTCCAGAACAGAATCAAGGAATAATCTGTAATTAATGCTGGTTTCCCTGGAGTCAGAAGATAAGCTGTTGCTCCAGACAACGTAGAAAGGTTCGTTCTCAAACCCCCATTTGTCTATAACTTTGCAAACACTGTATAAGCTTGTGTTAGTTTGATGAAGTGGAAGTTGTTTCAAAGGATGGAATACATATTTTTAAATTAATAACAGACTGGCAGTAATGAGATAACCACAGGGGCTCCAGTGCATCTCTGCAAGCTTTGACAAAGTGTGGGTGCAAAACATCACAGGTTTTGACCCACATATGGTGAATATTTGAATACCTGGTTGGAAGAAAAATCTGTGAACAAAAAGTGAATTTATTTATTCCCACTTCCCATTGGTGTGTGCTGTATATGTACCCTGTGCTGGGTGACTGCTGCCTTTGCTTACCTTTGTTTAGCCTGTAAGGCTTTGCATAGTCATTAAGGCTGTGGACATACCAAGGGATAGTTAGCCCTTCCATTATCACCATTACTGCTCCCCAAGGGTTTCCTTCCTCCTAGAGCAGCCTGAAAGTGTTATCGCTTGGCAAGTTCACAGAAGCCAAGTATCATCATGCCGTATAAAGAAAAGCAAATATTCTTTCCTCTTGGCAAAGCTGATCAGGAAGAGTCTTCTGGTTTGAGATGGTTAAGGTGATCTTTAAGGTGTTCTTTAGTGCTCACACAGCCTGTGGTACTGTTTGTGCATGTAAAATGCACCATGACTGACAAGAAGGTCCTCAGACCTGTAAGGATTTTGCTTTATTTATGTATTTATTTTGCAATTTAAAATAAGAGTGCTGTAGGCAGAAAAGGACTGGTTTGAAAGTGATTGTGTTTGAGGCTGAGGCAAGACTAGTGTTGTCTTCTTTCCTTTAAAATCAGACAGGATTTTTAAGGGATTTAAAAGGAGATTGCATGTATGTGAACAGTTTAAAAGATGGCTAATGGACAGGGTAACCTTTGGTGTGGATATACCTTTCCAAGTTCATAGAGTTTAAAAACCCATAACGTATGTAAAATAACAGCCTTGCAGTGTGATTGGCATCTTTGTGCCAGAGGCAATGAATCAGTATTAAAACCCTAAGTTCATGACAATCAAAGTGGTCTCTTCACCCAATAGCTGGTTCTTTCAGTTCAGAGTTTATGTGATACATGATTCTGGGAGCTTTAACTATCATGCTGTCGAGACAAAACATACTTCTTTTAAAAGAGGAAAATAGGATTGTATAAGTTGTGTTTCCACTGTTTGGTGTTGTGTGCATGTTAGAAAGCTAAGAGGTTTGCATCTTTCTTGAATGATATCATTACCATCTGCCGTTTATGCCCACAAAAAGATCAAACTCTGGAAAACTCTGTGCAAACTCTATAAAGTTTTATTGAACTACCAGTGCAAGCTGAAGTTGGAGCTTCAGCTGTTGTTTCAGAGTAGAGAAGAGAAAGCACAGTGTATGAGACTAGTGGTATATAATGAAATGTGTTATACCCTGACTGTGGAATGGCTGCTCATTACGAGAATAGAGAACAATCATCCATGCTGAACATAGGTTTATTTACCCACAGTCTATGCCTGAAAAGGCATTTTCAACCTTCATACCTATGCCTAGTCACCCCCATGTAGGCATTCCAAACAAACAGAAAACTTAAACTGCTAAGCTGTTTCAGTGGCGATTTCTTCTCTGAATGGGAAGCAGAAGGAGAATCAGAGCAGACCAACCAAAAAAAACCCAAGCTCCAAATGCTGGCTAGTTCTGATGAACTTTAGTTTGTTCTCTGGAGTTTGGCTCTTTCACGAGTGCAGTTCTTAACAAAGCATTACAAAATTGTCTCTAAAAAGCTGAGACTTTTAAAATAGAATATATATGTACAAACCTGTTATCTTCAAAAAGAAATTCAGTGTCTAAGTGAGCAAAATATAGTTATTCTTTTCAGAGATTTCATTGGGTCTTCAAAGTCAACTCAGAGTGTGGCTTTGGTAAAAATTTAAGTACAAGATTTCTGAGAGGTTATGGTCTTCAGTGAACATTAGATGTATGTCTTTATGGAAATGTTGCTTTCTGACAGCTGTGCAATTATCTGCTGTCACCACTGTGCCACATAGTTAAATGGTCAACAGTTACCATGTTTATAAATAGTATGTGACATTTGAGCTTTGAAAAGTAAATTCTTACTGAATGCTTTTGGAAGAGTTCCATATACAGTACTTCACTTTTATCCATCTTTCAGTGGAATATGCATTAAATGGAATGGGAACAGAGGTTGAATATGATAAGCATTACCTATAAAATAGGAATAAGATTAAACAGAAATTCCAAGGCATTACATTGAAGTGATTAAGGCTAAAACAATAGGTAATGTCACATATATTGCAGTAGTTACTCAAGAACATTACAGCTGTGTAGCCAGGAGAAGTTGCAGTGTATAGTTCCTCTTCTCCCACTCTTCCTTATGATTTTCTTCTTCTCCAACATTTCACTTGATTAACATTAAACTTTTATGTAGGTTGTCTTCAGCGTAGTTTTTTCTGATCACGTGTGACCTAAGTAACAGGCAACTAGTGCAGTACAAACTTTAAAATGTATTATTAGTATATTACAGTTTGGGTAATTATCAAATCATATTGTGCAAGATGTCATGTACACCTTCTAATTAGCATTCATCAACTGTGGGGGTGTGTCCTAAAAGCTGTTGAAGGTTTGGGTCATATTTACTCCTGTTTACATGAAATGTCTTATTGGCAACTGAAAATGGAACTCAGTTGTGGACAGCATTTGGGAATTTGCTCTGGGTTGTATTTTTCTTTTTTTTCCCCTCTCCCCCCCCCCTCCCCTTCTTTTTCTTACACCCCCCACCCCCCACCCCACATTTCTTTTTTTCCCTTTTTTCTTCCTTTCTTAAGTTGAGTTATTTAGCTGTGGAGGAACTGAGACAGAGGTCAAGAAAGGACCATCTCGTATCATTTGGACAGAGACCATAAATGAAATATTACAGAGTTTGTGGGGAACAGGAACACTGGATAGGTATTCCAGACTAATGACCAGATGTCTGGGTGGGAGAGTATAGAGATCTATATGACCAATTTGGCCTATCTTTTGCGGGAGATTCAAGTTGAATATGCCAGGTTTATAGGCATATACTACTGGAGGAGCCCAAAACAGTTAAAATACCAACCAATCTTATGATAGCCTTTCAATAATTACTTGTGCTTCATCAGTACCACTGAGGGAAGAACAGTTTTTCTTAGCAATGCAGTTCTATGGAATAGTAACAAGGAAATATCAGGCTTCGTGTTTTAATGCAAGTGCACGATAACTTGAAAAAATGTCCCCATTGAGTGACGTTTGTTAGTAATATGTTTATAGAGTGTGGACCAAGAATGAAGTAACATGTACAGTGAATTATCAAGAAATGTGGATCTTAAAAGCACGTTATGCTTGTGGTTCATTAATCATTTGTATGAAGCTAATATGTACCAAGATTGGAATTGACAGCTTCTGTTTTAAGTGTAGGGAAATTAACTGTATCTTTGACATGAGGTATTGATCACTGAAAGATAGACTCAGTGAGCCTGCTAAGTGTTTTTTAAGAAGTGTGTATGTGCACATTTCTAGGAAGATGTTCAGAAAAAAGAAAAATATAGGATTTCTGGCAAACCCTTTTTTATTAAAAGCACAAATTCTTCATGGAGAATGACATTCAGTAAGAAAGGGTCAGGTTCAGTGAATTTTCTGATCTGAAAAAGTATGTCATGGAACCTCTTTAAATTCCCATTTTATCATTTAGAGAAAGAAGAATTTTATATTTCGCTTTGAAATGACATTTAGAAATTTTAATTAACCTGTATTAAATGAGAAAAGTAAACTTACAGTCCTGATTCAGTTTACTACAACTGAGTTTTTCCTCTTCAAGGTTCTTAGTCCAAACGTCTGTATTGGGTTTGTGTGGCAAGGTTTTGGTGGCGAGGGGGCTACAGGGGCAGCTTCTGTGGGAAGCTGCTAGAAGCTTCCCCCATGTCTGATAGGGCCAATGCCAGCCGGCTCCAAGATGGACCTGCCACTGGCCAAGGCCCAGCCCATCAGCAACAGTGGTAGTGCCTCTGGGAGTACAGATTTAAGAAGGGAAAAAAGTTGCTGTGGGACAAAAACTGCAGCTGGAGAGAGGAGTGAGAACGTGAGAGAACCAACCCTGCAGACCCCCAGGTCAGTGCAGAAGGAGGGGGAGGAGATGCTCCAGGCGCCGGAGCAGAG
>JAVJGG010000094.1:10964107-10985436 GCA_035590195.1 Aviceda cuculoides | reverse complement strand
AGAGAATCTGGGAGTGAAGTTGTGCCTGGGAAGAAGGGAGGGGTGGAGGGAAGGTGTTTTGAGATTTGGTTTTATTTTTCATTACCCTGCTCTGGTTGATTGGTAATAAATTGAGTTAATTTTCCCCAAGCTGAGTCTGTTTTGCCTGTGATAGTAATTGGTTGAGTGATCTCTCCCTGTCCTTGTCTCGACCCATGAGCTTTTCGTTCTATTTTCTCCCTCCTGTCCAGCTGAGAGGTGGGGAGTGACAGGGGGTGGACATCTGGCATCCAGCTAGGGTCAACCCACCACAATGTCTTAGTTTTATGATTTTTCATCTAGAGTTGGGACTTCGTACTGTGGCCTGGAAAATTTCATTTTAATCCCTGCACTAATGGTACCATTACCAATTAAGCTTTAGAAACACTATGGGTTTGGAGTATTCTTTAGTCCACTCTAAGTGTTATAGTTAGTTTTTTAAAAATTATTTTTTTAAGTACTTTATTGTGGCTAGTAATGCTTATTTTATTTATTTATTTTTAATCTATTAAAAATCATAGGATTTATGCCCCCCTAGAGGTACTGTGCCAAGAGGTGTTTATTAAAAATGCGAAGGAAAGAAAGGTTCTAATGAAGTGCAAGAATCTCAGTAACTGCTACAGACAAATTGTTTTTCTGTGAAGTTCTATTGCCTATGCAAGTCACTCCTGGATGTGAACTGCACTATTTTAATTGAAGAAGTTTCTAAATATAAATTGGGTATCTAGGGGATATAGACTGAACCCATCTGCTTTACCAGAATTGACTTTTTCATATCTGCTATCTTAACTTATTTGTACCAAAGACATATACAAAGCTTCTAAGATAAACAGGTACAGTTTGATACTATCCAATTAATTACTGTCAGAAGTATTGCACTGGAAACTTGGTCTGTATCTCTTCTTTGGGATCTAAACTAGTTCCCTGATTCCTAGGATGTTTTCCTGGACATTTAAATCAAGAATAGAGCCATTTTTAGAAATATAAATCCACCTCCTGCAGGGAAAGTCAGCAGCTGGAGCTAGGGTTGGATAAGGCTTACGAAATGCTATAAAGAAGGTAGTGACTTTTTTTTTTCCCCCATTGCTGTTTTACTATAATAGATTTCAAAACGGTTCTGAAGAATTTTTCTTTTCTTTTTTCTTTTTTTTTTTTTTTTGTGGAGGGAAGAAAAGACAGTAATTAAATAATTCCCCAAGGATGTAAAGAAAAAAAGGATGGAAAGAAAAAAGCTGCTCTTGGAAGCAGGTCACTGGCTACAACCTTGCTTGGGACAAAAAGAGCTGGAAACAGTTTTCTTTTGAAACCTGTCCAGTGGCAAATATAATGTGAGCAGGTAATGAATTTTAAGGGCTGAGACTGATCCCTTATGAAAGATTTGCAAAGAGCTGAAATTTAGACATGATTACTTCCCCAAGCCCTTCTTTACTTCTATCTTCATTATGAATAATAAAAGAAGACAAAAAAAGAGAAAAAAGAGGTTTATTTGTCATTTTCATGCTGGTTGCTTTAGAAATATGAAGGGAAGGATGACAAATGACATCAGAAGAACCAGAGATTTGAGATACTTGCATGTGATGAAAGTTTTTTGTTTGTTTTTTCTTTTTTTTTTACTTATTTCATAGTAGTGAAGCTAACCTTGGTTGTTTCCTAACCTCATCCAACAGTGTCCTGGTCTCTAAAAAGAACTTGGGTCTCCTTCAGACTCTTTCTTCAGATGCTTGCTGGCTAGCCCCCTCTGTGCCTGGTTTTCTGCTGTGAGCGTCCTGGGGGCTGGCTGTTGGCAGGCTGGCTGGTTGGCAGGGATCTGCAGTGGGGTTGCAAGCTGGAAGACAGCTGCATAGGAGGAGCTTTGTACCAGGGCCTGGTTCCTGGAGCTGTGGTCTTGAGATGGCCAGTGTATCTGCCGGTGCCTCCGTGGAGCACTCACCATGTTGCAGGTGTATTTGCCCTCTGCTGCCAGGTGTAATTAGTCATCGTTTGGCAACAACTTTGGTTTTGTGTTCTTTCAGTATCTCTTAGTACGCTCTTTCCAAATTATTTTCTAACTGTGAACTTCCCAGTTTACCCTCTCTTTCATTTTTTTTTCTGGAAAGCTATGATGCTCTTTATCATCACCATTAAGGTAAAGGATGTGCAAGTAATACCCTTTACTACTTTTATATCCCTCCTAGCAAAACACTTTGGTGGTTCTTTTATATCATGGATTTCAGGGTGGCAGCCCTTGTTTCCAAAACTGTAGACACAACAGGACCATCTGTGTTTGCCATCTGCAAGACATTTCCTTCTAGGATCCTGGGACTGGTTACGGGGCTTCCAGACATTCCTACTGCCTGGGTACCCCTGGGTACGCAGTAAGGAGACACCAGGTTTGTTACTATAACACAGACACACGTAAGCCTACACTCTTCAGCACATCTTGCCGTCACTGGAACACAATCTGCCCATGTCTGTTTGAAGACCCACCAGCATCTCTCTGTGTCCAGTTGCTCATCTCCACGTTTCTTTCTACACAGCCTGCTTTTTGCTGCTAATACCAAGGTGCTGACCCTGGCAAAGCAGCCAGGAAAAGAGCCTTCCCTATTACTAGGCAGCCATTATGCCCTTGGAAATGTTTTCAGTTTCAGAAGGTCAGGAAAGGATTGTTTCTGTTCTTTTTTTTTTTTTTTTTCCCTGCAGAATTGCTTTATTTCTGAACATAGCAGTATTTATTGCTTACTTTCCTAACTTCTCCTTTTAATCCTGCAACTGCCATTAGATAAAATAATGAACCGAATTACTTATTCATAAAGGCAATGTAAATACTTGTTCTCCACTGTATTCCAATAAAATAATGCCATGGATTATATGCAGTAAATTATTTTAAGTTATACATTTAAAAATAAACAAAGCCATATACATGAAAATATCTTTGATCATTTTTCATGAAGCATCTTATTCTTTTCGTTTATCATTTTTGGTACCAGATCTGAAACCTTAATGCTCATATTTTGATTTTCAGTGTCGCCCTATTTAATTTCTATTGCAAATGCTTTCTACTGAGAAATTATAAACAGTTTTCTACATGCAGTGCTCCCCTTCCCCTTGTCCCAGTCTGGCCCAATTCTGATAATATTTATATGTTGTCATTAATAGTGGTGCACTGAGTGAATTATAATTCTCTTGTTTGGGTGCTGCATTTTAACATTTGGCAAATATAGTTGGGGAGGAAGAAGGGCATACAGTCTCAAACCACCCTCTTTTTTCCAAATTTGTAGAAGCTATTTGCTAGTCTAAGAGAAAATCAAGGAAAGATGGATGTTCTTTAATTCCCAGTGTGCTGTTCATCTCAAAAGCAGATTTTATATTTGATAGACATATTGTGAGGCATTACTCCCAAGTGTCAACTAGACTCTATGTGTATATAGAGTATATAAAGAGCTAGCATATTTTGTACATATATTAATAATTTTTCCACAAAAAAGGCCCATAACATATTTTGGCACATGAATCCTGTCCCAATAGCTGGCAGAGCTTTTCCTCAGCCACAGTGATCACACAAATTTCTAGCCTACTTTCTTTAATACAGGGTGCATTTATGAAATAGGCTGTAATAGATCCTTCAGGATGTTTCATAGATAATTTTTTTTCTTTTTGAATGGATGGAGGCACAAGCTTTAACAAATGACAAGATCTTGAACAGCTTAAATAATTAAAAACTAATTAAAAGTGGATGACCATAATGTCCCAAGTGTTGATACTTTTTCCTTTTTAAAGAAAAAGAAACTCCGTAACTTACAAACATGTATTTTCTTTCTTATTCTGAGAATTCTGAATAAATTTTTTTACAATATCACAGGTCTTCAGGACCATGCTCTTCACACTGCTTAACTTCCATAAGCCTCCAGCAATACACCTCCAATATACCAGCACTATTGGGAGGTTTAAACCTCCAAGATGTGTCTTTCAATAGTTCATTTTAGGATTCTGTAGGACAGCCAGTCTGTAAATATGGTGCAAAATCTGAAGCACAGAATGTTTCTGCTTCCTCTCAGCATGTCTGGGTTTAGAATAATGCTTCATGCTATATGTTGCAGCTCTAAACAGAAGATATTTATAGATATTTAAACTTGCCTACCTACGGTTATGTTTCTAAATACATTTCAGCCTTTTAGAGTGCCAAGCCATTGACTTCTGTGGGAGGCGCTGAATGGTCTAGCACTCTGATGACTAAAGATAAACTCTTAGTAATCTAAATTTAGGCATCTCATTTTAAAAACTTTGGCCCAGATATGTGAACCCGGAAGAATGAGTTGCAATGATTCATTTCGAATTCCCTGGCTCTTGCGGCTCCCCAGTCTTAGCATTTATTCATACAAAATTGTTCACTGTTGCAAATAAATCACAAAATGTAGCCAATGCAATAACTCTGCACCTGAGCATTATTTAGTTCTGCTTTGCTAATGTTGGCAGCACTTTGCTTTTCCTCTATACGTTACAGCACCTGGGTATTTTGGCTTTGTCTGAATATATTAGAGGGGTGAATAGGGAGAAAATGTACAAGTTTTTGCCCTCACTTCCATTACTGCTAGCTTTCCTGATAGCTGCAATTCCTCAATTAGGTGGTCAGTTTAATTTTCCTGCCAGCTTAAAAGAAGCACAAGGGAGACAATTACCAAGGGAGACAATTTTTCACTGCATGCTTAGAAGATTATCTTGTCAGAAGTGTTGTCTCTAGTGGTTCTCATCTGCTTTGACACCAGGGATAGTTAATTTCCCATAATGCTGTTTATGATGATGATGAGAAATACTGTGCCCTGTCTGTGTTGATTTTTCTCTTTCGACTGCTTTGCAGTTTCTCTTTTGGGATTTTTACCTCTTTAAAGGAGTACCTCACCTTGTAGACAGGAGAAATAGACTAAGGTATATGTGTTGCCCACAATTTTCTCTTAGGTTTGTGTGGGCTGCACAAATATGTAAAGTTTTAAAACACAATTACTTAGGCAAATACTTTGTACCTTTTTTTTTAACACAGTACGAACCAAGAGTAATGCTAAAAATGTCAGTGTTGGCTACTCAGCCAGTTTTTTATTTGTTTTTTTGTTAGGATCAGGTAACAGTACTCCCTTTGCCTATATTAAGGATGGATAACTTGTCATTTCACTGCAACCTTATAAGTCGTGGGCGTTTATTCTAAGCCAGTCATCTGTACTCGGTGTTATGAGAGAAGGTGATTCATCCTGTCTGATGCTAAGTATCTGAGATGCTTACTATGCAAATGTGTTCTGGAGAGGAAGGTGGTTGATGATGTTCCTGCCCAGCCCAGTGCTGCAGTCTATAGAGCCTCTCTGTACCAGTGCAGTTGTTTCTGAGGCCACACACAATGAACAGGGCGAGGAAATTATCCAAGTTAAAAACCAGTAACTGGAAGTATTTTGTTCATCTGTATTTGTTGGTTTAACCAGGTTCATTTCAATGATTCACAGGGCCATTTATAACGCAGCGTTAAGAATATCTGTTCAATAAACGGGGTCATATTGGCACAGAAGAAAGAAGTGGTTGAAGGCAGGGACATTCAAAACTTTGTGTAATGAACTGCCTCCTGAAATATATGTGTGCGCTGGGACTGTCCTGTTTTATTAGGCGAGATGAATCCACAATAGTTGTTTAGCCATGTGTTAAGCAGGACATTACCAATATGATTATCACTGTAGTGTACACCTCTTGATGCTTGATATTGCTTTATTAGACTATAAAATAACCTGAAGAGAGCTTATCGATGTCAAACAAAGGGGGCAGTTAGAAACTTCTATGTATATTGCCATATCCTTCCACTGAGGTCCTCAGTACTAGTAGTGCTGTTTGTGCTAGCGCTCTTTCCCAGTTTTAGCATCTTAGCAAACCATGAGGGTTATACGTGTATGGATAAATATACTGTCCGATGAGATGGCCTGTTTCTTTATAATATGTAGCAATTACCCAAGTCCCCACCGGGAAGCCAGAAAAAGTGTCCATGCTAATCATAACTTTCTCTTGGGTCTTATGTAAATATGGAGAGGATGACTCATATGAACTTCACTTGAGTGTCTCAGAGTGGTGTTTTTCATTAAATGGGTTAGCTAACAGTTGTAAAGAGGCAGAGGCAGTATATTTTGGGAGACATATTGAAAAGAAACCCAGCCTACTAGGATGCATTAGATATATGGAAGTTAAATCCCACAAACTACATCATCTTGTGTGCAGTTGTTCATCATAGGATCCCTTATCATGCTGATGTACCACCCTGCTTCGGTATGCTTTTATGGTACGTCTAGGGAATATCTTCATGGTACAGGGTACTTTGGTTTAGATACTGAAGTCAGAGAAATGTGACTACCACCGTTAAGATACTGTTCCATGAAGCAGCTCTGCAAGAGATGAAAAGAACTATACTGAAACAATGCCAATAGCAATGAAAGCAATCAAAATGAGCTTTATAGTACCTTTTTATATAAGTTCTTTCTGGAATATGTTTCACATGTTTTATTTATTTTTATTATTATATTTTTTTTTATTTTTGTAGGCTGTGGAAACCAACCTTGCATCAAAGGATAGTCACTGGGTCTATGTAAATGAGGTAAGAAAGTCAAAAGAGACAACATAGCTTGGTACATTCACTCATCACCATCTCTAGTTTCATATGTTTTGATGCACCAAACTGAGCATACACTTAGCATTTTTGCTTTTTGATGGTACAAGATGCAAACTCTGTGGTGTCATTGCTTGTCTGTCTCAGCTGAATTGACATAGGTTGAATACCAAAGGTCAAAATATAGCTTCCAATATACCTCATAGCAGCTAGGAGACTTTATTTTTACCTCCACGTTGACCCTACTTCATTAGCTATTTAGGAGGCAGTGAGTATCTCAAAAGAAACCTCGGATACATGCATCTATGTCTGCCGGAATCTCACCCTTCTCTGCCATGAAAGCCTGCACTCAGATACTAGGAGAGGAAAGAGCGCTGAGGCTAGTTGCAGGCTTAGCTCATTCAAATATGCATTTACATGATATACAGGTTTTCTCTAGTGCAGAATGTGTTGTGTTTTGGCCAAGATCCAAGATAGCATAGATTTAAAATGTGACATTTCCTCTCTGCAGCAAATGGTATCCTGTCCTGCTACTATGATTATTTATTTTACCTTAGTACCACAATGCCCTAATGGGAATCAGTGCAGACTTTTATTTAAAAAGCAATGCAAAGCTTGAAATATACTATATAAAAAAATTTATAAATCACTGATTGTTCATGATAAGTGGCACTATTTTATATATTTCTGGGTTTAATAATGATTTGTTAAAAGATAGTAAAATATCTAAGTTAAAAAGAACTGTGTTCACTGTTTTGTTTTTATAGTATAAAAGCATGGCCTCTACTTTAATAACCAATTCCTTTGTTAATTTCTCATTTCTTTCTTGGCACCTAGCTAATAATTTTGGATAGGCTACTTCTAATGGTAACTATAAATTGTATTGTGTGGCATTAGAGAGGCTCTGTAATTAAATAGGGGTTAGGGAAAGCGAGTGAAATCTCTGCTTATAAAGGCCTTATAAATTTTTTCTAGTCCTTGTTACATTTAAGTACCTCCTGATTGGTCAGCTGCAGTAATGACCCACTACAAAATATCAGCAAGATGCCCAGAGAGTCAGTGTTTATATTCTCATAAAGAAAATACAGTGCATATTTCCCTAAACATTTATAGAGAGGAGTGTTTGTGAATCTGTTATTGCTGCTGTTATTGTTAAAATGTTAAAACTCGCTTTGTGAAGCCTGAATCTGTAACATCACAAATAAAAACCTTCAGCACTCATGCACAAACGTGTGTGTACATACACATACACAAACACATCACACAGGGTGTAAATTCTGCTTTTATTTTGGGAACTTTTTTATTTTCTCTTTTATGGCTAGAGACTGGGTAGGGAAGCTATGATAGCAAAATGTAAATCTAAAGTATAAGTTTTTAGTGAAAAATATTAGTGCACAGACTTGTAAATGTCTCAAAATGCAATTAATTCAAACAGATCACTACAGAAGCTTTTCACATTCATGAAACTTTGGAGAACTCTTTGCAGGCAAAAAGAAGAGGAAATGTCTGGATTATCCTTTTTTTTACGAGAAAAGTGTTGGTCTTTGTGTGCTTAAAGCTGCTGTGGAAAGTAAACATCCACATGGATGTATCTGTAGAAATATAGAGGTTCCTTAGGGCTTTTTTCTTACTTAATAGTGTGCATACACCCATGCTAGCAAGAGGACAGACTGATCATGCTTTCCATGTACGTGTTTCCAGTTGGTATCAGTGAGAACTGCATGGGTACTTGATGGAAAATATGTTATTCCTTGACTGGATGTTGATTGGTGCTGTGATTTGCAGGATGGAATTAACTTTTAATTCCTGACAGTCTAATCAGCTCTTTTTGATGTAATGCCACATGAGTAGCAAGCCAGATGTAGTCCATTCTGTAAATGGACCAAATACTTAGCCAGTCCTTTTTTTCTCCCAGGCAGGTTGAGGATCCTACACATTTCTGTTTTCTCTTTGGTCTATGTGACCTAATGATCCCATAGCAAGGAAAGAGAGGTATAGGGCTAACTGACCTGAAGGGGCAGTAGTAGAAAGAGAACACAGTGACAATTATTTCCACTGAGGTTCCTTGTATAAAGGGCACTGGATTGTTAACAGGCTCTTTAGACCTTTCTCACTTCAGAGAACCATTTAAGGGCTTGGTACAGGTTAGACTACTGAGGTCTACTGATCTTGAGCACCTTCTCACAATCTGCCCTGTCTCCCACCTCTTTTCAAGCCAATGAGGATCTGAACCTTGGACTTATCTTGGACTTATCATAGTAAGAATGACTATATAGCATGGACTCATTTCAAGAAGAGATTTTATTATTGTCTTACTTGAATTAAATCTACTTTACTCTCTCTGTATTGACAATCCAATAAACATTTGGTTTTGGATTTTTTCCCCTTGTGCTTCTGTCCCATACAGCAGGATAGGGGCTAAGTTTTGGAGTTTGAACATAATTTTATCACATTAATTTTATTAGGTAAGCAACACCACCAAGCTTGTGATGAGCTGACTTAAAACTGTATGGCTGGTAAGCTTATTACACAGCAGATGAACAAATTTAGAATATATGAGTTGGTCTCACATTACAGAGCTGTACTGTCAAGATCCTGCATTTACTAGTTTCCAATAACTCAAGGCTCTGTGCTGAGGTATCTCTTAAGTTTGGATGACATTGGTGGTGCAAAAGGACTCAGTCACCTTCAGAAAAAGGCTAGTGAATTGGGAGTTGGATTCATTGTGTGGGATTGGAAGGCTGAAACATTACACAGCAAGTCTTTCAGGATAAGAGAATACACAGGGATGGGTCTTCGCAGGCAGTTTCATGCCCTCATATGTCCTTTTTGAAGCCAAAGGCATAAAAACCTTACTGGTTTAAAAACATATATTTCTAAGTATGTCTACTCTTCTCATTTCAGACATTTTATGTTTCAAACTCACAGAGCTGTCAAAAGTAGTAGAGATTTGAGGGGGAAAAAAGAAATTTATTTCTAACCACCCTCCCTTTTTTAGATTTATGTTTCATCATCTTCACTTTTATTCATCTAGTGATACTAAATCATTCCTTGCATTCATTTAGGTAGTGATTCTACCTGAATTCTGGGTTAAACATGCCAAGTATTTTTTTAAAAGCAAGAATGTTTGTGATTTCTGTATAAATCCTTCCAAAAAGCAAACAACTCTTCAAAACAATGACTAGTCCACGCTTAGCTTTGTCTCCAGAATAGTCCAAAATGTTTTATTACCATTGACTGTGTTCAGAGTTGCAAACGACCAGCAATTTTGACCCTAAAGAAGATCTCTTAGAACATATCTGGTGTTCTGCTTGTACCTTTGCTGTTTGTGCCTTCAAGTGCTGATGAAGTGACCTACCAGCTTTGATAGATGTGTGCTATTTTTTCCTGTGGCATGACTGGCACAGTTGTAGATGCCCCCCCTTTGGGGGGTGTTTATGTCCTGTCTTTTTTCCTGTTTTTTTTTTCTTATTTTTATTTTTCTCTTACAGTTCCTTCTCTTTCGTGCCTGACATCAAGCATCTCTGTCGGTTCCTCTTGACATTTTTCATTCTCCCCTTCTCTTTTTCTGCCTGTTAAGAGAAAATGCAGTGCATTGCCCAGGGCATATGTCTGTGGGAGAGGCACAAGAGCAATACTCGAAACTGAATTTGTATGTGGTTGTACTAGGAGCAATACACTGGGAGTCTGTGTCTGCTTTTTTATTAGCAGCAGTAGGTTTTGGGGTATAAATAACACTAGAAACCATGTTTCCCTTTTTGTGGACATTTCATGGTTTTGAATTTTTCTCCATTCCGAGGGGATGGAAAATGCAAAAGAAATTGTTCTGCAAAACTGGACTTCAGACCAAAAAAAATATTCAAATTAAACAGTATTTTATTCCCTCAGGTCAATATATTTAATTCTAATTCCAATTTTCTAAACATTCATTATTTTTATGTGTAAATCAGTAAAGTACACAAAGAAATCAGCTACTCTTCATGGAAATGGAATGGGTACTGAAACTGACTGATAACTCAAATGAGTTGTTTCACCATTATCACATCCTTCCTTTAATTTCTTTTTCAACAAATTTTCATTGCTATTCAGAAATTTAATTGAAAGTTGTAGGATGTGGTAGGACAAAGCACAAGGCTACGGTTGAGATAGGAGATAATTTTTCATGAAGGATGGGTAGGGATGAAGAGAGGACAACATAGCATTGCATGTCCAAACCATACATACTTGCTCTGAAGCTAAGGAGAAGCGAGCTTCAAGCTTGCCGAATAACTGTGTGGAAATACACAAAAGACGGACAACGAGGAATACTTTTTTTGAAAGTGCATTTTTGACAGAAATGCCCCAAAGTCAAGAAATTGAAGTAACGGAGAATTTTAATTTTCCTGGCAGTTAAAAAAGTAATGTTGGGACACAGACAAGGCTTCACAATTTTCTGTGATTGACAGTGTTATCCCTACATGTTTAAAAAGTTAAGGCAGCCATCAGTTCAGATTTCATTATGGCTAAGGAAGAATGGGCTAAGGAAGCCGGAAGATAATTGTTGTGAAAGTGATCATGAGATGGTAGCACGTTTGAAGAAGAGGAAGAAGTGAGAAAAGGAGAATAGGGATAATGGATGTCAATAAACAGATTGTCCAACTTCAGAAGTTTAGGGAACTAGCAGTGCTTTTGGAAAGATAATCTGATGAGTGAAGGATGGCAAAAGAACTGTGGAGTTCTGTGAAGATGAAGGCATAATAAGGTATCGTTATGGTTCCAATGGGTTATCTTTACAAAGCTTGAAATCAGAGAGGAGTTCTAAAGAAAAAGTGATGAAAAAAAAGGGCTAAGAGGAGTGTAAAAGTGTAACAAAGTAAATGATTATAAAATGAGCCTGAAGTGCAAAATTAGTCATACCACGGGTCATAAAAAGCAACAAGAAAAGTTTAGATGTAGCAGAAAATAAAGGAAAGTGTAAGGGTCATAAAAAGCAACAAGAAAAGTTTAGATGTAGCAGAAAATAAAGGAAAGTGTAAGGTGTAAGGAAAGTGTAATCACTTTCCATTCCTCATCTTAATGGAAAGATGAGGTTTTAATGTTTTTACTGACTTGATGCTGGCTTTATAGAAACTAATTGTAACCAGACTGTTAAAAATATATTGTAGTAGTTCCAGTTTATTTAGATAAATCTGAGGCACTCCACCAGATGAGATTCAATATAGAGAAGTGCTGAGTACTTTGGGTGTGGTTACAAAATGAGGTATAGCTTGTGAGCATCTGCAGGAGCAACTTAGAATCCTTATGGATAAAAAACAGAGTATCAATCAATGCTGTTGCAGTCTTGCAAAACAAGCAAATATAGTCCTCAGATACGTTAATGGAAACATTCTTTGTAAGATAAGGGAGGCAATTATTTTGCTCTGCTTGACATCAACTTGGCCTTGTTGGAACAGTATTGCAAGTTTTGGGCAAGACACTTTAAAAGAAAACAAGAGAATGCAGAACAATTTTGAAAATACAGAGGAGAGCACCGAGCATGATGAAAGCTCAGTAAAATATGACCCATGAGGAGAGGTTGAAAGAATTAGGTTTGTCTCCTATGAAACTCAGAAGATGGAGCAAGAGTATAGCAGTAGAACAGGTATAATTAAATGAAGAATATGATCACATGTTCACTGTGGAAAGATAAAGGAAGTGCAATTAGTCTTCTGCAGTAAAAATTAGATTGAGTATTGGGAAATGGTTTATGATCTAAATATGATAATGAATAGGAACAACTTCCTTGGTTACTTTCTTCCATCTCATCATCTCTCTGTCTTCACACATGGCTCTGATGTTGTTTTTTATTCTTCGTTTTTTAGCATCCTATTCATGCTAAATATTTTCAGATCTCAGTTTGGAAAGACAAATACAACTGTACTATGAAAACCACTGGGTATTTTCTGATCTGCACCTTCTGTTCTAGGTCGTTCCACATACCTTTTTTTCAATATGGGTATGGAAATGACAATTTATCCACTGCATATACTTCTGATTGAATTGTTTATTCAATACATTTGCTGACAAACATTAAATTTATTGGAACCGTGACTCATTTTTGATTTCTGATTAGCATGGAACTCCATCCTTCTCTTTCTACTACTGAGCAAGCTAGGGTGATTGCGTTTGATTAGAAAATCCACCCTTGGGGTAGCCCCAGTTATTTGGCTTAGCCAGGGATGAACATCATATTTCTTGATATCAGTCATTTGAAATGGAGGACTATATTGTAATTTTATGTAGTTTTGATAGATGCCTAGTAATGAATTAGTGGCACTTTCAGTGCTTTAAAAATAGATTTAATTATAGGGTGTAAAAAATAAATCTGAAAACTAAAAGTTAGAGCTTCTACTTGACTACAGTTTTCATTTGTTGCTTTTCCATTGAATTGATTCTCATTGATTCAGATTAACCCTCATCAGATCAGAAACAAAGGGGTATTTGTTATTAACAGAAAATAACTTCTTATTACCCTGATGTTTTAGTCTTAGAATTACCATGTTCTCTACCATATGGAATAACAAATGCTGAAATTCAAACAATATTCACTTCTAAATTCTCAAACTGGAACCATGGGAATAGTGGGAGAACTAGTTGAAATTTCATTACATTAGTTCCTTACTGTCTAAGCGATCAGGTACTCTGTGGGAAAGGAATGTACTATGGGGGGACAAAACCCTCCTCATAGGTCAAGTACCAACCCGTGTAGGTATTTGTCATGGTGCGACACTTAAAAAAGGGAAGTGTTCTTTCTGATAAAGCAAAACTGTTATTTTGCAAAATAACAGCATCATGCATTCTTCTACGGCATTTTTATCTGTGAACTACTGTAAAGTTTCCAGAATTAAGCTTTGTGAAGGAGGGAGGAATCATACTCTCGATTGTCCTAGTAGATGGTCTAGCACAGTTTCCCATGTTTGTGTTCACGGGGACTGCACAGTGGGTGACTGTATTTCTGTCCTGCACAGTTCAACATACAGTTTAATGCTACATAGAGTAGCTTGACTCTAAGGTTGAATAGGGGTCGTTTGTTCATCACTAAGAAAAGCTTGTGCTGTTATTTGTCCCATTTAAAAACAAACAAACAAATCAACCAACCAACCTATGCTCCAACCAACCAACACTCTAGGGTGGATAGCAGAAAGGAAAGTTGTATTTGTAACAGCTCTTGTAAAATCACAGATGCTTTTTTATTGATAGAATGTAGTAAGCCAGCTGATCTTCTTGTACTAACCTGAGCTTAGTAACTAGAGCTTTTAAAAAATCATCAATAGCATTCTTTTGCTTTTTATGTACAGTGCTAACCAGAAATACATAAAAAAAAGTCAGAGACCAGTTTGGTTTTGGTGAAAATCTGTTTTCAATAAGAAATCCAAAATAAATAGCATGAAGCTATAGAAATAGAGTATTACACAGATTCCAAATCCATAGGAAAGCAAAGTATTGAGTAGTTTGAAGACAGCTGAAATTCTTGTAAGCTTTAATTGAAAAATAAAACTAAATTCTAATTAACAGACAGAAAATTATGCTTTGGGATATTTTCTCTTTTCAATCCACGGAAAAGATCCTGGTTTGGAAAATTTGGAGGCAGTAAGCACAGAGAAACTACTATAGCAATTGCAGCTTTAAAGTATTTGGTTAAATTCTTCCCAGCTATGATGATACTTGTCAGAAGAAGCCCTCATAGTTGAAGAGAAGGAGAAGGGAAAAGTAAAGTAGGAAGAAAAGATCTTGTAATTTCTGCAGGAAAAATAATAAAAAGATTTGGAAACATAGCAAGAGTACACATTTCATCAGTGGTGAGAAGCCTTAGACAGAAAGTTAGAGTGCTAAGGGACTTGGGGAACTCTAAGCCACGTTGAGATGATGTTATCCACATCACTTGAATGCGAATAAAAAATTTTAGACAGCAGTTGACCTTATTCTTCCTTTTTAGACAGATGACACTTTCCAAATAATGCTGGTGGTGCTGCCAGCAGATGAATTGCTAGATCTTCAACTGATTAATAAAACTTTCCCAAACTCAACCTAGGTGATCAGTCAGAACAAAGTGCAGAAAAAGTTATTGATGCTTTTTTCTTTCCCCTTTCAGAGCATTCACTCAAAACACATTTCTGCTAATCCTTTTTTGGACTGTAGCTCAATTCTTTTATTTCTGCTCTTTTCATAGGTCTCTCTTCACCACTATTTCACTGTCTGTTGGGGACAGCTTGTTATATGGGAAACGAGAAATTGTCCCATCATCTCTCTCCTGGTGTGATGTGTTTCTAGCTTTCCATTTCTATCCTGCAGCTCCATTGCTTCTGCCAATAGTAGTTTTCTTTCCTTTCACCACGAGACATGCGCGGTATATCCATAGTTACTCATCCTCTTGATTTGAGAATCAAATGGCTTCTGAACTATCATCTGGGCACTTTCTTATTTTCCTCTATAAAATATTTTTCAAAGGTTAAGAAAAATGAGCAGAAAATAGAATAGTAATTATCAGATAAAGTCAATCTCAGCAAACTACTTTTTCCCCAAGGGTAGCATGTAGGAAGGTGTTAGATAATGCATGATAAACAGTGTTTTCCTAGCATGGGGCTTGTAGAGTAATTTTGGGGAAACTTACGACTTCAGAAGAAAGATCCATTATGAATGCAGTGTTTGTTCTTGATTTTTGTTTGGAAAATATTTTTCTTTTTTTTCTGGAAATGCCTCTGCTGTATGCAATTTGGGATTTCAACAGTTAGACACACAAGCCTGTGCAAATTGTTATGGCTTCATTTTCACACAGGTAGAAACAGGACTGTGTGATAGACCGGAATTCTGCTCAGTCTTTCTCTACATATGGAAGTTCCAAAAGACTTTTTTTTTTTTTTTACAGCATCAGTCTGTGTAATGATGCTTGTATTTACTCTGATAACAAGAATTTGATAAATCTTTTACACTTCCTTGTGTCTTATTTTTTCGTGAAAAAAGCGGACTTTTTAATGATAGTTTACGAATGCAAGTAGGACAAGCATTCTAAGATGTTTTCAAATTATACAAAAATGCACAGATTAAAAAAGTCAAAAAATTGAATAGAAATACAAGGAACACACTGTGGAAAATTTCTTAAGATTTAGCAAATAACACATTTCAAAGCAAAGCTTAACAATTTAAAATTATAATTTATTCCAATTTTATTCCAGGTACTCTATATTTACTACTTGCCCAAAGAAATCTTGCTTCTCTCCTTTTGGCTGCTGTCTTTAACACTGCAAAATTTTCATTTGTTTATTTTCACAAAAATGTGTCATTTTCTTATATATCCTTGAAAGGTATACATATACATGAAACTGTATTGCATGTGTACCTGCATCCTTCTCAAAGAAATTTGTAGGCCTCAGTATTGACCTAATTCTAATGCTGTTGAATTATGCAGAAACAGTCTTAATCAGCTAGGAGCAAGGTTAGATCAGGTTTGATGAGTTGATTTATCAGTGAAATCCATATTAAAATCAATGGTGATTTATTTGTTTGTTTGTTTGTTTTGTCCAGCTTTTGATAACTATCACGTTGTGTACTTTTCATTTTTTTCTGAGATAATTACTTTTTAGTTTGGAATACTATTTTGTTAAATCAGAGGATCTTTTACTGTGTAGGCACTTGCCACAATCTGAGCAAGACTTGTGGATACCCGGTGTAGAGTCCTTATATCCAGGAATAGAGCTTATTCAATTAAATTATAAATACATCCCTGTAGAGATTTTTAGGAGCATCAGGTAAAAGGAAGAGAAGTAAGGTAGTGTTGGATGCCTGGGAGGACAATGAGAATAGGAGTTGGACAGGTGGTCATGCAGACTTGTATTAGAATGTTTTCTGTGCTGTGAAAAATGGATTGTACTCTTGCCTAAAGGATTAACCTTTATATATATGTGTGTGTGTGTGTCCACGTGGGATGCAGAGAAGCCAGTGTAATGTTAAAATTGAATAAATCTTATCTACAGGGTAAGCTGTCATGAATGTTTTAAAAAACAGCCAACTGAAGGATGTTTTCTGGATTTTCAACAAATGAACAAGTGTCCCTTTACAAATGTACATAGTGCATTGAGGGGAGGTAGAATAATCCAACAAGCAGTATCAATCCTAATGCAAAAATTCCACATAAATCTGTAGTTTGTCTCCATGAGCATCCTTGTCCTCGACTGCCATTCAATTTAATTCTCCAGTTTTCTCAGGGATGTGCTTTCTGGAAATCTGTTTTGGTTCTTTAAATTATTAATGTCATTAAAATTTATAATTTTCTGTCATTACCTCTAGGAAAATAGGGATTGTAATGTGAAACATAATTGTCTCGCTTTGCAATTTGTGTTATGATAGTTGAGCACAACTAGAACAGATTTAAATATTCCCCTGAGCAATATGGCTAGGTATTACAAACTAACTGAAGTTCTTTGTGTGCAGACAAATAAATAGATAAATGAATTCCCCAAATGACCAATATTCGTGTGCAAATAAATAGATAAACGAGTGCCACAAATTCTTGAAGAGTAAACTTTGCCATTAATATGCCACATGAACAGAAAATACAGTGTTTAAAGGAATACCCTTTCAGTGTTTACTCGGGTGGCGAAAACTACTACTAGCCTGGGTGAGTAGTCAGTCTTACACTTACGTCTGCATACCAAAATAACTAAGTGCTCCTTGAAATATTGGGAATAGCCAAATTCTTTCCCTTAGTAAAGGAAAAATCCAGGATAGGGGCACTTAGATAATAGATCATCTTTTATCCCTGGGTAAAGTGTTCTCCCTCTATCCTCATTCAAGAAATTCAATATTTACAGGCCTGAGTGCAAACTGCTATTAAAGGTGCCAAGCAATATTGAGTTAGGCTCTTTAACCTTCCTTAAAGCATATCCCTGAAATAAGCAGAAGCTATCATCTATATTAAGTAAACATTTACTCCATGTTGCAGTAGCAACATCATGGGATCACAAAAGCCAAAAAATGGACATGTGATATGGAATTTTGCAAGGACCGCTTGCCTGGCCAAACCAGCTGATAAGCTTTACTTAGAATACAGCATTCACACATGGTACGAATGGTAATTACTGTGTGCTGTCTTGTGCTGTGTAAAGATCCAAGAAAGAAATTGGAAATTTGGGATACACTTGTTTAAAAAAAAAAACAACCTCTCGGACCAAATTAAATTATTTGCTTAGTTGTAAGTTTCACAGTGTAAAGAAAATTTTCATATCGTGTACAGGAAAGAAAACATATTGCTTTTAAAGAAATAACTAGGTGTATAGACTTTAATTGTAAGATCAGCGTGAAATGTTTTTTCCCCTGTGATTCCAAGGCTTAGAACTGTTTTTTGGATATATGCTGTTATTCTGATGGGTGTAAAAGTAAGAGCCAATTTCACATATACTTGTTTTTGCTTTTTGGGGGGTTGTTTTTTTTTCTTCTTTTTTTCCCCTGTATTTGTCACAGTCGGAACGCAGGTGACCTTTCTGCGTGTGACATTTAAGGTTTCACATGCTGCTAAGCCAGAACGGTGAGCTTTCTGGAAACAAATCTGCAGGGCCTGCCCCTGCCAGGCAAGAGGAAGGGGTGCAGTCCCCTGGCCAGGGAAGACACAGCCGGGCCGCGCTGGTGCGGGATGGTGGTGACCTGCTCTCCTCTGCAGTTCAGGCACTCAGCCGTGCTTTCCTGCCCCCGGACCTGGCCGAGGTGCCCTGCCATGCTGCCTGGGGCTGTGCCGCCCCGCGAACCGGCACAGAAAGGCCCGTGGTTGCCTTTAGCTTTAGAGCACCAGCTCAAAAATGCAGCTGTAGACCTTCTGTTCCCAGCGCTTCCAACAACAACTATTTTTTTTTCTATGCTTTTACATTTCTAAAAAGGAACCCAGTTTCTAGAAGGAATGGATCATATGCTGGTATGAATGTCCGTCAGGTGAAAAAAATAACAGGAGCTTTGTTCCCCTTGGTGTTATGTACTGAACTGAGGCATTGAAGGATTTAGCTACTGTCGGCTGTCCACACAGAAAAAGGTGGCACTTCCAGAGTCAGATTTAACCCAATTTAACTGAATTTCCCTCCAGAGGATCCCGTTTTACTTCTTTGGCTATACAGTAACTAGGCTTTTAAGTTCAGGACTCACTTGGTTCCTATAGCTAAGTGGGAAGAACCTGGGTGAATGTGTCTAACATAATTGATCTTCTCCACTACCTTACTTCTGGAAATCCTGTGGAGGAAGCAGTTCTGGTCTGCTTACATATAGGCTTACACGTCTCAGGTCAAGCATTTTGACAGAGGTTACGAGACGTCTTTGAAAGGCTGTGCATCACTTGGGGAAGACACAAAGTGTGTGTGGTGTGAGGGGAACTGAAGTTTTGGATGATTTATGATCTTTTTTCTTCTGTTTCCAGCCACTCAGTCTGAGTTTGCCTGCCAAGGTATGCAGCCTAGGGGGTTAGGAGTTAAAGCGATCCCATAAAATTGTCTTTCCCTCAGACCGCAGCTTAGACACGCTGTGTGGCTTTAACACCCCTCAGCCCCCCAGAAGAGAAATCCAAGGCAGAAGTCTGGAGGGACCTGTAGAGCATGTGGATCTCCTTCGGTGTCTCCCTGCAAGGCTACAGGTGCCACCCTGCATTTTCTATTAAGCCTCAAAATCTGTGGCTTCTATAAGAATATATTTATTTTCTGATTTTATGTTTTTATGCCACACTAGTTGGTCTGTCGTTCATGCAATGAATTTCACCTTCTGCAAAGTTAAAAATTCATGTTCCTAAAAAATGATGGGAAATTGGCAAAGAAGAACTAAATTGAGCCAAAGCTACAGTACTAGTCAACCATAACAAGTAATTATGATAACCCCAGGGTCATTTCACTCACAGCTTGACAGAGAAAATGGCAAGAAAAGAATTTTTTTTTTTCTTGAATGTTAAAAGTACAGGGCCAGGTTCACTTCTGCTGCTGACACATCACAAGGTGTGGGTCCTGTTGACTTAAGTACAGCAACACAAATTATTTGCAGCTCCCTACCCTGCAAGGGTCTGAGAGCAGCCCTGTGCAGGCTGGGCAATGGGTTGGCCCCGCTGCGCAGCCAGTGCAGCCACAGTGTGCTGGAGATGGGCTGGTGTGACTTGCAGATGCTGCTGGTGGCAATGCTAAGGAGCTGGGATGTGAAGCTGTTCCCTGCGGAGGAGGCGCCTGGGGGAACGAGTGCAGTCAGCGGTGCTGCTGCTTGTCCTTCCTCGCACTGGACTCCTGGCAGGGAATAACCATCACAGGCTGTACTGCTGTTAGGATTTCAGGATCAGCTAAGCCCCTGCACTTCAAACTATGTATCCTGGGGTAAAAAAAAGAGGGTTTGGCTTGGTGGCTTTTATTTACAAGACAAAATATGTAAAGCGTGTTGTTGAGTCAGCTTCAGTTGCAATATAAGGGCAGTAGATGCAGGCTCTGTCACAGGATGGATTAGGAGACTGGGACATGGGAAGGTCTCCAAAGAGGCTTTAGGCAGTGCAAAGCCTGGAAAGAAGAGCAGCCTGTCCTTGAGATCTCCTTATATCTTATCCCAAATTGTTCTGTGTGCAGAAACTTGCGTTCCAAAATGTCAATCCCTTCCATGAAGTTTCTCCTATTTTTTTTATTTCTTAATACAGATACTCTCAAAAGACTTCCTTAAGTCATTTTCAGGATTAGTCTGCAGAAATAATCTACTGTTCTTATGGGAAAAGTACTTTCTTGTAACGTTGTTTTCAGGTGTAAGGGCCATATTTCCTAAAGACGGTTATGTTTTCCATTTGTTGTTTTGTTCTGAGGATGTAGCAAGGTTCTATCCTGTTAAACGAAAATCCTTTCTGTATAAAATTGGTTTGAAGGCTCTTGGTTTTTACTTAGAAACCTATTGAGACCTTCTTGGTGCTTTTCTGTGAGGAACTACAGTATGTTAGTATTGCCAAGATAGGTGGTACTGTGTTAAGCTATTTTCTTTGGTTTCAGATGATACTTTAAAAAATGCCATTCTTATTTAAAAACAAAATAAGAACATTTGGCCTAGACTAAGCATGTGCATCTGTCACTTTTTTCCTCTATTGTCTTTTTAAAAACATTTATCCAGTAATGAAAGGAATGTGTAAAATGTCTGGACAAATACATGTTTTTAAAAGACTGTGTTTCCATTCACAGGAAATCACTGATAATGAAATATTAGAGTTGGTACATAGTGCTCTGGGGAGGATGACAGTTATCCGGCAAATTTTCCCTCTCTCAAGGGACAACAATCAGAGGTGCATGAGGAACAATCACCGAATATCTTCACTGCTGTGTGATCCACAAGAAGGCTATCTCCAGATGCTGCAGGTCAGTAGCTGTGCCCAGCAGAAAAGTCCATCTTAGGAATTGGACATGAGATACTTTTCTGTGACTGTGTTACCTCAGAAGAAGAATAAAATAAGTACAGATAAATCTGAGCATGTAACCTATGGTCAGCTTTTCCTGACTTAATTATTTATTTTATTTCCCAGGACCGAGTGCTTTAGATGTGATGTTATGTTCATGAAGTACCAGTAAGTGGTTGCACTAACTCTGAGCTGATTTAGCATTTTTCATTCTCTTAAGAATCTTTTTCTAGTTTGTCCTGGTTTCAGCTGGGATAGAGTTAATTGTCTTCCTAGTAGCTGGCACAGTGCTGTGTTTTGAGTTCAGTATGC
>JAVJGG010000094.1:10918896-10964007 GCA_035590195.1 Aviceda cuculoides | reverse complement strand
CCCAGCCGGTGAGAAAGCTGGAGGGGCACAAGAAGCTGGCACAGGACACAGCCAGGGCAGCTGACCCAAACTGGCCACTGGGGTATTCCATACCATGTGATGTCATGCCCAGTATATAAACTGGGGGGAGTGGGGGTGCGGAGATCACTTCTTGGAGACTAACTGGGTGTCAATCGGTGGGTGGTGAGCAATTGCACTGCGCATTGTTTGTACATTCCAATCCTGTTATTATTACTGTTTTCATTTTATTAGTGTTATCATTATCATTATTAGTTTCTTCTGTTCTATTAAATTGTTCTTATCTCAACCCACGAGTTTTACTTCTTTTCCCAGTTTTCTCCCCCCATCCCACTGGGTGGGGGGGAGTGAATGAGCGGCTGCGTGGTGCTTAGTTGCTGTCTGGGGTTAAACCACGACATAGTTGAAAAACAAAGAAAAATTGTGCTATCATAGTCTTGTGCTGTTACTACTTGCTTATTAAATTTATGCCTATTAAACATCTGCTGTGAAAGAGTTAATCTGTGAAGATAACAGAACTCTGATAGGTATTGGGCTGTGGAGCATTTCATATTTAGTTAAATGGACTGAATCCAGCTGATGTATTCAATCTGTCCCATTTCCATAGTCTCAGAAGTCTCTAGCAGCTGATAATTGTCTGAGCATGTGAAATGTGCTCTAATAGTTCAAGTTCCAGATTTTGGTAACAGATTTGACTCTGGTGTAAGCAACATCTCAAAATTTCCTGGCAATTTCTCCCAGATATAAGATTTTTTTCTTGTAGTAATTTAAATATAATTTTAGGTGCTATTTCCAAGGAAAGTGCAATAATTTTGAAACACAGGTCTTGGACTTTCAATAGGACTTCATGTGTTTCTCATTTACTTTAAACACAGTTAAGAATCTTGTTTGTATCAGTGTTGAAGCTGTTGGATAAAACTGAAGACTTTAGTGAGACTGAGAATATAAGATTGATTAGAATCTTTTTATTGCAAATTTAGTGTTAGCCTGAGCTGGGTTGAGTGAGGACACAGTGGTTGAGCCTGTGAGTCGGCAAGCGTGGCTATTGTGTGTTAGAGTGAGTCTAGAAAGGGCTCGGTTAGGCTGTGGGGAGCGGGCCCTTGGCAGTCTGGGCTGCTGCAGCCTGGTCAGGAAGGCTGCGTGGGCAGAGGTGTCCTTCCAAAGGGAACTCATGTGCTGCCTTGGAAGAGCTGCTGAGGAGCAAGGTGTGAGGCTGATGGGAAACCGGGAGAGGTAGGATTCTCAGAAAGAGAGGTGGATAGGTCAAGATTTTCCAAGGAACATGGATAAGGATGTTTGTTTTGCTTATTTGTGCCCTACTAAAAAGTTGTGGCTGCAGAGTCTGAAATCCTCTGAGTGAAGGATATGGATGTTTCCTCCTTGAAGAGAACCTCTGCTGATTCAGGTTCTGTCACAGCAGTGGCAAAGTTTGGGAAGTGCCACTCACATGCACTGGAGTTCTGAGCACTGGTCTGTTCTTTCTGCACAGGGGAAAGTCTATGCCTACCTTGGCTTAGAAAGAGAAGACACTTTTGATCTTTGTTAGTAACTCTGAGGTATGCTGTAATGAGAACAAAGGCCATGCATTTCAGAAGATCAAAGCAATTTCCAGTATGTTGAAAAAATTATCTATCCTGCACCAACAAATCACTCACTGGGGAAAAAAACTTACATTACAGCAGGATTTTGAGTATTGCTGCCAATGCTGGTTTATGCATAATCTAATTCAGAGACTCATCTGAAGGGCTCTGACAGACCTTCTCTGATCAAGTTCTTATTTGCTAAAACAGTAACTGGTTTGCTAGCATGAACAGCCTCGTGCACTATTACTAAATTTAACTGACAAGGACCCTTTAGGAAGGGCCCTTTTCCTACTTATTCCCAAATGTGGATTTTGAGAAGCAAGACATTCTCAGTTTCTATCTTAAGAAATATTATACCACCTTAGAAACTGTCTTTAAGAGAATGGAAGAGTAATGTTATGCTTTGCCCATTAATTCCTTCTCTATGAACTTAGAAACAAGAAAGAGATATAAAGAAGTGCAGAGGTATAAAGTTTGCCTTTTGGAAGTTGATTCCCTAACTGTCATGTCCAGCCACACTGGAATGAAATGTCATGAAGGTGAAGGGCACATATGAGATGGCTCAAATTAGCTGCCCCCAGTATATACTGTGTTATCTTTATGTTTCTACAGATTGAACATAGGATGCTTTTAGCATGTGCAGTTATATCTGAAGCATTCCATAGCTGCATTTTTTTCATAGGCTTTGCCAAAACATCTAACGTAACACCTTGTGGGCATACAGCTCATATTAATTTCCAAGTATGACTGACATGTTATTAATGGTCCTGCAATTCAGGCACTTCCAATCTTCTGTTTCCTTTTTCTTGCTTAAAAAATAGTTTTGACCTTTTGCTGTACAGAAGTACATCACTAAATTACCCCTGTTGCCAGCGGCTGCAGTAGCTCCCAGCCCCACGTCGAGCTGCGTGAATCCACCAGAGGCAGTGACCACCTGCCAGCACCGAGTTCTTGCGTTACTTTGAAGTTGCTTTGATTAACACCACGGTTTGGAAATCCCTGGCTCATTCTCCATTGGGCAATCTCATATTAATAGTTCTTTGTTGTCAAGGTAACTTACCAGCTATTGTTGGTTAACTATTTATTTAATGACTTTGAAGAAGAATAAGCTAATCTCTGCCAGTCGTCTAGCTGTAAGATTTTTATAGGGGAGAATTTAGCATTTTTAACAAGCTGATAAAGAAAGCAACATTTATGTCATGGATTATTAACTTTTTTCCTGGCTAAATTGATGAAAATCTTTTTGGAATTATTTTGTTCTCAGTGTCTTTGATACCATATCCTGGAAAGTTGTTTTTCAGTAGTGAACATCCCAGTTTGGCATTCTGACAGGCTTTTAAAGATCAGGCTGTTCTGCAAGCTCATCTAAAAACTCATCTGTTCTGAATGCTTTGTGGAAATCCAATCTTACTCCATCAACCCACTTGTCAAAATTTTGCTCATGCCCTTATTTCTTGCACGTATAATATACCCAGCTGGGTTTATGCTTCAGCTGGAGAAAAAGCTTTATAAAGTTTCTTGTCTTGGTCATTTCATTTGACTTCAGAGGACTACATTTATCTCTTTCTTATTCTTCATATATGATCTTCTGTGTCCATCTCTCTTACTTCTTTGTAAGTGGAAAAGATACAGTTTAGAACTTGCTGTCTTCCGCTGGTGATGAGTATCCTGTGGCTTGGGCTATCAGCATTGTCAGTATTGCCTCATCTAGAGACAGAGTAGTGAAGCACTTCAGGATTTATAGTTAAACCTAGTTAGGCCTAGATAGGCGTGGTATGTATACCTGCGTGGCATTTGAATGGTGTTTAGTGGGATTACCACTATTAAACTGTTTAGCTTATTTCAGATGTAGTCTCACAGATTCAATTTGAAGAAATTTTAATATATAACCTGCTTCTTTCCAAAATCTTCTCATTTAAATATTAGCTTTGAAGCCTGTCTACAAACCTGATTTTTTTATGATCTTTTTTCTTTCATCATGTTATTCATGATGTGTTCATAAACTCAAAATCAATTTTTTTTCTGTTGATGTTTCTGAAAAGATTTCTCCTTAGAAATGTAATTCCCATTGCAGTTTGTTTTTTCCCATATTTACCATTTATACAGCTAATAAGTTCAATCTATGTGAGATTCTATTTATATTAAAACATATTACAAGGACACAGTGTATATGAAATCATTTAGCATGGTCCAAAATATACAGTAAGATTAAAAAGGCAAAATGAAAACCCCAACAAACTGTGTCATGAAATCAATGAGGTTATTCCTCACGGGGTTCAGAGTCCAACCTCTCTACTGAAGAACTATTCCAGGCATCGCTTTGACGTATTTGAAGAGAAGATGTTGAGAAGTGTGGGAGGGTATTCATTGAAACAGCTACTCTTCTTCCTCTGTAAAAATTTAATTCTTCAAAGACTTGACCATCAGATATCTTTGTAAGCATCTCTTAGCAGTTGCTCCTACAGAGCTGTGTTTTTCTTTATGAACTGTCTTCTCTTCAAGAATGACTGCAATTTAACTACTGTAAGTGGAGTTATTTTTTGGAGATGTGTTTGGCTGCCTAAACTCAGGGGCCTGATCCTGCAGTTTTGTCCAACTAAATAGCCTTACTCTCATTTGACTTATTTGCACGGCTGTTATTACACAGCTGTTAAATGCTGCTAGGGGCAGTAAGTATTGATTAAACCCTATCAAAGCATTCATTTTCTCCCGTAAAGGTTTGGTGAGCCACTTTTTTTCTTTTCCTTTCATTACAAACCTATATTTGCATGTCTCTTTACCAAAGTTTAGTTTGGACTTTTGGCCAGATGTTCAGTCACGGTGAAACTGTTTCCAAGTTCAACATGAATGAAAAGTATCCTTGAACTGACTTTACTGCCCACTGCACAACATAACCTCTCCCTGAAGCCCGATGGCATGTGTTTTACACAAGGTGCATTAGCAGAAGAATTTGTTAAAAAAAACCCCAACGACTGTGGATGTCCCCTGGTCATGTGGGATTTTGTGAGCACTCTGGAAGGTAGAACTCCAGAGTTCCGGAGCCAGCTTTTCCTCTCTGCTCAGACTACCTCTTTTGACTGCTGGAGTTCTCTGTTTGCATAATTATTTCATTGAATTTTTATTCAGTGCTCTATCAGGGAGCAGACAACAGTAGCTAGAAGAAAGGGTCAATATCTCCGTTTTTAATTTTTTTTTATTGCCTCTGAAACCTAATTTGCACCCCTATTTATTTATAAATGAGGTAGGGTAAAATGCTAATCTTATACTCTGTTTTGCAATTCCAATATTACCTCTTGTCCTCCTGTTTGACTCTTAGTCATGTTCAGTTTTCTTTACCAAATGTCTCCTGCTAGACTTTCCCTGGACAGTTAGTATTAGCTGTGCCAAATTCTTGAGATGTTTAGTGAGCAAAGCCAATGCCTGCAGCTAACAAGCTTGAGCGTCACAGGGTAATCCAGGCCCTGTATCATTGTTAACATGTTCTTATGAAACATGCTGAGTAACAAAATACTCAAGATTATGATAAATACTCATAATAAATAGCTGAAGGACAGTGAGCATTCAGAGAATAGAAACTGTAGGTAGGGAAAAAGTGGTCTGAGATGTATAACTCAGTAAAAAGGGGAAAAAAAAGAAAAAGGAAAGAAAAGCCGCTTATCAATAAAAAAAAGATTCCGTGTGCAGTCTTCCAAAGAAATCTTTGGAAGCCCCATTGTTTGAGATACTTAAAACTAGAATGGGCAAAGCACTAAATAATACACTAGTTAGATTCCTTACTGTCAAAAGGCTTGAATAAATATACAATTGAGGTCTGTTTTTCTGTGTTTTTAGGAAAATTTTATTTAGGCTTTCATTTACCTCGGTGATAATAAATAGCCCTTTGGAAGTTTGAAGCTGACTTTTGAGTCTTTAATGAACATTTGTTTTTTGACTCTGGTTTTCTCATGAATGCCAGACTGCTGGCTGTGATTTTGTTCTCCATGAGCAGCGAAGCATGTATTTAAAACGCAAAGTCTCACAATGGGCTCTGCAAACTAATTTAAGAAAATGAAATAGGTCAAATTTTCAGTCTCTCCATTCTAACAATATCCTTGTAAGCACGCTATTATACCATAAATAACCCATCAATCTTCACTGCTCCTAGTAAGATGCATCCTGTCATTAGAGAGACAAGTGTGTAACCGCGTTTGGCAGTACTTGAACTTTGAAAGTTGAAACACAGTTTTGGGGCCTGCTGGTGTGTGCATACACAAGTACAATGATATCACTCCCCAGGCAGCAAGCGTTTCTGCTGCTGGCAGGCTGCGCTCGGTCTGAGCTCCTCTTCCATCTGCTTCATCCTTGGAGCCGAGTGCTGTGGCCACTCACAGGGTGGTTTTGGCAGCAGCAGGGTACAGATGCCCAGCTTGGGAATGAGGATTTGAAGCGGTGACATCTGGGTGTCAGCTGGTCTCTTCGGCGGTCTTGTCTGGCTAGACTTCTGGCTCTGCTGGCAACTCAGAAGTTGGGGTCAGTCTTTGTGGCTTGCTGGCCTTCCCAGAAGAGCACTTTTCTGTGATTAGTGCCTCTGAATGAGGTAAAAACTATCTTCTTATGTAACTTTAAAAGTAAAATCACTCTGGAAAATCTCATGAAATTCACATAAAAACCTCTATAAAAAGACATTTAATAATGTGATAAGGAGAAAATTCCATTCTCATTGAAAATTTCTGCTCTGCTCTACTAGTGTATAGTGGATTTTTTCCTCACTGCAAAATAAAAGTTCATAAAGTCTGCAATAATTTTCAGAAGATATACTAGAACATGCCTAAAGTTACTCATGTACAGGGCATACTCTTTAATATATTGGTGAAACAGTCACCATCATTCTTACAGCAGGTAGATCAAAAAGCATTTCAGTAAAAATACCTCCAGCTCTTACAGCTCTCAGCAATGAAGTGAAAGAGGAACTGAAAATTACTGTTTCTTCCTCCAAACAGGACAGAAATGAAGCACTTCGTTATAATCTAGGAATTTTTGTTATGTGAAGGGGAATCTCTGCAGGCAGGTATATGTCCTTCCCTCGTCTGTTCCCCCTGTGAATATATAAATATGGGAAATAAAAAATGCTCCAGAGCTTGGAAAACACAAAGTAGCCAAGTATATTGCCTTGTTTTTTCTTCTTTCTTGCTTTGTTACCAATTCTGAATGCTAGCTGAAGATTAATTTTTAAATTTACTATTTTCTCTTGCCTCTGACAGCACTGGTGGAAACAGAGTATAGCTGACCCCTTGGGTATCTCACAAATTCCCTTTCAGTGGTCACGTTTATATTCAGAGGGAATTTGATAGATGAAAATTAAAATATGTGTGCAGTTGTAGTAACAAGAATATATAGGCTTTGTCCACTGAACCCTTTTTCTTTTCATAGCACCGCTATTCTGGAGGTTACAGCAAACTCATGTTGCAAATACACTCTGGTACATATGCAGAGATTTTGCTACATTAAAATGAATATAATAGAAAATAAAGGAAATTATTATAGCCCTGGATTTACTGTAAGATCAGGTCAGAATTTCTGTGTCTTGTTTTAAGTAACTTTTTTCTACAAGAAAATACATACACAGTAATGAATTCAGGTAAAAAGTGAATATTATTTTGAGAAGAGGAGCATATTTGAGGAACTTATTCTTATTTTCCTACATCAGAAAGGAACTAGGAAAAAAGAAGATAAAAATATACCTCACAGTAATTTAATAATATATCTTACTGTAGGTATTGAAGGAATCAACTGTTCAGCTACACTCACACAACACTACTCAGGCATCAGATTAGACCTGGTTCCATAATTCAGTTTTCTAGCATAAAGCTAGTTCCCATTTGGGATTGGGCAAAGACATTCAATTTATACTACTGTGGATATTCGGGAGCTGGGTTTTGCTCTGCACACTGTGAAGGATCAAAAGGACATTATTTTCTAAGTTAGCAGGATATTTTTGGTTGCTCTTGATTATTTTTTGCATTTCAAAGAAGTGTCTCTTGACCTAGAGGACTACCAAAACAGTACTATCATGCGTACACCCTGCCTTCTCTTGTTTTAAATAGACACATTGTCTACACTCTGAATTTTGACCACTGTGCAAAAGCAGGTGCTTTGAGTCATGCTTTATAAGTTTTAAAAGGTCCTGCCCTTAATAGAGTGGACTTGTATATTTTGTGTTAATTTATGTCTGAACTAGCAGACTGAACAAATAAAATATTAAAAAAAGAGAATTGGTTTTCTTAATATTACAAATCCAGCCTCAGTTGTGGAGGTTTTGCTGCTGTTTTTTCCTAGCTTGCTTATTTTCTATTCTAAAAAAGTGTTGATTGTGTGAATAAAATTCAACTTAGTCTTCCTTACAATATTGACTCTTCAATGAGTAGGGCATAAAATGTAGTAATGTATGCATGTCATTTTTACTGGAGTAAACACTCCATGAGTATGATTATATGAAAAAAGGAATCTTGCTGATTAAAAAGCACCATATACTTATTTTCGGACGAGGCTTTCAGTAGAACTGGAGTGGCAAAATACCAGAGGATAAGTGTGTACAACAGGATGTGTAGAATATTCTTTCCATGGGAAAAAGTAACTTGCTGTGTTCTCTGCAACCTTTTCTTCTGCCTTGGTACATATCTCCAGATGTATGACAGAAGGATGCAAGTATTGGGAAACTCCTCTTGTGCAGACCCTTTCTCGCTGTCACTCCGTTTATATCATTCTTTCAAAACAAAATAATGAAACAATAGTGATACAAAATCCATTATAGGTCTAACTGAAATATGAGGATTAGGTTGGTAAACACGGGATTGTTTTGTCTTGCTCCACAGCATATGGTAATTAGAGTTGGATGCATGGTGATGTAGGCCAAGATCCTCAAAAGCAGTTCTCTCAAGCTTTCAGTCCATTATACATGCAGAACTGTGGCGGCTTCTCTAAAAGCATAAAAAGTAGAAAGAGAAGGAAAGCAGTTTACCCAAGTACATCTTCTATTTTGCCCTAGAGCTCTTTGCTAGCAAACCAAGCAAACTTTTTTTTTTGAATGAGGCTGCAGTTTTCCAGAACTGAAAAAGAACAGTGCCAAACTGAGAAAATGCAAAGCATTTCTGATTTGTGGTGGTTCCAAGGCAGCAGGCAATTCGTTGTCAGTTAAAAGTAGGGGTGTAAAATCAAAATCAGTGGGGAGCAAAGAGAATCATGATTGCACATAAGAAATGACATTTTTCCTTATGCATGTAAAATCTACTTCTAAGCAAGTGGGTTTTGTGGTATATGGTATGGGATGGTTTATTTTGTGGATTTAGGGTTTTGTTTTGATTTTTTTTGTGGAGAGTAGCTTAACACAGAAAAGTGCCCTCTTTAATAAGGATGTGTTTGGTTGCTTTATTTGAAAGTTGGTTGGAAATTATCTGCAGAGTAGGGAGACAAATGCAACTAAGAAGAGACTTAGTTGCTGGGACTCTCAATAACTCTTTAACTACTTACTTTTCTTAAAAAGAAAGGAAATCTGGAAAGTAGCTGCTTTGGAAACTTTTAAAAGGAAAAGGATTAACTGGATAGAATACCAAATATAGGGAATGTAGATTGCTTGTTCAAGAAAGCTGGAAAGAAAAGGGAAAAAAAATGGGAATGCCAGATAGGAGAGATTCCCAGTGACAGTATCTGATAGCTTTTACAATATTTTTGCATTATGATCCCTTTTTCTGTTTAGTCACTTAAATAAGTGGGTATCCTCAACCTCTTTTTTTTTGTGCATTTTCTTCCTATTTTGATTCTTTCAAAATGAATTTTTTTTCATATATCTTTTGTTCAGTTTTACTTATACTAGAAGATTTTTGAAAGCACCTAGATTCTCAATTTATGTCAAGCTCTAGATTATGGAACATGAAACATTTTGTTTCTGAAGATTAGGATCTTAAGATATCAGAAGTTTACTTGGAGCCAGTGATGCAATAATAATATAAGTTTAAGCTTTCACAGCTCAGTGACATTTTTATAGGAAGTATGCAGCTGCATTAACTTCCACATGTAACCCTTTCCTGGCTGAATAGTTCCTAGGCACTATTTTCTATGGTGAATTAGAGAAATCCGAAAGATTGGATTTTGCCAATCCATGGCAAATTCATGGATCACCATGAGTAAAGCCTTCAGCTAGGAGAGTATCTTTTTAATAATAATTAAAAAAAGCTGTATCTAGCAACTGATGCTAGCTGGAGATTTGAGTTTAGTAAAGAGTAAATCAATACACATGAGTCTGTGCATAGGTTTGAAGAAGAGTGCATGTAAACTCTGGAAACAGGTGGAGAGTATCTATTTTTTTAAAATCACTTCTCCCAGCCAACTTCCACCACTGAAGTTTTACCACTTGTGGTGGATACTGCTGCATGTCAAAGATCTGATCTTGTTTTGCTGGCCGTGTCTTGGTTTGAAAAATGAAAAATGTAGTTGAGCATTACTAGTGTGGTGGTGTTCTTACCAGAGCCTGTGTTGTCAATTATTGTTCTTTTTATCTCTCATATAAATTGAAGAATAACAAGGCTAAAATCAATAGCTCCAGAAAAAGTAGAATAGTAACCAGTCTCCTGTATATTTGGTGGAGAGAGATGATAAGACCAAAATAATACTGTCATTTTTCTTCCCTCTGTTCTAAACATTTGCATTAGTATTATATTTTTGTGAGCCAGAAATTACCAAGGAGATTGCTCAAATGAACAAAAAGAACAAGAACTTAATTCCATCCTATGTTTTACTCCTTGCTGATAGGACTGACAAAGTAGCAATCCTTGTCTCTCATTGATATATAACTGTACTCCTTCTAGAGCTTGAGTTTGTATTTGAACTGCGATCTCTTACATCTTTATACCACTGCATTGCAGTCATGTAGGCAAGGCACAGGCAATGCAAGTGTGCCAGAGTCCCTTGGCCAGAAGGGCCCAGGTGCCAAGCAAAAAAGAAGGTGGGAGTGACCACTGGTATTTGTCTGAATTGCCTTGACTGTTGAACATGTTGAACATACACAGCTTTTAGTTTTTACTTGTGTCTTCTTTTGTTTTGGTTTGTTTGTTTGTTTGCTGGTTTTCACAGTTTCTTCAGAGGAATGCTCATATAAACAGAGAGGCTCATTCTTATTATTGTTTGCAGGTTTCCAACCTGTACCTGTATGACAGTGTGCTCATGCTGGCCAATGCTTTCCACAGAAAACTGGAGGACAGGAAATGGCACAGCATGGCAAGTCTGAACTGCATGAGGAAATCCACCAAACCTTGGAATGGAGGACGATCCATGCTAGAGACTATTAAGAAGGTGAGAATAGACAAACCACAGCTGTGTGAGCAATTGAAAGAGTTGCTTCATTGCTACTCAAGATTAGCTTTTGAAGAGGTTTTTGACCTCTATTCAACTTTTCTTTGATTTATTACAAGCAAATGATTTACAACTACCAGGAATGATCTACAGCTATTAAACAAGCAAATGATTTATTACAAACAAATAATACACACTGCAGTGTTGCTCCAGTGGTGTGTGTGCTACTTCTGTTGTTCTCATAGCTACCTTCTGTGGAGGTAGTGTGATTAGGAATAGTCATACAAATTGATGTATGCATGCATCGTAACAAATTCCCCCAAAGAAGAACTTAAGGAGCTTGAGGGGCCAACCTATGACAAGGTTTAAGGCTTATGTTCCGTTTACTACAGCTCAACTAGCTTCATAAGTCAGCTAAGCATTGCTAAGTATCTATTTGTGTACTATAGCCCAGAGCAAAAGGGATCTGATTCAACTAAGTTGTCACTAAGAGTTACACTGTCTTACAGCATGTTGAATTACTCAAATATGGACAGTACTGTGGCTTTGCAGATGCATGGTAACTTCTTGTAGGAAAGTTATTTGATCACAAATACTAGTGAGAGAAGTACTTATTTTTTACTGTACCAACTTTAGCAATTATTTGGAAAAAGCACCTGTTTCCCCATATTTATTGATTATATGGATTTCCCCCAGTAAAATGATGCAATTTGATCAAGTGTTATATTATGCTCTGACCAGTCCTAATGATGCCATCCTTTGTTGCTAAATTAATTGAAACTTTAGTGTCATTTCAAGCTTCTTTGCTGCAACCCCCAAATCAAACTCCATGTTACTTTCACAAAGAGATTTTAATAATAGTTAAAATTTTATCTTTTCTTTTCTTTATTGCCTCTCTTGGGAGCACAGCAGGCATACTCTTTCTTTTGGACTTGGAGTTCATGCCTTTGTATTCAACCCAGAGCTGAACCTGCTGCCCTCAGTTACACTGGAAGGGCTGTTGTCTCACGGTCCACTAAGGTCCTTCTCCTTTTCTTTGGGGTCTGCCCCTGTGAATAATGAAGACCTGATGGCTTTTTTCCACAACGTGCAGTGGATGTGTTAGTGCTAAGCTAATTTTCTTAAAAAAAAAAAAGAAAGAAAAAGAGAGAGAGAGAGAGAAAGAAAGAAAAAGATCTTTTGTCTGGCACTGTGTTGGAGCTATTGAAGAACATGTAATTGCCACATTTAAGCTCACTGTAAACATTTTCAAAGCAGATTTGGCATACCTTTAATGAAGAGGAGTGTTTATAAAGGCAAATTTGTTCTGTTCTAAAATTTCTGAAACTTATTTCCTTAGGGCCATATAACTGGGCTTACTGGTGTTATGGAGTTCAGAGAAGATGGCGCCAACCCCTATGTTCAATTTGAAATACTGGGCACTAGCTACAGCGAAACATTTGGCAAAGATGTGCGGAGGGTAAGCTGCTTCTTTCTCTCTTTCATTTTCCTCTAAATAATATACATCCTACTTCACAGGAGAATGTTTAGTGCTACACTGCAGAAGAAATTTACTGCAAGCGAAATATTTTCTAACATCTTACACATTAAAATCTTAAAAGCTAATTTTATATTGGTAGGCAGGAGTCCTGCAAGTTGTTTCCACATGTGCAGTAATGATGCAGTGCCGTAACAATACTGTGAACATAATAGTGAATACTGCATAATTCTGCTCATGTATTTTGTTGTTAAGGTACAATTGGTATAACTGGTAATTGTCTTACTAAGGAAGGTCACTGAGAATACAAATTACCTAAACACACAAAGATGTTTCAAAGTATAGCTGCTGCAAGAATTTGAGATAAATAAACAAAAAACCTCTAGAGAAAAAAATTTCCAAAATGGATGATGTTATATCATGTAAAGTAAAGGATGACCTGTCAGTAGTAGCTGATGGAACAAGGACTGATGGGGATTAGAAAGCAGTTAGAGTGGTTCCGTGGGGTTACTAACATAAATTGTCATGGGCTGAGAAGGCTACCTTGAATGTGTTCATACAGAGGGGATGCTCTGAAAATACCTGAAATTCTTGATTGAACACGGAGGTTCTGATTGGAAACCAAGTTACAAAATGTCCCTAAACTGGTCAACTGGTTGAATACAGATGTTACCACTGTATGGGCAATGGGTTCTACGTTAAGCAGAGCCAAACAAAGAAGATTCTATGAAGAATTAAAATTTGTGACATTTTCTATTTTCATTTGACTATTGGTTTCTGTGTTTTGTTTTGATTCACCTGAATCACATGAGCCTAAATGTAAAAACAAGCAAAGAACTTGTGTTTACATTGTCATCTTAAAATCTGATTTTTGTGTGATTTGTGTTAAAACCTGAGATTCTTTCAGAGTCTAATTTGGCACAGAGATTCTGGACATGGAGTCAAAGGCTTGCAATATCTATTAGAAATTCAACAGAAGGAAGAGAAGTATTTGAAATGCATATAGCTCCAGGAGATATAATTGAAAAACTTCTGTTGCCAAAAAATATCTCTGAAGACTTCAGATTGGCTAGGCACCCTGCTGTATCATAATGACCAGAAAAGGCTGTTTCTTGGTCCACTTCCTTTTCTAGAAGATTCCTACTGCAAATGAGGAAGTCTAAGTTCCAAACATTACCTGAATGATGAAAAATTATCTTAATTTTGGAAACAATGTTGCCTATTCAATAAAATTACTTAGGAGGTCTAGGAAGCAATTCCAGTTCATAAACAGAAGTATGCACCTCACTTTGCGCACAAGTATGCAAAACAGAAGTATCTGGTGCCATGTGAGATGCTGTGGACTATCCTACTGTGTTTCCAGCTGCCACTACAGAAAAGCATGACTGTTATGTCAGTGCTGCGTGATCCCTAGCAGATGGATGCCATGGGACATTTGAGTTTCGTTCCATTTTGTTGCAGAATTCCCAAGTGACTTTGAGTAAGTCACATAACCGCTTTATGCTTCGATTTACCTTTCAGTAAAATTGGCATGATTACCACTCAGAGCAGGTTTGAGGCCTTAAAGGGAAATGATGATGTGTGAGTATACATTATTACTTTTTTTTCAAATATACATTTCAAATATGGTAACACGTATACAAAAGCTCTCACTTCAATATGTGTAGCACACTGACCAAATTGAGATATAATCCAGATGTGAGAAGTGAAGATAGCTAAAATATTACTCAAAAGGGACCACAAGGCGAAGAAATAGGTAAAATGACTAAATGGGAAAATGACTAAAATGACTAAACTGATATACCACTTTTTATCCCTAATGTGCTACTTTGGGATTAGATGGTTAATAGAGGAAGACTTAACCCTTTGGATGTTAAATGCAGAACATTATACAGTTCCAAAATGAAAGGGAGTATAATTCTAAATGGGTAAAAAGCTCCTGGCTGTAGAATACTACTCTGAGCTAAAATGAGGTTCTGAAAATGATACTTTTAGCCTAATATAAAGAGAGAGTAAAAAGTCAGCAATATGCTAGAGAAGTCTATAGGAGAACTTGGAAGAGATGATATTTCTTAGAGCAACATTACCATGGAACTACTGGTATTCAATTATTTAGACTGCCTGACTTTTTATTATTGCAGCAAAAATATGTTACAGCTCAGAAGTACTTTTAAAAGCTCAGAAAGTCATTCTTGTCTAGTTTATATTACTTGAGTGAGAGATCAATTCTGATTTATCGTCGTTTTTTTCTATATCAGCCTGTCCTCAAATTTAGCTGTGGAGGTGAAAAACAGAGGTTTCTTTCCACATGGTTTTCTATTCCTCTGTATGGAGAGCATCTGTGTCTATTCATCCCTGCCCTGACCCTACAAAAAGCCTTTGCACTTGAGATCTGTGGCAGAGTAGGGCAAAAGACTGTAACATTGAGTGTTCAGCCTTAGAGGGAACCCAGTCAAAAGCTAGTGGTCTTTTAATACTCAACATCCCTTAGAAAGTTTCTTGGGGATCATTTCCACCAGAAGGACTCCTAGGAGGATGTCCAAGATAGTAACCCAAATCTGGCAGGAATTTTCAGGGCCTTTCTGTAGAGGCATCTTGACTTTTCCCAGTTGCCTTGAGATCTGGTCTTTCTGCAGAGAATCGTTCCTTCCACTAGCTGTGATTTAGTTATCAGTGCAAGTAAATATATGTATTTTCTCACTTAGTATACCTTCTCATTTATTCCACAAGTCTACACCATATATTTGTGGTAAAGGCTGATAGTGGCTTTTGTGTATTTTGTGTGTGTGTTTTCTTTTTCCTTTGGGTGTACTTGAGCGAAAGGGAAACTTCAGAAAATGCTCTAATTTCTTTGGTTTAAACATAAAAGAACAGGGTATATCCCTTAAGGTATACCACCTTGCTTTACAAAGGCTCAGGTGGTTGCCTTCTATTCACTGTATGCATGTGGAGGTTGAGAAAGCATGGGTTTTCATGCTTAAAAAAAAGACATCGGTGTGGTGACTTATCAGGGCATTTGAAAGTTAAAGGGTAAGACTGTCAGAGACACTGAAAAGGCTTAAATGCCTAGTGCTTGATGATTGCCAGTATGTTTTATGTTCCTAATGTCTGTAAACATCTTTAAAAATAGCAACCTGAATAGCTGTATATTTAAAAAAAAAAACAAAAAACCCAACCTGGATATAAAGAGAGAAGGGAACTGTAGAAAGTATAAAACATAACAGAATAAACCAAAAAGAAAAAAGTAAGAAACTTTAATAGCTGATGCTACACTAATGTTTTAAATTGAATGAAATTTGAGTGAAAGAAATAATGAAGGAAACACAGAGGAAGCGTAACTTGGAAAAACAAGGAAAAGTGGTATAAAATGTTCAGGTGAAGCATATGGAGCAGAAGGAATGAGACTAATAGCCTATTATGTTCAAAACCCTTTGAGTCTTTTGGGATTTGCATTTGTAGCAGATAAAAACCCCTTTCTTTTCATTTCATCTCTTCTGTCCACCTCCCATGCTAAGGGCGTATGCATCAAATTCAGCATCAGCCTTAATAGCTATAATTGCTGGGTTACTTACCATTGAATGGTCTTCCTCTGACCTTAGAGTTACCGACATGCTTCTTTTTTTTCCACTCTTTTAAATTCTTATTCATGAGTCCTTTATGAATTTATTATTTCACGCATATGTATGCATAAAGGCTTTCTTGTATGTTTAAATTTTTGGTTCATTCCCAGCACTGGCAGTGTCTGGGGTGATCATTACATTGTTTTGCTTCATTGGCTCGCTGTCCCCATCTGTAGGATGGAGTTGAGGGTATTTGCCTGCTTTGTAAAAAGTTTTGAAGTCTGATCGGAAAAAAAGGACTCTAGCAAAAACATTTAGAAATTGAATGAATCATAGTATTAAAAACGGTGTATTCCTAATTGTATGAGAGACCACCTCTTAAGAGCTTGTTTGGAATTGTCAATGGACAGCTATGTTCCACTTCCACACTACAAGGGACATGAAGTGGGAAAGGAGGTCAGGGCTACATTAATTCCCTCCTTATTGACCATCTGTATTATTAGTTCTTATTAGTGAAAGCCCTGCTGTATCTTTCAGAACATCTGAGCTGGTTCATGTTTCTTCTGTTTCTGCACTTGGGTGGATTCCACACAATATAATAGTTTAATGATCCAGCTGTGTGAGCAAAAATAAGTGAGTCAGGACTCCAGGGTGGTATTCCTAGCAACTCGCTAACTCACGGTGAGCCCTTGAGGTGTAAGCCTATTTGTTCTCATTTGACCATGTACGCAGAGAATACCTCCATAACAACTAACTGCCCTTGAAGAGATGTGATTAGGCTTAGTTAGATAATGCGTGTTTATCTTCATCCTTGGCAGGAGGATCTTCTGTAAGTGTGAAATGATGTTGTTATTTAGTTTATTTTATGACAGGGATCATATTTTTTATAAAGCAATCTGCAATTCTTTCCCCAGCTGGCTGTAATGAAGGCAGAATTAATGGTTTACGCACATGCTGTATTTCATAAGAAACATTCTGTTCAAAATGATAACGTTTACCATTGGTTATTCATTGCTGTCAGTTGACATGTTTTAATTGTTTTAAATTAGATTTTCTTGAAATATCATCTGCTTCATAAACAGTCATACTTGTTTCCTCCAGCACTTCTGAGGCAGATTGCAGAAGTCACTGTAAGTAGTTTTGTGATATGCTTCACAGTTGTCGAAACTCCATTTTTGAAGCCTGATACAGTGCTTTAATTGGCATTGTTACTTTTAGAGAGACTCTCATCATTATCATGATGAGAAATCCTATGCTTCTTATTCATTGCAAAAAGGAACTGTATTTTAGGGGTCTGCAGTATCAAGTGCTTTCATCTGCAAGAACGTTGCCAAATCATGTCATATGCCACTAAAAGATATATTCTGAAGAGAATTATCTCAGGTAGTTACTACTGGAATTGAATCAGTTTTACTTGTACAGAATAATACATAACTAAATTGAGTTTAGCTGTAAAAACAGATGCCTGCCTCCTGTTTGAGCAGTTAATAAACATGCACTTGGGTGTAGTAATTTGGTTTAATCTCTCTTGCCAAGGTATCTTTCAGCTGAAATGTAAGACTGAAGTTTTGGCTACTTGTGATCGCCAAAGATCCCCTGTTACCTTGCAAAGGGAAGGGCTAATAGTCCTCTCATTTTGTGTAAAATACAATTTCCACATAAGTACATTTGGTTTAACTTGCTCTTTCTGCTTGAGTCGATTGAGTGTCATGGTAGAATAATTTGGACAAAGAGTATTGCAATTCACCCTATAAATTCATTATGTCAAACTGAAGAAAAATCTGGAGTATTTTATTCAAAATAATAAACCTCCCTCATTTTTTAGTTGTTATTTTCTGTACAAGATGGATGTGAAGAATAAAAATAAATGCATTCCTTGCAAATTCTATAAATTTATTATTTATGGTGAAAATTACAGCTAAACATATAGGAAATGGCTATGATCAACTTTTAAACTATAGAAGAATACTGGAGAAGAAATGTGATGAACCTGAGTGCGTTTCCGAAATGAAGTGGGGTCCCTCTTTGCCCAACTTCTGCAAATTTTTTTTTTGGGGGGGGGGGTATAATTAAAATATTTTATGTTCCATATGCTTTCAATATAAAATTATAGCTGAATTATTACACTCACTGACTGAAAAGTAGGTAAGCAAGTTCAGAAATGCGTGTTTTGTTGCAAATGTGTCATATGTAGTTCTTTCTAAATTTTTTAAATTTTATTTTATGTTTTCAGACAACATTGCCAATGGAACCCATGCTTTTGCATAAACTGTTACTTGTATTTGCAAACACAAAATGCTGTATGTATTTACAAATTATACCAGCGTCAACCCCGAGTAAAAGGGATGTCTTGCAAATTTCAGTTGGAATTCCTCCAAGCATAAGATAATGCTGGTCTTCTTTGGAAGACTGTTCAGCTGTTTATATGACATTTTCACAGCATGAAGCTTGAGGCTGGATTTTTAAAAGCAGCCATATCTGAGTTACGAGCAGTGCCAGGATACCTACAGCAATTAGGACGCTGCTGAAGTTTCCACGGCCCACATGCACCACTGCCTGTATGTTTAGAAATTCTGTTTAATTCATAAGCCACATACTATGTGATACTTACCAGATTATAATGAATCTTGAGTATAACATTCTCCTTTTTTAACATGTATGCAATATTGCATAAAATTGGGATGTTAGGAGTGTTAAAATCAGCCTTCTAAAAACAGTTACATCTTTAATTATGGAGTTTTCATCAAAGCTCCTATAATTTATTGATGGATCCTAGGAGAGATTGAGAATAGGATGAAGAGAAAGCCCCTTTCTATAGCTCAGCTCATGAAGAATTCTGTGCTTAAGTGTGCACACTATGAAGAAAAATGTATTTCCATAGGGAAACAGGTCAAGATTTTCTGAGCTAAACACCAAAGAAAATAGAAAGTATTTGAAAAAAGCTTCAGAATTCCTTTTTACCTTTTTGGCACTCCGAAGGCAGGTATTATTTGCTATTCTCTTTTGGACAGCATCAATCTTGAACAAAGGCAATAAGCCCACTACTCCAGAAAAGAGGGACAGTCTGTCTTTATTTTATTTCCTGCCTTAAGAAATACCTTTGAATCATGCTGGTTGTTTAAAAATCACACCAAAACCAGAAGAACTTTCTGTTGAGTGTCTGACTAGCTTTTTTAGCATAATGTCAGTTTAGCAAAATCACTTTGAAAAATATTAATGATAATACCAAAATGCAAGCTCAATTATTTTAACTAACAAATGCAATAGATGTCATCTTGGTTTTCGTAAGTACATAAACTAAGGAGTTCTAACATCTCTTCATTTGCAGCATGATTTCAGTGTCAAGGACAGTTGCAAGGATTACATGTTGAGGGAGACCATGCATGGTTTCCTTTCTGTAGTTTTTGAAATGCATTTAATTCTTCTAATTATTGTTGTTGTCTTATACCATTTGGTAAACTGCAAAACCGTGTAGGTGCCAAGCATAGTTTATGAAGTCATTTATTTCAGCAGTAATGTTAAAAACCAGGATAACTATGTTGTCCTCATCTGTATATTGCTCTGATATATTCAGTATGTCAAAAAGTGGATGTTTAAATACAGGTGGTTAAGCTCTTTAGTCACACTATGTCAGTTTTGTTAAATGACAAAATTTTATGGTTTCTGTTTAGTCCTATGAAAATAAACAACAGAAATAGAAGTTATTTAAAATCCCCATTCTATTTTTGCTTCTATTTCTGCCATTTCATGCCAGATTATATTACTGTATACCAGTAAACACTTTCACATGCAGGTTTTCAAAACCCAAGTTTAATGGCAAGATGTCTTAGCGGTCACCCCAAATGTGGGACCTGAGGAACTTCTGTGTCACAAAGTGCCACAAACTATCTGAATTGCTTTGGCTTGGTTCCTTAATTTCATTATACTTAAAAAAAGAATAACCTTAATTCCTCAACTTACTCTTTTGGAAAGATACCTGCAAAAGGGCATCAGAGCTCTGATTAAACCTCTTTGTATTGGCTAATTCACTGAAGTAACAGTATTTGGCAGAGATTGCCTGCTGGTGTTCCAGTTCCTAGCAGAACCGCCTTTAAATTGAGGACTTTCTGTTTTCAGACCACATAGAAAACACTCAGATTTACCTTAAAATAGGTACAATCTATAATCAGTGTAAGCCTTTGTCAAGGAAAGAATTCTAAAATATGCCTGGTCCAGTACCACAGTATCTCTTGCTGTAGGAGTGAATGAATTTATATACTTGGGTAAAATACACAGATGTCACAAAATAAAACTTGTTTACTGGAATGGAGACAGTATCAGGTATAGATATAACTCTCAAAATGGAATATTTCTGAGCATGACTTCTGTGTAACAGCCTATCGGATTACAGTATGTCTGTATTCTTAATATGTTAATGAGTGTGATGTAAAAACATATAACAGAGCTCCCCCACAATATGATTGCTAACAGGACACATTTTTAAGTCGTATGTTAGCAACAAAATATATTTCTTTAATCAATATATATTAATATATACATATATTTTAAGTATTTTCCAGCATAAAAGAGGTACATGAGCAAACATAATAATAATTAAAAATATTGACACTATTTAAAAAGTCAATTGTCGGTATGTTGCCATAGGCTGAAATAGCTATTAAATGCAGCGACACATTTGAATTCAACTTGGATCCAGGGGGCAAAAAAACCCCCAACAACAAAAACCACTTGAATACTGAAGCTTGCCAAAATCCACTTTTGATGGAGATTATTGGGAACGAATTCCAGAGGTTGAATCTGTCAGACGAATCACCCTGTTTGCCCTAGGAAGCCATGCCCTAGCTATTTTAATTGAAAAATATAATTGCCACTAGACTGAATGGAAAATGGGATAGAGGTGATTTCTTAGGTGGCTGGATTCCAGGTCATGCAGAGCTTAAAAAAATGTTAATAACCTGAAATGACACCTGGGTCTGAAATGGTGAGTAGAGTATCACAAAGAAAGGTGTATTTTGCTGACAGTGACCCTGCACGCAGCTTCTCCTTCATGAAGACAGGGCAGGCTCAGAAAGCATCCTGTTAGTACAGTGTAAACCAGACACAAGTGTCATGCAGAAGAGCTGAAGCCTGGTATCTCAAGTAGCAAAATCACCTTTGCAGTCAAAATTCTTTTTTTAACAATTATATACCCGTCCTGAAATTAAATTGCAAGTTGCAGAATCGTCTGACTGCATGCCTTAAGCCCATTGGGTTTTTATAAATAGAATTGTACAGAGCATAAAGCATGCAGGATGCCAGTACAAGTATTCTGCCTATGAATTTAAGATGCCATGAAGAGCCCAGTGATGTAATTCTCTTTCCGTATTCATTATTAACTTTTGTACTGTGCTTTGAGATCATTGGATGAAGGATGCTATCTATGATCATGCAATTCTTCAAATGCATGAAGTAAATCTCTTTGAAACGGAATACTTCTTTAATGTAGTAAACCAGCTCCAGCCTGCCAACATCTACTTCACTCACAACAATATCTTTTCTATGAAAAGGTAAACTGCAAAGTCCCATAGAATTTATTGATGAGGTCTGAAGAACTTGCAGGTGTTGGGCTTTGTCAGAAAGTGGATGTAATGAACAGTAAAAAAAAAAAAAAAAAAAAAATTAAAATATCCAGCTATTCTCTGTTATAGTGGAGGAGTTAAGGAGAAATGTGCTGCTGTTCATTATTGACCGAAGCAGGTAGCCAGACCCAGGCTTTCTTTTAGGAAAAGAAACAGCTTAAAAATAGTTAAATCTGACACCAGTTATTTGCTTTAAAATTGCTTTCCAAGGTCAGTTTTCCTGAATATGACTACTAAGGAGAAGAAGGAGGGCTTGCTTGCTTGTAACAGTAAATTCCTCTCAATTGGAATACCACCGAAAGGTCCCTTCCTAGGGCTTTACTCAGGACAGTGCTTGCACTTGTTCCCGCTGTGCCTGAAGTTTCTGTGCCAACTTGCCTGGTCCTGCTGTTTCTCCCACCATCACAAAAATCTGGGAAAACAAGTGGGGAGGAAAATGCTTTTTCTTACATGTGCTGATTTCTGGGGTAATGTGTCTGTGGTGAAACTGGTGGTGACTGTTTTGTGTTATGTAGTTAACTAACAGACCGGTGATGTTACCAGCCCGTCAAGTGAATCATTGGTTTCAGCAGGCTGACCGCTATATCTCCCTGCATTGTTCATTGTAAAGTCTCAAATTCTTAAAATTTTATCCACTGATAAAATTTGGTTACAATGCTATGAGAAAAGTGTGTATGTTTTTAAATAGTTGAGATGATACCATCTATGGGTTGTATCTGGCTGACATCAGTTCTTGGGCATTTGTTTTGTTTTGTTTTTAAGTAAGGGCTGTTACCTAAACATACAAAAGGTTGACAGAGTGCAAAAATAGGCATTATTTTACAAAGCAGGCTAAAGCTTTCCAAATACAGTGCTTGGGCAGATAGGTGACTGAAGGTACCGAAGCACTTAGTCCCTGGACCCTTACCAGAAAGTACTCCTAGACAAGTACAAGAATTGGCAATTGCTTACATGAAGAAAAAAAAAGCTGATATCCAGTAACTAGGAGCATGGGTAATATTTAATAGTATGAGAACATTTCAGTTTGAGTAGTTCTAGCACCATCTATGATTTTCTTAAAGATTTATGTGGAATTTATTCTGCCATAAGATTAATAATACAGTAAGGCATAAGTCAGTAGATACTTTGCAAGATTGCTGTCTGAGCTGTATTGGATCTAAACTGAGCTCTCTCATTCTCTCTACTCTCATTCAAGATGTCATTCAGTACCAGTCTACAGGGTACAGTCTACTGTAGCTATTTACATTTCAGTAGCACCTGGAGGCTATGGTTTTGTTATATCGAGAGTTGCCCAGGTAGTTAACTATATTATTATTGTGTAATACATAAACCATGTGGTTGTGTGTTCAGAAACCTGCTGTTGTAGTTTTGCCATCCTGACAGAAAAATGCTATCAAAATCTAAGTTTTGAGAACATTCGGTATTGGGACTTCTCCAGGGTGTTTGCTAAGATAGGGATGAATAGTTTTGTGGATCAGGTGTGAGGTTTGTTTTTCAGGCTAGGTATAACAAACACTGCTGCTCGTGGTTCAAACTCGAGGAGGGAGCAGTTCATTTCTGGAGCTGAATCTGAAGCTTTGTCTGCTGTTGTTTCTTTCCTTTCTCCTAAGTTTTAAAATAAATAATTGGAAGTGAATTATTTCTTGGTAAGTTTTCTGAACTTGCTCAGTGATATTACAAGGTAATTTCACTAGAAATTTTAAAGAGAAATAAGAGTTGTTACTCTGTCTTTGTATTAGGGCAAGTGAGGACAAAAATGAGCACAAAATATTTACATTTTGAGCATGAGGGAAGTGTGCTGAGATTTTGTTGTTATTTTTCTTTAACTCTGATTGGTTTCTGAGTGTTCAGAGGAGGACTTTTCCTTGATAGACTCACTGAAAGGACATTCAGCATCTAGAGGGTTTTTTTTCATTTGAACACAAATAGCAACACAGTAACCAGTGAAGCAGAAAACACAGATTTGCTGGCTGAGCTGGCTTAAAATGAAGGGGTGAATCTGAATCTAGGGTACAGCCCACAGAGTCTGCTACTCTAGTGTAGCTCTCATTACAGGACATTTCAGTGGCTTTCTTAATGAAACAAACTGTCCAATCTTCTCTGGATCTCATGCTGAATCTCTTATGTCAGGGGCTTGCTCTCTGCGTTTGCTTCTCTTCCTCTCACACATGCCCCAGTTTAATCCCCAGCTACGTGGTCCTCACTCGTGTATTGCGTCCTGCTCCCTGGAAGCTTCTCTCTGTCGAGGATGGTCATTTGCCTCCACAGAAGCCGTGATCTCCCCTATTTCTGCAAGTGATTCAGTGCGACCCTGTGTGCAGTCTGGCTTCGAAAGATCAGTCCTTCCTCTGTGCTGCCTAACCAGAACTTTAATACAACACAACATGTAGTCGTACAGTGAACTGAGAGATTAAATAGATGCCATCCGTTCCGCAAATCAATATGATGGAGTAGAATTCAAATCAGTATTGGTTTCCTTTCCGCTCCTATTTTGAATATCGATAGAGGCAAAGACAGATGAATTGTTCCAAGATCTAGAACTATGTTATTTTAACTGTGGTTTGATTTAATAAAAAAATAAAGAAATGCCTAGTGTTAAATCTCAGAAGAAGAAAGGGAGAAGTTTTCATATAAGTTTTCATTATTTATGTAATATATTTCTGTATATTTTACCTATGGGTGGTATTACAAGACTTCTGTGCATTATCAATTCTACTATGTCAGCCATGACTTAGCACCTTCATAACACTTTATCCAGGATGAGTCCTGTTGAATCTTTTTAATTATCCGTGTACCATGATCTTTCTCTATTTCTTCCATTCCCAAGATGCAGTAAAAAACAGTCATTTATTGTAGCCAGTAGAGAAGAACAAATGGAAAATATGTATTGGATTGCCTTTCGTTAATATATTCAGCTATTGGTGAGAGTCAGATTTCATAAGGAAAGGAGTTTAGATTAGGCTAGAGAGGCGTTTTTCAGAATTAATAAAAATTTGAAGGCATTAAGTAGTTTTGGCCTTAGAACAATTATTACAATTACATTAGTTTTTCAGTATAATTTATTATGATTTTTCAGGTTCAGAAGAGAGAGCTTACCACAGTGCTAGTGCTCTAACAAGTGTGCTGCAGGCAAAACAAGTCTGTAGCAACATCCTCTGTGCTTCAAGGTGGTACGTTACTGAACCAGCCATGGGGGCAGGCACAATCGACATCCCAGCAAATCACACCGTTTCCCCATTGCTGACTTGCTGTCATCATTCAGGCGAATTTCTTGAGTGTAAATAACATAGTTCAATATTGGGCAGTCTGATGAGGATATGAGAGTAATTATTATCTGACAGCTGAGTCATCTGCGAAAAGTCAGAGCCACCATCACTAAAACCTTTGCATCTGCCACAGAGGGACTCTGGAAAATAAATAACCTCATCTTAAGGGAAGCTCTCTAGTTGGAAAGGGTCAATATTGGTGGAAAGAATGAGGTTGGACATTCCCCTCTCCGTCTGTCTCTGACATATGTGAAGCACATCAAGCTGAAGTCTGCTGGCACTACCTAGCATCAAGCAGCAATCATCTGTTTCTTATTTGCATTAATTGCATGCTTGTGATGTTGTCTAATTTATTTTTGTCTTGTTCAAGAAACAATACTTCACCTGCAAACTTTGTTTATTCCCTACATTCTTTGTAGCACAAGTTGGCTATAAAATGTCATAGGAGTTCACCACATTTATAGGTTGAGCTATAGCTGCCCGTATCATATTTTATCCCAATAAAACCAGGAAACAAATTTCCTTGCTTAAAATACATTGGTTGCCCTTACTATACATATCCTCTGGCTTCAGTTGAGGAGAACAAGTACAGCCTGGTTTTTGACTATTTAAAGCACTTCAGAAAGGATCTTCACCTGTCTGCTGCTCCTGCTGCCTGCCAGATTATCTTCCTCTGTTCTTGCAGATGGTTGAGCAAAACATACTTTAAGAACCTGTACTAGTTTTGCTGGTGTCTCTGTACAGGAGGATTTATGGTAGGTGTTTTGAGTATTAATACTGGGGTTTGAAGGTAATTTGCCCTGTTTTCTCACCCTTTACGAAGCAAAGGAAAAGAATCAGTGGGATCTCCTGGAAGGACAGGAGGAACTGGAGCGGCAAGGATCTCTTCAGCTCCCTTCCTTCCTGTGTCTCCCAACGCAGCCTGCCCACATTAATAATCCTCATTGCTCCATGGTAGTTAGTTAGGCTGCAGCAAAGATTAAATATCTTTTCCTGTAGCTGAATTAACTTTCTAGATGTAGATGGTATAAAACAGGTACATCAATATACCTAGTGCCCCTCTGGTTTTAATTATTTAAGAAATTCCATCTGTTCTGAATTCATAGTAACTATGAATATTTCCAAGACTTGGAAGTTCAGGATCAGACCAGCAGCAAGGCTCTGTAGAGGCAGACTTTCCTGTTGAAGTGAGGTATTATAATTCTGATTTTGAAACACTGCCCTAGGTGTTTCTAGGTGCTCACTTCTCTAGCTCTCCTTGCTTCAGTAGGTATTGCACGGTCCAGTCCAGAAAGACAGTATACACATTCATGCTGCTCCAGATCAATGAGCAAAGGAAGTGATTGTTTTCTTTCCTCCTCCTTCTCCATTAGAAATTAACACACCTTAAACCCAAAGCCCTTCATGTGTTTGTGTGCAGCCATGTTCCTGCCCACTGTCACTGCTTCAAATCCGGTGGTGTTCCCCATGCTTCCTATCACCAAAACCAAGCATTAGCAACATCTTTCAGGATAGAAACTGGGATGTCTGTTAGTTTGAGCCATCTTAGTTCCAGAATTTCTTTAGTTTCCGTAGGCATCTCAGAATGCCTGATGGGAAATTAAATGGGGCATAGACCCAGGCAGAAGACTAATGCTCTGTGGGGGAGTGCACCAAGACCACAGGCAGCTAATTTGAGTAATCCCAGAAACCTGGGTGTGCAATGATTAATGAGGAAGGGACCTCCAGCTGGCCTGTACCTTGAGCAAGCTGGCAAAGTCTGTTGAATTAAATACTGGTTAGACTGACAGCATCTCTACTGAAATCCACATCAGGACTAGTTCTGATGCCTTCCTGATGTGTATTTACTCTGAAGTATGCCTGGTCTTGGGTATCTCAGACTTTTTATGTCTCAGTATGCTCAGTTGCAAATCTAGATGTTCTCCTTTTGTTTGTTGCTGTAAACCATTTACATAAAAATGCCGAGTCTTTAAATTGTGGGAAAGATTATAAAATATGCAAACTCATATACATGCATACATGCATATATAGATTTCACTGTATCTTAATTTCCTCTGTGGCATATTAGAGTCTGCTTTTCTTGTCAGTCACTTAAAAAACCCACAATTCAACAAAAAGCAGTTTTTCTGGGGGCATTCTGTGGACACATTTAAAGATGGAAAAAGCATAGCAGTAAGATTATTTTACTTTGGTGTGCTGACTAATGCTGTCAAAAATACAAGTTTTGAGAAACAAAACATGCCCAGTGGAAATACAGGGATGTGAGAAAAACAGAAAGAATTTACGGATAATAATCATCAATAAATCTGACAGACGATATCAGTACTTCCTTTAGCTGATTACAAGCTAGAAATACAATTAAGCTTTCCAGACTGTACATTAGGACTTACATTAATATTGCTGCGAGGAAGAATCGTTCCTTGTTTTTTCTACACAATATTTTGAAGACAGTCATGCAATCTCCCTTCTAGTGCTCTGGGCTAGCCCCAGCTGCCTGGTTGGAGTTTAGGTCCTGCTCAGCTCTTACCCTTCCTCGCAGCAGAGAATCTGAGATCTGGCACCCATCAAGGTGACACACCTGGGTGAGTCCTGGTCTGGTCACGGCACAGGGAGAGCAGCCTCCCGTCTGCTCAGAGGATGGACAGACATGCTGGAAAATTCTGGAAAGGTGGTGACATCTGGGATGCTTCAGTTTCTCCTAGTATGGCAAATTGGAAGTTACTGTATCACTTACCAGCTGATGAGCATTTTGATACATGTTTTGGGGCAATGCCAAAAAATTGGTAAAAGGTTTTCTGGTAACAGTTCAGAAGGAGATAGAGAGAGGGCAAATTTGGGTATAAAGAAAACACAAGCTAGTTTAGCACATGAAAAAATATCTCTTATTTAAATCAGATGTAGATATTTTCAAAATAATAGAAGTTTTTCGTAGACTAAGAGATAGTTCTCATTCTAGGTCAACTTTTCTCACCATTTTTCAGAAAATGAAGAAATATTATTGCTATCAGTTTCAACATTTTGATTTTAGGTATCGCGCATTAATTCCATGTAGGGATTTGTTTTGTGTATATATATATATATATATATACATACATTAGCTGCTTTCATGTAAAAAATTAAGAAGTCAGTCTTGAAAGCCTAACTAAATCTTACCCCGGTTTCACAGATAATAAACAATTAGTCCTTCCACTGCAACTGGCAGGCAGTGAGTACAACCAGTGCACATAGGGGTTCTGTTTGCAGAAGGGGACCACATGTAAGAGAATCTGCCTCAACATGCAAAACATATGATGGTACTCTATCTTGGTTTTCTCCGCCTGTTGCCTCTCTTTGCAGCCATTCTAAACACCTTTGATTTGGCTGTGTGTCACTACCAGGCATATACATGCCTCAGTTGAGAGCTTATTAAGGCATGTATTTTCTATTCATTAATGTGTCTCTGATTCTAATTTATAAAGTTTACTTTATTAAAATTTACTCTGGTTTGGCGTTTCTTTTAATTATCTGAAAGAGAATGGTCAAAGTTTTGTGTTTTTTTTTTTTTATTTTTCCTTTGTAAAGACTGAAATATTGATTTCTAGCTAGCTGGATTTTGTTGTCTTTCTTGCTGCTGCTACTGTTTTGTCTCCATAGAAATACTTTCTCCCTAATGTTACCTTCATATGAAGATCTTTGTACATCTGCAGATCTTTATTTTTCATTCAGAGAAAACGAGGCTGTCCTGGAAATGGGTTTTGAATGGATTTTTAAATTCTCTGATGGTCGAAGAGAATCAGTTAATTTGCAATGAAAAGAAGAATATCTAATGATAGGTGTTTTATACATATGTTTTTCAAAACTGTTATGTTCTTTTAGTCACAACACACATGACAGGACTCAACAGTGCTGCTTCCAGCCAGTCACAACTTTTCTGAAAGGATACATGTTGAAGGTTGTTAGCACAGATATCCTGAACAGCAGGAGAATAGCCTTACTTGGCCAGTAAAGCTATTGCCTGTGTGCAGTATTGTGGTGCTGCATAAGCAGTGGCATCACAGTTAGCAAGGTAGGCTGTTCTTCAAGGTTCAAATGCAATTACACCAGTTGTGACCCAGCTGTGGGTATCTTTTAGCTATCTTACCTAGTGAGGATACTGCCAGTGATTGACCAATAGCTGCAGAAAAGCAATAAACACTTATGTCAACTTGTTCAAACAGAATTCACTAATAATGCAAAGAGGTTCATTTTCTCAGCTGGCCTTGTATATAGAACAAATATGAATTTTCTTCCTGAAGACCAAGATGGAGAGCAAAGTGCATAGTGGCAATGATCTCAGGTGTGCTTTAGGACCCAAACACAACCTGCTCCAACTGCCTCCAAATGGCAATAGGTGTTTGGCATCATTGCACTCTGTATCAATTTATCCCTTCTGAAAAAGATTATCTCTTATTGTTTTGTAGTAATGTGCTAAAAAAAAAAAAAATCCAGTTATTTCCAATTGCAGAAGACGTGATCTGCCTGAACATCTCCCAGCTGGATAGTTTCTACTGCTCTTAATATGCAGGTTTGGAAGATAGTTAACTTATATATTTTAACTTATTTAATTTAAAATATTAATTAAATATAGTGAACCAGGATACAAGTGCATAGAAATAGCCTTATTTATGAAAATGCTTCTAACCAGTGTCAGCAGTGCATATTGGTTTTGTATGCCTGTTTTAAGGGATATATCTGGAGAATACAGGGTGGGGAGAAAAGGACATCCAAGAAGAGCAGGTGCCTGGCTTCTTGTGAAAATCAGGTGCCTTTGGGGTGACCAAAGGCAAATGAATGAAGTCCAAATGAATTTGGATTCGATCACAGCACGACTGACCCTGTGGGTCTATCTCTCGTGCCCTCGCTGGTGTGTGCCACTGGAGGACGATGCCAGTTTGCTGCCTTGTTAAAATACTGGACCTGGCGCCAGGCAGGGGCTCACGCTGCTGTGCTGTCTGCACATACCCTCTGAGGCACGGCATTATCCTTTCTGCACTGTCCCTTTCCTAGCCTAGCCTATGTTTCCTTTACACGGATGGTATTGGCCATAACCTTTTGTTTAACTTGCTTGTATTACAGCGCAAATTAGCCCATTTGTGCCTATCTAGTTTCTCCTTGAAGTTTATTTTCAGCTGTTTCTTCTCTATGTTTGAAGCAGATTCTTAGCTGTGTTACTTAATGCATGATGTGAACTGACTTCTATTGAGATAAATATAAGCTGCTAGTATCCATCCCCCTGAAAACTCCTTTGACTTTCTCCTATTCTCCGACTGTCATGTACTTTGAAATTATTTACCTGGCATGTCTTAAACTGTTGACATTGTGAAGCGGTTGTTACATTTTGCCACAGAAATGACTGAATACATGTGCAAAAAGATTAAAGGCCCTTTAAAATGAAAATCACTATACCACAATGATTATTCTGACTGATGAAATTCCAAATTGCGTGTGGTTCTTTTTTCTTCTAAACAAGAAAAACTAAAAACCATTAAAACTTTCAGACATGTTATAAACTTCAGCTGTTGTTTTTTTGAAATAAAATAGCAGACATCTACCTCAATAAGGTTTTAAACAATCTTTCAGCTTCAGGAGTTTGTTACATTATGCCCTCAGGAACCTATTCTTGTTATAATTATGATGCAGAGGAAATATTCTTGAACAGTAACACTTTTCTATGGTAATAGCACAGTAGATGTTATACTGAATTGATGATTGTTTAAAAGCTTTTTGCCAGTATGAGGTAGTATGGTCCAGCATCTTTGAAACAAGATACTAACTTTGGGTTGAATCAAGAACTGTAATAAAGGAGAAATATGTTCTTAGGAAATGCGTTGAAAATTAATAGGTTGAAAATGAAAAGACTGAAATTATTAATAAGAGTTTTCCTTTGATTGCACAAGAATAGCTGCTGTTTGTGCTGTTGAAAGTTTCGTGGTTAAAATTAAAGGATCTGTGTTCTCTCATCACTGTTCTCCTGTCACCTGTTACTTTAATGACAGTGAAAGGGTATCATGGGGTCAGTTTCCTAACAAGTAAATGCACAGGGTTTTGTTAATGTTCAGGGTAGTTTGATGAATATTATCAAGACCACAGCCATAATAATTATTCGGTAGTCTAGCATCTATATTGGAGCCCAGAACAGTGGTACTTCCACATTTGGGAAGGTAAGATCATATGAGTTACGTGGTTGGTTAGTTACTGCCATATGTGGCTACTGTGGGTTTGAGTATTGTCAGTACATTTGTAGTCTTCTCTCTGGTCTAGAAAAGAGTCAAGGCAGCTGAAGGTATGTTCCATGCTATCAAGCTAGCTTTGATAGATGGCATTCATGTCCTTCTTTTATTTTACTGTTTCTATATTTTAAGGCTGCCTTTGGGGCGAGAAACTAGGGTCAAAACATATGGAAGTCAATTTTTTTGTCATGTTTTTCAGCAAGTATTGAAAAACCTGGCAGAACACTCTCATCATATTTACTCTGTAGGCTAATTTTAAAAGTGGTTTGGATAATTCCGTTACTGTTTATTCTGGGTGGTATTCTGTCTGATATCAGAAGTATATCTTTCGGGGTTTTCATGTATTTCTGACTAAAATGAGAAAACCCCACAAACTAAATCTATGAGCCCCAAACCTCTTCTGGATTTTGCTTGCTTTGTTTGGGGTTTTTTTTGTGTGTGTGTTTATTTTTCTCCCTTTTAGAGAGGAATGAATTGTATGAGTCTCCTCTTCACTTTTTCAACATGAGGATAATTAACAGTTGAATAACTTACTTATAGACATATGGAATATCCATGACTTCATTTTTCAAGCCAAAGTTAGATGTCTAATAGACATGCTGTCATTTTAATAGAGGCTACAGACCTAAGGGTTCATCTTCAATCCTTGTAGTACAGGAATCCAAGGTGGGATAGTTATAGTGATCTCTTCTGGCCTTAAAACCAAGTCTAAGAGCTCCAAAATCTAATAATGGAACTGGCTGTCAGAGTTGCTCTCCATCATGGGGAAAAAGCAATATTTTGGATTTCAATTGCCTTTGATTTACCTTGCTTGGGATTCTTATTTTTCATCTAAGAGTCAGGCTTAAACCTAGAAATACAGGGAAATGTCCGTTAATATCCAAATGCATTTATTTATCTGATATTTTTACCTTACTGAAAAGAAAGCCTTGTTTCAAAAATAGGTATTCTTTTACTAGTATGAGACTGAAAACCCACAGTGGGTGAATTTCTGAAGAAGAGTACTTGGCTTGAAAATAGACTTGGAGCTTGTGTTTAGTAGAAGTGTTGTTTACATTTCTGATTTTAATTAAGAATTTTGGAATCATATTAATTTCGCTTTTTTCCTTTTCGTTGTGACAGAACAGTCTGAAACAAAGTAGCGACAGTGCCTAATATCTGTGCATAAATAGTGAAAACAAAATGTGAGTTTGCCAAGACTTCTTATCCCTCAGACTTAATATATGTCTCTAACTCCATGTTTTAGAATGTATATGTAATATTGAAATGCAATAAGCGAAAAGCTGTGGCATAACCTTGGCGGTGTATACAGAAGTCAGGTCGTAATATGCTTGGTGATATGCAATTTATATGTAACTGTTCAAAGAGTAAACTTATTTGACTACAGGAGCACAAAGTAAACTTATTTGACTACAGGAGCACAACAGAAGTTGTATTTACATATGGAGTAAATAGCCTGATAAATTAACTTGGGGAATAATAAGAGAGCAGTGTGGAGGAAGATACGGAAGTGACTGAAAAGGAGAGAACAGAGTTGGGAATAACTTAAAGTTAGAAAGCAAAGGGTAAGTGACAAATAATTTTATTTTCATATAAAAATGTGGCCATTGTTTGTAACCATTATGATAGTTAATTGAAGCAGTGGCTTAAAAAAAAAAAAAAAAACCTTGAGAAGAAAAAAGAAGAAAAAGATGGTAGCCATACCTGTAATAATTACTGGAATATCACTTTGATAGACAGGTTTAAAATTAAAGTTTCTCTCATTTATCTAGGTTGTAATAGAATGTTTGTCCCATGTCTGTTATAAGAGATTAGGAGACATTATTGACTGTCCTTCCAGAAGAAAACTGATAGCAACAATCACCTGCAAGGGGAAGTTAGACTCCGTTAAACCAGATTATTAACCTTGTCATACTTCTGCTGGTATAGCGGATAACGCTGTCAGATGTTTTTGAAACTCCTTCTGTATTCAACATGTTTTAATTAATTGAGAAGAGAAAGGAGATCAGTGTAGAATGGAGGGGAAAGAAGACCACTAACTTGTTCTTATTTTCTTGTGAGCCTACTGTATGTCTTGAGCAATATACACAGCTGAGTAAATAGTACATTTAAGACCATGTTTGTAAAAATTCTTTTTGCTTTCATTTATAAACCTTTGGAAAACCACTAGTTCTATAAAGTTAAACGTATTTTTATTTTGTGCTATAGTTCCAAAGTGTAGTTTTCCTATAAATGGAATGGCATGTTGACCACTTCATTACATTAAAACAATTTAAGGCTTTTACTGTACTTTAGGAGGTGTAAAGAGACTGGTTTGCCATTTACTTGTATTAGTGGTAAGTTAAGAATGACCAAATGAAGCCAATAAAAAGTTGGCAAAAATAAAAAGCTGTAAATAAGATAATTAACCTGCAAGATACCACTTTCATGGAGATTTCTTTATGATAGTTTGGTGATATAGTCTATGACGTGGATGTCCACAATATTGTGGTATAGAAAGCAATAATTTAAGAGAAAGTGTACTGGAATGTATGTTCCTGAAATGTTCCTGTTAATGCAGACAGAAAATCACTAGGAGCACTTAGTGAAGATACCACTCGTAAAGAGAGTCAGATGGAACCTCAGTTGACATATAGTTGTATAAGTGCAGTCAAGTCAAGGAATCTTGATCAGATTTTGCCAATTAAGGATCTTGCTTGGACTTTTTTTTCCAATAGGATTATAACAGATTTTTGTTCTGCAGTTTGGGTAATAACAGTTCACCTAGCCATATCTAACCTAACTTTAAATTAAGTAATTTAGGTATTGCTAGTTTTATTTCCACAGCACCATGGAATTCATACACAGACTGCAAAACCCATTTATGTTTACGCTAAAAACCTTGCAAGTACAGTTATATGGATGCAGTAAAAGCAATGCAAATTATTGTAAACAGGACTGCTATATTAACTGCTTATATTCATGCAATTTTATGTTACTTTTGGCATTATGCTAATAAATGGGGGTTAAGCAGGAGAATATCAGTGTTCTCCTAAAATATTTCATTGTCTTAACCACATTCTGTTCGCTCTGAAAACTTGTCATTGTTTCTTAACAAGTGATTTCTCATATCTGGATCCATCCTGTCTTGAAATATTAATTGATGTAAGAAATTAAAACACTGCTGATATCCTGTAACTCTTTTGCTGTGCTTGAGCAGAGTATCTGAATGCAGTGTATGTCTCCTAGGTAGGCTACATACACCCAATTCTGATCTGAAATCAAGAATAAACTGGAATTACATTAGCGTAAAATAGACTGGTTGGCTGTCCTGCTCCTTGTCTCAAAAAGGTCTTAATTCTCTACTAAACTACTAAGAACCCAGCTGTGTCTGATAACCTGCCTTCTAACCCTTACTTAAATGAGTAGCTGGATCTGTTGAATCGGTTCCTCTGGGGTTCTTGAATATGGATTTCAGGATCAGAATCTTTATCTGACATGTCCAAGTGTGAAAGATGATTAATCGTTTGTTGAATAATGGATGATCTTGCAGCCAATCTTGAAAGGGACATTTTTGAAATGTTTCTCTTTCCTTGCACCTTATCTCACCATTTGCATACAATAAAATGAACCTCAAGAGGGTGGGAAGTACTGCTGGAGGTGAGAGCAGATGCAGGGATAGTGCATCTCTACAGCTATCTAGCCTTTCCCACGTTGTGGAGTGGTGGGTTCATCTGTCTCGTGGTAAATTCAAGACTGTGGGGCTTTGAAGACTAGAAGATTCTAATCTGGCATTATTTTAGGCCTCTCACATTCACATTTTACGTTAATCATGCTCACAGTTAGAAAGCATAGAAAGCAGTGGCATACCAAATTCAACGTGGGGTTGGGTTTTTTCCAAATAACTTTATATTGCTCACAAGATTCTGACTAGCCAAAACCATGTGGTGTTTGTTCTTGTCAGATTTCTCTGAGCACCAGAAGAATAATCTAAACAGCTCATGAGAAAGGTTAATAATAATATGTATTTGTTATGATGTTTTAAATTTCAAGGAAGGGGTCTCGATGCCTCAAGGCCTTTAACCTGAGTCTAATCCAAAATTCAGAGTGACTGTTGGCATGTTTAAATTCTTTGCTGAATCGAGGCCAAAGCTTTGCCCATTGTTAACGTACGCAGTTCTTGTTGACTGCAGTGAGAGCCTCATGCCTGTGTCCGAGGGCAGATTGGGCTGGCGAGTCATAAATTCCAGCTCGTAGAAGAAATCTGGAGTGAATGTGATGACTGTGTCAATGTACAATGTTGTAATTATCTTGCAAGCTCCCTTTATTATTGGCATCTCTTGAAATGAAAAGATAATACTGTTCGTGTATGAACATGAGAGAAGTTACTGCACTTGTTTATTGTACCATGGATTAAATTATAATGTCAGTGCTAATGTTATAGTTAATTAGTAAGTTAGACATATTCAAAACTAACATCTCCAAATTCTAAGAAATTAAGGAAAGACAGAAAATGAACAGAAGTAGCATAACCATAACATAACTGCTCTTTTCCTTTGTATATTTATTCTGGACTAATAAACTGAAATTGTATAATGTAAATCATAAGCATACCTGCAGATGTTAATGCTTGATATTTTATCATTTGGAATTCTGCTTACTCTGCTATGGAGAAATCTTTATGTTAAAATACGGCATCTTTATCGAGTAATTTGCAGTTAGTCACATTAAGGTATCTGCAGAATCGTGGCGGGAAGAAGACTTGAAGAGGTCTTTTTTAGGTAGCTCATCAGAGACACAACTAATAACATTTCACCATGACATCAGAGAGTGTTCTGGGGGAACAAACAAATGTTCCTCTCTTTCTAAAGGATGCTATTTGGCTAATATGCTGATCAGCCTGTCAGGTGCATTAGCAATGCTTCCAGTGATGGCAATCAAGGAAAATAAGTGGTATGTCCCTGCTTGCCAGCCATCTCTTCTGCACTGTTGCATTCCTTCTACTCAGTCCTTAATGCCTCTCCTTTCCTCTCCCTCTGTCCATCTTCCTCCCACCTCCTGGCCTTCTTGCTCATGTTTTTCCTGGTCATGCCCTCCTCCTCCTCTCAACCCTCTGTCCTACTGCTCCTTGAGATTTAAACTGTGTCCATACAAACATGTTCTCTCTTTTGTGTCCATCAGCTACATGGTATCATCAGGTGTATCAAGTCTGCGCAGACCTCCTGTCACCTTTCTTTTCTGGCTGCTTTTGTTTTAAAAGTGATGTTATTTTCCACTGATGTTTCTGTAGTAAACTAGTATTAAGATAGTCAGTGTCCTTTTCAAAGAAATTGTGTGGTGGGGTTTATTTATTTACTTGTTTATTTATTTATTTTACTCCTCACCTGGGAAGTTTGTCTTATAGCTCAATTCTCTTATGAACAGTGCTTGATCCCCACTTCTGGGAAGTGACCCAAGTCTGGTGATCTGCACTGTCTTAGAAGGATGCCTCTATAGTGTTGGTTTATAGATCAAAATATCATTGAAATTATGCACAGTGATTGATTTGAAAATGAAGAATATTTGAAATGAATATTTTAATATGAGGCTTTAAAATCATCATGGGAGGTTGACAGGGAACCTGCAGGAGGAAGGCACATAGCGTGCAACTAAGATTTAACCTGAAGAGTAGATGGCTTTTGTACCAGCTGAAGTTTTCACATCTTTTCATTCTCTGCATTTAGTCTTGTGTATTAGAGCTTTTACTAATGTATGGATTGCTGTGGCCAGATCATTATTGAGAGGAAAGTTGATAAACCAGATAGTATTATTGTTTAAGTTCAGCAAGGAGTCAGATAGGACCCCACAGATTTTGCAACTAAGTTAGCTATTATTAGGCACTTCCGTGTCCTTCTATAATTTTGCTCATTTCTCTCTCTTCACCACTGTATACCTTACCTTAGAGAAGAGGGTAAGCTGAACTGTGAACAACAATCTTGTTTTGCATGCCATTACTTAAAACTTTCTTTTTCTCCCAGCAGATTTATTTGATACCTCTTATGTTTTCCCACAAATATTTCCCTGCATAGTTCTGTGCTGAAAGAAAGATGGGAAGATACTTTTTTAATTAACTTGATTGCTTTAAGTAAAATTACAAGGGCTTTTTAATTTGTCCAGGTGTGAGTATATTTCATTTTAACATGGTCAGTCTCTTTCTTTAGCCATAATGGCTAGAGATTTCCTCTTTAAAATTAGAGATATGATGGCCTTATAATCATATGACTCCAGCATCTGGAGACTTCTAAGCTTTTAAATCAGACTTGCTGGCAACATTGCGGTTAACGTTCACAAACTAATTCATAAACCAGCTAACCTTATACACGATGCATGAGCAGAATGACTGCAAATGCTTGGCACCGAATCTACAGTCTTCTGTTTTATTTTGCTAAATTACTTTGGCCAATAAAAAATAATTCATATGGTTTCTGAACAAATTCATGTTCTACCTATTAGATGGCCAACGTGAAATATGCAGATTTTCTCAGAGTTTGCCCAAAATGTGTTCTGCCATGACTTTTGATTCGGTTTTAATATCACAAATTATTGAGTGCTGATCATTTTAAGAGTGAAGCTTCCCTGGAATCTCACCTCCAGAAGCTCAGTGGCCAGCATCCTCGTTTGCACAGATGAACCTTGCTGACATTAAAAAGGACTGAGCTTTGGTGGTTCAGAGAACCTAATTAATCGTGTAGACTGAATGAAAGCTTTTTGACATAGTATTTAGAAAAATCACACCAATAAAAATCAGCTGTAGTGGTAGCTGGTTGGCAGTTTTTCATTGGAATGATTTTCTGGTGGATAAATTTGCACGGAAAAACATTTATTGTGGTAAAAACCTATTAAATTGAAATTTAGAAATTTTTAACTGGCCTGAAGGGTTTATTTTTGACAAGATAATAAAAAAACCCGACAGTATTGAACTGTTTTAATATCTTCTGTCTTGTATCATGGATCAGGTTCTCTCATATATTTCCCGTACATGGTGATCCTGAGGGACTGGAGTGCATTGTAGAAATTTATTCAGTGGGATATATAATATGCTTTAGCAACTGGTCCACAGGAAGAAATTGAGAACTAGGATTGCAGTGAATAGAAAGCAGGGAAATGTGTTTTAATACTGGAATGAATGAGATATGCAAAGGATTTTTCCAAGAATTTCACTTTGTCAAAACATTTTACTTGAATTGAAAATGTCTAAACAAAAAGTTTTGACACTGCCCAGCTTAGATTTCTCTCTGTGGAAAAGCTCAACTCTACATCCCATTTCAGGAGGAAATCAAACTGACTGGTTTCTCCTATGATAACAGTTCCATTTTTTTCTCAAGTCTAATTGTCACGCCTCCTTCAAATATATACATAAATTAGTGTGATGTTTCAGATGAGAGGAATTCTTGGGCTGCTTCTGGAAAGGCAAGCATTCTGCTGGAGGAAGGATAATACTTAAATAGTAGAAAGGATTCTGGAAGGATTCTACAGCATCCGTGTTTCGGGAAGGAGGCAGAAGGAGAAGGCATCAAAGTGGATCTTGTTAAGCATTCCTGCTGGGTTTCTTTCCCATTCGAGTGGTCCCGTGCAGCATAGGTAAATCATTACGCCGGGAGTGTTCTAATTCAGGAGCATTTTACTAGTGAACTGCTATAACAAAGGAAGGCTATATTAAAGTGTGCATTTGGGATTTTGGTTATTATAAATTACATTCTTTGAAATCTCATTTAGAACCAGGAACTAAAATGATGTTGGAAGGCTCAGAGGATTAATTCTTCCTGAACAATAGACTGTCACTGATCACTCTGTAAAGTAATTATGCCAAATTTAATTATAATACAAGCACATTGTATGATAGTCATAGTGTGCCCAAAAGAGAGTTTGAAAAGGTGCCTCACAAGCATATGGACTAGCTCTGGGAGCACAGTGGCAAATTACGCATGTTGTAATTGAGTACAACTTAATATCAGGCTTTCTTAATTAAAGGTTTGGGGTTGTGTGGGGTGGATTCTGGCTGGCACACTTTGCTTTTCAATATCATCAGCATAATGGAACAAACTCTTCCCTCCCCATTTTATCGATTCTGCCAAAAGCCCTTATGACTTCCAGTAGCATTAGTGTATTTAAATCAATTCCAGTATCATTAGTAGTGGTAAAACTAGGAGTAGTCAAATTGTTACAGGGATGAAAGAATAACTGTCCCTCCTTCTGATACTTCATCTGCAGGAACTGCACTATCACATGTTGCTGATCTTTCAGTATAATCCATTCATGCAAATCTAAGGCACCATTTCAGTCTTCTCTCCTCAGTTTTCTGTCTATCTTCCTGTTGGATTTGGACTAGTTATGGAAATACCATCGACCCTTTAACTATAAAATTAAGCACTGTTCCTGTTCACAGTTCCACCCCTGTGGCAGGCTGAAGCCTAAGGCACTCGCTAAACTGAGGGAGCCACCAGGATCACAGCCTTAAGAGAGCCAGTCCAAATTTAAAGTAGCATTAAGATGCTTGGCCAGAACCTTTTCTTGGGAAACAAAACTGGTGTGCGTCCTACATAAACAAATGAAAAGACTGCCAGTGCTTGGGGAAGCAGTTCCACAGCTAGAATGGCATGGTGCAGTAAGCCTGAGCTGAAGTTCTGTGCTTATATTATGTTAGGGTAGGTATCTTGGGAGAAAGCTAATGAGACCTAGAGTATGGGTGTCAGGAGTAACGAAACAGGAGTGGTGGCAGTGAGAGGTAGATGCCTTTGGTTTGTATTGCAACATAAGGTGCTTACTATAAAGCAAGAAAAATGGTTAGGACCACAAGTCAGAACGAGCAAAAGGAGCGCAGATCTGCTGAATTTCCTGGGTTTGTACTCATAGCAGGCTTCAATTTGGCTTTACAACTCAATGGAAAAAGTTAAAAATAGAAGGTCTTTGAAAAGCAGGAAAGCCAGTCTAATCTAATATGCCTTCTTTTACCTTATTTCTTTCACATGCAACCATGTTATTACATAGGAAATCTGGTCAAAATATCAGTCTGGTGTTAGTCTTTCTACATCTAGCACAGAGGCTACTAACACCCTGAGTTGCAGGTGCTTCCATAACTTCTAGTTATGTAGGTGATGGTGCCAGCACATGGTCTGCACTTTGCTTCCCCCATTCCTCCCTGTCCCAAAATGCCTCCATTAAAAATTGTTGTTCAATACAACTAGTAAAACTATTTAAACAAAAAAGTAGAGAAAGGTGTTTTCTCTGTTTTCTTCCAGTGTAAAACATTGTGTTTTCCAGGTCGTCTTTACAGCACTATTATATTTTCAGAAAAAGTGTAGAAAAAAGGTGTTAAAAAAAAAATCAAAAAACCTATGTGCATTTTGGTTATTTTGCTTAACAACGTGATATAAATATTCACCTGGAACATGTTAATAGTCAGCTTCTGTAGTAATTTAAACTATCATTGAAATGTTTATCAGATCCTAAGCCATATCTGCCATAGATGGGAAGAGTGTCTGTTTTATTGAAGAATATTGAACGTGAAATCTTGCATGAGCTGTAATGAGCTGTCAGCAGTTTTCACAGCATCCACTGGGTGACATTTAATGTGTCTGTGAAGAAATCTGTGTTGATATGGTGGGCTGTTATGACAACTGGAATAACATGCTGATGACTGCCATTGTTTGAAGTGATTGCTGGTCGTTTAGTCTTGTGAGATTCCTTAACCAAAAGTTTGTGACTTATTCGTATGCAGTCCATTATACAAACAAGCCTTAGTTCTCTTTGAATTTCTATGTATACATGCAGCCTCTGTAATGTTGCCAGTCTAATGCAGACTGAAGTCCTGATGAAAGTCATTGACATTAGCTTTATTCATACTAACAGCAAACTCCTGCTTGTTGAGAGGTCCAATATTCTTTCCCCTAAATGATATGGTACCACTTCAAGACCAGGAGACTTGGTATAAGTAGATAGAAGTGTCCCAAAAGAAGAACAATTAACTTGGTTAAAAAACTATAAAAGCTAGCTAAGAATAACAAGGAATTTTTTTTTCATTTCTGTAAGGTTTTTTAGCTTGTAGCTCTCTATACTGACTGTGACATTTAGTACTGATAGAGAATTTAAACTTTGCCACATTATTACGAGGGATAACTGCACAGGATTATTTATGCATACATATATACATATATATATCTGTCTACATGCATATCGTGTATATATATTTAATGCAGCTGTGTGTTCCCTAAAGAAGAGATGAAGAAATGCCATTTTTATGACAGCCCTAGGTGAAGGTAGGGAGGAGTATGTTTTTAAAGGAGAACATTTTAGCTAAGCCAGTTACGATCTTAGATGATGCAGTCTATGTTACTCAGCAGGGTGAAGGCAAAGTCCTTCACTGGAGGAGCTGTCTCTAATCAGGTTCTGCCTTTTGAAGGACCACCTGAATAGTTGCATCTTGTCACTCTTGGGATGTAGGGCCTGTGACCTGGGCACCCAATCCAGATGGCTAGCCAGGCTTTTCAGTATGTTTTGGATGAGAAACAGTCAAATCTTTTTCCTTTCCTGGACTCTAAAAGTGAGTGAGTGCTTGTGCCGGTACCAGACTGACAGCCCTTGGTGTAGGAACCCTCCTTCTGTCTCTGAGCAATGAACAGACACAGCTTTCACAGTCTGAGCTGCCAGTTCTGGAAGGACCTCATCTATCGGAGTTTCTTCTCCATCCTTGGCTGCGTCCATTTTGTATGCCCATCTGAGCACAGGTTGTTGACTAACTGTGACCTTGGGAACGCTAATTAGCAGCATTTTAGTAGCATCACCTGGGCTGACGTGATGATGGTATTTTTCACCTATTCATTCATCCCTCCGTGTAGTTGCTACAGTTGGAAATCTGTCATGGAGCTAGTTATTAACCTGTTAAATGCAGGGCCTTCTAGTTCAGTAATGGACAAGTTTTCACTCGAGTATCATGAGCTACTAAGTTGATGGACACCCAGCAGATTGTAGGGCCTTTCAACCATCAGTGCTTGTCCTAAGCCTGCTCCAAAGCAGATGGGAATATTATACCATGGAGATATGGACAACAACCCATAATTATTAACACGCTGTTAATTTTGTTTCCTTTAATTAATTTGATTTGTGAGCAGAGTCTGTAGCCTTCAGACATTCTGGGACCTGCAAAGCAATTCTGTGAATTACAAAAAAAAATCCATGGTGGCTGGAACATTTGTAGAGGTCTGATGTCCTTTATGCAGACAGAAAATGATCTACAGAAATGCTGGAAGTTCAGCAATTGCTGTAAATTCCCCTTAGCTTTATGAAGAGTTGCAGGCAGTCAAATACCAACAAACGATTTATTTTACTCTGACCCTAGTGAGAGGAGGGAGATTACTGCTAGCTCATAGCTTTCTGCTTCGTGTATGCTGCCTTTTGCTTATGCAATGGAAGGGGTTTAGGAAGAGTTCCCAGCTAATACAATGGAGGGTGTTATCCTTTTTTTCTATTGAATGAAACTTTCTTTTTCCAAGAAACATTACATAATTCTACATCTTACTGTGCATATAGTAGGTAAGCATTTATTTTCCATTTTCTAAGTATATCTTATCTAAATATATTCAATTTCTACTGGCAAGTGCCATTTGCTTTCCACTTTCCTTGTTCAGCCATGTCTGCATTTTAATGCTGAAATGCAGCATTGAAGATTTTTGAGTCAACTCTTCTAAGATAATTTTAAAATAAAGGTTTAATACTGTATCAGAAAGTTAGCTTTCCGAAGCCAGTTTTCCAATTTTCCATGGGCTGATTTTTGGCCAGTCTCTATTATTTGGATGGGGCTGGGTTTTTATGTGAGTTTTATTTTTTTTCTCCTCTGAAAAATATATGGAAGAACTAGAAGAGATACAGAGGAGGAAAAAGGGTGATTGGAGATATCAGATTGCTTCTATATGAACAGACTATAGACACCATAATTCTTTAGTTCAGGAAGCAGACAGAAGAGGGGAGTGTGGCTAGGTGTTTATGAAACAAAGAGATGAAAAGATGAAATGGGAACAATTATTCATTTTTTCTCATAACACAAACCTAGAGGATACTTAATAAAATGAACAGGTAGCCATCTTACAACTAATAAAAGAAAGTACATTTCAGAGACTGTATGCTTATATTTTGGAATTCATTGCCACAGAATGTGTGGAGGAGAGAAGTTTAAATGGACTCAGAAGACCTTAGGAAAATGAATGCCTGATGGGTCCACTGAGGAAATAGTCTTTATATTGCATTAAGGAGATATTTCTCACACTTAGAATTTCGTGAGAGGGAATACTGATTTTTTCTTTCAATGTATAAATGGCTGGGTAACAATCACCATAGCAACAAAAAAAATATCAGGTTAAAGCAGTAAGGAAGGGATCTAATGAATGTAATGTGTGGTTTTTTCCTCCTGGAATATGTTTGTGTAATTTTTGCCATATTTCTGCATCCATATTTCTCTCAAGGCATTGCCCATTTTAGCCCTTATGCTGTGTACAAATACTCTGCTGTTTATTGTTGAAAGACTGCCTGCCCCGCAGTGACCAAGAGCCATTTACACTGTAGGAATAAACCTTGTAATGTTTTAAGCTAGGGTGGTGTGCTAGGGAGATCTGACCAGTGGGCCGTTCCCAGAGAGCTGCTGCCTTTCCCTCAGCGAAGCCTCTCCTACTTACCTGTGGCTCTCCATGGGCCCAAAGAGTTTGTCTCCTCCCACTGAGAAGTTTGGACCACACATAAGTCATGTTTTGTTTCTAATTTGATCAGGTTCGACCTGTGCAAAAGCTTTTCTCAACACTTTGGGAACATCAAAGCATCAGGTGCAATATTAAATGAGCTTTGTAGTAATTATGTAAACTTTCTAAATTACTGAATCCTTCCAAACATGATGTAGGACTCTCTTATAAAACTTCTTGGAGCTCAGTGTTTATTTTTAAAGCTATGGTAAGGAATCCGAAAAGCAAGCCTTTGCGCATTAGACATAGTACAAGGTCTTTCCTACCTGCTTTCATTTCTTACCTTTGAGTACTTCGCTGAAATTACCACATCCTTTCTAGTGATGGCGTTTTGCTGGTACATGTTAGTTTGTGGAGTTGGAGAAGAGTATTTATTACTGTAATCTTTCTTATACACCATATGTGCACTGTCTGTCACTGCGTAAAATTGCTCAGTTCTGAAATTCCAGTTTGTTTTTTTTTTAAAGATAAAGTCTCCCCAATGTCGATTTGAAGTAGGATAAAACAAAGGAGGGCAAAAACTTTGTAAGCAAATGGTTTGTAAACAGTAACATGGAAAAGTTTTTCCATGTTTACCATGGTTTCTTTATGAAGAATAATCAGAAGTTAGCTAAGTGTATTGTTATATTCCTTGTGAATACTTAGCAACTGGTATATAGTTTATATAAATGATAATATCTGTGGATATAATGTTTGTATATTCTCTGCTAATTGGCTTTGTGAGTAAGCTGATTTTATTTGCCTTACAAAACCTGCTCTATGTACGTAAAAAACCCAAAGGGATAAATATATTTTTTGAAAGCTGTCTCAATATAGCTTGTTAATTAAAACCATTAAATGTATATCATTACACAGAAGAAACTTCATGTTTTCCTTAATACTCTCTACAGTTCCTCTTTTCTTGGAGAGGTGATTATCCATTATCAAACACCAAGTTATGGTTTTTTTACTCAGTTGTTTTCTTTGTTGTTGAGGTGAAAAATGTCTACAAATTGTTGAAGTAATTTTGCGTCACATTCTATGAGAAGCAAGGATAAAGATGAAGTCATGTCGTAAAAATCAAAATAAGGGAAAGTTCAGTAAAAACTGAACTTTTAAATTTATTTCAGGAATTTTCAGTGTTCCATAGATATAGTCTAGATTCCAGTGCCAATAACCAGAGCTGGTCAAAATTCACTTAAAACCTTCAGCAGGGAAACTTTGGCATTTAGGGTTGTTACCTATGTCACCAGAGAATATTAACTTCTGTTGACAGCTATCCTGATAAAATATCA
>JAVJGG010000094.1:10899173-10910333 GCA_035590195.1 Aviceda cuculoides | reverse complement strand
TGTTCAAGGCCAGGTTGGATGGGGCTTTGAGCAACCTGGTCCAGTGGAAGGTGTCCCTGCCCATGGCAGGGGGGTTGGAACTGGGTGTTGTTTAAGGTCTCTTCCAACCCGAACCGTTCTATGATTCTATGATATTCTCTGGTGTGAGTTTGACATGACTTCTCAATGTGATTTCCCCTGGGGAACTAATCACTCAAGTAAGTGTTGGGTAGCCAGCAGCTGCATCATTAACAAACTCATGAAACTCCTTTGTAAAATTTGACTTTTAATTTGTTGATGGGAACTCGGGAACGTTAAAGGTACATTGACATCAAGTTTTCTTTGGAGGTCCTGACAGATACTGGTACCTTTCAGGACAAAGTCCTGAACAGCAAGTTCAAGAGACATACTTTGGATGACATCCTTTATCGTTTGACATTCCTAGGTTGTCTAGGCATGTAATTGTTTTGCTCGTGTGTTGACTATATGTGTTTGGAGCTATACATTGCTTGTGGAAGTTGAAAACAATGTTACAATTGTGACTTTCCAAGCTTTTCCTTGCAGTTCTGGTTGAAAATGCAGTAAATATTGATAACGATCAGAAGCATGTCTTGAGTCAGAATTTTTCAACAAATCATCTTTTTGTCTGAATGTCACATTTGTTTCCTCTGGTTTGTCTCTATTAGATGGTCGAGTTTCTGGTGTATGGCTAGAGCTATAGGATTCCCAGCAATACACCTATTTTAGAAAGAGAATCTAGGAAGAAAGTTTAAGTTGAAAAGCTTTAATAAAGTGGCAGTTTTCAAAACTTGAACTCCCATAACAGAATAACTTGAGAATCAAAAAAACCCCACCCAGACTGCCATTAAATATATGTTCCAGAGACCATTGATTTTTTAAATACATCCTACAAGTGCTGATTCTGCAGTTTGTCATAATCAGATCTAAAGGCCCTTTATCTACTATCAGCTGATGGCTGTGCTACAACCTTTGGCTTCAGACTTCTGGTAGGAACATGGTACATGTTTCTACAGAGAATGAAACTCTAACTGCCTTATGAAATAACAGCAGTACTCACTGTGTTTAACAGTGCTGGAAATTAGTTTCTCGGGCACTGATCTTGGCAGGTCAGCTGTCACAAATTGATAGACATATGTGTAAACACATTGGTCCTGTAAACAAAATTCTGTCTGCAAGAAGTAGAAGTTAACACTGGCACAATTCTGAACAAATTAAATGTTCTGAAGCACAAGGATGCACAGGAAAAATCCCTTCTGGAAATGGTTTTCCTCATGTTCCATTTATCAACTTTATCTGCATAGTTTGTGTTTTAGAGACTGAAAAGTTTGTGCCTCCGTAGAGAACACGATAGAATTCTGTGCCGAAGTGAAATACGATCCTCCTCCTTGCACTTACCCCTACTGCATAAAAGAGGAATCTTTGTCTTGCTCCTTTTGAATAAAAGGAGTAAATTTATGCTTTTGCACTGGCATGTCTCCAATTCCTTTTTGGAATTGTTAGAGTTACTGCAGAATGTGAAATGTAGGGTATTTGAAAAGTCTAAGGCCTTGACATGAAATCAGCTAGAGCTTTTGAAAGGAAAAGGAGTGGGAGAAGGAATTAAAATGTCAGTCCACCAGCGGTGAAGTAATAAATGAATGTGTTACATTTTCCATTTTTTAATAAATATTTAATCATCATCTGTAGATTGTGCAAGCCATTTGGCCAAAACCTTCCATGTATCTTTATCATATATTTACTGCATAGGACAGCTGAAGAAGGCTTAGACAGTGAACTTTCTTTACAGATTTGAGACACAATATATACCACACAAACCTACACTGGTCTTTGAAGTCCGTTGAACCACACTGATTTATGTCAGATGACAAATTCATCAATTGGGTTTGGCAATAGCAAAAGCTAAGAAACATCTGGGCATATTTCAGAGCAAGAACCTAAATTTGAATTTAGAAGGCACCATGGCTATAGGTATCTACCTGTATTGCTGCAGACAATGTGCAGCAGCAGCTTTTATGTGCAGAAGCTCATCCGTCACTCCAAACTGGCATCAGAGGGGAAGAATTTTCAATCTGAGATACTTTAGCTTTCAGGAGTATCATTAGAAAGCCGCATATTATTCAGTCATTCTCCTCCTCTGTCCCCCAGGTCATCTGCATAAAAGGAGGTGTAGCTTAATTCTTTCCTCTTCTGTGTGTCAACTTCAAAGATTTAGTGACTGTAGAATAATTTTCATCAGTTGTGATAGTTGTAATGACTGAATATTCACTGAATGTCCTGTTCTTTTCTAGTTCCCTGTTTATCAGTTTAGTGCAACAAAACAAAAATAAAACTATACAGATCTTTCCCATCACATTTTATTTGTTGGTTTGATTTCTGAGGCTTTAGGATAAAACTGAAGTCATAGAAGTAAATCATGTAGGACATCTAGCCATAGGCATTTTCAGTGAAATAAGTTCTTTCCAAGAAGGTTTTGACTTGTTACATGAAAATTAGCTTCTGGCAGGAAGAAGCCACATTTCACAGATCTTGGGCTATGTTTAATTTCTACAGGGCATGCCTTCAGCTAACAGCACTGCTTCCACATATGTGAGCATGGTATTGGTGTTTAAGAGTAGAGCTGAAAAAAAGGAAGGAAACAGTTTCTACTTGATACTGTTTATGACTTCTGAACAAAATGACACCTTCTGTTTGAAGGCAAAAGGAGTGTCTGACTGCTGCTGCTGCTGCTGAAAAGCATATTTAGTTTGAATAATCCAAAGGTCACTTAAGATTGACTTTTCTGTTGAACCTATTCTATTGAATTTTACTGCATTTCTCTTCAGAATATGCAGTAAAATTGATTTTTAAAGCAATACATTTAATTGAAAAGTAAAATATTTAGATGTAATATTCCAGGGAGATAGCCTGAAAACATGCATCCAGCTACATCTAGCAGATGCATGAAGTATGGGTAGGTATGAGATATTTGGTCATCAGGAGCCTGGGAACTTGAGAAGCTGTCATTGTTTTACTGATGAAGCAGAAGCAGGGCAAGAACAGAGAAAATAGACTTAGGGTAGGATCTAAAGAAAGTCCAAGAGAGGAGACAGTTTGACACCGTAGAATCTGTGTCAAGAATTTATGACTATGAGTGAGCGAGAACGTTGTGCACCAGGAAAAAAGGTTGGTCTTTGATAAGCAGTAAGGAATTATTTGAAAAGTAGGAGAGGATCTGAGGTAATCCTGAGGACTGTCAGGCAATATAAACTTACTGGAGAGAAATGTTGTATCAGAGTGATCTAAGTGAAATAATATGACAAATACTACAGATAATAGAGCAGTTATGTTACAGGTATTGATGTAAATACATTTAGGCAAGGTACTTGTTTATGTCTATCCTCTGAATCTCACTAATTCGGATTCTGCATTTATAAAAGCCACACGTCTTTCATCCTCTCTGTATCAGTTCTGGATTCAGTCATGCTACTGTTAAATGTTTATGTAAATACTGAAAGATTTCTGCCTAACAGTCCTTCAGCCTCGCTGTCCTTTCTGTTCTAGTTGGCAACGTGGGACTCTGAGAAAGGACTGAATGGTAGCCTACAAGAACGACGTCTGGGCAATGACTTACAAGGATTGACACTCAAAGTGGTGACTGTCTTGGTATGATCCCATTTGAGTTCAGAAAACAAAATGCTCAAAATAAAAAGGATCTGACTGAGTATTTTGGGCACTTCCCACAGTAGTTTTCCCTATCATTTTCAGTTCTGTATTTTTGGATGTTCAGTTGCATAAGCAAAGAAGATAGATGATGGCCTTTTATTATTTTATGTGAAGCAGTGCACTGTCAGAGATACAGAGCATTTGTTTGTTTGCTTATGCCGGTTTTCTGCATTGTAATTCCTACTGGGCATGGACGCAGCCTGAGTGCACAGGGGTGCATTCTACATACCATACTTTGACTCAGATATGCAGTTTCCAACATTTCATGGATTTTAAGATCAGATGGGCCAATTATGATAATCTAATCTTGGCTCTTGTACACTGCAGGCTGTAAAATTTAATCAAGTGTTTCCTCCATCAAGCTCGTAAATTCCCGTTGAGATAAGCTATATCTTTTAGAAAGGCGTAATCTTTCAAAAAAATCATTATGCTTTTGGGACTACTGTCTGTTAGTATCCAGAGTGGTAGCAGAGCTCCTCTCACCTAAGTGCTAAATTAGGGGCAATTTAGGACTTTAATGCATTCCTGCCTAAAATATTGTAGTTTGCAGATTGCAGAATGTAGTGCCTTTTTGTGGTTTTTATTTCTCTTTTTCTGAATCGTGGTTCAAACAGGAAGTACCACATAAGATCACTAAGGCACTCCCCCCAGCCCCCAGTTTTCTTTCCTCCGTCTGGTGACAGGTGAGGTTATGCTGTAGCTTACGTGGGAGGCGAGCAGATCCCTTCCAGGAGAATGTCAATACCGGGTTGCAAAGGCAGCCAGCTGCAGTGGCTGTGGTGCCACCAGCCCTGGTGTTCCCCCACAGGAGAGCAGGACACCCATGGCTGACAGAAAACATACCACAAAATGCTGCATTGCCTTGGTCCCAAACCAGACTGTAATTTAAAGTACTCCAGGAACCGGTACCCATGAAGGCTATTCTTTGAATTTTCAAAATTTTAAATACTCACAAAATGTAGCAGTTTTAGCTCTTGTTTCAGCATGTCTCCTGGATAAAATATTAATCATTGTCTGCAAAAGATGACTAGATCTGATGTGATCTGAGATTGATGAACAGTAGTAATGTTCTTATCTAGGACTTAGATACTTAACTTAAGATCTATATTCTAGACAGCTAGTTAGGACACTAAGGTAGGTGTCTATGCCCTCTTTATAGTCAGCGAGAAGAGGCAGGTACTTCAGAGAGCAATTCATCCTGCGGGCACCAGGAAGCTGCTAGAGGGGATTGAGTTGTCTTCTGGAGTCTCTGCCTCTTCTCAAGAGCTGTGGAAAACCTAAGGCCACATAGGACTCGAGTGCTGAGGCAGTGGTATCCGGTTGGGATCCCTCATAGTATCCTACATGGCCTACAGTTTTTGCCTCAGAAGGTCATGAGTGTCTCAAAATCTGTGCCAAGTTGCCCAGAATTAACTCAGGAAACATCCTTTTGCTAAGAGAAGCAAACTAAAAAACTTACTTCAATTATCAGTTAAGATATTGGTTTGTTCTCAGGAAGAACCTTTTGTGATGGTGGCAGAGAACATACTTGGGCAACCAAAACGATATAAAGGATTTTCCATTGATGTCCTGGATGCACTTGCCAAGAATCTGGGCTTCAAGTATGAGATATATCAAGCTCCTGATGGCAAATATGGACAGCAGCTCCAAAACAGCTCCTGGAATGGCATGATTGGAGAACTCATTAACAAGGTACAAGGAAAACAAGCTGCATTAAAAAACAAAAAGCAAAACCAAAACCAAAAAAACCCTCTTCAGAGTACGGCATCAGGACTTTGTAAGGAGGTTGTTTAAATTCTCCCCTTCCTCCATTCCAAATTACAAAAGAATGAATTAGGGTGAAAGCACCAGTGCAGAACACTTCTGAGCTATGGGTGGTTTGAGTATGGTCTAAACTGTGCATTTTAAGACCCTGTATACAGGATAGGAACTAGAGAGTCTCTTCTATTTACTCCCAGCTGTTCTCAACATAAATTATATCAGTGTAAATCTGTGTGTTTACATAGCTGTAAGAATAAGAAGAGAGGACATGTATGTGTGTGTGACTGAATGACTATAGAAAATAAATAATGTATTCTTCTTAAAATACTAATTACTGTTATTTTTTTCATTATGTCTTTGCTACTTTTTAGGTGTGACTTTATTTGGTCACTTTGTGGCAATGTGTTTGATAACGATCAACTGTTTGACTCCAAAACAGGAAAAGTGTCCCTAGTAATATACCATAAAGGAGTGTTTTGAAGGAGAAGAATTTAAACTGATCTCAAGATTATTTGTTCATTTAAAACAGAGAGGACCAAATTTCTTTTCTTAATTACAACCTTGCAAATCAGGAGTAAGTTAATTGAACTCCATTGAAGTAAATGGGGCAAGTTTGTAGCCTAGAATCTCCCAGAGAATGAAATTAGAGTGCATTTTGTTCATAGTCTTGCTGTCTGACATGGGACAACTGATAATCAAGAAGGAGAGTCAAAGGAATTAATATTCCATGTTGCTGCCCTTTGTAGAAAAGTTTACTCTTCTGCAGTGAAGTTATTAGTGAAAGTGAAAGTTTTCTCATAATCTAGTAAGTAGGTGGCTCAGTATCTGGTAAGTAGATGTTTAGGAAGAAATAGAAGCAATTAAAGCAATAGGAAATGTGTGTATGACAATGGGATCTTCTTGGTTGGTGCTAGGAAATATAAAGAATTTTTTACTTATTTTGCATTGACATAAGCTGTTTGAATTTCATTGATTTGAAAATGTGGTAAGAAATCCTGTTAAATTTCTTTGGAAATTGCATTCTTTCAAGCAACAAAGTATCTATTATGGTATTTTTTAATGGTATTTCTGCTACTAGCTTTTCCACTGACTCCAAAGGATTTCAAAGCAGACCTCTCACACCTAACATTTGCTTTACTTCCCCAACAAAATGTAGAGATAGGAAACAAAATGTACATTCTATTATTGGAAGAGAACTGTTTTTATTAAGATGGAAAAATATTCAAAATCTAATTGCAGCTCTTCAAAAGCTTTGGGAATCTTATTTATTAACTCCTGTTTTGACTTTCATTGGGTTTGCATACTCTTTAAGGACCTTCTATGTGTAAAACCTACTCGCTTTAAATGTTGAAGGTTAAAGTAGTTTCAGGAACTAAGTTGCCTTTGGTTGCATTCTTCCAGTTACTAATTTTTGCAATTACTTTATTCATTGTAAAAAACAAACAAAATCTTCCCCCCAGCTGTCATATGAAATCCCTTCATGAATATGGGAAGCTGGCAACTCTGCAGGGAGAACAAATATTAGCTCTTTGCACCTTCCTATCAAATACACAAGTTAAATAAATGGTATTTCTTTCTTATTGCGTGCACCAGGTTAATATGGTTTGGAATTTAGTCATCCTTTGGAAAACAAGTGAGGGTAAAGGTTAAACAAGTTGCACTCATTCCAGAGAGAAGTCAGGATGATGCTTTTTGTTCTAGAGTACGTTGACAGGTTATGTTTCACTGCTCTGTTTTAGACCAGTGCAATTAACTAATGTTCAAAGATAAAACTGATTCTGGTTTTATTTTTAGACTATTTAAATTTGTCTGAACATGTTAAGTTATAGAAAGAAACGCATGGAGTCACTTGGTTCTTAAAAAGTTTCTCCTTAAGGCTTATGCTGGTCAAATTCATGGTGAAAGGAAGAGATCTGACCGGTTGCGTTTTTCTCACAGAGAGCAGACCTAGCCATCTCAGCCATCACTATAACACCAGAACGGGAGAGCGTTGTGGACTTCAGCAAGCGGTACATGGACTATTCTGTGGGGATCTTAATCAAAAAGCCCGAAGAGAAAATCAACATCTTCTCTCTCTTTGCTCCTTTCGACTTTGCGGTGTGGGCTTGCATTGCTGCAGCCATCCCTATAGTTGGTGTCTTGATATTTGTCTTGAACCGGATCCAGGCAGTCAGGGCACAGAATGCTTCCCAGCCAAGCCCATCGGCTTCCTCCACCCTCCACAGTGCCATCTGGGTCGTGTACGGCGCTTTTGTTCAGCAAGGTACTTACTCTCTTATAAACACCACTGATAGATGTTCAGAAATGTTCTGCCTTGGGTAAAGCAGGTCAGGACATGTTAGTCTCGGCCAGAATGGTCTAAAGATGAAAGAGAAGGCTCGTATGGGGAGGTAATATGTTTTATTTGCCCAGCTGCTGAAAAGTGGGAAGAGGTAAGTAAGTTGGGGGGTGGGTATGTTCTGCTTTTCTGTCTCTTGGTAAGTCCAGGAAGAACACTCCTAGCAGGTTTTTCCACTTTGGGAAAATTATCACGCGACAAGTAAACTACAGAGCTGCTTGGTGTGGAATTACACGTCTCCAACTCTGAAACTAGCACCTTCTCCAATTGTTTAAATTTAATTTTAGAAATTTATATATTTTTGAACTAATGTGAGACAGTTTTATCTTTTGGTTCTTTGAAGTGAATAGGAAAATGATTTGCAGCCATGTAACTAATTTTACATTCAGGAATCTCTAGGCATAGAACTAAGCCTGTTGAATTCAATAGGATTGCTACCATTAAAAAAGCTACTTTTGTAAATAATTGTTTACAAAATCTGCCCACACATTTTTTGTCCCATATCTATAATGTTAGTACCATTCTTGGAAGGCAGGTTTTGTTGAATGCTAACATACGGTTATGTTATTAACTTTTTTCTACATTTTTTTAATTGTGATTGCAAGCTTATAAAGCTTCCGCTGGAAAATCCTTACTATTGCTATGAAACTTGGTCCCTCATCTCATTAAGGTGGCATCACTGATGGGTTTAAGTACAGTAAGATATAATCAGCACAAGCATATGCTGAACACCAGTTATATGATAAGGTTTGGTCTCCAACAATGTTCAAGCGTAACTGTGCTTGAAGCCTGCTGGAAAGAAATCTTCATGTTGTTTGAAATGTTGTAAAGTGTGACAATGACTTTAATGCTTCAGCTTTTGCAGACTTAAATACAGCACATAAACCATTGGACAATTTTGTGGTTTTTTTCCAAATTGAAAATGGCCATTGAAAACAGAATATTACTATGTTCTGAACACTGTAATTATTTAATTTCTGCATATTAATGGTGCTTCATCATTGAACTTCCTTTATTTAGAATATTTTTCATGTTCTGTACATTTGTTCCTCAATGATTTCCAAGGGAAATATGTTGAAAGATGATTTTCTAGAACAGTATCCAGGGCAAGATGAGGTTGACTGGAGAAAATGTTTGTAAATTATCAGTCTTAACAGAAGCAGTGCTTTTCTCACAGTGAAAGGGCTGTCTGGAGGGGAAACAGAAATGCAGAGGGGTAGCTCCAACAAAATTGAACATAACAGCATACACAGAGGGTGATCGTAAATGGAAGCTACTGAGAGACCCTCATTTTCTTTGTCTATTTGTAGGGGGTGAATCTACTGTCAATTCTGTGGCTATGCGCATTGTAATGGGAAGCTGGTGGCTCTTCACCCTTATCGTGTGCTCTTCCTACACGGCAAACTTAGCAGCATTTCTCACAGTATCAAGGATGGATAATCCCATAAGGTAAGAGCCTCATCTTAACATGAAGCTGGAAACCTGAATTTCACGGAAAAGTATTATCTATTTGAGCACTCATTCTTGCAAGAAAGAGATAACTCTAATAAAATACTCTGCTTATTTGCAATGGCTGCTTTTCTCTTCCCTCCCTGCCCAGCGCCCCCTCCTTCACCCTAACAACCCCCAAGCAGTTTTGACAGGTGCATGGAGGGGACAATGGGACTTTAATTGTGTATTTTTCCAGAAGAGAGGTCTTTCATGTTTATATGTATTTTACTTAACTAGAGCTCTCACTGCTTCAGCTGTCTTTACTTCTTTGTTGAACATCAGAGGGGACTGCAAACTATATAACATTTCACTTCTCACCCGCAATGTATAATTCTATGTTCTTAATATTTTGATATATGCTGTTGTTTAGACTATTATTTGCATGTAAGGTAATATAGGTGATCTTTTAAAATATAAATGACCAGATTCAGTGGCATTATTTGCAGAAAAAGCTTCTTCTCAAGGAGGAGAAGATAACCAAAACTGACTCCAAGATAATAGATGTAATATAGCAGTTGTTTTATTAAATTTATATATAATTCTCTACAGTTTTGTTGGCAATACTGTGATGATAAATTACAGCTTCTGTAACAAACCCAATTTATCTTGCACCTTTGACTTCTTTCCCCTGACGTTTGCCTGCTAATCCATACCCAATGAGAATATTTTCAATAAACCAGGCTTCTGAGCAGCTCCAGAGAGTTGCTGGTTGTTCGGTGGCAATTTGTGTGTGTTTGTGTGTGTGTGTGTGTAATTTGTTTTTCTTCAGAAAATTTAAAGGCTGAATAATGTTTTCATTTTTTCTCTCAAAACGGACAAAATTTCCACCTTCACCCTGGCATGGAGTACTGGGAGGGCTGTTGATCTTCTGCAGTTAGTGCTGACAGGATTAGAATCTGATATCTCACATTTGATCTGATGGTGATGGAGTGGAGACGTTGCCAGGGGACGGGCAGTGTGACACAGGCTGTCCTGCTAGAAAATGCTGAGCCAAGGCTTTTAGGTGCTAGAAAGTGACACAGCTGCTCTGTCGCTCTCATTTGGGGTTGCACTGGGAAAACTGGGACTGTAAAGTTTGTGCTCAGCTCCTAAAACAGAGGCATTGGCACTTAGGTGAGGCTGGCACTTAAAAAAGCTGCTTTTGCCTTCTCTGTGGTCTCTGCAAAGAAGGACATAATTAAGTGCATTTCTCATAAACATAAGTTTAACAGTATTTCCAATTTTTAACTTACATACTTGCAGGTAATGTAACGCTTTGTATGGATATAGTGTTATAATAATAATAAAACCACCCCAAAACCATAACAAGCTTTGTTTTTAAATTAGTTTTCTGTTAGTTTAGCCAAAATAAGTAGGTTTTAACAGTCGTAGAAATAAGAACTGCATAATTTCTGGAAATAACATGAGAAACTAAATAGAATAAAATTACCACAGAGTATCTGTGAGGCCTGGCTGTAATGGGAATAAAGTTAAGCTCAATGAATAAATTGCTCTTGAAACCTAAGACAGAAATAGTTATCTGGAAAGCTTGAATAATGATCTTCTCAAAAAAATTCTGAATGTTGTAATTCCTTCATGGCAGAAGAAATTGTCCATTTGGTCTACTGAGCACCTCCCTGTCCCGATCCAATGTCGGGGAGGGTTTTGATATGATCTCAAGAGCGAGATTAAGACACAAACGAGGTCAAATGCCGTATACCCAAAAGAGTTTTTATTATCAAAAGTATGAAAAGTAGAAAATAGTAGCAACAGGATAGAATGAAAGAAGAGGCAGAAATCAAGCAAGCAGTAAGGATAGAGTTGCAAGGATAGTCACCACCATGGATCCAGCGGCGTCCCGTTGGTCCTCAGTCTTCAGTTCTTCAGTG
>JAVJGG010000094.1:10883808-10899073 GCA_035590195.1 Aviceda cuculoides | reverse complement strand
CAGCCTGTTTCCTCTCCTGAATTGTCCTTATGGACAGAGGAATGTCCTGCTTAGACAGGCCATCTCAGAGACAAAGGACTCGAGATAAGCAGTCCACAATTCTTGAGATGAATGGCTTGAGAAGTCTCTCGCACCTGACTATCTTTGAGACAAACAGCTCAAGATAACAATTCAGTCTCTCACACTCCCAAAACTCAGCAAAGTTCAGAGGTGGACAAAAGTTGGGGTGAAATGCAGGGAGGAGTCTGCAAAAAAAAAAAGGTCACAGGTTTAAGAGCAGAACTATGAATTATGAGAGGAGGCCTTTGAGGCTGAGCTATTACAACATTTACAAGGGGGTTTGATTCCCCTTCTTATTAAAATGAATTGACATCACTAAGAATCTTGAGGAGGAGAGAAGTTATTTCAGTAAAGAAACTGTTTGGTGTTGTTTTGGGACTTTAGAGCCCCAATGCCCTTCTACTGTTAGAGATGGCAGCTGAAGAATTATAATTAAATGCCTTTCTATACCTAACAGTAGCTGCCACTTTCCAGGTTCCCAATATCACATCCCCTTGTACAAGATAAGGATACAGAAGAAAGAAAGCACTCAACTGTGATCTGCAAACACCAGCATAGTAATTCATGTGCCAAACCATAAATGTCTAAGGTAATTAAGTTGCCATAAAGTTCATTGCCTGTGCTCCAGCTACTTGGCTATAGGGGCAGTGGTCTCTGTTAGGTAGTCAGCTGCAATGTGGATTATTCATATTGCCTGGGGTGTCTAAAGTGGTCCTAGATACTTTGGTTTAGGCACCCAAATCATTCCCGAGGTAATCTGAAATAGTAGCTGTCAGAAAGCTCTTTGATTTGATCACTGGTTGGCACAACTGAGACAGTTAAGGAACTTGCTTGCCTTGGCTTGCCTATGGCTATTTTACAAAGTTTGCAGAATCTCCCTGAGATCCTGCTACTCTGAGGGGGGGGGGGGGGGGGCGACAGGGAGATCTGGACTAACCGCTTTCATTGAAAACTGCCAGTGCCTTAGGAGAGAAGAGACGAGGTAAAGAAATAGGATTTCCAGAAACTCTGTTGAGCCTTCATCCATTTCTAAGCTATGATGAAGATATTTTCATGCCCCCACTCTTTAGGAGAAATATCTTATAAAATGTCATGTCAGATTTAGAACAAATATTTTTCCTGAGAAAGTAAATTACTGCCTTACATGAATGCATTGTGGCCTGGTGTCTTGGCTCCCAGTACAACTTAGCTTCATCATCCTACCCAGAGTAGGAGGCATGGCAGAAAGCAGCTTTGATGTGGAGTGGCTTTTTTTGCCTTTCTAAATCTGCTACTCAGCTTGCCTGCATTATATATTTCATGGACCCAGAAAGGAATACTTACGTGAAATCCATTTTTCCCACCCAAAGAGGCACAATGAGTTATAGCTGAAAATTTGCTCACCAGCTGAGAACTATCAAATCCATCTGTGTATACTTCCATTGTTAAGAAACCAACCCCTCATCCTCTCAGTAAATGTGTGCTGTTATCTCTCCCTCCATAGAGAAGTCCTCTGGTGTTCAGTACTGCTGCTGCTAAATTGCCAGCAGGAGAGAAAATAGTATTATGGTGCTGCAGTAGCTGCAACATAGTTAAGATTTTCATTACAAGACCGATTCTCTTCCTAAGCCCCCTCCAAAATGCCTCATAAAAGTTGTTTCAGCATCAAATTTGGCATGTGTGGTCTGTGACTAGCAGAATAGGAGTATGTTTTATTGAATAACTAGGTGTCAATCAATCCAGTGATCATTACCTCCACAATTTCACTGCAATACAAGTGTGTCATAGAAATCATAAATGATATTTATTAGAAGGGGCTTGGTGAGAGATTCACTGAAGCAAAGTTGAACTGTTGGAAGGCAGATATTTAGAATTAGCATGTCAGATGAAAGCCTGCTGATGAGGGCATAATTTTTTTTACAGTCTGGCACTGGCAAATCTCAGAAAGCTTTTCCACCCTGCCATGAGTTTCAGGGGCTGCCTGTGGCTCACAGAAAAGTGAAATACCCAGAGTAGGAGGCACGGCAGAAAGCAGCTTTGATATGCTGCCTGTATTTCTGTATTTCCTGACAGAGACTTCCTAAATCCCAAATGGGTTCCCAAGTGCTGTGCTGTGCAGGTGCCCAGATCCCATGTAGGAAACATGCCTATCTTGGAAAGAACAGAAGTCCATCTCCTTGGATTTTCCCAAACCCTCAAGGGCTTCATTGCAGCGTGATAATGAGGAGAGGCACTGGCTTCCTGGTCTGGTACAGCTGCACGTGCTGCCTTGCTCCTCGCGTGTCCTGCAGGCCCATCACTCGTCCCGGTGTGACAGGGCGGTAGGGAGGGTCAGAACATGGAGTTCGAGACCCACATCCAAACCTCTGGCCCTTCAGGAGATCAAGGATAGCAGAAAATACTGCGAACCTCTCTCAGCTGTCCTCCATTTTCCAGTTGCTAGTGGTCGGTGCTTCTGCACCCCTTTGCTCTTTTAATAGTGCTTCTCTGAGCCCTCTGCCCAAATTGCCTCTTACGCTCTTCTCATCTTCTCTCTGCCCCAACCTTACAACAAGGGAACAAAGGCAATGTAGTGGTTACCTCAGGATTTCTGTGTTCATGGAGATTCACAGGCAGGGCAGTGAACCATCAAGCAGATTTCCCAACCACACGTGAGCAGAGGAGCGAGATGCTACCCAGTTCCAAAAGAGAAGGCATTTTTTGCAGATGTGCTGGTGGCAACCACTTTGGAGCTCAGGCTAGGAGGCCATGATCCATGTTCTAACTTTGTAAATGAGCAATTCTTAAATTTTGTCTTTAAATAGAAATCTAGGTAATGTTTAGTGCGCGTCCTAATTATTGGCAAACTTGTTTAAACCCAAATGTTTTGCATTTATTATTCTAATACTTGCCTTCAGAACTGTATGCAGCTGAGAAGTCTTCTAAGGGGTCAGTCTGCCAAGTAAAGGCTGAATTATTACACGCGAATTTGTTCTTTCTTTTGTCTTATTACATTTTCAAACAGCCCTTGAATCTGCTGTCTGACCTTCCATTTGTAATTATGAGTTTAATTAGCAGTGACTTAACTTCCAGCTTCATTTCTTGTTAACAAGCAGACTACATGCAGTTCAGTAGCTGTGCACACATTCTGAAACTCAGGTTTAGGAGAGCTTGTCTGACAAGAGGTTAAGAATCATGCAGGAAAAATAGGATCTAAAAAAGTAGGCTATTTGCAAACTCAAAAAAGTTTAAATATAAGATTTTATCAAATTGATCCTTAACATTTGCACATGCTATGGATGTTTTGAAAGGCATCTTTATATATGCATTCATGGACTGCATACAAATGCATGTTATATCTGCTTTTAAGTTCACTGCTGTTGTTTCATGATTTGGGATTTCCTTATTTGCATTTTAATCCCCAAATTTCATATGTTTTGGTGACAGCTGAAGATTTACTGCAGCTTAGTTGGGGTGATACTCTGGCACTTGGAAGACGTGGGTGCAAATTCTATTTCCACCACAAACTTTGTTTGATCTTGGCAAGTTTAGCCTCCTCTCTGTCTCAGTCCCTTTCTGTACAACAGAGTAACAATTTTTTTGTATCTTATGTGGCACATTGTCAGTTCAGCTGCTTTAAAGGTAATGGCCAGAAATGACCATATTACAATAGCTCCGCAAGTATCAAAAAAGGTAGATTTTTCTGGGTTGCGTACAAACCAGAAAAAATCTCAAAATATTTTAAAAGAAAATTAGGAAAGTATTTTGAAGTTGCCAGCTAAAGGGAAATGAATAAAGATTTCGTCTGCTGTAGTTAAGTGGATTTGATAGGGTTGGTAGCAAGAACCTCACAGGAATCCCTCTGTATTTGCAGTGATTTTGCCTTGAAATTCCTCCTGTTTGAAAACACCCTTGCTGTTGTTAATATAGTATGCAGTTTTCTAAATATTTCATTGGATTTTCTTTTGTTATGTTTAATTTGTATTATGTTTTGCAGTGTCTGTGCAGCACCTCAGGCACCTTGGCAGGAGGCATGTATGAATGAGCATGATAAAAAAAAATCATCGTGATTATTATTTAAGGCCTGTGAGCAAAAGCTTCAATCATTAAATAACTACATTAAGTTCATCCATAAAAATGAAGGCTAAAAAAGAGTGCAAGAAAGATGCGAGTGAATGAGCAAGGACAAAAACTCAAAACTTTTTTTTCTTTCCAGAATATTCCCTGTTTAGACCATGTGGAAGAAATTTCGTGGGAAATGCTCTGCAGCCTGGGCAGCAAGGCAGCAGTGCTCAAGGGCAGAGCTCGCCAGCCATTTGCTTTCAGGCTTGGTTCAGGACAAGACACTGTGATGTTCCGAGGGCTAGAACCCCCGTTGTCTATCTTTTCATTTCACTTTCATTGATGGCATTGCCCAGCGGGTGCTTCTGGGAAACCCAGGGCTTCACAAAGTCTGAAGCCTTTTAAAAAGCTTTCTGAATGTTGGCATATGCCTTTCAACCATGGTTTAAAATGGATCCTAATTACTCCTGTAATTGAGCAAGCAGGCAAGCATGTAAGTGCAAATATTTCCCAAGGCTATTTTTCTAGGAAAAATGAGAATGCACAGCTGAAAATCAAGCTTGCATTCCATGTCTCCACTTGTCATTGTAAAAATGTGGCATATATTGGAGATCAATGGCAAACCAAGAGATCTGTGATTCCATACGCTCTTCAACTCTACTTTTACAACACCTATATGATAGCATTTCTTCATTTGTTCTTGTTACTGGGAAGTTCTGTGACTTAAGTGGGTTCAGGCATTAACATTACGATGCATGCACAGTTTAGAGAAGAAAATGATTTGGATATGATGTTAGCAAAATCTACCATCTGTGCAGGTAATAAAATGATTTTTTATTATTTCTTTTCTTTTGCTTTGGAAGGATGAAAACCCAGCAAGAGCAGAAACTCCCATGACAGCTCATCAAAATGTACAAGGATTGGTTCAAATCTGAGATTTGATATGCAGTCTCTTCTTCTCAGCTCAGATGGAGTCACCTTTTAAGTCAGATTTTCTCATATTAATATAGGTTATTCACTGGCTGTCCATAAGAGTAGAGTAGATGTATGCTTTCTGCATACATTAAATCTCATTGGCTTCTGACTTCAACCTTCTTTGTTGTAGTATGTGGTTTCTTTTTATTACAAGGATAGTACCTATGGCTTATTTTGCTGGGTTTTATTTTCTATTTGATTCCTAAGGGATAAACAATACAAAATGCAGCAATAGAAGATTTTTGCCCAATAGGATATTTATGTTTCTATTGTTTTTCTCTAAAGAAGACATTAATGTCTTATATGAACTGATAATAAAACCTAATATAACAGGATATTAAAAAGGCAAAATAATGATTACTATAGCAATTCAGAGATGGCCTTAAAGCTTCAGACATTTCCTAACTGTAAAGACTAGCTCAACCCATCATTTTGTAAGGACAAAAACAGGAGTAAGAAGAAAAACTTCATGGTGAATTCTGTTTTGGAAGTGGATTCTGGGTGAGGAACAACCATTGAAGCAAGCTGGCCAGTGCGCTCAAGTATTTGTGTTTCACTCCTGCAAAAGCATTATTTTTTTTTTTCCACTATATCAGGTAGATATTTATTTGACCTACAGTGCAAAATTACCTGGTTTTGCATGTTAATATACTATTTCATGTGTTTGCCTGCTGGCTGTATTTGCTATTCTTTTGGACAGACAGATACTATTACATGCCCCTGTGGTATATATCTTTGTCAGAAGAGTATTTAAACAAAGACCCTCAAAGCAGGAAACCAGGTAGAACCTGAAAATATATAAATATCTTAATGACATTTGCTAGTGAAACAGCTCACTGGAAAAAACAAACCCAAAAACCTGTAAAATTACTTCTATTTTATACCATTTATCTGTGCTGGTCAGAGTCATTAGTGTAACAGTGGGCCCTATTATAAAAGTCACACAAATTATTCTATTATGGGGTAATATAGTGTATATTTCTGCATAGGTTTCCAAATCGTCCGGGGTCAGAAGATCTCTCTGAAAGCATCCCTGCAGCCAGAACAAGCAAGTAGATTGCATTCGCAAAACTACCAATAGTTAGTAAGCACTTTATGACAGTAAGTTAATTGCTGTGAAACAATGAGATGAAGTTGAAAGTAGGTGTATCTGCTTGTAAGCAGGGAAAGTTGTACCTGTTTTCTTACTTGCTCTCAGCTCAGACGGGACATACATGAGCTTCCAACTCTGCTAATCTGTTGCATATTTTGGGAAATGCTTCATTCATTTGCTCGAGTAAAAAAAATGTCTTCTCACCTTGCACAATTCCTCAGCAACATCTCCATGTGAGCAGTTCTGTCATTCTTGTACCATGGTTGTTCAGCACCAGAATTTCTCACCCACCTGGCAGCAAAAGTAATTTTCCCACCTTCTGCTCGTTACCATATATTCACTGTCAGCAAGCTGACTGTGAGTATCAGGAACATGCACTGAATTATTTATTTCTTCAGATTATTTTGGAGGGAGGGAGGAGAGGGGAGAGGAGGGAATTTTCCAGCGGGGGCAGAGAAAGGATGCTTGTCCAGCCATCCTCCCAGCTGGAGTAGTGGTCGACTGGTTGGTTAACGCTGACCAGTGTCACTGTGCTATGGCCAGTCCTGTGCTCCACTTAGATGATCTGTCTTTTACATGGCAAGGTTTGCATTAATAACCTGCAATAAGAATTAAGTCATGATCATACCTCCTATAGCTTAAAAGTTCCGTTCATACAATCAATTCAAAATCTGATCTCTTGGAGCAAAGTTCAGCAGCCATTCTTTCAGAGACTACGGATTGAACATGCTTATGCTGTAGTTTGCGAGGTTAAGAGTTTCAGTTTTGGTGACCTCAGTGCACAGTCATCTGTTTCATGTTGTGCTGATGAAATCAGCCATAAATTAAGAAATGAGACTTTGTATGGGATAGCTGGGGTACAGACACATGTCTGTTTGCCAGGTCTGCTGTGGACATAGGGACACAGTTGAGGGATGACACAAATGGCTTTGTGCAGTAATGTCTTAAATTGTATAAGCTAGATTCATTAGAACTGTTAGGAGGATTGATTTTTGATTCTCTGATTTTTTTTCTCCCATGCATTTGTAAGATTCCCATGCATTTGTAGTATATATGCATATTCAGTCAAATGGTTGCAGTACTCTTTTATAATCACTTAGAAAAAAAAAATGCTTTTGGTTTTCTAGGTCCTGAAAGAGCTCTTGCTGACATTATAACAGCTTCTTATAATTTCTTCTTATAGTTCCTCATGTTAAGATAGTTTGCACTTGTGTCTTCGACGTGGTCTCTTTCAGGAATTGCCAGCCCTTCTGTAGTCTTTTATCCTTTAAATCAACTTCCCAAGAGACTTTCTCCTCCAGTTCCTGAAGTCTGTTGAGGTCTGATCTTTTGAAATCCATTATTTTTATGTTGTTACTCTTACACACACACACACCACCCCCACCCCCACCCTCCCCCGGATAGTGAGCTCCATCATCTTGCAAACACTTTTATTCTGGTGACTTTTCTCTTTGACATTTTCATTCAAATCTAGAATAGCCATTCCCCTTATAAATGTCTCCATGATAGGAGATCATTCTTTCTCACAGCTTAAACTCTTAACACCTTAAATGATATATAGGATGGTATTTTGTCTTCTGAAATAACAGTTGTTCCAATACATTCTAAAATGTTTATAGACCATCTTGCCATGAGGTGGAAAACTTTAAACTTGTCATTTAAAGAAAAGGTTTTAAAAATTGAATATCCTCATAAGGATATTTAGAAACGATTCTTGATGATGTAAAAAAACCCCAATTAAAAAAAAAAAACAAAAAAACCAACAGCAAAACACACTTTCAATAGATGCAGGTTATGGGTGTTTAGGGGGGAAAGGAGCTGTGGGTTCTTAGTTTCCCTGGAAACTAAGATGCAACTGTTTATTACCATGAGTGCTTTCCTATTAGTTCTTAGTTACTGTGTTGCAAAGGATTTTCTAGAGGGAAAGAAAGCTTTTCTGGAAGTACTACTGTGTTGCTAAGGGAAGGATCGCATATGTTCTTTCCACTTCCTGGGCTCATCTGCCTTACTGAGCAATGTTGTCCTCTTCTGCACGTGTGCCCCCATATAATATAATAGAGGAGCATTTCCAGACTCATCTGGAGATGGGGGAGAGAATGATGTTGCCTTAGAAAAGCTATTTTGATACAGCTGTCAAAATTCCATTAAAAGAAATGTAATCACATGCACTAAAGTTGTTTGCCTTCTAAACCATTAAAACCAGCCTAGGATAATAAGCCACTGATTTAATTTAATTGATTTTTGAATAGTCATATCTATCTAAAAAAGAATAGAAAGCCATCAGTCAGAATGAGGTGGATGTTAACTACCATGTTTCTTTCATATGGCAATAATGCAATTTCCAAGCTCATATTTCAAGGTATGTAATTAGGCTACCCAATAAACTAATTAATCTCAGTATAAGGAACACCTAGCTGGTTTTGATGCGATGCTGTCAGTGTTTGTACTATGAGGTTCGGTATTCAGGCGAGACTTGTGTTCAGGGTGAGGAGAGAGAGGCAAAAGGGTAAGGTCACTTTTTCTGTTGACTTCATTGTACATCAGGATGAGGTGGGAATTACACCACGGACCAAGTGCTTGCAATCTGGGTCCTCTGAGAAACAGGCAAGTGGGCCTCCAGACTTTAAAATATGCATATACAATGCATGCACTTTAGACATCAATAATAACTGATGAATGCTATATGTGCTTGCAGTATTAATGAAGAGCCCTATGTTTTGATTTCCCCAGAGTACCCAGCACATGTTCTAGCAATCAAGATTCCTCTTCAGAGCCTTTCGGTTTTCTCCTCTTCTTCTGACAGAAGTCAACATCAATAGCTTCTGCTTTACTCCCTGTGGTAAGAGAAGGGTGTGAAGCTGTTTTCCAGCATCACTTCGTACCTCTGACTGGTCTAAGCCATGTGAATTCATTCAGCCCCTCCACCCCGGCTATGAGACTGCTGACAGTGGTGCAGGCAGCAGCCCAGAGCTTTCCTCACCGAGATCCTCGTTCTCACAGCATGCGACAGCTCCTGATAAATCAAAACTTAATAAAGAGTTCAGTAGAACCTTATCCCACACTGGGATTTCATGAACCTTAATGGAACTACTCACAGTATAATGATATCCTAACAGTCATGGTGTAAAGTACCACTCACCCTGAGTAAGGGTTTTATAAGCTGGCACCAAGATGCCAAGCTTCTCTGTTCCCCACTCTATTTAGTCAAAAAGCTACTCTTTGTCATCAGAGTGCAAAATAGAATGGCAGTGGTATCAGTAGTTATAACACCAGTTGAGAAGGAAGAAGGCAATTTCTTCCCTCTCGATCTTAATCATTAATCGTCATTAGGATTTTTAGCTTCCGAGTGTGAATGGTAGAAGACATCAGCATAGCAAACAATTTGAAGTGCATCTGCATAAATAATAGAGGTAGTTTGTTATTTTCATTATAGGTAAAAGCATGTGTCAGTTGCCAGATGTGTTTGATTCAGAGAATATGATTTTCATGCCAACTTTATGATATGTTGGATTTAGGTGAAGTGACTAAAACCTGCTGTTGGGACTGAGTTGCTGTTAAACACCAGCTGCAGTTTTTATTTTAATTAATAATTTAAGGAGTAGAATACCTTGCTTTAATTAACACGTTAACTCTTCAACCTACTCAGAGAAAAGTCACAATGGCAAAGTGGTTTAAAAGTAAAGCAAGAAAATATTCAAAGGTAGACCAAACAATGTATTTCTTTCCCGCAAACATGCTACAAGCTCTTGAGATGTTTTAACCTTTTCTTCTTTGCATTTTAATTTCCTTCTTGCTGTTGAATGGAATATAGAGTGTGGGTAAAGGACCCAGGCTAACCCAGATTTTTTAGCAAGACTGATTATTCTGGATTTGCAGGATGAGCAGCAACTGCTCATAGCTCCTATGAATCGCTTTCCAGGCTTTTAACTGAATCTGTGAACATCCTACAGATTTGCTGTTGAGCCAAAACTTTCCTTTTGCTGGAGCTGGATTAAAGCTCCAGCTTTTGAAAACCTGGGCCTGCATCTCAAAAAAACTCCTCTAGAGTGGTTACTCCGAATGTTTCTTTGTCAGTCTACTACTTTCCGTTGTTAAATTGCAAACATGGTGGCCAAACTGGATAATATCTCAAGGATATTAATTTGTTAGAAATATGGAAAACTGGGATGGTGAAGGGGGGTCCTGTAAATGCCCCTTGTAAATATAAAGGAAAGACTGCCTTCTGACTTAACTCCCTCAATTAGACATCAGATAAACTCATGCGATCATAAATGCCCAGCCATGAGGGTCACAAACTATGGGGCGCCAGCAGATCCAGCTTTGAGATGTAAATCCTCGGAAACTAGCTTTCATTGCTACCACTATTAATGGAGTCATTTGTTATGCTATTGTTTGTTTTTAAAAACATTTTCAAGCAAAGTAATCATAACTTCTACTATAAGGACCATCATGGTTCCTTTACCATATGATAGCAATGCAGAAAATATAGGAAGTCCAGAAAGAAAAGATTTATTACAAATAAGCAACCAAAAAACCCCCTAGTTAATGGAAAAATCAGCAATCTAAGTGACTTATGCTCTTATTGCCTGGAGGAGGTTTGGAGAAGAGGAGGGTTGGAGGTATAGTTAGAAACATTGGATTGGCAATCAGGAGATGTTTAGCTTATTTCTAGCTGTTTAACAGATTTCTTTATGTGTGGTGCTGGAGCAGAGCCAGTGTCAGCTCTAGGCAAAATGAACTTCCATGATCCAGCGACAAGTCAAGTCCCACTCATGCAGATCACTGCAGATGACTAGAGTTGCCGAGCCGGTCCTGAGGGCATTGTTTAGAAATAGCAATGGATAGGAATAACCAGAGGTCTAATTTTGTTTACAGGCGAACCTGTTTTACTGATGATGATGAGAATCCAGTTTGATATTTGGATTCAAATTTGAGTCTCACAGCCAGAAAAACTATTAAGTCTTTTTTTGAAAATGGGCATGTTTCCTAAATAAAGCACTGGAAGATGCTAAGAAGTTCTGTGAGCAGTGGGACACAGCCTAGTTGTATGGATTTTTGTCCTACATTTCCCACACCTTGACTTTAGCAAAAATGCTGCAGATTGTTCTGAGATCAGTAAAGCAAAAGTGAGATTTTAAGTGATGGTAATAGAGCATATTTCTGCTGCATCTCAGACTCTTAGAAAGTACACAAAGCCTACAAATGTTTTGCCAATAAAATGCATGTACCTAGTAATTAATTACTGTTAAAATCATAAACATGACTATCATTTATTAATAACTCAACTGTCTTTGCATTTCAGTGGGTATACATACCATTTGTTCCCTTCTTTCAAAACTTAATCATGCAGTAGCTCTGCAGGGACAGAGTCCCAGTGAAAACACTCAATCTGCAGTGAAATCGTTGCTGTATCAGGAGTTTAGAAGACGGTTTAGTTTTCTTGGCTTTCTCTTTGCATGTAGGAACTGAGGCTAGTGGAAGTCGTTTCAAAGAAATGAAATCATTGTGGAGGCTGTACAAGTTCTGTGCTTCTAACAGTTTGTGTACTTTTCATAGTATTTGGCTCTTTTGTTTTGCCTTTTTCTTACTATTTATACTTTTCTCTCCTATCCTGGAAACCATTGAGCATGTGCTTTTGTGGGCATGAATATTTTCACTGATCTCAGCAGTACCGGTCTACTTGTTAGGTATGCTAGGTACCCTAAAAAAAGAAATTTCTTTGGGGTAGCAGGAGAGAGAGGGTCCTGATCCTCTGCTGAAAGGGTGACAGAACATGTGGCACAGGGACCATGTAGCAAACTCCTCCTCCTGTGGCAGAAATAAAGCTTCCCTCCCCCAGTAAATCCATAACTGAATGTTATGTTTTTCTTTTGGTTGCACCTAATATAGGGCAGCAAGTCCCAGCCCAGACGAGGGCTCATGGATGCCACCACACTGTCAGCAATGATCATTATCATCATGAAAACAGCTGCTGCAGTGCCATTACCTGCTGAGGAGTTCAATCACTGTTTGTTTTAACTATAGTAAAAGTATGTAGTTGACATGGCAACGTGTTGTGTGGCACATGACAATTGATTGGTTTTTCCACTGGAGGAAAGTCTCGGCTTCTTTGAAATCATGTGTAGCAGCTGTTCTTGCTCCACTGATGATGAGAAGCGCATATAGAGCCGTAAGTGTCTGCACCGTTTGTCTCCTTCCATGATTTGGAAATGTTTAGTCCTGGTGCAAAGGGCTGCAACTCCATTGATTCAGTGTAGTTTAATCTCTCAATGCTTATGGCTTCCCTTGTAGAAGCTCCCACGAGGCTTTTTCTGTTAAGGCTTTCGTTTAGAGTAAAGTGGATGGTATTTTTCATGGACAGCTGATGAAATGAGTTTTATATGAACTATAGAATGATATATTTGCTGGTGAAGGACTTGATCTTGCAAAGTGTATACGAAGCATGCAAGTACTGGTGCCGATTTCTGCTCGACTACCTCTATCAGTAAAGTTAAGATTTTGTTTAGTGTGTTTGCTGAAGAAACCCGTTACTCTGCACATCGCTGCACTAAGACAGAATTAAGAGCATTTAAAGTGACTTGATTTGCAATGAAATGGAACAATGCAGAATTTGATCATGTCACTATAGAGACATTGGCAATTTCATGACTGATTTAAGAGCTCAGCTTGATTATTCATAATTTCAAAGAAAGTCAGAGATGCACAAATTAAAACCATGGACCTAATTCTTCTGAAGTCTAAGGTTATTAGATGTGGAGATAAACTTGCTTCCATTTTAATATTCTCTGTACTAAGGCTACTGCCATTCTAACAATACTTTGAACAGTTTTATTAGCCTCTCTAAGAATATTGTTTAAAGTGGCCCATCTTTTAGTTTATGTATCTTACAGCCAGTTTAACACACACAAGTAACATTCCTGTATAGACCTGGAACAAATGTTGGAAATTTATAGAATTATGTCATAATACTTTTTGTTTGGTTGGTTTTGGATGGGTATTTACTTTGTAGGCTCGCAGGTGCTAAAGATAGGTCAATTCTAATATTATCTCATTATTCAGCTAATATATCGCTCTTTCAGTATAATGGAAGCTTATTAAGTATTGGTTGCACTAATGTTTAGGGGCATTAACTGCTATTCCATTTTTAAGTAGGCTTGTGCTTTTGTAACTTAGATTCAGTAAGACAGTGAAACTTTTCATGTGAGTCTGAGTCAATGAGACTATCATCCCCTAGTGGCAATTTATATCCATAACAGATGGATTTCCCGCCCCCCCCGTCTTCAACAAGTTAAACTATTCAACTTGGGTAGACTAGCTCTAGGGAATGCCTTTACGTGGAAGTTTGAACTCCGTTTCAGATGTCTTAAGACAAGGTCTACCCACTCATAAATTTTACTTAAAAATGGAGATCCAAAGTCCAAAGATTGTTAATCTGTGAATATCGGACTAAGGCTCAAAACCTTTGCTTCCTGCTTCAGAAATGGATATAAAAAAACCCCAGGACTCGGGTTCTGAATGGAAGGATCTTCTGCTCATGTAGAAATTATCTGTACCACTACACTACCACCCACAACCTTGATTCAGCTTTGCAGACTATTTTCTCACTGGAGACATGTACAAACAAGAAGCTGATCCTGCAAAGCTTGCTTGAATTCCAAGTCCATCTCTCAGTGTGTGGACTGATGTGGTCACCAACAATAAACACCATTTATTGGCAAATACATACATGGAGGGTCTAGTTCTGAGCAATTTTATGTCTCAAGATGTGAACTTTTCTGCAGCTCACAGTGGGCAGAATTCTCTTTCAACTCATTGCTTCCCACTGGTGACAACTTTATCAAATAAGTCTCTTTTCAAATAGGATTTTATATTCTAGGTTTCAGATCATAGGTATTTCTTGGACTTATGCTGGTGGTATAATGTTGTCAAATCAATTCAGCTACTTTTATTTTTACTCAAAAGTTTAGCGGGTAACTTTCTTCTCAATGTGTAAAGCACATTATTTCCCTCTCAGGTATCCTGTTAAGAAAACACTTATAGTTAGGAACTGCACTTAAATTTAATTCTGTAGATGTGATGAATTTCTAGATTTTGAAAAAAAAAAAAAGTTTAAAAGAAAAAAAAGTAGCTTCAAGATACTTAAAAATAGAAATTCAGGGCTTGATAAGTATGTTTTATGTGTGTATTTCTAAGGCTTCATTTAGGCAGAGCAGCTTAAAAAGTCTCATCATCTCTGGGACACTTTGTCTTGATGGCAGCCATCACCTAAAATATTATGCTGCATTGAGCAAAAATCTCAGGGTACTGGCTTCCTTAGGTAAAAGAAGCACATAGCTTTCTCTACCAAATATGGAAAAAGCAGTAAATTTATTTCACTGTCTTGTGTATAACTTAGGGATTAATAATAATTAATTTTAGTTGAGAGGAGTTGTTTGTATTTCACTGTTTGACAAAACGTACATAGTGCTGTGAAGGGAGAGGTTACTCTGAACTGTACTCACAATGCGGAATAATGAGGGTAGAGTGCTGATCACTACTTCTCTGTCTACCCTTAAGCTTTATTATTCCTAACGGTATATGTGCAGACAAATGAACAGGAGCTACGCGTGAAAAATCTTGTGTAATTTTTAAATAATACTGTGGATTCCATAAGTAGAATTATTCCATTATAATAATAACAGACTGGAAAAATCCCCAGTTTTACAGTGTTAGAACATGGGCAGTTGTGAAGGCTAAGGAGAAACTACCTCTAAATCAAGGAGATGTCAAGATTTTCCCATTATGGTTTTTCTAAGGCTGAAGTCAAGGTAAAATGCTATGTTTATTACTGTGATGTAAAAGACCATTTCTGGATGACATCATGGCGCCAGCCGATTGCCCTGTTTACAGTAATAGACTTAATAGACTTTACATATACGAGTCCAGATGTGCAGCTTGCTACAACCTGAAAGAAATGAACAGTAAGGACGAGGAAAAACTCAATAAGCAAGTATTTTTTACCTTTTTTCCTTGTTTCTTTGTTTAAAAGACCTTCTTTTAATTAAAAAAAAAAAAAGATTTCTATGAAAAAAAGGGAATTCCCCCCCCTTCCCCCCTTTTTTTAAATTTAGAAATGAC
>JAVJGG010000094.1:10866442-10883798 GCA_035590195.1 Aviceda cuculoides | reverse complement strand
TGTTTTACCTATCAGATATTCTCCGATGGGTTTCATTAAAATTCCAAAATACATCAGTCACCCTCAGCTGCTCAGGGACATGGTATTGATGATATGGTGTGTGGTTGTTCAGCCTTTGATACAGAGTAATCTTCCTTTTTTTTCTTTTTTTTCTTTTTTTTTTTCCCCAAAAATACTTTGATCACATCTGATGATCCTGATGACTCCAGTTGAGTTAATTGATCAGCAGTTACCTCAAAGCACGTAGTGACAGATTTAGTCTGTCACTTAGACAAGATTTGTTCACATTATTCATCTAGAAAGTCTTGGGTTTATACAGTTCCAGAGTAAAATGAAGCTATACTGGCAGTATATTTTTAGTGTATAAATCTACAGCTATGTGAGTCTTTTACTAGTAAGGAAACATCTCCAAAAAGTGTAACTTAACCAGTATTGTTGTTCTGACAATTGTTTCTTGTGGTCTGAATATAAATGCTAGTACAGCTATTGCCTGACTCTTTATTCTGCAGCATATGGTTTATGTCAATATATTTCTAAAATATAAAACAAGCAGAGAGTTCAGTTTTCAGTTGACTCTACGTGAAGTAATTGCAACTCCGCTGGTAATTATTTATCAATTGTTGCATTTATCTTGCAGGCATAACTATGTGTTAAATATTTTGGCTGGTAATGCACTTTTAAAAGACACCATTTTTGTTTAGATTGACCACAGATACATTTAGTTCAATCAATTTGTTTACATGTACTTGTCTATTATAGGAATCATGGAGTGGATGTATTTATCCACAAATTGAAGTTTGACTTCTGTAAGTGTTCCTCCTGCAAGTGAGGAACATTGCCTTTTTCTGCTTTACTAGCTTTATCTTTAATCACACTTACAGAGAGCCCTTAATGGGTTGTGAGATCCGAAAAACTGAGGTGGTAAGGTTAATGGGGCATCTTGTTATGCTACACATTTTTGTTGCAAATAATTTTATATATTAAATGCATGAAACCTTTGCCATAGGAAAGTGAGACAAGAATTTGAATGGCTAAAGAAGGTGGGTCCAGCTACTGCCTGGTTGCAAAAATAAAGCTGACAAATGCTGAAAGCAGCTGCCTTTAGAGAATGACACGATTGTAAGACACAACCAGTATTTGAAATGCAGCAGTGAATGACTTTTGTCTAGCAATGGCAGATCTGAGGGAGTTAAAATAACAATGTTCAAAAACTGCACATGTGATTATCTTAATTCACCCTGTAAAAGCCAGGAGATATGAATCTCCATTCAGTACCTTTTATGGATGTGACCGTACCGGCCATGCCCAGATCTTTTGATCAGTTCTCTGACCATGGAGATGCTGAGCATCGCCTCCAATTTCAGTGTAGAAATACAGCACAGAGACATTTTTTATATAGAGTAAGAACTGCGGTCTAGGCCATTCCCTGTCAGGACAATTTCTGAGATAGGTTTTTGGCTAAGTGGTCCCTTTGGTAAAGGCGTAAGGTTATTTTCTCACTCAGTCAGTCACCATCCTTCTGAATTTATGCTACAGGAACTGCTCGCAAGCTTGGTTACCTACTGTGCCCCTCACTGTACCCTTTGGTGACCATCTGTCTCTCTCACAGGATAGTTCCAATGGTGGTGCAGTATGGAGAATTTCCTGTGTCAGTGGCTGGTCTTAAAATACATCAGACAGGGCACTGCGAGAAAGGCACATGTAACCGTTAGGACACGCAATACTCCATATTATCTCTTCCAAGGAAATTCTGCCAGCTAACAGAGCAGCAGTTGCCTTGCCACACTCAGGCAAAGGCTGTGCTCCCCTCCCTGCCACCACTGCTTATTGCAAAGGACTTGTTTTAAACCCCGAACTTGCTCACTGTGCCCTGTGATGTTTGGAGAATTGAAGAAACTGTGCTGCTCGAAAAGCAACATGTGCTATGCTTTTGTACAGTACTGATTGTCAATAAAATGTAATTTAGCTAAAACAAAAGGCATATTTCTGACAAAAATCTTCTACAGCAGTAGAGGCAGTGGAAGTGATCCAGAAAATACTGACATTATTAAAACTGCAGGTTTAATTTTTTTTTAATAACCAAACTCTTGTGTTCACACTTTCAAACAGAACGGCAGCATGAGCAGTAGGCATTTGCAAAGTTGTTGTCAGCTGAAAGCTGTGTTGAAGAGCGTTAGCGAAACGTGTTTCTGCTACTGTGCTTCTACCAAACATGCACTCCTACACACGCCAAAATATGTATGCCAAACCTGGTGTGGAAAAGGTTGCCAAAGAAACACTCCTGTGTATATTGAGTACCTTTCTTCATCATTTCTACCTGGAATAGATAGAATGCATCTTTTAACAGCCAGATCATCCATCCCCAGGATGTAAGCAATTCCATGGGATATGATGAAACTTATTTTAAAAAATAGAGACAGGACTAAATGTAGCATGTAATCATTTAGATCGAGACTGGAGGAAAAATGGTCCTGTTCAATGAAATGTACAGGAAACATTTAGGAGACCAGAATATAACTTTCAGGATTGTTAAACAAAGAGAGAAATAAAACCGACATGAATTCTCTCATTTTTTATTAGAATTTTGAATTTCCAGCAACCTCCAGGGTGTTCATTTTGTACTTTACCAAAGTGCCATATACAGAGCTAGAGAAATAACAGGAGGTTTGGGGTTTGATGTAACTCCCAGAGTTAGCCCAAATCCACAAGTGTGCAATGTATATAGAGAAAAACTGTTCGCGCAGTCTTACTTAAAGCTGCTTAACAGCTTAAAATGATAAAAAGTCCTTAACACAATTTAAGAACTTAAACCACTTAAACTGTTTGAAGCAGCTTGTGAGTTTGAGGAGTTTTGGCAGGGGTGGGAGAGGCATCCCTGCTGAGCCGCAGCCCTGGGGACAGAGTTGGCAGGCTCCCACGCGGTGTGTCCCGGCAAAGGGGCCCTTTGGGAGCCAAACTTGGGAGGCCTGGAGGTGATGTGATGGAGAAGATGGCAGAGTTTTCTACATATTTTTGTATAGTGTTGTGTATATGCCCGGATTGTTTTGCTTTAGTGTTGCAGGGAATCTTACAGGGATGTGAGGTGTAAGCAGTGGCATCCCCCCAGTGAAAGAGGGAAGAGGGTGGCAGAAAAAATATTGTCTATGACAAGTCTTCAGCTGTGGAAAACAGCTTCAGCTTACTGGCCAAGGCACGGCTCCTCAGGAGCATTGTGAAGAAATCTTCTGCAAGAGCTGCAAGGCAAAATGTTTTGCTTTTGTGGCACCAGGATTTGGAGGCAGGTGAGAGGTGGCATGAGTGGGCCTTTCAGGTGTTTTGAGGAGGATTTTTTTTTTCGGAAAGATTGTTTCTGGGAAAAAGAAATGGGGGCGGGGGGGAGGCAGGGAGAGTTGCTTTAGTTTAACTGATCTCAAACAGCCTTAGCCAGTTGGTCATATCTGAAGCATGTTGTTGTTATTATGTGAAGTTACACATTTACAAAACAGAAAATAAACCATTATTTATGAGATCCAGTTTGGTGCCTGCTGCTGCCAGTGGTGGTCAATGGTTGAATGTGTGTTTGTGTGTCTGTATGCTCAGATGAAAAAAATGGTGGCACTGCACAGAAGCGATACGTGAGGGCAAAGGAAGGAGGCACAGGAATGGGAACGAATGTCTGAAGGTGGAAAACAACCAGGATGCTGCTCCTGATGGTGGTGATGCTGCCTTAAATGTTTTGAATCTTGGCCTGGTTTTCACTGATGCAGGCAGTGATTTACACCTTTCTGTGCAGAAAAGACTGTAAACCAGGAGTGAATTACATTCTGTACAATTTGAAAATAAATGGTGCATTCACAGCCACTCATGTTGAGGCCCATTTACACTTCCAGACTGGTATGATGAGTAAATGAAAGCTAGGCCTGTGTGTGAATGAAAAATGCCTGTTTTACCAGAGGCTGTGAAAAGAGAGAGAGCGAGAGAGACTTAGTGGAAATTGGAAGCGAGACTTTTATTTGTTTATTTAGAACAGTCATATTGATTTGGAGTCAGATGGAGTATTGGTGTAACTGCAAACTAATTCCACTGAATTCAGCAAGGTATTTCTGGGGATGCTGATGGGGCTGGAAGTTTATGTTTATAATCAGAGTTTCTCCTGTGCTTGAGTAAGTCTTTATTGCGTCACATTCTTTTGCAAACTTAGCATCATAATATTTAACATGAATGTTATCTGTCCAAAACCAAAATCTTTACTGGGGTGAAAAAGAGCACAGGTATAGTTAAATTCATAGGATCTCAATACAATTAACTTTCTCCTTGGTTTTCTTTTATGATGAGGAAAGAGATATGCAAATGTTAGTCGATGAGGGTAAGTGCTTTCTTACTAATAACAGACATAGAAAGAAACCATTTAATGAATGAAATCTTGGTAATGTACTACATAATACTAATATCTCAATATCGCTTGAATTTCAGAACGTTTCAGGATCTGTCCAAACAAATGGATATATCTTACGGTACAGTCAGGGATTCAGCAGTGTATGAATACTTTAAAGCAAAAGGGACCAACCCTTTGGAGCAGGATAATACATTTGCTGAACTGTGGAGGACTATCAGTAAGAATAATGGGGCAGATAATTGTGTATCAAACCCTTCTGAAGGCATCAGGAAGGTAAGACTGGATCACAGGGGCTTTTTTAATTTTTATGCTGTATCAATGTTGTTTGCATGGAGTTAATAATGTTAAGTCACAGGAAAGCAATTACATAGTCATTAAAAAAAATCAAGGGTTTCACTGAACGTATACTCATTTCTCTTAGAACAGAAATTTAATGCAAGATTTTCTTTGTTTATTCCAAACTTTAAAAAATGCATCCACTCTTTCACATGTCACCATGCTTTCACCTAACTTTTCTTTCTCTCAGATATGACTACACATTTTTTTGGTGAAACTGAGCATTGATAGGGGATTCAAGGACTGATATGTAACAGCTTGGATCCTACATGCTTGTGCTGAGTCCTGTGATGAACAGCCCTGGTTCAGATCACACAAATACAAATGTCCACACTTTCACACTCTTACCCTGCCTCTCTTCTCTGCTTCCCATCTTGTAGCTCAGCAAAACCAGATAGTAAATAACATCAAACCACATGTGTGCAGGGGTACATTGTGGCAGAATGGATGCAGACATGGTAAAAGTTTGATGTGCTGCTTCTTTAGCGAAAAGTGTCCTCTTTATTTGTCAATTGATTTTTTTCATGAAACAAACTAACAGCTGTTATCAGTGTTGTTACTGTTTGATCAGAGTTACTCTGTTGTCAGTGAAACACTGATTCTGAATAAATATATTACTAGTTCTTCATGCTTTTGTGAGTGGGAAATATTAAAATGGTTGGGGCTTGGGTTTCTTTTTTTCTTTGAATCTTTGAAACCTTTTCTGAACAGTCAGAGGGAGAACATCCAAAATTTAGAGGTTCTTACAGTGCCATAAGGGAGGTGAACACAGTAACACAGGCCAACCCATTTCCCAAATCAAAGTCCTTTAACATAAGGTTCCCAACTGTGTGACTTTTGGACAAAATCTTTATATACTCTTGTGTATTTAGTCAATAGTTTTGGTTCACCCTGCCTTTTCTCCCACCTGCCAGGTGAGCTTTCCTAAAGCCCTCTGCCCTTGGCTGAAACAGCCTTTCTTCCTTGGAACAAGGTAGAGCTCTGGCAATAGCAAAGTCTGCAGTGTGCTGACTTTTTTTACCTGCTCAGCAATTTATGAAAATGAGGCCTCTGTTTTGATGGCCTTTTTTAGCATTTAAAGGAGGTAGAAATAGAGAAATTAAGTACTTTTCCATGTACGCTAGCATTAAAACCAAGAATACAAGTTTACCTTAGAAAAATGCACAGTATTTTACTTTTTCTTTTCTTTTCTGCCATTCTTATGTCAGTGGATGCTCTTTAGCCATGAGATTGTAAATACTCTTATTCTGTAAGCCTACTGCATGCTGCCATTTATGATAGATAGATTTGCCTAAGCTGGAAATGCAACCATAGATTGGCAGGCTGTTTAGAATACCAATTACATTGTCTGTATGGAGCTGGCAGCTCCATCCTATCTATGTGATAATAACTTTTCATATTAAGTTTGATTTCAGTATTGTAGGGTGATTTTTATATAACTTGATCAGTGCATTCAATTAACGTCAACAATAGCCAGATTAACTTCAGTCCCCAAAGCTGACCAAGGCTGCTATTTGATTAGACACCTACATAAATTGGGCTTAATATTTAATAACATTGTCAACTAAATTGTTGTGTTTGTAGTTTAAATGTCCCTCCCCCTAGCTCATTGAGCTCTTTGAATAAACGGACAAGTTTTCCATGTCAAGTATTACAGATAGAAGTTCTGTTTTTTCTAAAGGAGAATTGATGTCAGCCAAGGAAATGGGACCTTCCATCCGTAAACATGTACTGCTGCATGAAAGAGATGTAAACGTGCCTTAAAAATATATTTTATAGGAAATGGGAAATATAAGTATCTCTAGCATAAAAAGATCCCTAAACCATTTTTCTGAATGAGGACTTGCCCAACACGATGCAAAAAACCCACCAAACCCACTACTACCCTTTCTCCCCTCCTTCCCCTTTCCATTTTCTTCAGACAACATCACACTTCAGCTGCAGTTATAAAATGAACAATGCCACTTCAATGCAAAACAGGAGAGTGCTGCTTATTTATGGTACAGGCAAGTATTTCAGATGTTTGTCTCTATTCCATTTACCTCTCTCCATTTCCCAGGGATTCTCCTACTCCCTTTGACTACCTTAAAACAAAAGGATAATAGTGGAAGAAAGCTCTGAAAGCTTTTGTGGCATTTGGTTGCCATGGCAGAGGTCTCTTCTGATACAGCACAGTCCCTGTAGCCACAGTGGCCACCTCCCATTGCCAAGACACAGCTTTTGCAACACTGGTAGAGCCATGGAAAGGGTATTAATGCACTGCAAAGTCACGTAAGAGTTAGAATGATGTTTCAGAGCTGGGGGTGGCAAGTTGCTTTTGTCGTACTTCCAAGGCATTTGAAAGTGGCCATTGCAGATGGAAAATGTTATCCTGTTCATAAATATCTCTGCATAGCGTAAGAGGAGGTTACCAGACAAATCACCAGTCCATCCAAATGCTATTTTGCTACTTGAATTTTCTGGTACTATAGCAGATGAGGATTGACTAAAACTGTTGTATGGAAAGTTTCTTTCTGGGTCAAGCTACAGCCAGGATCCCCAAGAAGCATGCAGTGGGTAGCTCCTGCGGTCTTAACGCAGGTGGACATTGGTACTGGAATCGCACACAGTTCTAAACCATTTGTAAATCTCAGCAAACTGTTTGCATAATACCCAGTGGCAATTAGTTCTTCAGCTTAATTATTAATTACCACAACATACTTAATAACAGGTGGCTTTTGTCATCGTGGGCAGGCATTTTGCTTTGAAAGAATGAAGTAATATGATCCCTACGTAATCCCTTATATATCTTTTATATATATACATAGGAGAATTAAACTGTTATTGTTGCATTTTTTAAAAGCTTTGCTTTGGTGGAGACTGTTTGTTCCCCTGTCCAATCAATTTGGTGCTAAAATTTCTCTGAATCCTTTCTTTTCTTCCTGTGTATCACTCTTGATGAAAAGTGATCAAACCCAAGCACAGTACAAAATGTGAATGTATCATCATCGATTTAGGCAATGGCACAGTGAAGAGTTTATCCCTTCCCTTTTTCGCTTCCTTCAAAAAGTGTCTCTCCCTTAATGAAGACTAAACATTAAATCAAAGCATTTCTTGTTGAACAGTCAGCTCCATTCATTTTTGGAGAGTAAAAGTAATTTAAAAGTTCAACAAATAGGATTTTTTAGACTATTTTTTCCATTAATTCATTGTCCACAATGAATTTTATATTGTGAATTGCGGTTGCTCATCCATATGTTTTCATGGCTCCTCATAAATTTCCCCCTTTCTTGACCCATCAGCCTTTGGAGTAAAAGCAAATGCTTCCTTAAAGCCTGAATATATTACACCCTTTAGTGGTTCCTTAATTACTTTAATTTTTTAATCATTTGAACAGGTTTAAATGACATGTTTTCTTTTTATTAGAACTCTTTTGCTTCTCTTAAAGCACTTTTTAATAGATAATGAATGTTATTCAAGCATGTTTTTGAACTACTCCACTAATGCCAATGTAAAGGTCACTTTTTGATATTTCTGTGGTACCAGCCATATAATGGGATCAGCTATAGTGGCACTGTTCTGGCAGTAAATTAATGATGAATGTTGCATTATTCTGGCACTTCTGTGTTTAGTGTGGTAGCTTCTTCATAAGTTTCAGATAAATCACAGACATATCAGTGATTAATCTGAAATTCATCTTTTTTTCAAGTTGTTATTATTTCTTACCATGCTTTCTTTGAAAAAACATCATTTTACCATCAGTAAGCCAGGATCCTTTGAATAATATTCTTCCATCTCCCTCCATGTTGAAGAGTGACATGAGGTTGCTTACTGCTTCTCCGAAGTTTTACTATTCTCTTTGTGGTCCTTCTTAGATCTAGGAAGCAATCTTCCTTGGCCTTTTAATTTTTTTATGAATGTGAAGAAGAAATATTTTTAATATAAGTTTTGCCTAGCGGGTTCTTTTTTTCTTAAATCTGTTTTCTTAAACCTCTTCAACTAAAGATAAATCTGGTGTCTTTGGTGTAAACCGCCATAGTAGTTCCATCTGGGTGGAATAAATGAGTGCTGCTTTGGCTGAATTTCTGTTAAAGAGGTTTTTGAAAGTTTAACTGAGCTATTTTTGTTTTGTTCTGCAGTATGCCTGCATGCTGAGAGTCGCAATAAGGCCATAGCAAAGGCGCAAAATGTGAAAGCCAATTACAAGTCTAAAGTATAAATTTTAGCTCATTATTCTGTATTTCATTTCAGTCATTCTTTATTCAAGTTATCGTACCTGTTCTTAGCTGTTATTTGCTACATTCCTTTTTGCCATCTTTCTCTATATATTATCTTTGCAATGATGCCTGATCACTAGAACGTTTTTATTCTATTTTGGGCCCTAAAATCATACAATGCAGGCTTTAGATGGCTGAGCTGTGAATGCAAGAGCCTGAGGAAATGGATCTTTGCTGTATTGTGATCAGGACTCGGTTGCATGGGTAGGTACATCTGTGTCATATGCAACTGGGGAGCCTTGATATGTTTCCTGCTTATGCATCCCATGGGTCAGTGCCAGGAGTTTCCTGTAATTCTTACTCTTCTCCAGTACCCCTCTGGCCTGTAAGCTGAGGGGTATGCACATGTGCACACGTGCATCCTTTCACATGATAAAACCGAAAAGTTTAAACTACTTTCAAAAAATTTTGGTTTGCTTTTTGGTTGAAAATAAGTGTCAATTTGATTTTATATGGCTTTTACTGCTTGCCTAGTGAAGGTACATAAAAAGTAAACATATCTCAAACACATATGTATGTGTGTGGTTGCGTGTCTTGTACACAAGTTTTTTAAAGTTTGTCAGTTTTTCTTTAATTAAACAAGTGATACTGCTTAGCTGTCACAACAGATATTAACAGGGATGTGAAGGATGCTGAATTTAGACAGTAACTAAACATTTGATCATAAGGAAACTTTCCGTGCAATGAACACACTAATACTACTAGGTTTCCACTCCTCAGAGAAGAAAATTACACAAGTGGAAGAATTTCTGGGAGAGACAAATCTTCCCTTAGGAAAAAGGGATCTTTAGAGATTCTGGGTTTGGCAATCAGAGAGGGGAGACAGTCTTACATCCAGTATTTCTGGGAGTTGAGAAGTATACATAACTAAGAGTTTAAAACTCAGATTCCTGTTTATGCTAAAATGATCAGACTGTCAGGGAAATAATGCTCTACAGATGTGATGGCACTGGATAGAGTGATGTATGTCATAAAAACCAAAAAATTGGTATGAGGAGACCTGGTAGACTTTGTTTATTGACCACTTACAGTTGTAGGACATAACTTAGGATAGCAACATTGCAAAGTCAAGAAAAGTAGACCTTTTCAAAAGATCTGCTGTCCAATATTGAAAGTCACTGTACAAAGCTCTTCTATATAACATACAGAAAACTGAGGCTTGAAAAGTAGAATCAATAATGTGATTTTTCTCTAGAAATTGCCTTATAATTGAAATTGAATATTTGAGGAAGAATGTGTTCCTCAAGCATTACTAAAAAAAAAGATTAGGAATGTATGACATATTGTCAGTGCTCTTCTTGTCTAAATTGTAAATTTGAAAAGATGATTTACAGAGCAATTCTGAAACAACTGAAAGATGCAGCTCTTTAACACACAATCATACAAAAAAAACAACCAGAAAAATGCAAGACACATTTTAGCACAGTGATTTAGGCCAAATCTTTTCTGGGACTCCTCTTTCTGTACATCCATCAGGCAAATTTTTGTTCTCTGATCACATGGATTTTGAATAAATTCTGTGTACAGTAGCAAGTGCTGTTGCCTTTGGTCCCATGAATACATATTTTTAACACACGTGAACTTGGACAGTTTTCTGTCATAGGTAGCAAAAGCCTATGTACTATTTACCATAGAACACAACCCGCCTGAGATGTGCAAAAATTGGGCTTTTGATGGTCCCTCCCTGCCAGGAACACCAGTGGGACTGATGCCCATCGCCTGTTGTCCCTAACCAGGTAGGAGGCCTGTTAGCACCATCGCAGATGCAAAAGCATAAAATGTGAATCCTTAAAGCCCATCACAGGAAGAGTGGAGGGCAAGATGCAGAGATTTGCTGCTAACAACCCAGTTAGTTATGGGTACACAATCATTCAGAAAACGCCTTTAAGAAGCACATTTTAAGTTTCCAAGAATGTAGGTTGCTGGCTGAGTATAGGCTAGATGCCTTGAGGAATCATTCCCTTGCCATCCTTAATTTTGTACGCATCCTTGTGTTGATAGGTTATGAAGCCTTTTCTGGCTGTTGCATATAGTAAAGAGTGATTTGTTTGTTCCTTCCTCCTTTGCACCACCATTACTAGTTTAGGTAGACAGGTATGGTATTACAATGCAGATGTGGAAGTCTTACTCTGGTCTGGTTTCACTCTGTTCTGTCACATTGAAGTGAGAGATATTTTTATGAACATGCTTGTTTAATAAGGTGTGTCAGTTAAATCAGTGTATAATATTAACACTAGGGTCCTGTGGCTCCTATTTGAATAACTCCAGTAAGGCCCACATTGTAGTTAGATTTTAATGATGTTTTGTACTCGTATAGCAATAGTTGCAATAACGCAATTAATATGCATTAATTACTGTTACTCTGAACCAACCACAGAGGTGGCAAAGGAGAAAGTGGGGACAAACCCACAATGATGACATGCCCTTAACAAAAAATTATTTTCAAAGTGGTCAGTACAGGCTCATTTAAATCTTGCCAAAGAGGAAGGATGTAACATTTTTACCCTGGTTTAACTCAGAAGCATATGAATTTGGGGATCTTTGATTGCCTTGATGCAGATAAAAGGGAAGTGGGGGGGAAAGACGTGGATTGTGGCAAGTAGCTTACAGAAAATCCAGACAACATACTTTTAATCTTTGTTTCCCTGGATTCTACCCACTAGAGGATAACTCACCCATTTGATTTACCGTCATGTTTAAACAACTGTCAGGGACTTCAGAAAGCTATGGTTTATATCAAAGCACGGTGAAGTAAAATTAGCTTAATTGCCTAACTGAGGAATCAAATAAAATAACTAAGGGAGGCTTACAGGTGAATTCAAAACTAGGCTTATACTAAAATGGAAAATATGCAGAAGGATGAGCTAATTCCGTGTCAGAGCTGCAGGCATTTGCTAGGGGAGCTTGGTGATCAGTTCCCATAAAGATATATTTGCAGGACTTCAGCTCCCTGCCTTGCTTTGTTCTGACCTAAAGAAATATCTGAAATCACCCAAAGTTTAAAAAAAAAAAAAAAAAGTCTTGGAAGTCTACATTCTTGACTATTCATTTATTTGCATTATATGTTCCAGTCCATCTATTCTGTTGTGCTCTATATGTTCACTAGAGACTGAAAAACATACTACTTAAATATATTAGGAAACCAATGATTACTTTAACCAAACAAAATGATGACTTTTTCTTTACTGAATCCCTATCCAGAGATGTTTCTTACATCTTATGTTAAGTAAGGTGATTTACATTCATTGTATGCACTGCATGTAGGCATTGGTTTGGATCCCAATTAAGACTGACATTTAAGGACATCTGTGTGGGTGTGTGCTAAAATAAAACAACATTTGTCCCAAAACTGAGATAATAGGAGATGCTGGTAACTCTTCTTACCTGTGAAAAGAAGAAGGAACTCTTTAAGCTCAGAGCATGCCTTTTGTTACAGGATTAACATAGCTCTTGGAAGGGGCTTTGTTTATTTACATGTTTATATGAGGAAAACTGCAAAATTACCATTTTGGTGACTGTGATGACTAGGAAGCATCACTTAGTGCTCATACTGTACCTGTCTAGTTACATGAATGTATGGAACTCGTCACACTCCATGTTTCCCACAAAACGTACATCAAATTTCACCAGCTAAGGCAATAGCTTTCATTTATAATTAATAACCTGGTATGTAAGCCTTGCCTACACTTGCAGTTGGCTATGTTATCCTATGTATTCCTATTCAAAATGGAAGACATTTTAGTGAGGTTTGGAGTAGATGAGGTACTGCTGGGAGGGAAGAGCATTAGAAATGTACTAAGATGTTGGAGGTCTACAGATAAACTGTGACCTAATGAAATACCACCGTGGAGTAATGACAAGCTCAGGGTTTGTTTGCTTGGGTTTTGTCCTACCTAGAAATGTAGTTTAGTTTAGATTGTGTTGTGTTCATGCTGTATTTACAGGCAAAGAAAGGAAACTATGCTTTCCTGTGGGATGTGACGGTGGTGGAATACGCCGCGCTGACAGATGACGAATGCTCTGTGACAGTCATTGGAAACAGCATCAGCAGCAAAGGATACGGGATAGCACTCCAGCATGGAAGCCCCTACAGAGACCTTTTCTCCCAGAGGTAAACTGAAACAAAGCTTGTTTTATAGGATTCCTCTCTACAACTAGCAACCATTTGTGGTTCACATTAATTTTGGCAATTATTGAATAAAGGACAGTGAATAAGTGACAGCAGAGAGGTTATGAGTTCTGGCTTCAACAAAGCTGCTGCTTCTGCTCCATGTGCATCTGCTTAGGGAGGGGAAGACTGGAGGGTGTGTGTGGCCTCACATCTCCAGGCAGCACTGCTTCTGGCAGAAAAAGGATTGATGTCCTCAGAGCTTTGTATGAGCTAGGGGAGGGACTGAAGAGAGATATTTGATTCATGCAACATTTTTCAGGCTATGAAGCAACGTGTTGCTCCCTACAGTAAGCAAGTAACAACACCCTGGTTTATCCTTTAGGGTGGAGAGACAGGTTGAAGGCTCACAATGGTACAGGAAAACAAGAATTGCTGAGTATTGCATGGGATTGCCAAGACTGTGAGACTATAAGACTATGCTATTTAGTGATCTCCGAGCTATCAGCTAGGAATATCTTTTTCATGTGAATGTGTACACTGAAATGAAGACATGCAGTTGTGCAGGCATGTGTGGCCTTAGCAGAAGGTGAGCAGGTGCTCCACTCCAGGCAGGGAGCTGAAGCAAGATTTCCTCGTCTCGCTCCTTCTTTATAAAAAGGAGTAAAACTCCAGCTGCATAAACAGATCTGCTTCAAGAGAAAAGATTGTTAGTAAACAGCTAAAACAGTTATCAAACCAAATCCAAAATGAATAATTCATGGAGAGAAGGGACACTTCACAAGGGGCAAAACAATGATTAATTAACAACCGTTAACAGAGTAATTCAGGCATGAAGTAACAGCGTTGAAATAAAATCCTTTTGCAAACTACATTTGCTGAAGTAAATGAGTTGGTTGCTGCTTAAACAGATTTTTATTAAGTGGTACACAAATAGTAGCTTGTTTAGTCTCTCATGATTTTGAAATTATTGTGGGAGAGCAGCAGTGGAGTGGGTTGAGTATTTTGCTAGTGGGACCAGCTGTTACAGCTGAATGTAGCTAGACCAGCCATGACTAACTGGAATATGGTGATTTCCCTTGGAAATGCTTCTTGCATTGCAGTGGATTTTTTGACAATCTCTTCTTTTTCTAAAGTTACCCATTGGACTTTACCTGCTGCTATGAGTAGAAAGAAATCCTGCTATAACAGAGTTTCAGATGAAGAATACTACACCGTGGTGGTGGTGGGATGGAGTTTTGAACTGTGGGACAGTATATTTAAGAGTTATGTGTGACACACAGAAAAGACCAAAAAACTGTGAAAAAGTATCATTGACAATAATACCTGTCTTTTAAAATTTCTGCAGGATCCTAGAGTTGCAAGAAAGTGGAGATTTGGATGTTCTTAAACAGAAATGGTGGCCACGGATGGGACGTTGTGACCTGAATAGCCATACCAATGCACAGACAGATGGGAAGGCACTCAAGCTTCACAGTTTTGCAGGCGTTTTCTGCATTTTAGCAATAGGCCTTCTTCTTGCATGCTTGGTGGCAGCATTGGAGTTGTGGTGGAACAGCAACCGTTGTCATCAAGAAACACCGAAAGAGGTCCATAACTTTTATTCTTATCACAATTAAAAGTAGAAAACACAAAAGAAAGAGAGAGCGAGTGGAAGTTGTGGGATTTTAGGTGCTCTCATACAATAAATTTGATTTATTTTGATTCACCATACTAAGCTTTGCATATAACTTTTTGGGTGATTGTTTCTAAACAAATAAAAAAAAAACAAAACATGTCTTTTGTGCACATGGAAGGTGCCAAATTGTGACAGCCCTGGAGACTGAAGTCCTCTATTTATTTATAGAGCAGATACAGCATGGGCAGCAGCAGTGCAAACTTCCCCACATTGCCCCACCAATGTGCCTCAACCCTGACCTGGAGAGACCACCTTTAGGGGTAAGAGAGTAGTTCAGAAACATGCCCTTGGCCTCTCTGCAGCAGGTGATGGGGAGGCCAGTCACGGGCACCCAGTTGGGCCATCTGTGGTAATGTTTTCTCAGATCTGAGACCCCATCCATCGGCTGTGAGAACCATGTCCATCCTGCACAGGCTATGCAGCTGCCAGCCAGCTGGTAGCTCTTTTCCTTCGTGGCTGACCTAGGCTGAGTTTGAAGAGGTACACAAGCAATTAAAAACAAACCAGCTAGTTATTAATTGAATAAGCCATATTGCCATGACACTGTTTAAATGCTTCCTTTCTTTTGAAATCAGTTTTATTTCTAAAACTAGGAGGCTCTGAGTAAACTGACCTTCATATGACAAATTTTACCTAGGAAAATACATCTGAGAATTTATTTTTGAATGCACAGCAGCAAGTAATAGTTAGCAATGCTATGATAGAATAATCAGTCCATACTCAGATCTGTCTTGCATGAAGCCTGTATTTGTTTACATAGATTAAATGTTTAACAAACTAACCTCTTGTAATTTTGGAGACACTGAGGTATTTGTAGGTGCTTTCATCTTGGAACAGATGTTTGTTACAAGCAAATAATAGCAGCGAGCTGCACTACAGCTGGAAAATAGTACATAGCCCATCAATTCCAATCTATGTTTCTCAAGTTGCCAAGAGTACTACACTAATTGACATACCTATCACCTGTAAGCAATTCTGGCAAATGCAATCTGAAGATATATGTTGCAGTCTGTAATGTTGTGAAATATTTATCAGTAAGATTACATTCTTCTGAGTTCCTGCTTCTCCCATTTGAATTCATCCGTCAAGTGCTCAGTGATAAACATCTGTACCATGTTTGTGGGACAAAGCTGCAAAGTCACTCGTCTGTGGCTCCACAACGTACAACAGCGAAAGGGAAATTTTGGCAAAAGTAAGCAAATCTCCGCTATGCACAATGCAGCATTCCAAAAGCAGGCACAGGGAGAGCACGAGTAGGTACTCTTATGAAAGCCTATAAAGAAGCTTTCATATGAACAGAAGTGCATATTTAATTGCTCTTTGGTTAAATACTGTAGCATTTTGCCCTGCTGCCTTGTAGAAGTCACTCCTGCTGTAACTCCAAAGGCCCCACCCCACGTTAGCATTGCTAAGGCCTAAACCCTAGCAGTAGATGGTTCACTGCCCACGACGAAAGCCCGGCAGGGCAAGGGGCAGGGACGTTGTCCGAAGTGTCCTCATGCTGTGTGTGCACAAGCATTCATCTTGCCATACTCAGCAGTGTGTTCCCCTCTCTATGCTCAGGGACTCGCCTTTGTGCATCTTTGTAGAGTGAGATGAGAATATGCCTCAAAGGCAGTTTCCTATAGGTAAGGTGAAATAATTAATTCTTTTATTGCAAGGAGTTTTAAATACACAGTTTCCATCTCAGAAAAAGGATCCATCTTGCTGAGTCTAAGTATTTTCTTTTTGCCCACCCCCTTCATTTCTCTTTTTATAACTGTAAGAAGGATTATTACAGATCCCTGCCTACCATCCCATCTTTTCTGCCCTTCCCGCCCCTCTCCTCCTCCTCCCTTTTCCCTCCAGCGCGTTCTCGATCAGGGTTGCTCTGTACATCCTCTTTTGCAGTTTCTGTGACAAACAATTGAATACTTTTAAGCTTACATTTTTAAAAGTATACTAAAGTTACCCATATGGTAAAGCTGGACTTAGGAAGATCACCTGAGGGTGTGGGGGTGGGCTGGGTCTGCCCTTAGGGCGCAGCTGGTCTGGGTTAAGGGAGGCAAATTAAACTCAGGCACAGCACACACAAACAGGCTTGGAAAAGGTCACAGAGAGTGAGCGGACAGGTTGAGTGGGTGCCCTGGCACAAGTAGGTGTTGAGGTTGAATGAGAAAGTGCGTGTTCCTGAGGAGCGGGCCTGGGGATGATGAGAGCTCACAGGCCAAGCCGGCCAGGAGGAAAGCAGAGGGAGCATACGTGAGGCAGGCGGGATGGAACATAAAGAGAGGTCCCCGAAAAACGACAGCTGGGTGCAATGAAAGGCTGGCAGCTAGAAGCACCTTTGGATCAGGTCAGAGCAGCCAGAGGGAAGGGCGACTGCCGCCCAGTGCCGTGGGTGGGCAGCGTCTCCCGGGATCCTCTGCTTAAATGTGACACAGCCACGCTGTTGTTACAATCTGAGCTCGTTTTCCCTCGGACCCTCTGCAGATCGGCCCGTGTAACACACCAACCTCAACCCGAGCTCTAAACGCAGGCCCAGAGCCAGCCCAGCCCCCTCAGGCAGCAGCCCAGGGCCCTGGCCCCGGCCGGGGTTGCCGGCCCCTCTCAGCGGGCAGCAC
>JAVJGG010000094.1:10840889-10866372 GCA_035590195.1 Aviceda cuculoides | reverse complement strand
CCAGCCCAGCCCCCTCAGGCAGCAGCCCAGGGCCCTGGCCCCGGCCGGGGTTGCCGGCCCCTCTCAGCGGGCAGCACACCGCCTTCTGATGGGCCCGGGCGGCCGGGACCCCTGGAAAGCAGAAGCGGCTACGTGACCGCCGGGCCCACGGCTAATGGCGGCCCTCCCGGAGGGGTGGCGTGCAGGGGCCTGGGGGTAGCGGGCTGCAGTCACAGTGACCACAACATCCACTCGGATAAATTAGCAAATGAACATAGCAGATATTTCTTGCGAGATGAGTGGGCAGAAATATTTTATTTACGTACCGCTAGTGAGGAGGGATTTTTACTTACATACTGCTAGTGAGGAGGGATTGAAGAGGGATTGCTGGTGGCCACTGTAATTGAGATAGGAAACCAAGTTTCAGAAGAGGTGGTGTAGATTGGTTGAAGTTTTTCAACATATTCACGAGAACCAACTTTCAAAACTTTGGGAAGGACAGGATGCAGGGATGAGGGGAGCGTTGAGTCCTGGGGACTCCTCTGCTCGAGCCAGGAACAGTGGCTGAGCATTGCTTAGGGGACCAAAAGCAAGAAGAAGATTTGATCTCTGGGAGGAGTGTGTTCAGCATATTCCATTTCTGTCACTGTGTATTATCCTGCATTTCTACAGTAATACCCATAATAACAGAGCTACAGCATGCATAGCACATACAGAACATTAAAATCTGCCTCTTAGCTGCATCTGTACTCCAGCCACGTCGTTAGTTCAGTAACAGCTGCAAACTTAAGTCATGCTACTGTTTTTTTGCTTTTGGGAAGGCTTTGGTAAAACACGAGTTCTGTGATATCATCAAAAAAATGTGGGAACTGGATTATCTTCCAACCATTTTCTTCTGTGAAGTGCAGAGCTTGTGGAGGGTCACAGAAAGGGCTGATTTTCTTACACCCTAAGATTTGACTTTGGTGTCACCTCATCCTTGAGTCACCTCATGAGGCAAAGGACAAGGAGGCAGTGTTGGGCTTCTGTGTGACCCTTACCCTGTTAGGAGCTTTATACATCCATTGTAGAAAATTACAGTGGATTCAGGATCAAATGAGGAGTCGTCATGACTTGCAGAACCCTTGTGTAACATTCTGTCTTTGGCTTGACCCACTTGGTAGGCTGTATCATGCCAACAATTGCCAATTCAAAAACCAGAGAGATGTTGGAAAGATGGATGCACGACTGCTCTGGCAGATTTATGACAGGGTTGGACGGCCATGCAACTTGCTGGAGAAAGAGAGAAAGGACTGTCATTTCGTATGTCAAGGGTCTGTGAAGTCTGTGGCTGGAAAAACATGCACAGCCTCCATGAGAATTGGAGAAATGTTTTCAGCTGACATTAAGGTGTTGATATTTGCCGGTTTGTTGTCTTTTCATCTTACACTTTGTATTCCTTTGGCTTCTGTGGGGGTTAGCCTGAGCCAATGCATTGAGGTGTTCAAGGACTTGGATGTCTGTGTGGTATAAATCACAACTCTTAATTACAATGAGTGTGAAAAATGTAGTGTTAACTATGTAACTGGGAGGAACAAGAAGCCTATTATTTGAAACCCAACAGCGTAACTTGGACTTTGACATGAAACTGATCTACATTTGTAGAGACTTTATAGGAAGAGTTATGTCAGACAGAGACTACTTCCAACTAGAATATTTTTTACATTGTTCACATGAAGAAAATCTGCCCTACTCAATTAAAAAAAAAGAAAAGTATTGTTTCTACCCTTTAAGACAGTTCATTAAGATAAACCTTCAGAAAAGATGGACTTCCTTTTCTTTCCCAAAACCATGGTTGCCATTGGTTCACAATTCTATCATGCAAGGAACAGTGAGTTTTCTTGCTAGAAGAGTGAAGGCTGGGTTGATTTTCAGGATGTTGATACAAGATATTTTTATTCTATTTGAAGCAGATTTGTAAAAATGTTTCTAATGAGTTCTGCTGTGAAAGTCTTAATGTTATTCCTTTTAATTCTTAATTTAATCCTTATCGGATCAGATTAACAAAAGAAAGATTAGCTCCAACATCGGAAAAAAATGTATACCTGCAACACAGTGCTACATTCTTCTATTAGGGCTCAGTTTGTAATCTTTTAAAGTTGGAAAGATATCTAGAAATGTTTAAATGTCCTTATTATTTTCTAATTCAGGAAAATTTACGTTTGGTCATCTTTTTCAAATCAGATTTTGTAGAATTTACAATCATCCTCTCCTAATTGTTGTTAATACCCAGCCATCCTATACCCGCAGTGAAATTTAGCCAGCTCATACATCTATCTCTATGTGTTAAAATCTTAAATTTACACAGCTGCTACTGAGCCTGCAATACTGATACCAAATCTTTTTACTTTGATAAGTTTCAGAAATTTGGAGAGTGGTAAAATAAAAAAGGAAAATTGATATTTATTCTAGAATCTCTGTTCAGTCACTCTATGTCCCTTTTGAATAGCTGAGCAATCCGATAAAGTTATTGAAACCTGGTACCACAGAAATGTTGAGCTTTCAATAATTATCTCTGGATTTCTATATCTTTTGGTATGAGCCCTATGCATTTATTTAATGATATCAGTAAGCTATATAATTTGGATCATTTAACTGCCAAGGGCTTTGCCACATTATCGGGTTGTTTGTGTCTTTTATTCCATTTGACAGACTGAAAGACAGTTTTCAAAACTTCATTGTCATTATGATCAAGTGTAGCTGCTTACTGCGATGGACTCCCCAGCATCCTCTGTGCTTTATCAGCTGTCTTATTGTGATGCACTATTCCCCTTGAAGATTATTACTACTGAGATCTTTCCAGAACTATTAAGAAAGCACTCCTAGTTCATCTGTGTACTATACTCCAAAACAATGAAAACTTAGAAGCAAAGATAAAATATCATATTATTCATGGAAAGAAAGTTAAATTCCCACATTTTTCACTGTGCAGAAGATGTATTCACTAAAACCAAATCAATGGGCAAACCCACATCAAAGAAAATTAGTCACCTATACAGGATGATTTTTTTGCTGGGAACTGATATTTTTTGCATCTTCCATAAAAGGTGATATTGATTCACTTATTGTTTATAGAGCTCTTGAAAGACAATGTTACAACGATATCAAGGAATTCTTAGTTTGATTCTTTCTTAGCTCAGATAATATATATTATAAAACAGAAATGTATTTTCTCCAAACCGGCTGTTCTACTCCTAGAAATGTGAGTGTTTCAGAAACTGTATCCAGTGTGTTTTTGATTTTGTAGTGCATGAAGATTTTGGGGTTTTTACTGGTTAAGGAATAGCATAATTTTCCACCCTCTCAGTTGCTACTAGTCGTTGCCTCATAACTTGTTTCAAATTTATAATTCATTAACAATTACAGTCTTCACAGCTTAGTTTGTGATTTCTTAACTTTCTCATGCTTCTGCAAAATCATTTTATTCAACAGACTCTTTTCACTTTTCTGTTCTCACCTTTTATTTTTAAATGAGTAAAAGGGGGCAGCAATTCAGGTACTGTCCAGAGTGGGAGCAGACTTGTGTACTAGTAACAGCATCTTATCATTCCTGTTTTCTGCTACTCCCGGCTTAATAATGTTTTAAATGTTATTGAATCTCAAAAAGTCTAGACTCTGCAATACTTACTAGCTCTATAGGATAGGGGGAGGTAGGAAAATTACTCTAAAAATCATCACAAATATCTTGGCAGTGTGCAGGATGAAAGAAAGAAAACCCGTATCTCTGGCCCGGGCAGCCTTGTATGATCTGTCTTAAGTTCCCCTGTTTCCATGTTTGATGATATGCAGATTCCAGCCTACCTCAAAAATCCATATTTCCAGCTTTAGCAGTCATTAAAGTTACCCATGAGGACTCTCCTCTGGCATTAGAAGACAATGAAACCCACTGTACCTTAGAAGTGGAAATAGGAGCTAGCAGATACGAGTCCAATGGATCAAAATTTGTCACTGCTAAGAATTGTGGTTTGCACCGTATTCATCTCACTTAAGTTCTCCAACCAGATATTATTCCATGGCAATCAAGGCTTCCGTACCTCCAGCATGGTGTCAGCAGTGTTGGTTTTGATTATTAAAGAGTCTTATGCTTTCACCATTATTTTCACTTTCCTTGTCTTTTTCTTTGTCACTTCATTTACCTTGTCTCCTTTGTGGTGTTATCTTTTTATCTGACAATTTTATTTCCCCCGGGATGGTTCCTTTTGAGAATGAAAGGAAACATGAGATCATCAAACTGATATTTTATTTTCCCTTCATTGCATGTCCTCTATATTTTATCTTGGTTTTATTTTAAATTATTTTTTTCTGTATTTTTATGACATGTCTGAAATCTTTGTACATTTTTTTCTCAGTTGCATATAAATGATCATTTGTTTGTATCACTGTATTGTATTCTACTTTTCTAAGAATAAATAAAGTTTTTTGGGGAAAATAAATCATGCAAACACTGGCAAAATAATGCATTTTAATGCCATCTATAAATTCAGTTTCAAACTAGCTTTGAATATAATAAGCTGAGAAACTTCATTTAACTAGCATTTTTAAATCAGCAAAGCGGTGTTAGGAATCGGTCATCCCAGAATGCAAAGTTTAGTGTTTGATGATGAAGTATAAACTGGAAGGATCAGTTAAAGAGGAAAAAAAAAATGGAGAAAAGTATAATATGTAAATTGCCTTATACAGAAACTGATAATAGCTGGAAGGGCATCTTAACTAACTCAGTGTTGGCTTTTTACATGAGTGAAGAAACAAGATTTTCTCCTTAGAGGTCCCTAGCAGTGAAACAGATATACTCTAATATCTGGTCACAGACAGTGTGCTCATCCAGAATCCAGTGAATCAGTCAACTCTTGCTATTGATCACCATAGATTTAGGTCAAGGCTATAATGGATTTAAAAGTGATATGTCATCCCCTGATTAATAACATTGGGCCTAGGCTTCTGCTACCCAAAGCAGTGTTGAAACATTCAAGTTTGGTTCCAGCATATTTCCCTAGCTGCAAGGAAGGGATTTTTGTGTTTGGCTTAACTTTTGTCTCAGTCATATAAGAAAACCCTGCTAATAGGATTCTTAGGGATATAATCTGGATTTACTTGGCGTGAACCTTGGCGGGGGGAGGTGAATACTGAACAGAAATAAGCTTAAAAAATTAATGTTGCCATGCAGGGAAGTCAGAAAGAAACAACCTGTTTAAAGTTCCAGTTTGGTAATGAATTAAGTACTTGCTTAATTTGGATTACATCACCTATCCCAGAGAACTTCTGTGGCTACTCATGTGCTTGGCATGAGCTTATGTGTTTTACTGAATTGGAGCCTTAATGCATGAGATTCTTTTAGATTCTTCACACAATGTTTACAGAGCTAATGTTTGTATATTTTATCTCAGCCTGCAGTGGTATTTTAAAGTTGGCTTTTTGAGGGGGGGTTGAATGTTCAGTAATAACGAAATCAGTAAAAGTTTAAAATAAAAACCATAAAATGTGACTGTTTTCGCAATATTTTTTTTTTACATTTTTGTGGTTTGTAAAAATGCCTTAGACCTTGATCCAACTAAGCATTTAAACATGTACGTAAAATTAAATAAGTTTGATCCTGATCTCACCCAGATCACCAAAACATTTCTATTCATTTTACTGGTGTAGGATCAAACTTGAGTTGCTTTGAAACCAACATGTATAAACCATAAATTGGAAGTTATGTGTGCATTGAAGTGATTTGCTAAAGATTGAACTTACTGTACAATAATATTAACAAACAATTTATAAATCTATTTATCCATTGAATTAAAATAATTTTATAATACCTGAAATAACTTGTGCTCAATATTAGCAAAATATTAAGGAATCACAGATGCTAATATTGTGGAAAATACATAGAAAAAAACAAAACAAAACAAAACCAACTTGATGGCTTGGTTATGATTTTCCTTAAGTTCAGAACCTTATTTATAGGCACATATATAGAAAAGACCTACTTGGACTTACTCAACATTAGAAGTACTATTTCTTCAGAAGTATTCAGTATCCAAGAGTTTTCTTTTGGGAAACTTGTGGCCAGATTTTTATTATGCTAAGCTGTTTTAATGATTTGGCTGGCCATGTCTTTTCTCATGTCAAAATAGGAACTTGGGCATTTTCCAAAATATAACCCTGAACGCGGGTGCAGAAACCTTTTCAAAATTCAGTTTTTAATTAAAACATTTCTGGCTAATAGTCAGGAGTAAGAGTTTTCTAAGGCTTTCTCATAGCTGGAGTGGAGAGAAGATGCTTTGCAAGACAACTATTGCTGGGCATCACACAGATTGTACAAGCAACTCCAAGTGTCTCCTGTGCCAACTTGCTCTTGTACTCCTGGCATAATAGGAAAAAATGGGAACTTTTGAGATTTGGATTTGACTAGGCTGGAATGGTGAAGAAGGATGATGATAGAGCAGTCTGTTATGGATGATGCTCCAGTAGAGTAAATCAGACTGTTAAAGGGTAGCATTGCTTTGCTTTGGGCTCAGTAGAGTGAAAAATTACATCCCTTATGGATTAGATAATAATTTAGGATTTAAAAGCTGTGTAGAGCAATGTAAAGAATCCATGAATTTTTAGTGAGCTTTGGAACAGAACCTTTGTGAATTTAATCTTTACTTCATAAAAGAATAATATGTCACTTCACAGGGTCATTTTAGATGTAGTTGAATTTTGAAAACACCACCCTCTTCAGGGCCATCCTCTTTGGTTGTGGTGGCTAGAATTTGCTATTTCAAACCAGAAGTATAAGAAGTAATAATTATATGTTTGCTAAAAAGAGTGAAATATTAATTACATTGTTAGCCTCACTATTTTGATCCTTTTTTTTTTCTCTCCACGTCTTCCTTTCCCTTTCTATCTGGAGATGGCCAATGATGTGAGGTTGGGCCTCAGAAGCATGGTGAGAAATTATAATAAACATACAGATAATTGGTTTGTTGTTGAAAATGCCTGTACAGATGAATCCTTGCTAGATTTCTCCTCATCTTTACCTCTCCCTGGAACTTCCCTTGAACCTAACCTTTGTGTTGTTGGAAGTGCCTGTAACTACAATATATGCAGTGCACAGTAAAGGTTTCTCCACGTGCAAATTCTCCTTTCTCCTAGAAGAGTTCCTTTGCAGAGACATTGGCATGCGCATCAACCAGCACTCATTCAGTACTGCATGTTGCTGCTTGTGTTGAAAAATGTTTCCTGGCATTCTCTTACTGTCCTGTTTATTTTTAACCTCATGAACACTGTGGAAACATCTGTATTATGTGAACTAGCTGTTCATTTTCTTTGTAGTTGCGTTACCAGCTTCTAATGCTTGTGAACCAAGGTTGGTAAGGATTTTAAAGCTTGAATACCTCAGCATGAGGCTGAATGTCCCCTTTCATATTGAATAACAAATGAGGATGCTATCACAGCCTCTCAACTTGTGAGTTTGAGTCAGCTGTTAGTTGTAAGGACTAGCCAGTGTTTCTCTGGGATTGCACTTAGTTAATGGATTGTGATGAAAGTGGGAGCAGACCACTGCAAGAGACTGTGGGACTACCTGCTGGCACCTAATGTGCAATGCTTGTCCCCTCAGTACTGTGCGCGGCATATATATTCACACAGTGCCATAGCATGTGGATGCAGTTGAAGAGAAAAAAAAAAAACGCAGACAGATGTTCAGCTGGTTTAAATTGGTGTGCATTGTCAGCTTCAACAGCCTGGTGGGGAGCTTGTCGTCTGGTGCATTTCTGGACAAGACTCACAGGCTCAAAGCATGGGACAGTTAAACCATCTTAAGAATTAGATCCCTGGCTAGATGTGATTTCAGGTTGGATAAATCTAACCTGGAAAAGGGGGGCAATGTGAGTGTGGGAAGATACGGACTGCTTGGTGAAGCTCCTTGCCACTTGTAGCAATTCTGTATCAAGTCACTGTTACTTGATTGGTCTCTAGGGTTTTGGTAATAGTTTCACCAATTATAGGTATTTTCTGGCTGTGGGTAGGTGGGAATAAACATTGGCAATGTATTTGAAACAATTTTCTATCACATTAACATCATCTTTGCAGTATTCTGTTCTTTCTCACTTTTTTTCAGGTTTACTTAAAAGGGAAAAGAATATTACTGTCTCTTCATAAAGGAATCTCTGCTCTCTGGTGAAGGAGAGCATCTCCTAGTGAATAAGGTGGCCTCTTGTACAGAATTTTTTATGAAGTTTTGTTTCTTTGAGACAATTACACATTGAATGAAATGAATATATTGCAAGCTTCTTTCATTTATTTTATCCTTTCAGTTGGATAACAGTCCTCGACTGGACCTCAACTGATGTCAGTCTCTATGCATTCTCCTAACAGCTGTTTTATGGATGGTAGCTTAGTTAATTGCTAATTTAAAATACATGGTATAGTTTCCACTTATAAGAGCAGAAGCTTGATTGCAGAGTTGGGCCGATTTATAAAAGTAGCTTTCAAGTAGACTCTCGAGGTGCATCTGTACTTATTTCTAATAAGATACTGTTATGGTCAAACTGGCATCTAGCAGAGCACACTCAGAAACCACTCAGCAAATTTTATGTAACATTAAGTGCTGTTTGACTAGGTCAGTTGCCTGTGTTAAATTAATGACAGCAAACATATATCACCACTGCATCTGTTTACACGTCTGTCTGCATTTCGCTGCATTGTCGACTGTGGAATCTCTAGAATTATGAGTGTGGCAAACTGAGTTGTATTAAAAAGGGCTTATTTGTATTAATGTAACACCATACTGTGTTGTCATTGTTTTGCAGCACATCTATTACATATATCATCATTGCTTTTTCTTCTCAAGCGAGCTAATTATGTCAGGTTTTGCTACTCTGTCAGAGCCTCCTGGAATAAATTAAAATTTCAGCTTTATATATGCAGTAGCTGTAGCTGAAAGTAATGATAATGACCCTGGGTGAATACAGAATTTCAAAATAATCTTAAACAAACGTACATATGCAGAGCTGCTGTTTCTTCATTTGTCCTTAACAAGCTAAATATTTGAGTCCATGATGTCTGAAACCCCATGGGCAGAAGCTGGCAGCTGGGTGGAGCTGTGGGTTTTGATGCTGAGCTAAGAAGAAAATAGCCTGTGGGTACCTGAGCATGGAAACTTAGCTGTTTCAGTTTTGTCTCTCTGTTTTGTTTTTCAGTTACACAGTATGTCTGTCTGTGCATGCAAGTGCCTCAGAGACTTCCTTTCTGCCTAGCTGGGTACATGTGTACCTTCCGTCATCTGTGTCTCATGACCACTGATACTTGTATTTTTTTAACATATGTGTGTGGGTTAAGAGGTGTTTTATGTGGTTGGTAGAGGAACTGGCTTGTAAGCTGGTCAAGGTCAGAAGAGGAAATGTCTGTCTGAGGCTGGGGCTTGATTCAAATTTTGAACCCCAGTCCTAATCACAAATTGTCTTATTTTTTTAAATAGTTCTTTCACAGAATGAAAATGTAATACTAACTTTTATGCGTTGGTTTCATTCTCTCACCACAAGATAGTCCTTCATATTGTCACCCAAGACAGCAACAAACAAACAAACAAAACAGAAAAGCATCATGATTGATCATTAAGACTATAGTACTTTAAAAGCATTATTTTCTGCATATCTCCTGACGCTTAGTAAGAACTGCATTAACAGGCTTTTAATACTTGGCACAGTTATCAGCATCTGACCAGGAGGTATTGATGCATTCATGATAGTGCCTTGGTGTACATGCCTGTCTGCCCATATTGGCTAAGTTTCTGAATTTTTAGTGCTTGATATTTAGGGTCAGGACCATCAGTCTTTGTCTTCTCTAGCCTAGTGTGGTTTTATTTGCATGTGTGGGATGCAGACACAACTTATCATGGTTTTGGTGTAGTTTTAGCATCAAATTTCTGCAGATATTTGGCCTTCCTTTTTGGACATTTGTCTCCCTTTTTGGCCTTACTGAAACTGCTTAATCAGCTTGTAACATTTTTATCTCTTCAAGTGGCTTCTCTTGAACTTTGTGATAAGATCAGAGAAATCACGAGTAAGAACAAGAGGCCACATTAGTTTCTTTAATAAAAATATTTTTTTCTCAAAAATCTTCCCTATGGAAAATCCCAACCATTACAAGCCTGGCAGCTGAACAGTATTACCTTTGTATTAATTGTGTTTAGAGTGATCTAGGCCATTCTTGAAAACATCAGCCAGTAGCTCCTTTCCAACACTCAGTGAGGTGTCGCTCAAATTTGATAATGTTAACTGACTCCAAACCTCCCAAGTAGTTTCATATTCTTTCAATCTGACTGCCCACAGGCTTTTATTAGAGCCCACTGTCAAAAAGTTGCAGAAAATAATCTGGAAAAAAAAATTGATTACTCTGTAAATCATCCTGTCTGCATTTATATCTTCCCATAATTTCTCTCCTCACGATAAGGCCAAACTTGGTTAGTCCTGAAAGGAGCCGTAGTTTCATCCAGGTGCGGTTGTGCAGGATTAGTAGTTCCCAGATAATTCTGGTGAGCATCCTTCAAAGCCACACCAGCAGTTGCCATGGTGTGCTCCTGCTGTCAGTCATAGGCCATTGAACCTGTCACTCATGATCAAGCGCTTGGGACGTATCAGAAACATGCCCTTCATTTGCCCTTCCAGAACTCAAACTCATTGGGGAAGAATGACATTTAAATTGGTATTTATGAGTTAGATAATTTCCTGACCAGAAGCAGTGTTCGGTTAGCTGTTTTCCTTAAGCTTGAGGAGGGTAAGCCTGTGTTTATAATTCATTTTCCTTACACGTGATATTTTTGCTTCCCTTCACTGATTAATTTCTTCAACTGTGCTATTTGGAGTACAACATTAATAGTGAAGATAGAATTATGAAGGTAGCAAAGGAAAAAATTTATCTCCTTCTGGCAACACAAGCGTATACATTTATCCAATGTAGCCATATATGAAAAGTGAAGTTGAATTGGCAGGAAACATCCGAGATGTGACATATTTATAACATTAACTAAGTTTTACATATTAAGTACAAAAGAGAAAGAGAAGAAGCCTTTGTGTCACAGACACTGAAGTATTAAGTTTGGAGCTCATTCATTTAGCTCTTGAAGAGACCTAACTGGAGCTAAGTGAAGCTGAAGCCAGAAACCTTTGTGAAAAGAAGCAGTAAGGCTGCCCCCAAGGGGCTTTCCTTTGGGTAAGGGAAGTATCCGTGCTGGAAAACCGGCACACCAGCCTCCACTATGGCTCCTGTTTTTTCCTTCCAGCAGCGAGGTCTGGTGCTTCTTCCATGCCTTAGCTCCAAGCTTCAATTTATTAATTTCTAGTAATTTATTAATTTTAATTCATTAATTTTTTCATAGAGGAATGCAAAAATAAAGAACAGTTACAGCATGGGAAAGCTTAAAAATCTTTTGCAATGCTACATTCCCATTTCACAATTCAGGTGACAAAGCTACAGGACATGAAAAAAATGCAACCTAAGTGCTTAAAAATTATAACAAATGGCTCATATTTAATGAGACTTATAGAACTAAAACCAAAGGAGAACAGTGAACAAACAAGGGAGCAAACCATCATAACTTTTACGATTTGTTTCTTCTGGCTTTATTACCATTTAACCCTTTTTCCATTTACCTTGTGTTTTTCTGGCTTTATTACCATTTAACCCTATTTCCATTTACCTTGTTACTTTTCAGTAACATATGCTTTGTTACTGAATTTTCCAGGAGAACAATAAAGGAAAAGAAAGATGAGATTTACAGAATTTACACATTCTGAAAACTTGGCTTGTCGAATAAAGCTATCCCAAAACCTTCCATTCTGGAAATCTTGGAATTCAAGGAAATCTTCTAGTATGTAATGACAGACTAATCTTTTCAAGGGTTTCTAACTTTTATCTTAGGGGTTTTTTAAAAGCATTTGAAAAATCATTCATTCAGCATTAAGATAGTTTCATATAAAGCTTGACATTTTGTTATTTGGCTGCACTTCATCTAATAAGACAAAGAAAAAGGGAAGAACCTTTAAAAATGTGGTTTTATTATTCCTCAGAGATCGACTTGTTTTCCTTAACCTTTACAAACATTTTATTTTAACAACAAAAAGAAGGAATAATGTGAATTTCTGGGTTCTTGGAAGCCTTTAAAAAGTTTTCTCTGATCTTAATAAGGCCAGAAAGTTGTCCTTAATGCTGAAGAAAGAAGTAGGCAAATGAATTCCCCACTCCTACCTCTTAAAAAAATCCCAAGCATTTACTTCTCTGCTAACTTCATAAAGTGTTCTGTTGTAGATAAAATGTGATGTCTGTGTGGAGGAATTATGTTTTTCTTTTTCTTGATAATGAAAACTTTAGCACAGTGAAACATAAGGTTATATTGTGAAACCTAAGCAACTGCAAATCCACCATTTTCTTAAGGAATGCTATCCCAGGGCTGGACTGTGCATAATAGAAGAAAAGAGGGCAGTCCTGTCAGGCCAGCAGAGGGAAACATTCCAAACAAGGTGGTCCTTAATAACCCCTCTGGTCTGGACCAGGAGATGTCTATTAGAACATCCCATCTGTGTCTCTTCGTGTTTACATCTTAAAAGAGCTAAGCTAAATATATAACCAGGATTAATTCATCCTTTGAATTTAATGACCTATTGTGCACAGATGCTCCAAATGAAGAGCACACTTCATTCACAAATGTATTTTTCCTCTGCAAACAGTTAAGGACCGCATGTTGCAAATATTGAAACTCTACCTTTCCCTCTGGCTTGGCCAGTTATCTCAGTCACATTGTATTTGTTCCTGTAGCAAAGCAGGATGGAATGCACTGAGAACGTGCTTGCAATCAAAAAATACAAATACAATTTCGATGTATATTTTCACTTGAAATGATTTGAAGAAGGCATTAGTATTTGGCAAAAGCACAGAAAAATGCAAATTAGTCATAAACATTTCTCCGAAGTCTTATTTAGGAAAATTTGTTCTAGTATTTGCACAGTTCTAACCTGAGTTCTCTATTTTTTTCTTATTTTGTAGTAGGGGCTTAGCAAGAACATGGGTCGCAGAAGACTGGAATGCCAACCTAGGCGTCTAAATCAAAGCTAGCAGCATTTTTGAGAAAAAAAAAATAGCACAGGGTACCTAAAGAAGCATTATATAATGGGCTTCTGGGAGTTAGCTTCCTTAGCACAGATAGCATCATATGTGGTAGTAGCTGAAGTTTGTGGATAAGCAGAACTTTGCAGCAAGCTTTCACTGGCAGTCAGTTGACAAAAACACAGCAGTAGGCAGCCAGACATCTGTGCAAAAGCAACCTGCCCATAGAGGTCGAGCCCTTACACCCAACAGGGGATAAAGTAAGGACACTTCTCACACTTGCTCCCAGTCCACAATTTTACTTCAAGAAATAGAAATAAGTAAAATTATGAATTAAATCCATGTAATCCTCTGGCCGTTGTACCACAAATCCTTAATTTACCTAGTTACAGAGTTTATGAAAGAACCTCTGTGTTATCATCTAACTTACTGAATGAAAAGCCTGACAGGTCAGGTATGGCTGTTGGCAAGAAGCACTTAATGCAGCTGCAGGGTTTATCTGGTCAAGTATTGTGTGGTCTCTTTCTGCCACAAAAGCTTGAGGTTTTATTTATTGTCCATTGATTTCCTCTAACTCAAACTTATCTGATTAGAGGATTTCGCTAAACAAGCAGTATTTTCAAAAAAACCCAGTTTGTTTCTTTGGTGAGGAAGATGATATCCCCTGGGTTTCTGGGAGCTCCATTGGGGTTTTGGTGGATTTGTGATGTAAATGAAATAGGAATTCATTTTCTACTGATTAGCAAAGGAAGTGCAACATGCAGCTCAGCCCTGTAATTGTTGAACAATTGTACTCCAGTTGAAATCAATATGGATTTAGCCTAAGCCAAGGACACAGGTTTGAGTTCATCATCATGTAGCACTAATTCATTTCCAAAACCACACAGAGATCAGCAAACCCAACAGTTCTTGAGTAATGTAGAAGTGGTGTTAAATCACAAGGTTAGAATCAAATCCGTAGTTGACATTGACTGGAATCAAGGGCTTTGGAGGTGACTTTTCAATTTACAGATGAAAACAAAGTTTCACAGCATTGGGTACCACTGAAATAATATTATAATTCTCTGTGCTCCACCTGAACACCAGTGGCAAAATATCATGAGGAGTGGGTGGCAGTGGCACCTTATAATTCTCTGTTCCCGGAGCCTAGTTTTTGGCATGAATCAGGGCATCTGTAAAACTGCTGGTGTTGGGTTTAACCAACATTTAAGCACATGTTGATCTGTGTGCAATCAGGGATTACTGGAACACAAAAGTTTCAGGTAGTCCTACTTCTTAGGCTGGAATCTTGCTTGCTGCCCAGCGTAATTACAGGTTTCTTTCAGACCAGGGAATTTCTCCAGTTCCAGAATTGGTGGGCTTTTATAGGTGCTTTGCTGCTAGTCTGCTGTATGTTACGCTTGCATCAAATAACTACAACTGTGGATCATATCTTTGCTTTATGAAATATACAGAAATTATATAATATAATATCTTTTTACTGGCATTAGCTATTAAAATTCAGTCATACAGCATCCCAGGTAGCTGACTTTACCTGCCAGTTTTGTTGCTTTCCAATTTGAGGATCCTGAATTCTGTGCTGAGGTGATAAACAGCCCATTGTAGGTCTTTACTGATTCAGGTTTTAAAGACAACTACTTTTGCCGTATTTCCTCATGAAAGCTAAAATATGTTGAGTAAGTGGTCCCAAAAGTCCTGTGAAAAGGCTGCTCTGGGAGCCTTAGGCAACACATTCTCAGAAGATGGTAATGCATTTCTGAAGACCAGCGTTACTTTCCCAAGCTCTGACCACAGATAGACTTTTACCAGATGACGTGTCTAGATGACAGGCAGCTTATAGTTGGTCACACAACTGTCCAAAACACAAATGAGTGGTCCCCTCCCCAGGGCTCCCAGTGTAGGTCTTTCTCTGGAACCTCTGTTCCAGTAGGCCTATAGGTGACCCAGAGCTTCCTGCCTGGAAGGGAAGACTTCTTCAGCATCACAACCCCTGGCCAGTACATTTTGGCACGTGAAGCAACTACCCTGGAGTCAGCTAGGCTGTGCACAGTGTTTTACTGACATGTTCCTTAGAAAATGCACTGCAGCTAGATGAGACAGTGGTGAGCTGTCTTGTGGTTACAAGGTGGTGAGCTGCTTGCTAGAATTTGGAGTCCCAACTCACCTGTGGCCTGCCATGTGCTTTTTTCTGGGCTTGTGCAAGGTGACCTAAGGGCTTGTGGGATGTGCTGGTCCCTGGTGCCAGCTCCTGTTAACCGAACCAGAGCCATCTGTTTACCTCCAAGGAGGACGGGATTGACAACATCGGGGGCTTTCGCAGGCTGAAGTTGAGGCGGTGTTTTCTTCAGCATGTGTTTCTTAGCTGGAGATGTTGGGCAGACCTCAAGGTTTTGCATAGGCACAGATGAAATTGAAGCAATGTAATGAGTGAACAGCAACTCCTGTCACACAGAGGAAGCGGAGGGGGGCCAGATGGGATTAGAGATTGTGTTTGGACTGATTGTTCTGGTTTCTTCCTCACTAGGACAAAGAAGTGAACCTGGAGCAGGTCCATAGACGGATGAACAGTTTAATTGATGAAGACATAGCCCACAAGCAAATCTCTCCAGCGTCCATTGAAATCTCAGCCTTGGAGATTGGTGGCATGCAGCCAGCTCAGACCCTGGAGCCGGTACGCGAATACCAGAACACGCAACTTTCTGTCACCACCTTTTTACCAGAACAGACAACTCATGGTGCCAGCAGGACACTCACAGCTGCCTCTGGCAGCAACCTGCCGCTGCCCCTGAGCAGCTCAGCCACCATGCCCTCCATACAGTGTAAACACAGGTCGCCAAATGGAGGACTATTTCGTCAGAGTCCAGTGAAAACCCCGATCCCAATGTCATTTCAGTCTGTGCCAGGGGGAGTCATTCCAGAAGCAATGGAGCCCTCGCATGGAACATCCATATGATGAAAACAAACACTAAAACAACCAGCAGAGCTTTTTAATACAAAATTTAAAAGAAACAAAAAAAACCCAAAACAAAACAGACTCCTACATTTTTCTTGTATATACCTGTAAATAATGAAAGAATGAAGTGGGGTAAAAGTGTATTTTGAATATTCCCAATTTTCAAAGTCAGTAAAAAACAAAACAAAAAAACAAACAAAAATGTATGAATTACTTTGTAAATTTTGTTCTATATGAATAAAAAGGCAAACTACTTGTGATCGTTCTCAAGTGCCAAAGAAGACCAGTTACTGGGACTGAGGGCCGTACATTTTTTTCCCGTGGATTTCAACACTTATTCCCTTACTGTTCTTTTTTGTTGTTGTTTTTTAAGAGCAAAAACTTTATCTGTTTCTTGATAGAAAAGTTCACCATGCTCAGATCTCTCCTTTCCCCAGAACCCTATTTTATAGTCAAGGTGGCAGTTCACTTGGAGAATTTAACAGCTGGTATTAGCATAGCAGTAACAAATGTGTTAAACATGAATTGTAACTAAAATCCAACAAAAAAGCAAACAAAAAAGAGAACTTTTTCCTTCTAACAAGGATTTAAACTTCCACACAGTTTCTAAGTTTCAGCACAGGATTATCAAATTGGGTTTTTACGTGTCTGCTGCACTGTGTGGCTCTTTTTATTTAACCTTCTCTGTTTTGTTATATATATATAATAGATATTATATATATTATATATATGATATATATTATATATATAAATGCTTTGATTAAAAAAAGGGTTTAGGTTAAGGAGAAAGCTTTTAAGAAAAACTGATCAGCTCTTTTTTGTGTCTTGTGTACACGACTGAAAACGGGGAGGAACCAATGCTGAAAGGAGTGAGACAAGGAAGAGCTTTAATGGGCAGGAGATAATGGTGTTGCAGTGACTGTGCCCTCTGGTGCCATCTCTTTATTTAAGATTTCAAGGAATTTGCTGCATAATGGATGCAATGCACTCTGTTGAAGTCATATCCCTGAATGACAAGGCTAAGCTCATGACTATAAGCACAGCTCTGCTATTTTTCCATTGATTTTGTAAAGAGAAACATTTTAATGGCCATGTCTATAATCTTGGTAGAAATGGCTGTAAAATGCTTTTTTTTTTTGTCTGTGAAACACAAAGAGAGGACAAAGATAGAGCAACACAAATAGCAAATTTAATGTCTCGTTCTGCAAATATTACCAGGGCAATTTCATATGACAAAAAAATCAAACCAAAACCAAAGCACATTGTTTCCTTCCCAAATAGTAGCTTGAATGCCCAAGATAACTGATCCTGGCCTCCCCCGACCACTGTTGCTAATGGACCATCACTATCTTTCAGAATTGGGATGACTTAGTCTTCTCAAATGTAAGCCTATAGCTAGGTTGTAATTTCCCTTTGTAGCTGGACTTCTTCACTTTGTTAGAACACTGCTGTTTGGAAAAGGCTGTAGATCTTGGTGCAGCATAATCACTGCCTACATGAAGGTGAAAAATTATGTTTGAACAGAGGTAAAAATGCATTCACATCCCAAGAAAGTCAGCAGGCAATCTGGGTCAGGTTTTTGGATAAGTAAACATTCCATTGACTGCTCCTAATTTGATTTGCATAATTATGCAACAGGTATACTTATGGGATAATAAAAGTCCCCAAATTTTTAGATTTCTAGTTTAAGCAGTAGGGAAGAAAAGTCAAACTGTGATACAAAAACAGCCTAATGGAAGAGCATGCTCAGCATACTGTTTTTTAAATGAGGAATATTGATGGTGAGCTTACAGAAAGAGTACTCTTGCAGGGATTAATTTGTCTCTGTTGTCAGGCTGGTTCCTTGTGAAGACAGTGCAATTTTGCAGCTTGGCACAAATTGCACTATGTGCTTCAAACTAATTAAAAATGAATAATGCTCTAGTCAGCTGACTAGATTTATCCTGTTTAGAGACTCGGCCCACACAACCTTGGGATTTTTTTCTTTCTTCTTTCGTCATACTTTTCCTTATCATTATCTTAACAAACCCATGGCCACAGGAAAAAAATAGACATTTCTTCCCCTTATTTTTTCCCACCTTCCATGAATACACTAATTAGTTACGGCAGAAACAGCTGCACAAAAAGACTATGCACACCTAGGCGTAAAGACACTTAGGAGAAAGTGTGCAACTATTTGTGTTGGAAGAAATCTCCCATTTTAATACCAATTTAAGATTTAGGGAGCTGCAGAGGAACATGCTCCAGCAGAGGTGCAGGGGGATGCTCGTGTAGCTACAAGGGTGCAATCTGCAAGCTAGGGCTTGGCTGGAGTGGGTACTCCCTTCCCAGCAGTACCAGAGCGAGGAGGCCATCACCCCTAGTCCTGAGCATCCCCCGGAGCGCGGGTGGGTGAGCAGCTCACTCAGCCACCTTGGCAGCATGAGGCAATTGCCCAGCCACGTCCTCCCTTCTGGATGGTGAAGGGCCAGGGTGAGCTGCTGGTGCATGGCAGCGTAGCCACTGCTGCTGGCTCTGCACCAATGTTGTAGCAAACAAGCTTGTCAGAGGTTGTCTGAGCTGCTCCCTTGCCATTACCCCACAAAGCATGCTATTTATTTGCTTCAGCAAAGCTCAGAGCAGGAGATTGAAACCCTCTTTACTGAGGCATCATTGCTTTCACAAAACATATTAGATCATTTTCGTATTATAGTCTAAATCACGGTACTGAATAATTTAAACTGAACTGCATTGGTGGAATAAATTGTGAATACAGTATATTTTGGGGATTAACTTCAACATTCTCCATATTCAGTGTTCTTCTCCTGGCTTAGTCTTGCCACATGCTGTAAAGTTTGGAAGTGTGGTTTAACTTACAATGTTGGATCTCACTGATTCGTATGGACAGAATATGACTTGCCTGTTTGAATGCTCTGCAGGATTACATCTAAGATGATCAGGATCATAAAGAATGAAACCACACAGTCCTCTCTCAGAAAAGTATTTAAGCACGTGTGTAAGCTCTATAGAAAGCAGCTGCTTTACGCACAGGTTGAAGTGCTTTGCTGGTTAACAATGGAGATAAACTGCATGTCTCAAATTAAATATATGGCTAATTTTAAGCAGGTGAGTGAGCTCACCAAACTCCCTAGGACTATTCAGTTGCTTAAAGTCAACAGTCTTGAGTGCTTTCCTGCACCAGGGTCTATACCATAAAAGTAGAAATCCACAATGGATCTGTCATTGTCTAGTAATTATTTGTTTATATAAAGTTAGCAAGTCATAGCTTGAGCCTGTCAACCATGACAGGAAGCTGTTAAATCTTTCTTGTGATGGTGGTTTGGTTTTAGATTGTTTAAGCAAATCACCAGGTTCTCCTTGAACATAACCAATGGTTTTTTCCCCATAACTTTCAGTTTTCAAAGTAAATGCAGAATGTATGATTTCCATATTCTGTCTCCTGTTTTATATTTATATCTTCATTTTGACAGATCAAAGCATTCGCTTTCTACATAACATGTATTCACCACACACTTGTGCATATATATATACATGTGCAGTCATTCACAGAAGTGAGAAATATAGTTTCTATGTGATGTAAATGAGCATAAGCTCAAAGCTCTCACAGAGCTGTGCTTATTTACACCACCTGCAGATTTGACCCTTCACTTTTAATATCTGGCAAGCTGAAGTAGAAAAACTGCAGAAATTCCTGAAAACTTTGACGACCAAACTGTGCCCTTGATTTTCAAATGGAACTTCCCCTGAGTGTGCTTAAAAAAGGGAATAATGTATGATCCCAAATATTCCAGCTTCTCCAGGATGTTTACATTGCAAAGGTGGCTGTACATGAAATGGAAATCGAGTGCCTATACCTTCCTTTTATCGTACTCTTTTGCTGATGAACTTTCGCGAAAGTGACATCTGTGGCACAGCACTTGTAGTGCGTCCTGTTCTATTGATCCATTAGTTTAGAAATGACTTTATTTTCATACAAAAATGTGACTCCGTTTCTTCTATTTGCTTGCAATCCACGGGCAATCTGCTTGCAATCTGAAAAATGCATTGCTCTTATTTTTAGTATGTCATGGTTTCCTATTGCAGTGGAAAAAGAATAATTGTGCTTTTTAATTTCAGAGCTGAAACTTGATAGAACGTTTTTATTCTGAGTTACAACTACAAGTGTGCAATATTTGTCTTGCAAAGTGAAATTCCCAATATCTGCCTTGCTTTGATAACCATTGCTGCACTGTAGATGAAGTCTCAGCCAAACAACTCACTTTCCTTTAATCTGCTGATAGAATAAAACACTTAAACCTGGGTTCTCACCTGTGTAAATCAGCATCCCTCCAGTGAAAGGGTCAAGCATACTGAGTTTCTGTAGGTGAGGATTTGGCTTTTAGTATTGGGCTTGAGAGCACTGCTTCTCATAAACTTGTATTCAATGGTGGCTCTGAAAAGGAAAACTTTTTGAGAGTTTGAAAAATGAACCTCAAGGAGGAACATTTATTACTGTTTTGAGCACTTAACATGGAATTGAGTTTAAACTGTATGCTAAAATAGCTTAAAGGACAAATTTCTTCTTAAAATCTGTTCCAATTTAGGTATACCTCTCCTCTAAGAATGGTTAAAAGCTGCTGTCTTGGTGGCAAATGGAGCATTCCTTTCAGAGGAAATCATGTTACTGGGACAGTACAACAACCACAGTGCTCAGACCTTTTTATGTTATTTTGCTTTACTGACTTGAACTTATGTTGTGAGCAGCTAAAGAGTGACACAGATCTAAACACAACACATTTGGGGGACCCTGTTGGAAATTTCCCAAAGAATCCACATCCTTTGGCAACCCTGGGAAAAGCAAGGAGAAAGTTAGAAGAAAACTCTGAAGAGAAGCAAAGTTAAAGGTAAAAATGAACGTGTGGTGAAGGGGGAGGGAGAAAAGGGTGGTTACAACTCATATGTCTAGCAAAGCTGTATTACTTGTATGAGAAGCCTAGATTCCATCACACAAGCAGTCACCTCAATTATTATTTTTCTTAATTTTTAGGAAACAAATAAAAACAGCATTTGTTCTACCAGAAACAGTTGTTATATTATTTAAGAGTTGGAATTATTTGTTTGGTGGTGCCATTTTTTTGGCTTGATTCTCACTCAGCTGGGGAAAATCAGCTCCAGTCAGTGATTTGCACTTAAACCAGCTGTGGGCTGCTCACTGGATGACACTCCCAGTGGTTGTTTAGGTCTGCAGCTGAAAAAAAATCAGCCTCACTCAGCTACTCATAAACCTCTGACTTCTCTGGTTTGGGGTAAGAGTTAAGGCTTAGTGGTATTGTCTCTGTATATGTCTCTGGATTCCTGCATAAGGATACTGCTTTGCTCATATTGGAGGGAAGCAGCACAGGCACCTGGCTTCTCCAAGTTTGTGAGGTATCTAAAAACAGAAGTAAGTAATGTGTAAGGCTTAAGTTTCTTGCTGAGTTTTATTTTCTCCTAAGTTTACTGTCAGGCTTATTAGAGGGATTTTTTAAATTTTATTTCTTTTAATTGCACACTTACAGGGTACTGCTTTTGAATTACTTTCAGGTTTTTTTCCCCCATTTAAATTGATATCAGATAGCTTGCTTAGAAATCAATTAATGCTGGTGGTAACTTCATGTTGTGTTTTAATGGACCACCACCATAAGAAAGTTGTTTTATCTCTTCTTTTTATTATTATTATTTTTATTTTTTTATTCCTTTTCTTGTAAGTCTTATTGGAAGATGTCTGATCTCTGCGTAACTGTTCAGTTGTTCTAATGCAGTTATAAAGCTCTGTAGTTTTGAGGGTGTCAGGGTTTTTATCTGTTCTGGTCTCTATATAACATAAGGTGGTGAAAATAAGACCTTACAATCATAGATAAATACAGACGTGGAAGCTAGGGTAGGGGAAGAACTTGAACAAAAAAGAAGAAAGCGTTTGCACATCTTGCCGAAGCCTCAACTGCTTGGATGACTGGCTGGGACAGAAAATTATTTCTTAATAGTATGTTACTTGTGACTGACTGTACTGTAGAGATAATCTAAAATGTTTCTAGGTGGGAAACCAAAAAGCACAGCTCAACATGCCCCCAAGTTTCTTTCAAGTTAATGAGCGCTTTTTTTTATTGTTTTACTATAATGTCATAACCGAAGCTGTATGTGACAGGATATGGAAACAGAGGTTTTAAAACAGCTTTAGTTAATTATCAGATTGCTTTTAGATTCTGATTCTAAAAAGTCATTCACTAAAGGAAATATCTTTGAGAGTTTCTATATTTCAATATTAATTTCTTTCCCTCTTGTAAAATGCATGTATTTGTTTTCTGATGGAATTATTTTTGAAATGGTTAAGTATAGCACAAAGAAGCCCAGCACTTCAGGTGAGAATTGCAGCTAAAAGAACAAAAGAGCACACAACCACAACAATGATCTGTGAAGAGAGATCCCAGATTTATGTATTTTTTTTCTATATGTCAGCAGAAAAAACTTGACTTCTGTTTAATGTACTTTTAATATGATTTATATTGGATAAATCCCATCAAATTAAATACTTGCCAGAAGCAAAATATTCCAGCCCACCGAAGTGCTGAAATGCGTATTTGCAAATAAATCTAAGCAGACACTGGAAATGTTTCCCTGTCTTGTATAGAAAGCCTCATTTTAATCTGCTGAAGTGGATATACTTACTGGTTAAAGATCTAAAGGACATAAGCATTTGGTAGTGCTGTCCTGTACCCAGGCTCATTGTGCCCTGGGCTCGTGACATGGTGTAGCATCCTACAGCCATCAGTAGCCACACCAGCAGCACAGGGATATGGGGATGAGATTAGGTTTGGGAACTACTTCTTTATTCTGAAACGGAGAGTTCTCACCCACAAATAAATCTGGGATGATAGTAGGTGAAAATCTGCAGTCGCAGACCCGCTTTCACCTTGGTACATTAGTAAGGATCCCAGAGGCCTGAGATCGGCCCTGGTTGCTGCCCATTGTGCCCAGCAGAAGGGACAGGCATGTCCTGCTCTGGGTGAAGGAGAGGGATGCGTGCTGTGTTGTGGGTGCTGCTTTCCTGGGTTGGTTATGTTGCCGCTTCTGGGCGGACAATGTGTTACAGGAGAAACTCTCCTGAGAAGTGTTGGGTGTAGGCAGGTATAGCATTTACGAGCTGTTGAAAATTAGTAGCTCCTGCATTTCAGCTGCCATTTAAGAGCTGGCCAGGAAAATATATTGCAATATTTTCTTGATTCTGAAGCCAGCTTGAATTATGGTGAGAACCAATTTTTGGGAGGGTGCTTTGGCCATGAAAGCTTTCAACTTTCAGCATAGCAACCACTAACGTGGCAGTAGAACCCACAGCTCAGCAGGCACCCTGCAGGGGGACCCTGAGATGATGGCAAAGTGGATGTGGAGTGAGGCATTTGGCAGCGTTTGCTGCAAGCTTCCTGGAAAGCTTGTGCCTGCTGTGGTGGAGGGGGGGGGGGCACAGGAGAACCCCAGGGCAGCAGTGGGAGGGGGAGCTGCTGAGGAAAACGCTGTGTCAGAGTGTGAACATCCACTGGGGTGTGAACTGTGGATGTGGCCTGTGCTGGATGCCGCTGTCATTATTTAGATAAAGGTGTCCTAAAATCCATGTGATGCTAAATGGGGAAACTTGTATCAGACTGATCCTAGCACATGGAGAGAACAAATAGCGATCATATTGAGCTGTGCAGGTAGGGCTGCGAGCTGCTGTTTTAAGTCCGTGCTGTTTGATTTCCCCTCCTGTTCTGTGTCTGTAGATCAGCTCGCTCATCTCTTCTGGGCTATGATTAGTTGTGCAACGTTTACCCTGCTCTTTGACAGGGGGAATGTGCTTTTACAACATAAGAACAGTTTCCTCTTGCGCATTTGCATTCCTGGCTTTGTCTTGTCATTTATGTCAAAATGTCAAGCAGAGAAACATATGCTTTCAAATGGAGTTTCTGCAAACCATTTGGATCAATAAGGACTGCCTGTCTGCATGTTTGTAACATCTGCCACGGAGGAATATGAAGCTCTATCAATTCAGTGGCTTAGTAAACCATATCTTACTCCAGACTGTAGCTTGTTTACATTCAGTGACAGGAAAAAAATGAGTGCTCTGGGCACTGCAGAGGTCTATTGTAAAGCAAGTCCTGCTTTTTGGAAAGTAGATGTCTCATCTTTTGCATGCAGCAAATACATGCCATCCTGACAGGCTGGAGTCTAAATCCATCGACATGTCACTCTGAGCTTCTGATAGCTCAATGCAGCTGCTGATCATCCCTGGTCTGCTCCAAAGGCCGGTGCAGGCAATAACCTCAATTATTCTGAGACAGCACCTGAAAAACTGCCAGGGTGCTGGGAAGAGAAACCACCTGCCTGCGGACAGCAAGAGGGGTTTGGTGGAGGGGACAGTCTGGCTGTAGTCCGTGGGTGCAATGAAGGTGAAGGCTCCCCAGTGCTCTGTCTGGTGGGATTTGGAGGATGAGGTACACCTCTAAGGGCTGAAATATCACAGCCAGAAAATGGTGGAAGGCAGTGATAGGAGGGAGATCTCAAAAAACAGGGAGAGACAGCACAGGAGCATCAGGCAGGTTAACACCTCGCTTGGCCGCAGAGCAAAACTCCTGAAGTGGTGTAGGTATGTTGCCATGAGAAACCATGAGGTTGCAAAAGAAGCATCCTGCAGTGCCAGCTTGGATATTTATCAGCTGGGCAAGTCCCAGACCTTTAGTTATAAAGCCTGCTTAGTTCCACAGTATTAAGTGCCATGAAACGTGTATTAAACCTTTGATTAAGAATGCAAACAGTGAAACCACACAAAATGTAAAGTGTTAATTTAGACCATCAGTTTAATTATTCTTTATCACTTAATCCCTTTACCTGTGTGGCTTGTTAGAGGGAAACCCTTCTCTGCTCTTCGGGGAGGAATTGCAGAAGACAGCAGCAGTCCTACGGGAGGGAGGAAGGGGAATTGGGGAAAGCTGTCATGTGGGGTGGAGGCAGTCCCTGTTTGCAGGAGGCAGACTTGAGCTTCAACGGGACTAATGCGTGAGCAGAGAGTGAGGGGAGATGGACACGGTGGAGGAGACAAACTTGGTCAGCCGTGCACCGACTGGCTTTCCAATTCAGTGTGGGTAGGGTGAAGCGCAAGGTGCGGTGCCAGCAGCCAGAAATTACACCACTCTTGAACTGACATCTTGGGTTTTAGTTTTACGTGAAGGTGGGGAATGGAAAGTAGTTCTGCTACAACACCAGGGCTGTGTCGGCAGCACCCGTCCGGGTACGCTGGTGCCTTGAGAGGTGCTGCTGCAGGTCTGCAGGAACAAGCTCAATGCCAGCCGCTCCAGGGCTGGCAGTGGATTTACTTCAGCAATGGTGACTCTGTCTTTCTGCCTTGACCTTAAACTATTACAAACAAGCGTTAGGAACAGAAGACAGATTCTT
>JAVJGG010000094.1:10804841-10822137 GCA_035590195.1 Aviceda cuculoides | reverse complement strand
GGGGGGAGTGTTGCATTACTGATATTGAGTATTACACTTTTTTTTTCCCCCTCTGACAGCTCTGCATCAGAGCATTAGAAACTATTTACCTTTTGTCCTGACACTAGTTAACTAGATGGGTTTATTGCTCTGTTAAAGGGACATGCTCCTACAACTTTGCCTCCCTGGCTGATCCTTTACTGACAGCTGTGTGCCAGGTAAAAAATTTATTTGGTAGTGAATGAAAAGTTTTGACACTCCACAAGCTTGTCTTACCTCCCCTTCTTTTCAGTGATGTTACAAAAACTTACACCAGCTCAGAATTTTCTCACACTCTGGTTTCCAGCCCTTCGGTGTGTCAACAGCCACACACTTTGCACTGTATTTCATTTTGGTTTTCACACTGTAGTGGATTTTATTTTAGTTCTAACACATATGGAAAGGGAGCATTTGGACCTCAAGAGAGCTTTCCATTTTTTGAAATACAAGTGAATTTCTGATTGGGAAGCTGAAATAACAACAAAGTGTTTTGGACATGCTGAATTTTTTTCTTCTTCAGATTTTCGGTTTGCTCCTTTGAGATGTTTCTTTTTTAACGCAGTTCAGAGTGGGGAGAACTGTAGAAATGTTCTGACACCTGTGAGCTGAAGTGAGTTATGCAGACTTACAGTGATGGAAATAAGGGAATAAAGCTGACTGTCCCATCTGCATTCTGTTGCTGCCTTGTTACTTGCTATGCTGAGAACAAAGCATAATATTCGGCAAAAAAGGTAAGGTTAACGTGAAGCCATCTGAATCCTACCAGATTAGAAAGGACTGCAAAAGATATGGAGATGGTTAAAAGTCCATGAGCTGAAACCAAATCGCATACTATTAATTGAGAATCTGCCCCTTTCAGCAGTATGTGCAGGAAAACCAGAGGCTTTGGAATATATTAGATTTGGAGCATTAAGTTTAACTAGAAATTGCTAAATGAAATGTTTAATAAAATCTCAGTAAGAAAAGAAAGAACTCTTTGCTCCTCGAAGCCATATCTCCTAGGAAATGTATATGAACCCAACTGTCTGGGCAGAGCATTGACCGTGTGTTGCAAATTTGTGTGATGGAGATATGTAATGTGAATCTGAACTGCTGGAGAGCCAAACCTACGAAGGTCCAGAAAGGACTGATTTATGCTTGCCGTGAAGAATAACCAAGCCAAAGTCATGTACTGTGCAAAATGCTATGTTTCTGCAAAGTGCAGCAAGTGCTAGAGGGCAAGAGGAAAATTTCCTTTTTCATAATGAGGAAATAATGTAAATGTATGTAATCACAAAGGCCTACAAAGTTGTTGGAGCAACACCAAGGGACTGACACTACCTGCTCCCTCTCTTGCTCTGCCCTTGCGAGATGGTATTTAAAAGGGCAGTGAAAAGCCCAGACTGACCTCTTGCAGGCATCTCTCAGGCATCTGGGCTGGAGCAGGAGGATGCAGGTAGCAGGAAAGTGCTCCAGCATCCTGGGAACATCTGTGGTTCAGAGGGTGCCTGTAATGGGTACAGTGGCTTGATGTATAGTTGCAAGAATGCTTTTTCCAGGAGCAGGTTTAGTTAAGATAACCCTGACATCCAGTATCTCCTGCCTTCTCTAATTCTTCCTCCTTTGTCTTTCTAATGGTTGAAATTTTTAAATAATCTCAACATGGGGAAGCGATAGTGTAATGCTGTGAATGTAGTGGCAAGAAATGTGGATAGCAAACCCCCTTTGTTCTATGGTAAATGGATTTAAGGGACATGTATTTGCCGTAATTAGAATATTGCAACAGTCTTTGCAAGTCTTAATTAGCACCACCAGATTAGCAACTCAAAGAAAACTGTAATGCCAGCACCTAACAAGCTTCTTTGAATCAAAGGAAGCTAATCCTAAATTACTCACAAATGACTCCCACTCTGTGAACATAGAGCAGGGGAAGTGACTCCTAAAAAAAACAGATGTAAAAGCGATTCTTCCATTGGAAATAGGATGAAATGAGTTTAGTTTGCCATGCAGAAGCTTGTGTGTCAGACTTGCACCTTGGGTTCATGAGTTGGCCTGGCTCTGAAAGGTTTTGAACAAAACTGGTCCCATTGGCAAAATGAATCTTGCAGTGCAAAAGAATTTTTGAAATCAGAAGATTTTTGTTCTGGATCTTGGAATAGCATGAGCAGCCTGGCTTGGAAATTTTCAGGAGTCTAAAATGCCCAACAGTCATGTAAATCAAGTTCATTTACAGCATTTTGTTTCTAGTCTCTTTAATTTAACCTATCCTCTAAAACAAAAAAGATGTTCTCCTTCATCAAAAGGAACTGTGTTTAACAGTGTCATATCTCCCCCTCTTTCAACTTTGATATTTTTTTAAAAGAGAACTTGCTCTATATGACTCTCTTTCCACACATAGCTGAGCTCTAACAAAGTGTCATTTTCTGGTGGAGAAACGTCTCTTTGTAAAATTCCCAAGAGTTTTCAGAGCAAATGATGCTCCATAGGAACTAATACATTGTATTTTGGCATTCCAGTGCATTTTTAATGCTTTCAGTGAAGCAAAATGTGTATTGAACTGGTCATGTCTGGAATATTCTGCGCCATGTGAATGCTCTTGTTGTGTATAACCATAACTTCTGTGTTTTTCTAGTTGTAGATATTCCAGCATGCTTTAGCACTCTTTCTTTCTTGTTGAATGCATGCTAGAACATAAGTCTTTGTAACCTGAAGTTCAGAAGTTGGGTTTTTTTTCTGTCTGTCTTTCAAGGCAGGCCAATGTTGCTGTTTGAAGCAACAAAGCTTATCTGGCAGCTGACAGTGACTGGGTATAGTACTGGAAACAACAGCAGCACAGTTAGTTTATTTGCTAGAAAAGGCATCATCAGCTGGGCTCTAAACTCAAGGACTAATAACTGGCCAAACAGGTTGCAAACTTTTTTTTTTTTTAATTAGAAGTCTTTGTATCTGGCAGAAAAATGACAAATATGCTCTTGGTGTCCCCATGAGATGCACGTATTTCAGCGCACAGAACATCTCCACATAGTGAAATGCATCTCTGGATTTCCTCAGAGCAGTGGGATTTTTCACATTCTTTCACGCTTTGTTCTTTTGTTCACCTCTCTTGCCCAGATATTACTGCTCATCTATCGTGGTTTGGGGTTTTTTGTTTGGTTTTTCTTGGGTTTTTTTGTTTTGTTTTGTTTTTAACTGTGGCTGTTTAAATTCCAGGAAAGTAGCCCTTATATTTGGCAGCACCAACTCCTGACATATACTATACTCAGTTGGCTGCCTATGTGAAGAACATCTTTTATTGCATGTCCATAAAAACCTAGCATTAGATTTTTTTTTTAAGACTAATAATTTATTCTACTACCAAAAAAAATTCCTTAATTTATTTTAGTCTTTCCTAAATATAGCTAGTAAAGTTCACTGATGCCCATGCTCATCAAATTGTTAAATGAGTTTGTCCACTAAATATGAGTTTTATTTTCAAAGACAGATGTTGCATTAGTCTCTTTAGGTTTATTACACTATCTCTTAAAGGTAAATTTTTCCTTCCTTGACTTCCAAAGCAGAGATGAGTAATCAAAATAATGTTGAAAAAAAATTGGATGTTTTCTTTATTTTTTGTTTTGCTTTTGTTTGTTTGTTTTTTTTGGTGTATTATTTTTTTTTAACTTTGCTTGTATATCTCTGTTGTGCACAGAAACTGAAATTTTTGATCGAAGAATAGAAGGTTGTCAAATACAGAGATGTTGCTCTGGTTTAAGGCCAAGGATAAGGCATCTTTTATCTTTCTTTTGCTAACTCCTTTGCTATTTGGTTACAAATGATGTTTGGGTTTGGTTAACTTCACATCAAAGAGAATTTTTTGGTTTGTGCTGACAGCTTTGTGCTGTTACTGAAGCACTATTTTAGCACTTTACAGACAGCATTTGAACTCTCATAAACCAAAAAAGGGAATATTTGGAACCCACTGTCTAATCCAACCTCCTGCAGATTCAAATCTAAGTTACAAACTTTGCTCCACTCAAACTGAAATTTCTCCAGGCTTTTGTGTTAGACCTTGACCCCCTCTTAAATAAAGAACCCTTCTCTAGTTTTGCTAGAGCACCTCCATTTAACTTTTGGAGCACAGGTATGAAAGCCACTTGATAAACACTTGCCCATCTGTTGACACTGACCATTTCTGCACTTGTGCAGTGTAGGTAGAGTAGTAGCACTCTGAGGAGCCACAGCATGTGGTCTCTCAAGCATTAATCCTGAAGCAGACTTAAAGTAATTCTCCACATTTTGTGCATTTTTGCATAGCCTTATGATGAAATCTTCCTGCCCAGATTTGGACTAAATGTTCTTAAATATATCTTGTTTCTGTTTCAAGAAATGGTCATTTACTTTTCTTTCTGAAATGGCTTTTGGAAAAGTCAACCATATGCCTCATTGCTTATAAGAATAATAAATACCTCTGGGCTTTGGCAAATCCTTAGCTAAATGACTCCAGGGTCAATTTTCTCTAATAGACTTTGTCACTTAGTGCATGCTAATTTCTGAGGGAAAAAGAACAAAGGCGATGTATATTGAAGAGCGACTTTGTAGTTGCTTTCATGAGAGTGAAGTGTCTCACCGTAAATCCCGAGAAGGGGCTTTGAGCCCTGTTTGACCTGCCTGTGCCTGACCTTTCTTAAAAAAGGTTTCTGGAATTATGGGCAGATGGTGGTGAATTAAATGCAAATGGGCACTAACTGGATTACTCCCTTTTGGTGTGCAGGAGTCAAGTGCCCACCACAAGCTGTTGCCAGTTCTGTAATGTTTTTAGCCTGGGTGTTGAGGCAAATCAGACCAAGCTCACCACAGGTGCCTCACCTGTACCTGAGAGCAAGGTCTGAGCTCAGTGTTACCTTTCCTTGTCCCGTCCTGCCTTAAGAGGTAACCAAGCCTTGCACCTACCCTTTGCCCAAGGCAAATAAATGTGTTTCAGCTGTCTGTATCTCAGTTATTCCAGCTTTTCCTGACCTGATTAACTCAGTTAAGCCTCACACTTTTACTTGCACTTGAAACTTCTCTTTGAAAGGATGAAATGCTTGCTGTTTTGGCTGATGAGCTGATCATAAGGAGAGCAGTGACAAATAGCTGCATTTACTGAGAAAGCTTTCGTATTTTGCATTTGATGGTGCCGTCAGAGGTTTTGCCAAGAACAACTTAAAGTTTCAAAGGTGCTCGTGGCACTGATGGTCAGCAATTGTCAAATAAAATGGAATGGCAGCAAGCGATGCAGTGCTTCAAAGCAGTCTTTCTTGGGCTCAGAGAGATGAGACTACAGTTGAGGTGCTCCAGAGGTCCTTCAGCTCTGACCTCCGAAGATAATTAGTGATAAAGGATTCAGGATCTTTCCTTTGTGTTCAGACTTTTGTTTCTCTCTAAAGGCATTCTTTTAGTGAACAGAAACCTAAACTAGGCAGAAACATTGGGACTTGAAGGAAGGTTTCTGAATGTCTATGCAGGCACTCGAAACATTTCCTTGATATTTTTCTTTTTGAAGAAGTGCTCTGGAGGTAACAGTTCCTGCAGAGGTCGGTGACAGTGGGTCAGTGCTTTTGATGCCTGAGTGTCATTAGACCTAGTCCAAAATCCCCCGGTGCAACAGGGGTGCGTCAGTGTGTGCAGACTCATTGGGATATAATTGTCCCAGGGAGGCTATTTTGATTGATGAGAGGCTGACAGAGACCTCTGGCCTCTTGCCAGTTTGCTTTGCTGTGTAAGACCCCAAGATAATGAAGGGAGAACTCGGAGGCACCAGTGCTAAGACTTCCCAATCAACGGTCTGTCTGGGTCTTCTCAATCCATCAGTAGGTTGAGGGGGAGACAAAAATCTAAAAACTCTGAAAAACAGCGTGTGTGGGGCTCTGGGCTCCTGGACCATTGGAGGTTCCCAACAATTCCAAACTGTAATAAAGCAAAATGCTGAAACTCCCCAAATCTCTGGGAATTATTATTCTCTGCACATTGCCCAGACATATTTAGAAAATTAATTTCAGGCTCTTCTGGTTTCAACTTTTTCCTCTTTCTTCTTTAAAAGGCCCCAGAGCTGAATTACCTTCCAGGATCTTCAGCATGAATTCAGACCCTACTGCTGCTGTAATCACCAGATGAGCACCATGTGAAATGAACCCCTGTTTTCACATGGGTCTTCTCATAACAATAGCCATTGTCTCACCTGATGCAGATTGGCTTTTTCAGCTGGAGTCTCATTAGAGAGCTATGAATAACAAATGAGTCAGGGAGATGAATTGTCCTTTCCTCCCTATTACAGGATAAGGCCAGTAGAAACTGAATGTCTTCAATAGGACAGCAAGGCCTGCTCTCTGGATAAATAAATTATTTCAGCTTTGAGAGTTGTCAAACTAGAACTTAGGACCAGCGCAGCATTCAAATAGGCCCTTTGCATAGGTGTAAAGTAAAATAAACTGGGGGGTGGTGGTGGTGCCAAACAGTGCAAAAAGCACAAAGAAGCTTGCAAGTTCTCATGCTATGGTCTGTGCTGAGCAAAGCATTTCTTCCTCTTCTCCTTCCTCCTATCTCTGACCTGGGGTTGGCAGTGTTATATCTCATAATGGTATTGTAAAGGAGGAATTGCTCAATAGTGGAATGATATGTAAGTATTCTAAAATAAATAATAAATTATAACACTAGGTAGAATATCTGGGAACTTCTTTTTTTTTTTTAATAAAGGACAGTATCTTATTTCCCTGATGAATTTTCCTGGCGTTTCTGAATTTATCCCTGGTAGGGCCAGTTGCATTAGAAATAAGAGCTATATTCTACTTCTGCTTTCTGGTAACGCATCATATGTAAGTGAAGAGCATTTTCTTGAGGGCTTTTTAGAGGGAAGACACTGACATGACAGCTTTAGATGGGATCGAAAAATATGTGGGTTTATTTTGACAGCATTGAACTGTGGTACTCTGAATAGTCTGACTTGCCTACATACCTCCACTGGTTACACAGGAAATTTAGGTTCTTAATTTTGAAACAACACACAGGACATTGCCCCTGACACAGTGAAGAGACCCCGAGCTACCCTATAGCAGTATTGGTGTGATATGACAGACTGATTTTGGTTGCCCTCTTTTCAATTAAGGTACTGCTGTCATAGAGGGGTAGAATGGATTTGTGGTTACTTCCTATTATTAAAGACAGGTCATGTGCTACCTTATTTGTATCTTGGCCATCCCTAGTTGTGGATGGGCAGAAGCAAAGAACAGCAGGGTCTGGGGAGAGGGAGCAGATGATATTATTGCTTTGGTGAACCTCCTGCTCAGGTCAACAGGGAGAACTTTTTCCTCTCTCTGTCGTTGTGTTTTTTTGTTTGTTTGTTTGTTTGGTTTGGGTTTTTTTTATTATGTTGTTGTGGAGTCTGTGTGAGTTTCGACTTGTAAATCCTTCACCGGCCTTAAAAATTATGGAGAAAGCTAAGGAGATAAGGAAAAAGTTTAAATAGTTCTTTGAACTATAAGTGGAAGCTACCAGAGCTAATAAAAATGAAGATGATTATAAATGTTTGTGGGCTGGTGGTGCAGGGATATCAAGGGGGTGAGTTAAGGAAAAATGAAGAAAAAAATGACAGCAGCTGCCTGGTCTGTATAGAAATGGTATATAAGTTTCTTCAACTGTTTTAAAAAATGTAGAGAAAACAGGAAATTTCAAGGGTTAAAGCTAGAATACAAGGATTCCTCAAATAAAAGGCTGAGCCTTTTATGAGTCAAGAAAAATACTCTATACTCAAAAGACATGCTCATAAAAGGATGCACAGCAAACCTAGACATACCATACAAAATAAACACTAAACCGCCACTGACTATACTAATAATTGAAGCAGTGTGGTTCGAAGGAAGCAAAAAGCTAGAGGAGACAAAGCTCAGCTTGAACTGCTAAATAAAGGGGGAGGAAAAAAAATCAATTTATAGAAAAGTACAGGGCAAAATAAGGAAGATTACATTTGCTGAACTTGACAAAAGGCATGCTAATAATTGGCATGGTAAATGTGGTGCCACGGAAGAGCTCCCTGTCTGCTTCTGGTGAGCTGGCATCCCAGCACTGACCAGTGCAGGGATGGCAGCTCAGGGCTGGGTAGCAGTGCCAGGCAAAGCAGAGTCCCTTTGCATGGGCTACATCTAGCACAGATGAGGTTCAAAAACTTAAAAATGCCCTAAAGGATAAACAGGAATATTTCCGTGAGAATGGCAGCTGGAGAGTTTTATTTCAGGGTAGACAGAGTTTTGCTGTGGTTGCGAGCAACATGGAGGACCCACCAGTTGACCTAGAAAACTGCTCATGTTGGGTGTCACCCAGTACTTGCAACATCAACTAAGGTGGGATCAGAGTTCCCGCTCATTCAGGATCTAGGCAAATAAATAAGTATTTGCCTCAAGAGCTGGAAAACATGCTCTTCCTTCTTGACTCTGCTCCAAAGTAAATAGGGGCAAATGGCTCCAGATGTTGTCTGTGCTGGAAGGAGCTTTGATATTTCTCTATCCGTTTTAGAAAAGCAAGGCATCAGTTTGTCAGGCAGTATTGACAGTGAAGCTTTTCAGCCTCTTAGGCTAGATCTTGTAGAGGATGTTAGTCATATCTTGGCTAATAGATGAGTGTTTCTCGGACATCGTAATGCTGGGGGGCACCTGCAGCAGAGGAACAACTTTTTTCCTCATTATCGTGCGTATGGCAAGGCACAGACAGCATGGCCTGTGCAGAGGTGTAAAGGAAAGTTTCTTTCTTGTTTGAACAGGCTGTTATTTCCTGATTGGGTTTAATTTTTGTAAGGTTTTGAAACTCGTCATGGGCTGTATTTCCTTCTTCTTGACAAGAAGCCCCAGGCCATTATGTTATTCCTTGTGATACATACATTGCTCACCAAGACTATGACAGTATGTTTTGATCGCCTGCTTTGCTCATAGTTATGCCGTGCTCCCTTGCGGAAGCAACAGGGTGAGCCGGGGCATGGGAGATTGCTTTTAACCCAGGCACATGGGCATCTTCCGAGGCTGCATGGGGAAATAAAAGGAAAGACCATGGGGATGGGAGACACAGGGCGCAGAGCCGGGTGGTTTAAGTTTTACTGCACCTCAGTGCAATGAGGAGGAGAGGGCAGCCAGGACATTGGCTGCAGAGGCGATAGCAGGACTTTATTAGGGTCCAAAGTGTGCTGTGCTGTGTCTAGTGATTCAGAAAGTTATTGAACAAATAAAAACAAGTAATGAATCTGCCTGAAAAGACAAAACAGGTGGGAGGACAGCTGGTCAAGTTTTTCTGTGTGTTTTGTGGTTTGTTTTGGTTTTGGGTTTTTTGTTTGTTTTCTTTCTGCTATTGTCTACCTTACTTTGAGTTGTATGTATGTCAGTAGTTAATTATTTTAGCTTGTTTGCAAAGTTCAGCAAAAGATTTTTATAATAATATCCATTTCATACTTTCAGCCAACTCAGGGCCATGGTAAATATGTACATTCCTAAAAGCAGTCACTCTTTCCAGATGCCCAGAAAGTTTATTTGGCACTAACTGTAATATTATATGTAGCTATGATAATGCTCAATAGTGCTCGACTACTAGAAATGTAGAGTAAGTTGGGAATGAGAAATGAAAGAAGAAACATGCCAAGCAGTAATACCAAGCACAATAACATGTGAAGAAATCAGTATTTCCCACTTGTACGGCTCCCACATAGGGAAGGAATGTCAGTGATTTTCTCTGTTATTGTAAAAAGCATAAAAATAACAGTTGCTGCAGTAAGGAAAGTATTTAAAATAAGTCATGGGGAAATTCACAGTGATGGAAAAAAGCGGGCTTCAGGTTGTGGAAAAGAGGCTGCCATGCTACTTGCTCATCTTGCGCATCCCTGACTCGGTCCCCAACTGAGTCCAAGTTCGTTTCTTTCTTATGACTTCATGACTAAAGCATGAACCATTTTAGCAAGTTTAATGTAGTGATAAGAGAACATTTAACACCACAGAGATTAGGTGCACTGCATTCCCAGTGAATTTCAATGATGTTAGTACAAGGGACTGTACAACAGTTAAAAATCAAGGGGCTTTGCAAAATTATATATATTTCCTCCTGGATTTCAGTCATAAATTAATAGAATATTGAATATGTATAGTAAAGAACTTCGAAGAAAGCAGTCAGCACAAAGGTATTCTCTTAAAAGGAATAATACAACAGCCTTGTAGAAATCACTGGCGGAGCTTCGGTACAATAGGTCACAGGCATTAGGAGATGAGCTGCAATCAGAAGATGGCAAACAATCCAGTGATCTCTGCAAGTGAGTACATCTTAGAACATGCATACAAGACGGACAATAATATGCTTTTCCATGATGCTTGGTTTAGGTCTTTTACATTATAGAAAGCTGAAAGAAATATGGGTGTTTAGCATTCCAGATCACCTTTGCAAATATCTGCTTTTGTTAAAATACAGCAGGAGGATAAGCAATCAGAATAAGTCACCTCATTCATAACTTGTTGATCACAGAATGAAAATATTTGATGATAGATATATGAATGCAACCTGGGTGCAGAGGAAGACTTGCCCAAGAGAAATGCAGCAAGAACAAACACTAAACTTCCATAGCTTGTTCTCTTTTGCATTTATCTAAGACACAAATGAGTTCAAAAAGTTTGAAACTTGTCTAGTCACCTTTCTTTACTTCAAATCCAGAAATTCTGGAAGATGCTCATTGGGTCATGTAAACCATGAGGAAAAAATATGCCCAGGTGCAAATTTCTTAAAGTTTTCTGAGAGAATGAAGAAAATGGGGACATGAGACTTATAGAAACCATTTTGTCCCTGCCATGTTGCTTTTTGCACTTGTAGATTCCTGAGTATATAGGAACCATCTGCAAAGACTGTAATATGTAGTGTACCATTTTTGCAGTATAAACTGTTTCTTATTAGATTAGAAATAAGTTATCCAACATTCTGCCTTAGCTGCCTTTGCAACATGAAAGAGATTAATAAAGCATTCACTTTCTCAGAAAAATTGCACAAAGAATTCAGGCTGCACTTAGAGTTAAAAAAAAAAATAAAATTGAAAGCTCTTGAATGGAAATTAGTTTGTTGTTTTTGGGGGGTTTTTTTACTCTGTTCCAGGAAGTGCTGTCTGAAGGCACAGCAGTCTTGCACCGACATTCTTGGCAGAGATAGAGGTGGCTAAAGAAATCAAGTTCTTATGACCTGAACTATTATTGAAGTAACACTGACAGTCTGTATGAGTGAATGGTTATTCTAAGAGTCCTACTAATGAAAAAAAAAAAAAAAAAAAAGGTGTTTAACTTTATTTACATAAGATCTTACTACTATTATGTCAAACAGGAGTGTGGGGAAAGGGATGCTCTGAGCAGGAGAAAGGAGAGAAGGAAGCCTATTGCACCTGATGACAGCTCTCTGCCTACCTTTGCAGGCATCTCTTGTCATGTGCTTCCAAAGACCCTGGCTAGGAGCAGAGCTACTGCACACCTCACTGTGCTCTGCTCTTAATGTAACCACAGAACTGGTGGGCAGGGATAAAGGTGCCATTAATTTCCCTTTAAATAGGGGTATGTCTTTCCGCACCTTTTGCATGGAAGCAAATTATGCAGACTCTTATTGGCTTTGTCAAATAGAGAAATGCAATGTTGATCTTATGCTCTTGCCCAGGGTTGTTTATGCACAGTCACAGGCTTCAGTAGTCCCAGTGTTGGGTTAATTTCTGCCAAAATGAAGGCAATCTGATCTGCATGCACACTATGAAGCCAAATTAGGTCCACTGTGCTTTTCTGCATCCATTTTGGATGTAACCCAGAGCAATAGTGTTTTTTTTGTTGTTGTTGTTGGTTTTTTTTTTTTTTTTCTCTCCCCTCCCCTTGTTAGCATGTACCAGTATCAAATTTCTGGAAAAGAGCTATTACTAGAAAACCAGACACATTCATGTAATTGCAGGAGATGCACAGGTTACCAAAGTAATAAATGGGATAATTAACGAGGGCAGTCACAGAAAGAAGCTGTGGGGAAGGACTTGTCTCTGTGAATGTGTCTCTGAGGCTCTCTGCAGGCTTGGAGGGCTTTGGCTGCCTGCTGTTTCCCCTTCTCTGCTCTTTGGTTCAATGCCGACACCACCCAAGAGGGTGTTTGGGCTGTTTCTGCAAAGAATGGGCTCCTAGTGCATGGGAAAGTGGTTGTGCTGAGACCCAGCCCTGACCTAGGGAGTGGGAGTGCCGCTGGTGGGAGTTTCTGGTGGATGTCCCTTTGCCTGGATCTAGCCTTTCTGCTCTCAATGCTGCAGTGTCATGGTTGTGTTATGACATCATTTAGAGATTAAAGATGAATTGTGCCAAGACTTGCAAAAATACGTAGTGAGAACCAGCCTCCTGAAGAACTTGATTCTAAATAACAAAAACTGGTGAAGAGTAAGAAAGGACATGGAGGGACAAAGCCTTGCAAAAGGTCTCACAGCAGGGTCAGTGGCAGAGCTGGCAATTACAGCTGGTCAGAAAAGTCAATCTCTTTCCCAGTGAATGTTTTCCTTGAAGGCAAAAAGTGAAATTACAAGAGCTTTCAAGGAGCTTGCTGCAAGCTAAACAGCCTGACTGTTTGCCTCCTCGGCTCTCTGGGGTCTCTCAGCTGTAGGAGAGGTATCCAAACCTTGATTAGGAACAAAACATCCCGGTCTGTTGCTTAAAATTGCATCAAAAAGCATATGGCAGGAACACCTAAAGCATCGCTATTTATCAAACAAATATCTTCACAGATGTCAAGAGTACTCACCGAATACTCAATGTACTGACCGCTATGTTTAGTAAATCATATATTTGTAGCTGGCTAAATGCATATTTTATTATAGATGAGGAAGTATTTTCTATCATCTTGCTGGGAACTAACTGGCTGTAAGGCGAGTGAGATTCTGTTTCTAGGGGTTTCTGTTGAAGATCATCAACACAACTGTGAGTTAGCACTACTCAGAAATGTAAGAACTTTGCAGCCCAGAAAGCCAGCTGTATCCTCGGCTGCATCAAAAGGATGATTCTCCCCCTCTGCTCTGCTCTCGTGAGACCCCATCTGGAGTACTGCATCCACCTGTGGGGCCCCCAACATCAGGAGGACATCGACGTGTTGGAGCGAGTCCAGAGGAGGGCCACGAAGATGGTCAGAAGGCTGCAGCACCTCTCCTGTGAAGACAGGCTGAGAGAGTTGGGGCTGTTTAGCCTGGAGAAGAGAAAGCTTTGGGGAGACCTTACAGCAGCCTTCCAGTACCAAGAAAGCCAGAGAGGGACTTTTTACAAGGGCATGTAGTGATAGGACAAGGGCTAATGGCTTTAAGCCAAAAGAGGGTAGATTTATGTTAGGTGTAAGGTAGAAGCTCTTTGCTGTGAGGGTGGTGGGGCACTGGATCAGGTTGCCCAGAGAGGTGGTGGATGCCCCAGCCTTGGAAGTGTTCAAGGCCAGGTTGGATGGGGCTTGGAGCAACCTGGTCTAGTGGAAGGTGTCCCTGACAGTGGCAGCTGGGTTGTAACTAGATGGTCTTTAAGGTGCCTTCCAACCCAAACCATTCAATGATTCTATGAACTAAGCTAAGAACATACAGTGACATCAGAGCCAAGGACTTCTCTACCCGACATTCATTAATTGAACAGCTAGAAAAAGAAAAGCACTTCAGGATGGTGGAGAAAGGAAATGCAGTAAAATCTGGGAAATGTGCCTCCATATTAGGTGAGATTTCACTCACATGAGATACATTGGTCTGGGACTCTTCCCACAGCCTAAGGACCTTGCTAACTATGCTTAACTCCTGAGGCTGGGAGAATCCTACTGCTGTGCAGACTGCTCTCCTGCTCCAAGTGATCCACTGTTTCCAGTGTTTCTGCTACCTTACCCCAGCTAAATTTACCCCTGCTGAAATAATCTGACTTGCAGGACGGCTCACATATAAGTTCTTGCCTTAGCTCTCCCCTTTTGGCAGCCTTGCTGCAGCCACCCACCACTGCTTTATTAAAACAGACCTCGTCCAGCCACCCACCCCCACTAGTAGCTGACCCAGTAGCCAGTACTTTTTGCCAGTGTATCATGGCCAATTCCTGACTTGCAGCCGGGCCTGCTGCTATGTGTCGCTTGTTTAGGAACTGGCTTAAATCCCCGCTACAAACATAAGGTGTGCTCCTGGATAGGGTTTGTAACTTATTCTCATTTTCCCAAAGCTGCCACAAGAGGTGCGTTCCCTTCTGCACAGGGACTCTGTCCTTCAGACTTTTGGGAGGCACTGTCCTCTGCTATGTTACCAAAGGCATTAACTGGCTTCCCCAGGTTGTCCTAGGCTAATGTCTGCCTATGTTAAATAATGATTTGACTTTAAATTTTGCTCAGGCATATAGAAACATAACCCTATAAAAAAAGTACAGTACTTCTATCAAAGGCATATTTCACCTTTTTCTCTTTTTATCTTTCTTTTTATCTTCTGAGAGGCCATTAAAAATCAATAGTTCTGCTTTAAATTTAAGCTTTTAGAAGTGTCTAGTTTTGTTGATACAGTGTTTGATAACTGAGATATTTCTGTGAAGGAAATCAGTGAAAATATTCTTCAGGATGATGTTTCAGGCACATCTTTCAAGCATTATGTTGCACATTATGCTAGGCTATAAAATGATTTTGAATTGATACCATATTCAGAGTGGCAACAAGTTGGGGGTTTTTTGTTGCGTTTTTTTTTGCTTTCCTTTTCTCTTGAACACACTTTGCTGCAAAGTGTGTTCACCACTTGGGTAACTCCATAAAACTGGATGACCACTTTTCAAGAAGTTTGTAACAGTTTCTATTGGAGAGCAGAAGAGCTTCCCTTCTGTCTTTGGTTTTTGGAAGAACAAGCAGTAACTCATTCCTTCACTGAGGAAGAAGTTCTTGGGAATTTTTATTTTCCTTCTGGTGCTCATCTTTGTTTCTCAGAGTGTTTCATGGACAGTTGTTCTTGGCCATCTGTTGCACAGTCTGGAATGCTGCTTGAGCACATATGGATTAAGATATGGTAGTCAGGATTTGGTGGTTTAAGTGTAAGTCTGGTGCTGAGCTCATGAGAACTGCCTCCAGCTGACTCTTAAGTGAATGGCTGGTGGTTCAGAGCTGGGGGGTGAAAGATTGATGGATGCAGCTTTGGATGGAGTGGTCTTATGCTGGTTTCCACAAGCTACTGAAGATAAGGTGCCTTATCTGGTCTAACTCAGCAGCCTTTCTAGACTTGAGGCAAACACTTGATTTAACCAAGATTTCTTTCTACCTTATGTACATATATATACTCTGTCACAAAAGAACCGCCTTGTGGTAGCATGACCAGAGTGTTGCTAGGTCTAGATTTCTAGGCAGAGGTTTGCATTCTGTTTGGAGGAATGAATAAACTGTCCCAGATTTAGAGTGGTAGCAAGCAGAGGCTAGTTGCTTGTCTAAAGAAATGTCAGGCAGAGCTGCTGCCTACCATGCCTGTCTTGGTCAGCTCTCTCTGCCCCGGGGGCAGGAAAAGGCTTCATGTGGCCTAAAACCACTGCCCTAGATAGGGAATGTATCATGTGTGTTTTCAGTACTTGCCTCCTTTTCAGTGTCCTGTAAGGAGTTGCATTTTCCTGAGTTGTCTGTGCTTTCGCAGGGGTTGTGGGGATCTCTGAAGAAGTACTGTCTTTCCTAAACCACTACTGTTGCTTAAGACTGACCACAGGCTGTCATCACAAACTGAGTCAGGTTAATCTGTGTGAGCTCTTCTCAGCATGTTGCCTTAGGGGAAAGGGCATTCTGCTTTCTCGTTAGATCTTTTATTTTTGTTATTTAAGTTCTGGTACCTCGGTAGCTTGCCCCGATGAGCAAAGCAGTGGCTGCCACTGCTGACAGACAGGACTTTCTTGGATTTTAGAAAAGTTCAGGGAAGTGCTAAAGCTATGAAAAATTATTTCAAAATCAGTGAGTCGGGCAGAATAATTGGCATAAATACAGTCAGTGTTTACAGACACATTTATATGCAGAAGTTATTTGTGTCACTTTGGTGTAAATAACAATGGCATAACTAAAACGTTAACGTTCTTTCTGTGTTCTTCAACTCATTTTCCATCTTGATGGCTACACTTCAGATCAGGGCAAGTAAAGCCCTAAGGGAAAAACAGACAACAGTGCTTTAAGATCGAGAAACACAATGCAAATGTCTAGGGTGCAGACTACAAGGTAGTTTAACTTTGAACTTTGAGCTCAGGGTAAACTAGCTGGTACTGAGCTTCCTACTTCAGTGTCTTGATTACTGCCCAGGTTTGCACTAGATCTGTTAGATAAGGCTGGGCATTTCTAAACTACACTGCAGATAGGACAGTCCGCTTTGCTACCTGTCTGCACCTGAACAGGAACACAAATAGCAGCAGGAAATGGATGGGGCTGCATACAAAGTCAACACACAAAAGAAGAAAATCGCATGTCCTTTCAGCTTCTTAATTCTGTGCACCCCCATTTAAATAACACTGATTCAGTCTTGGGAACTTGAATGTGTCATATAGCTAGGCCAATTACTGCACCTTTTGAGTTATAATGGAAAGGTGTGATGTTCAAGCCTGTGCTCCAAGAATGCTCGGGGACTTTATTACTCAGTTTACAGTAAGATCCTGAATTACTGGATGAGCTGTGTTTTATTGTGGCTATTGAAGAGGCTATTAAAACTAGACAGAAAGAAAAAGCCCTGTTCAGCCTGGCTATGATGTCTTTAAATTACCTTTGCAAGTTCCCAGACCTAGGGGTAGCTGGAGGCCAGTCTGACCCTCTTCAGGCATTAGAGCAGCCTCAGGGCTGCTGTGCTGCTGCCGAGGACCACTGGCGCATGGTGGTACCTGGCCTCCGCTTGGGCATTAGTCCGGCCTGTTTTTTCCCTACCCTGAGGGAGTGGTTGCTTACATTTCTTTTTTTCTGTGTTATTGAAGAAAATGGGCTGAGGACCCAGAGAGCAGGACACCATTCCAAATATCAATAGGGTTTTGGAAATAATTCTTAATATTTAGGATGTCCAGATATTCTTAAGCCACATCATATGTTTTCTGTAGAATCTGCTTTTTCTTTCCACGTTTAGTTTGTTGGTGTTTGGAGTTTTTTCTAACTTAGTTTGGTGGTATTGATATAGAGAACAAACTGCTTATTGCTTAATGATTGTCTCTCTCTGTAACTTTACATACCAAAGACTGGTGTTTGTCAAGAACTAAGCCTGTGAGACTGGTACTTGGGAGTGATGAGCAGGAAGGAGCCATGAGCGATCACAAAACTTAATTAAATGTTTGATCTTGTT
>JAVJGG010000094.1:10750626-10802734 GCA_035590195.1 Aviceda cuculoides | reverse complement strand
CCTTAGGGCCGCTTAACTCGCCCGCGGTGGCCCCGGGCAAGGCCCCCGCCACGTCAGCATCTCTCTCTTGAGCCACCGGCTCTGGACGGGTCCCCCCACTCTTCCCCGGGGTTCGTGGGCCTCGGGAACCCCCCAGTCCACCTCTGTCTAGTGCTTAGCCGCCCACTTACTGTTGCCTCTGCTGGCCTTGCTGCTGACTGAATTTCAGTATTTCAGTATTGCAACTGATAATTGAAAAAAACCCCCCCAAAAACCAGGAAATATCTTTACATATCTGGCAAGTATGTAAAAATGTGGTCCAAATCATAAGCCCAGCATCAACAGCAGCCACATCATTGACTGGAGTGCCACTTTCCCTAGTAAGAAAATCAGGGATAAATTAACTCCTGATGTGCACTCTGCAGAGCCACTGACCTAGCAGAGTCTGAATTGAAAATGTTACCAAGTTAAAAAGGTGTTTGATGACTAATTTTACATGTGTGTAAGTGGCTGTGTATGGAGCAAACCAGTGGAGAAGTTGGCAGGCAGCATTAGACTCCGTGTGTTGGATTCATCTCTGCCTGCCTGCAAATGCCTGAAGGGCGGGCAGAAAGCTATTGAGAGAGCCTCTGTTGCTGTGGGAAAGAAAGCCCTTCCAGAGCTCAAATTGTTTACTTCAAACTAGTCTATTTTGGGTGCTGATTAAGGTTTTTTTTTTTTCTTTTGGGAAGGAATAAAAGTATGTAGACCACTCATTCAGATGGAGAAACCTATATTTAGATGAATGAATTGCACCCTGTGTGCCTGCAGCTCCCCTGAAAACAATGCCAATTACCAGCTCCTGGGGATTTGAGCCTTTATCTGATGTTTCAGTGAGAAAAAATACCTGCAAGCGTTTAACTCTGAGAAGAATGCTGGACAAATTCACATATCAAGAAACATCCTCAATACCACAATTTGGCTAACTAAAGTGGACTGCTCTTTAATTACTTAAAAAAAAAAAAAAAGTGTGTGTACGCTCTCATCCTCTTTGCCCTTCTTACCCAATGTTGCCCTATAGTTGTGATGTAAATTAAAATTGAGCAGAGATCAATAGCCTCCTCATTGACACTCTCCTGACTCAGCTTCTTGGGATTTGATTTTTTTAAAGTATCTTCTGTAAATTGGTATTTTCTGATGAAGCCAGCTTAACCATTACATATCCTTATTTTCCTTTTGGAATTTATCCCTCCCTTAAAAACTTACAGTGATTAATGTTCAGAAGACCATATTTCATCCTGGATTATTGATAAACCTAAAATTTCTAACTGTGTGACCATCCAGAATTGTACCTAGAAGTTTTTCACCTTTGGAAAAGGAGAAGGTATAATTTTCCAATGGGACAGCACTTTCTTCAAGCTCTGGTGGGTCATGAGTTCTGAATGTAAAAGCTACAGCAGTGAGTTTGAGAGGTGTTTTAAATTTTCTATACCTCTGAGCACAGTACAGCATGGCTTATTTTAATTAAAGTCTGGTTTGCTGTTGGAAGGGTAGAAGAAATTGTCCCCATAACGTTTTTTAAGACTCTCTAAAAAGTGTCTTGTATAGAGTTTTTCCTTTCCTGTAAAATAAGTCGCACATGTAGAATATATGGTAATCTCATATTAAAAGGTTTTATTGGCACTTGTTATAATCACTTTCATAACATATTGATGAGTTCACTGCTCATGAGTAATTTGTTCATCCAAAATACAGGCCAATGAAACTTTTATCTCATACCATACTGTCATGTGTTCTACACTTTGGGTGGATACATAAGCAGAGGCATACCAGAAACACGTTGTAGATCCTTTAAGGGAAGAATTAAAATAGAATGTAAGTTCAGCTGTGATGAAAAGAAAAGTGATTAGATGAAGAGAAGCTGATAAAAACCACCAAGACCAAAGCAAATGTGTTCTGGTTTTGATCTAATAAAATTGATATAACTTTTTAAAGTGTCTAGGGTTACATGTACTTATGGATCAGAAGCTGGTGCTCCTAACATTTGCTGCTAATTGTTACAGGTCTCCCTTCTTTCTGCCTTCCCCTGCCCTGAGTGAGTGGCAGTGGGACAGTTGTTGTTGTGTATCTAGAATTGTATTACACTGGACTTTTTTTATGGGCTCTGAAGGTGTTCAGGAGGGAACGCTTTCATGCAGTTGGAGCATAGATCTGACGTAAATCCAAAATTGGGCTGCCTGCACACAGAGAAAGAAATCTCTTATAAATCTAGTTTGACACGATTCCCTATTTTTAGCTGTGTGGTACAGTATCATATGACTAAGTGCCCCAAGGGTATCCGCTGCTCCCACAAAAGAGGAGGACTCCTACCTCCGGAAGGCAGGCTCGTATTTGTTATGCTACTCAAGAAATATAATGAACTCCTGACTACATGACATTTTATAACCAAGAGAGCTTTTAGGTACCTGAGCTTAGAGATAACGTACTGATTAACACTTATTTCATTTCTCTACCACCTTAAATCAGCAGCATGAAATTTATCATCTTTGAGCCTGCTTTTCTGTCAGACTACTTATGCTGTATATGTCCCCTTCTTGCAGTATATTATGATCTATGCTTATAAACTCTAACTTTCTAAAAAAAAAAATCATATACTGTGTGTATTGTCCTACCCAGAGCAGGGTGGATGTCTCTCCTGCCTGCCAGCCTCTACCTATTTCTGAGGCAGAAGGCTGTTCCTTCTGATGTGGGCAGCATGACTGTGCACCTGGTACATTTATAATAAGAATATTGACCCTTGAGCAGCTTGGCAGAGAGCTGGCCCTTTCCCATAAAAAGTACAGGGGAGCATGGTACTTGATGACTGCTGCAAGTAAGGCTGATAAAGGGTGTGAAGGGGAAGCGGCATAAAGATGGGTGGTTGTAGAGGTAATTTTGCAAGGTGGGAAAGTCTTCCTTCACAGTTAAATGAAGGAAACTTTTCAGCCCGAGTAAAGGGGAGAGAATTTTTGCTTAATGAGCTGAATGGTGCTGCCTCTTTTATTTGCTATTTTATTTGCTATTGAGAAAAACCTGATCTGAAGCCATTCTCTTGGAGTGACCAGTGTTCACCATCTTGGGTATGCTGGAAGCAAGGCCAAGCTGTAGAGGGGATAAAAAGGGGGGTGAGGAAGTGGAAATGTGTAATGGTAAGGACCTAATGCAGTAAGAGGGACTGGTTCACAGATTTTTTTGTAATTATGACAAGAGGGTAGCTTTAGGGTCACCTAGCCTGACAAGACTGCAGTTCTTGATAGAAGACAAACCTTGAGGAGAATATGCCCTCAATTCACAAAAATATTAAGGTTATTTGCCATCTCAAATACTTTAATGCTACTTTAGTAACCCAGGAAGGTCACAGAAAATGCCTGGCTCAATAAAAATAAAGCAGGCACCTAAGCCTTTGTAAGGCTCTCCCAGTCTTCAGACTGGCGATTCCAACTCAACGCAGTGCTGTCCATCAAGCCCCAAGTGCACATGTGATAGCTGGAGAGGTTTGTGAGTTAGGTCTGTTTTCTGAGTATTCTAGGCATTGAAAATGCTGTCTGGTATTTACTATCCTGTTAAATTGGGCTCATTTTATTAGAACAATTTTTCAGCAAGTGAGACCTTGTCATCTATGCTTCCTTGAATTATTATACAAATATGCACACGCATCTACTGTTCCTATTATTTTTTTTTACAGATCTATCATTAACCTTTGTCATTTTCAGTGGTTCTAGCAGAAACTGTGCATGTCATGTCCCAATTTCACTGCAATCTGAAACATAAGCTAAAAATGTATACCAGATAGTTAGCGTTATATATACATGCCACCACATCCCATGAGTTAAAACACAGAGACATAAGTATTCATGTTAACTCTTCCTTAAGACAGGATTTTAAGGGACTGTTTAATTTATGTTATTTACTTTTGATTTTCTCTGCTAAGGAAATGTGTGTATCCCTTATGCCTGCATGTAGTTACAGCTAGTACCACTGCACTTAACAAGGTAGGAGGTCCCGTCAATTATATTTTCAATACATCCACACGAATGCTGCAGCACTCAGACTTCTACACCCTGCTGCTAGCATGAGAAGTTGATTGTCAGTCCTCCAACTGTACAAGTGTCATTTGCAGGTTAAAATGACTATAAATTAATTATGTCTTTCTGGAAGATGGGGGGACTGCATAAAAATGCGTAGATCACATTAACTTGTGACAGCTCTCTGCTATCTGCAAGAGGCATTATTAATTTCCACCTCCTTGCCTTTCCTCCCTACCTCTTCTAAAGGTCAGCAATGAGGGTACTACTTGCAACAGCAAAGTGGCTGTCCTGTTCATTTTGTTGCATATGTGGGTTCTTTTTGCTTTTCTCTTCTGAATATTTTAGATTTTTATAAATGGTGGAGGGAAATAGCATTTGAATCATGGTTTTGTAATTTGCGGCTCTGGGAATGAAGGATGGGGCAAGTGAGTTTCCCTCAAATCTCCTGGTGGTGTCCTGGGCAGAGGTCATATGCTGGTTTACCCCAAAGCACACCTCATCCTTTGTTTCCCACCACTTTGCCTTCCTTACTGGCAACAAAACACTTCTCTAAATAATATAAAGATTAGATACACAGGTAGAAGATGCCTTGTCTAATGGCTTCTCTAGGTGACAAAACCTAACACGAATGAACCATAATTTGTTCTTCTTCACCTAACTCTGGACTACTTTCAATTGTGTTGGTGTCCATGGTTCTCTTAGCAAAATTCCTTCATTATTCACACTTTTGCTTCAAGGTATGCCTAGAAAAGCCCTACAGGCTAGGCAGCTGGACCTTAAGAACTATCAGGATCTATAAACCCCACAAAACTACTTACTTCACTTTCAGATCCTGCGCTGAGAAGGCCCAAACCATATTTACAGGACCAGATCCTGTACAAAATGAAGGACTACTGTGTGGTGGCTCACACAAGGCATGAGAGACCTCCCCAGAGAGCCCTCCTCTGCTGGGGGCAGTCTGGGCTGCTGCTTCCCTGCCCACATGGAAATTCTCCTACCATTCAGCTCTATAAAAATCTGCACTGAAGCCTTCCCAAATTTGTCTGTTGAAGCTTTTTTATTTTGTGTGAAGGTAGTGGATATTATGTAGGTCAGGCATATAAAACTGTGAACATTACTGCTGCATGGACTAGTAGGTTTGCCGGGACATTCAATGAGTAGTTCCTCTGCTGGTGGGATATACAGGGTAGGACATTTCAGCATCCACAAACACTGAATGCTCGGTCAAATTCAGTATTATTAAATTGTTTTTCTGAAAATAGCCCCATTTGCTGAGGAATGCCAAGTCCTTTTGGAAAATCAGGCCTAGCTCACTAAAACATTGCTGAAAAGGAGTGCTCGCTATTTTAAAACACAACTTCATGAAAAACGATGCACTGAGACATATTAAGATACTAGGAAAAATAACTAGATGGTTTATATTCTCACTCTCTCAGTATGTTATTAAGCATACTTTGGTGGTGTAGGGAGACTAGTTCTTTCAGTGTTTGATACAAACCATATTTATTTATTACCAATCACATTGTGAAGAGAACAGTATCCTCCTTTATACACATCTATGTTTGTCTGTAGCCTGCACACTGTGAATCATGGATGTGGTAGTAATAATGTTTATTACCAACAACTCATTATGGAATTGGAGTTTCTCTTCCAGAAATATTGCAAGTTTATGCATATTCTTCAGCTGTTACAGATGCTTCTCAGCTGGTGTGTAAATCATTGCTAAAACTGATGACTGGAAAATGTGGAACTTTCTGTAAAAACTTCAGCTGAAAATACTTTTTGTTTTCAGCTGCAAATCAAAACCTGACATATTCTAGTTGCAAATGAAAAAAATATTTTAATTCTGAATTACCACTGTATTTCTTCTGAGGAGATGATTTAGGTGTCTTGTGTTTGTCAGTGCCATTCTCAGGTTCTATCTTCAATGATGCATCATGATTTTTCTCTTGTGATGGGACTTGGTGAAGTGTGGTGCTAGATGTATGAAAGTAATTTAATGGCAGATAAAGGAGAGGAAGGAGGAAAAGACACATTCATTTTCCGTGAAGAATTGATTTTTTTTTTTTTCAGATTGAGATATTTTGCTATTTGTTATTCTGATAAGAAAGTGAACTTTACCAAAGCAAACAATATCCTATTGTTTAAAAAACCCCCAAAGTGCTCAGTTAAAAACTCAATATAAAAAATGTTGACCCATCATAGTGAACAAGAACACTGAGCTGTAAAACTACTGTCAGTACGCAGAACACGTCTTTTAGTCATAATACATATGTATGAGAAAATTATCCTGCGAGAAGCATCTAGTGAAGAAATCTTGATTGCTTTCTGGTGTTATTTATATATTTAAATTAGATAGAATTTTAAAATTAGTATATGCAGAAAACAAAGGGGATATTTAGGACATAGCAACATTTTATGATAATACCATTATTACTAATAATTATTGTGCTGCAAATCTGATACAACTCAATTAAAGTCACTTAAACTACTATGAAGTATGAAATATGAGAAACAAGACACTTTTTAATTTTTTTTAAACCTTTTGATACAGTGAAGAGATCATCTCTTAAATCTAATTGGCTTGGATAGAGATGTTACAGCAGGCTGAAAGAAAGATCTTTGGTCCACTGTCAATCTGTATCGTTAGGTCTGATGTGTTGAATAGAGAGAAGTTGTTCAGTGCTGACTATCTTTCCACTTTATGGAAAGAAAACCTGTGAGCGCTATGGGTGTTAGAGAGGGATCCAAAATGGGTGCTATGCCTCCAGGCCAAGAGTCCTTCTTTGAAATGTTGTGCAAAACAGAGGTACGTGGAGAGAATGTCTGCTTTGCCAGACTCTGAGAGGAAATCCTTTACCATCCCTATTTATTACAGAATAGTAGCCACAACGATGTGATCTTATTTTTCCAGTGTATATTTGATATTGCTACTTGTTCAGCTCTTTCTTATGTTGCACTTTCTCCTCTCCCTTACATGAATTTAGTCATTTCAGGAGGGTTTTTTTCGAAATCTTTAATTAAGTGAATTGATTTATACATAGCACTTGTAATCATATTCAAGCGGATGCAAGAAGGGCTTAGAAAGGACCTTCAAAGTGCCAATTAACTGTAGGATATAGACACTGGGTGATGACTTATGCATTGCCGAATAAATCAGTCTGCAACACTATAAAATCAATTTTGTTTCATGTTGTTCATAAAACAATTAATATAAACAATATGACTCCAAAACTATAAAATCAATTTTGGCTTATGTTGTTTCATAAAGCAATTAATATGAACAATCTGACTTCAAACGTCTGCTGTCATATAAGCCGCTGAATCATTAGTCTTAAAAATGCCAAGTCTCCTATGATTTAAACTGAATTGCCAGGTGAGGTAGCACAAGAGATGACGTTTTAGCTATTGATGTTTTTATAGGCTAATGAAAGGATGTAGCCAAAATGACGGCCACGATCAAAGTGAACTCTGTCACCTCTGCTCCGCCTGCTGCTGCCGGACTGGGGCCAGACCCCTCGGTGGAGGGTGACGTCTCTGCCTCACCGCAGGCACCTGCACAGCTCCCGGCTCCAAGCTCAAGTTTTGCCCAAGAGTCTCTGCCTTGGGTTTTGTAGCTTGAAGCCCTCCTTTGAGATTTAGCTCATAACTTCTTATTTCTGTACAACCTAGCCACTGTTCAAATAAATTATTCAGGCCGTGTTAACAGAGGTAATATTTGAGGAAAGAAAGTATCCTTGCTTTAAGAGAGTTAAATGGACACAAATCAGGAAAAGCAATTCAGAAGAATTTGTGGGTACAGACAGAAATGCTTGCAGAAGGCTAAGACAGTGGTAAACAAAAAGAATGAAATATTTAATTTCAGACAGGTCTAATTTTGTCTTTCTTAGCCATAGCGGTGACCCATTAACAGACACTTTCTGTAGGAGGGTAACATGTAGGATATACATCTAACAGACTGTAAATGGAAAATTCATGGAGGCAGAGGGCTGAGTGAAACGTTTTGCATGAAGCTTTTCAGCCAGATATGCAAATTTGACAACTGTAAAATGTTTTGCTAATATATGTTGACTTTGGTAATTATTTTTTTTTATTTCTGAAAGATTAAAAAATTTAGTTTCAGCACTTAAAAGAACATATCAACTTATGGGCTATATATGACTATATTAGAAAATATTTTTAATAATATTTTAAAATATGTGAAGTAAAAGAATAATAGAATAGAAAAAACTCAGTAAGATATGATATTTTTGCAACTATAAATTTGGTATGATATAAAAAATAATTTTTTCACTGTGGTCTAGTTTGTGTCACATTTGGTAGGTGCCTACAGACTGCCACATTATATTTGTTTCTCTGGGAGCCAACATCATGATTAAGCATACAAGTGGAAAAATAAAGTCTCCATGGAAAATGCTGAAAGAACAGTGCCATGCCTGATCTTGCATAGTACATGTTGATACCACGTCAAAAAAATCTCATCCAAAGTAAAAATCGTGGGTGGGTGGGTATATATCCTAATGGTGGTACTTAAGTGCCGCAGATGTCACCACTGATTGTGCTGATCAGCAGAGGAGTGGGGATGGCACGGGATGGCAGGAGCGGTTAGAAAGTGTTTGGTTTGCTAACTTTGCCTAAAGCAATTACATTAATGTTGGTTTTCTAAGCATTTCGCGTGGTGCCAGTAAGTCTGTGCTTACTGCCTTGCAGCTGATCAGAGGTACCCGGGAGCCTCCATCTTTCCAACAGATTCTTCGTTCTTTTATTTCCCCTGGAGAAAAAAAAAAAGCAATAAAGCAGATCTGCCACCAAAAGCATGGAACACACTCTGAAGGCTTTTTAGGCACAATGACAGATGTGGCAATGTGTTCTCACAGCCCGTGGAAAACCCTTGGACTCTGCTGTGGGCTTGCCGAGGCTGCTTTTGCTAGCTCTGGGTGAGGAAATGAGGAGGTCGCTGGCTGGAAAGCTGGAAAAAAGAAGGGAAAAAAAGCTCCGCAGGCTAGAGCATGCTTGGTCAGGTGGGGCTGGAACAACTGGCAGGCCAGTACCGCTTTTGCCAAAGGACTGGTCTTTAAAGGGGAATTTGGGTGAAACTTAAGTGCTTAAACAGCTTTTAAAAACCTGTGCCCATGTGTGGATGCAAGTGGAGCAGGCGGTTCCAGGTGTATTTTCAGCAGGGAAGTGAGGAGAGCTGGGAGCACGGCTGCTGGCGCTGGTGGCTGGGGCATCAGTCCGGGACCCCGGAGAGCTGGGGAGCCCTGTCCTGCACAAACCCCGTTACCGCTGCCTCGTAAGAAAGATCTGCACAGAAAGCTTTCTTTTCTGTTGATGCAGGTCAGCGGGTTGGCTGATCATAACCGTAGGCAATACAGATTTGCTGCTTTCTTGTATTTAGGGAAATACATATATTTCTACTTGCGTTAGCTGATCTACATCTGGTTTGGGGATTCATAGCATGATCTCCCATTGACTGCTGTTCTGGGTATATTTATAGTACAAATTTCCCAGTTAAATATAAATTAATTATCATTTATAATACAATATTATCCTTGGGCTCCCAAGGCTGCTAGTTCTGCACAAATTTATACTGTAAAAAATGCTTCATTCTCAATGAGGTTACTATTATATGTAAACCTGTAAGACAAAGAATGTCTAAAGAGGCATTATAATCTCCATTATTTTCTCATCCTTGTTTCAGATAGGAAACCTGAAATAGATGAAAGTATTTTTTTTCCACGGGTCTCAGAGAACTTCATACAGGAGACTAGGAATTCGGCCAAAAATGTATCAGATTTCAGACCATGTCCGTAAACAATTAGTTATACCAACAGTCCACATGGGTATTGATATTGAGCATATGTAAATATGTACAAATAATAATAGAGCAGTGCAGTACCTGATTCTAGAGTAAAGACATTACAGTGTTTTAATCTGGAAGTCTAGAATCTAAAATGTGCTTTCTGCCATTTTACAATTATTAAAGTTCAAGTTAAAAGTTCTAGCTATATTTCCTGGGTGCAGGTCCGTGTTGATGAATATATGCTACCTGAAGCTAAAACCTGAGCCTTGCAGAAACAGATTACCTTCCTAAATTTAGCAGTCTTTCAAACTCTTGATGGATATGCATAGTATATACACTTACCTGAAAGCATTTGCAACAGTATCAGTTGGTGATGATGATATCATCTGGTGATGTTAAAAACTTTGTTTTCAGATACTGCTGTCATTTCTACTAATTATTATTTAATGCATCGGAGATAATTTTTGGTTTGTTCTGGCTTTGGGATATCCTACTGTCTTGATGAGGGACTGCAGTCCTGCTGCAGGGGAACCAGGGAGCAGAGAAGTGCCTGTCCCAAGTGTTTCACCCCAGGCTCCCAGGTGGGTCCCCGCTGCAGGGCTCCGCTGTCTCCAGTGGGGTTTGGGCTGTGGCATCCCTGGGGTGTGATGGTAGGCGCTTTGCCTCCCCGGGCTGCTAGGGTGATGACCGGCTAGAGAAAGCTGCACAGGGTGGGGATGGGAAGCTCCAGTTATCTGAGGATCTTCAGTTAAGGATAAATAATACTTTTCCTACCTGCTTTCAGTAGCCACAGGAAATTTTAAAAGCCCCAGGCTTCAGTCTAATCAGAATGATATCTATAAAGAAGAATGGGGACAGCCTGTACAATGGAAACCTTGGATCTCAGTCTGGTTTCTATACCACAAATCAGTGTCTTGTTTATAGCTGAGCTGATTAAACTTTACCCATCCATTTTAATAGATCCTCAGTAATAGTTTCACTGAAATCAGCATGAGTAATATATGTCAGGTATGACTCAGGTGGGGATGTGCGTGTTTCTGTGGGAAGAGGCAAGCAAACATCTGGCTTAAAAATTTTCCGAAAGCAGTTTCAATTCTGGTCTGTTTATTTTGTTGGGAGGGCAAGGCTGATAAAGACCTGCTCCAGATTTCAGTTAGTGAATTCCTGACTGAAGAGAATCTTGGCATGATGCAAAATAAGAGATGTAGTAAGGCCTTCTGTTGTAGTTTCTGGCGTACTGGCAACATTTAATTTCAGATTATGCAACCTATTTCACTCCTATACAGTAGTTATCTTTTTACTTTGTGGTTTTCCCCAAGTGACATATGAAGGAAATTATTATTACTGTTGAGGTCTCTGTTAACAGAAGAGAAGTTAGGATTTGCAGGGAAATTTGTACTAACCAATTGTTGTCTGAGAGAAATATCTCAAGTCCATGATACCAGAAAGAAAACAGCCAAGGTCATATATCCTATAAACCTGCCAAACCGAAACATTGGTTTTGGCTAATTTTCCCAAATAAAGATCTAAATCTGGCGGGCTATAACATAATCCCTCTGAGTAGTGAGCTGGTTTCTAACTTTGAAAAATGGTTAATGAGAAAAAGGGGAATCACCAGGAAGGCAGATGGTGGTGTTAAAAGTCACATTTACTGAAAACTGAGTATCTGAAGTCCTCACGGTCTTTCTAACTCTAACCTGCTGGTGTTGGTGAACTAGTGACATGAATGTCCTCCACAGCACTGAAATTCAAGTATGGTTCTTTACATTTGCTGGACTGCAAACAAACAGCAGATGCTTTACAGGAGGTCTCTTGCACTGCTTTCCAGCCCTTTAGAAAGAACTGCCAGCCTCAGTGTTAGAGACTCAGTTAGGGCTGATTTTAGGAGTTTGATGAACCATGGTTTTCTTTTCATTTGCTCATAGGGGTTGTAAATTGCTAATGATCTGCAGCAGAAATTAATTATTGCTAATTATTCCCTTTCAGCCACAGCTCAAATCTTCTTTTAGCGCAGTGCGTGGATGGAGGTTAAATGAAGTCCAAATCTCATTCCCTTTTCTGTCCTTGAAGTAAACAACAGTTCCTGCTCACTCTTTGCATCCAGACTGGCTCACGCAGGAATGCACAAGGGAGATGCTGGTCATGTTTTGAGAGGCAGAGGTGATGTCTGGACTTAAAGTCTAAAATGGGATTAAGGCCTTTCTTTTGCCACAGGTTCTCTCTTTTCTCTGGGGCTTTAAGAAGGACAAGGTGAGACTGATATCTCTTCCAAATAAATATATTGAGGGAGATTCTATTTATGAGGAGAACAGTGCATCTGACTTCATATAAATTAAGGTCACAATAATACTCTACGTATGCTATGCAAAATGATAGTATTTTCTATGCAGTCTGCATAGAAACAGTTATGCTGTTATTGAAAAGCATAACTTGCAAAATTTAAAAGAAAATTAATTACATAAAGTGACTCCAGGATAACTGATGTTGAACAAGTAAGGCAAACTAAATGAAGTGTCACCCAGTCCATGATTACCTTGCCTAAAATGGACATGTGGCTTTGATCAACATAGGGGCTGCACTGAAGCCATGTATTCCCACTGCCTCTGTCAGCTGAGTCTGGAGAGGGACAGGGAAACCTGAAAACACCTACCAGCAAACCACAGTATTTTCAGGGGGAAAAGAGAATCAAAGTATGAGGTTTTTTCCCACCCTGTCACAAAGTTAGTGCCACTTGGCACTGTAGTGAAGCACCTTTAATGAGGCTAGCATGTGCTTGCTGGCAGGGTGATGCTCTCCCATGTCTAACCTTGGAAATGCGTCAGCTTTAAAGGCACTTACAAAAGTTTGCTGGAAGAAGGGCAGGTGCCTCAATTTCTGCATTTGATCACATGCATAATTGCCTGAATATTGAGCTACAGTCATATGCAATGGCAGAGCCCTCTTGGCAGCAAGTGTGGCACTTTCTGGGGCAGGCCAACACAACATGCTTTCTTCTTACAAAGCAGCACTGAGCTGCTCTCTTTTCACTTAATAGCCCAGCGCTTAAAGGACTCCTGGAGTTTGCAAAGGTGTTTTGAATCTCATCTCTCTCTGACTCAGAGCTGTGATTTCAGCTAAAATAAGGTAATGATCTTTGAGATGGGGAGAGCTCAGGTGGTTTTCTTAGTCTGTGGTAGAAGCAGTATGTGATTCAGTGAGTATTTCTGCAAAGGAGAGCCAGAGAAACCAAAAGCCCTGTTTTTAGGTGCTGTCATTTTGAGATAAAGGTCTCCCTGGTGAATGTAGGCTCCTGTTGACTTTAAACCATCAAATACAATGCTGTTTCTGCTTCTTTCACCTGTACATGGCAAGCCCTTACACAAATCATTTGATGGCAGTTGTTCGCTGATGGGAATTGTGATAATCTTGTCTCCCATTGCGTTTTAAGTTGCAGGTTAAACACCATGTCTCTGGCAAATCTCATCCTTTTGACACAAACTACATAGCTAGAATATTCATTTATTGAGAGGGACAGTGTCATTATCTGAATGGCGGCAGTGAGAGCTGTTAATTCCCACATGCTTCTTAATGACACAAATCTGCTCTAAAGAACATTTTTTTTTTTTCCTGTGGAGCCACCTCTTCTTCACCTCTCCATATCTCTATTATAAAACACAAAGAAAATGGAGCGTGCATTGGTCCTCAGCATCACCTCTTGTAGTGTGGAAGGTACAAGTACCAATCCCTTCCTCAGCGGGCTGTTGGGGAGAGCAGCAGGCTTTCTGCTGCCCTGTATCGCTGGAGGTGTGATCGCTCAGGCTGGTGAACAATTAGCCATATGCTGAGACGTCTCCTCTGCTCCCCCCAGCACCTGCTGCTCCTCCATAAGAAACCTGAATGATGGCCCTCCTACTGAGGTGCGCTAAAGAGAGTTGCTGTATATAACTATGTACCTTCAGAGCTCATCTGCAGTCTTTATTACGACAATTACTAAGGATCATTTGACTGTAAATGCTGGCTTTCTCTTGCTATGAATCAATCAGTCATTAACCTTAGTGGTATTGATGTGTTCACACTATGCATTTCAAGCAGATTAATAAACAAGAGAAGAGTTAAGAGCCCATTCTGCATGCTGCAATGTATTCCTGCGTTACTGGATCTGGATAAACACAGTGACACTTCATTGTACTGTGAGAGATTTATGAAGGAACTACAGTGTGGGAGAGAAGGGGAAAGAGAGGCTTGTGCTGAGATGTGCTGATAAAGAAGCAAAACCAGATAGAGAAATAGAAGCAACGTGCATACATGTGCGCATCTGAAAAGCAAGCATCTCTGACAATAACCTGACACGTGCTGGGTAGGAATCACTTTCAATTTCTTCTGTCACGTCACTGTGATTTTCAATGACTGAATCATTCTGGGAACAATCAACATCAGTATGTTGAAGGGAAAGGAGGAGAAGAAAGAAGAAGAAAAAAAAGAGCACATGCATCGAAGTAGCTCTTTTTGATGTGTCTTTTTAGGTGACCATAGTTAAGACCATACACTTGTGTCTTGCTAAAGTATAGTCCTGTGTATTTTGGGGCCCTTGACTATTTTAAGATGCTGTTTAATAATAATAAAAAAATCCACCAGGAAACAACTGAGTCATTCAGAAATCCAATTTCTGATAATGTATAAAATGACTTGGAGGTCTCCTCTCCCCCCAGAAAAAGTCTTGAACATCTTTTTTTTTTTTTTTTAATTCTTCCTGGCCAGCAGTACCCAAACAGTGGTAGTGGCCAACGTGATGCCCATGAGGCTCTTTGATATTTGCTGGAACAATATTTCTTGTGAACAATCCAAGTTGATGAAATACGATGTTACATGCAGAGCTGTCAATGCTCGAGCTTTCTGCTTGCAACAAGGAAGGGTTGGGGATCTCTGCTCCAGGGCGTCACAGCCCAGCTGGCGGGTGCAGTAAGGATGATGTCCAGTCCCTGGGAGCAGGGGCAAAACTGGCCATTGTGGGTCGGTTCTGCTCGCCAGCTGATTCTCACAGCAGTGCTGTCCCCTTGTCGGGCAGAGGAGTCCTGATGACTCCTGGGTAAACAAGCAAAGAGATGTGACAAGCACAGCGGACCACACTGGGCTCTTCCACTCCAGGTTCTGCAGCTGGCTGTAGGAGCAGCCAGACTTCCAGCTCCAGTTGGCAGAGAACAGGCACCAGCTTTGTGTCTCTCTAAAACAAGAGGTCTGGAAAATAATGCCCTTCCTAGGAAATCTGAAGCACTTCTCTGAGCCTCCTGCCTAAGTGGTAGGACCTGAGTCTACAAGTCCCCAACCTGGAGCAGCCTTTGTGAATGAACTACCTCCACTGAGTAGCCATGGAGAGAGGTGGCATCTGGAAAATCTGCCCATTTCAGTGCCCGTGCACCAAGCATCCTGGAGCTTGACAAGTCACCAGAGGGTTTGGCAGCTTCATTTTTCATAATTCCTAACATATGTAGAACTTCAGCTATGACACAATTAATTTAAGCCATTAGCGAGAGCTGGATCTGGGCCTTTGCAGAGCTGAATGACCTATATTTTGTGTTTTAGGAATGAAACGTTCTGCTGCTTCTGAACAGATGTTGCAAGGGTCTAATTTAACTTTGGGTGTATTTCCTCAGCAGGAAAGCTTTAAGCAGGCCTGCTGCTAGGTGGGTACCCCACATCCTCGTGACTCTGAGTGCATGTGGGTCTTGGGGACACTCAGTAGCCCATTCAGGAGTCAGCAGTTTGCAGGCACAAGCCCTCTGAAAAATTTCAGATATGGAGTTGTTTCCAAGCAGGATGGTCTAAAGTTCATTGCTTTGTCTCCTTTATTTTTATTCACCTTATTAAGTGTGTTCATTCAGGTCGCAGGCAAGACCTTATTAATGACCCGTTAGCTTCTCTTTCATGAATGCAAATATCTTTGAGCAAAGTTTTGCACATTCAGCTTCATAAAAACATGGCCTTTAAAATCAGCAGCCGGGGTCTGGAAGCTTTAAACAATCTTCGTGTATACTAAAGAATTTCAGTTCACTTTTAAAGTTCTCAAATAATATTTTCTATTCTAAATTAATATATAAAAACATTTTTTTAAATATATCCTCCTGAGTTTTAGACCTAGTCAGTTTTATTGTACTGTCTCAGACTATGTAAATATATATATATTGGATGTATTTATAGAATAAGTAGTTATTACAGTATTTAAATCAAAATGAGTAATTAATACAGATTTTCTACTTCAGACTTCCTTAGAAAATCATAGTTTTCTTTACCAATTCAGTGTCTTGTATTACCTTTATGAAACTATATAGATTATTTGTGTGTGTGGATAAAAACAAGAAGAAAACCCCTCTGTGAGTATCTCAATTTTTAATCAATCTATACTGATTAGTTGTGTTTGGTCAGATGTGTAATATGACATTGTTCTTCTGCTGTGACTGGATGAATGCATAGATAATCATGATATGAATCATTACATTTGCAAAGCAAAATCCATTTTCTACCAATTCACTTCCCATGAGCATTTTTTATAAAGATGAATTGCTGAAAGGCGATATTTTTTAATATGTTGGTCTTTTTAAAATGTCTCCCTTGAGCAGCTTTAGAAATTATTTGCACCTGATTTTAAATGGGGTGAAGGAGCTAGGGCTCTGAATAGGATGCCCACAGGTGTTACTCATCTGGGTCATTGGAGTCGAAGGTGATTGAGTTGGAGGAGGGGACTAACCTGGCCTGCCCCATCCCATCCCCTCCTACAGCCTGAGGACTGACCCGCTCCAGAGAGGCTCCCCAAAACCCGTAGGGGAGGATGGAGCCCTTGCTGAGCGTGGATCTGCAATGTGCCCCGTGGCCGCGGCGGCTGACCCTGTACGTGCTGCGCAGCAGCAGATCCAGGGAAGCAACTGCTCCCTTGTGGCTCCTGAGACACAGCACCCCAAATGGGTCACCCCTCGGTGCAACACATGGCTAACAGGGGAGCTCGTGGGTGCACTTCAGAAATGCTCTCCCAGTCGGGACTAAAACACTCGTGTTCCTGTGGTTTTGTAGCAAATGTTTGCGCTTCTGTAAGCGGAGACACAGTTTAACGAGTGATTTCCTACTGACTTCCTCGTGGAAGGGAACGCTGGGAGTGAATATTCCTATTTTGTCAGTGTTTTCTGCCTGAACTGTCTTCAGTTTAGAGGCCTTTTGTCATATGTTTTGGGGGATGCATTTTCCCCTGTAGGTTTACCTTGGTGAATAGCCAAGCTGACAGCCTGAGCAAGCTAATCTTGAACAAGTTTGCACATGGATGAGAAGACGCAGGGGTCGGAGAGCTAGATGGTCTTGTAGTTACTGCAGCTCACGAGGATCAAGCCCCTTTCAGATGCTGTGTCTGGTTTCTTGTGTTATGCTGGGCACGTTGGGGATTAATGTTTTCCTTCTCTCAGCCTGCCTGGTCTGTCTGTCTAGGTTGTCAGATGTGCATAGCAGTAGGAATTATGTAGGTAGAACATCTGGTGCAACTGAGACCCAATATCACAAGGTGTCATTAGACACCGTAGTTATGCATGAAATGGCAAAAACAAAGTACCAGAGCAGATTAATGCAGGGAGAGAGAGACACACATAAAATTAGAGTGCTGATAGCCCTGTGCTGATAAAGATGAGTATCTCACAGACCTCCTTGAAAGCAGAGAGAAATTATAGCTCTTGTAAATTATTTGCAATGATAATAGCATCTTATTGCTGTCCTTAAAAAAAAGATGAGAAGTTCCCAGATAACATTCAGGTTTCCCGGTGCCTGGAGGAAAGAGATGAGAAAGTGTTTGGCTGTGAGTACTCACAGCGGTGAAATTGTCACCTCATGGTACGTCCCAAAGAACAACTTCAGGAAACCAAGCACTTGAATTAATACTACAGAAGCAGCATATAAGGCTTTTTAAGATCTCATAGTAGTTAGATGCCTTAACCTCCTATGGATTTAACTCTAAGTGAAGTACTTGCAGGTTTAAAAATAATCCTGCTCTGCTCAGGGAGCCAGACAGATAGCGTGCAGCGAGAGCTCTCCTCGGCAGCCCAAGCACATGCTTTGCAGAAACCAAACGGTGAGCACAGGGGGAGAGTTTCTCTGGATGGAGAAAGTCCTGGCTGAGGACAAACCAGCGTGAAGGAGTTCAAGGCACTTTTTAGAAGGTTCTTATTGTACCTTTCATCGAGAACAGCAAAAGGGAAAAAGAATTTTAAAACCTCAAGAACTAGAAGCAGCAAATTAAATTACTCTATGAAAAGAATAATTGCTGGTAGAAGTGAGAAGTGTTGATCTTATGGTTTTTTTGCACACTGCAGATATCCTTAAAGGCTGTCAGCATTTTAATTAAATATGACAGCTTGACAAAAGGAGCAGCTAGGTGTGAAATGCATATACTGCTGGAGGGAGGCTTTCTGCACAACAGTGACCTGAAACCGGGAAGTCACTGACTGTGACCTTCGCTGTGCTTTGTGGAGCAGCCAGAGCTGCAGGCGGGGTTGTCAACTGTGCAGTCCCCCAAACTGACACACTACATTCAGTACTGGAGGAGTCAGGCATGGCGTGAGCACTGCCAATGCTGCTTGCTGCTACTCATGCTGGCCGCGCATGAGTAGAGAAAAGAGCCGACCCTTCCCCTTGACATGGAAGCTTGGTTTCTTGTTGGTGTAATGGCCCTCACCTAAAAAATACTGATGAGAAACTCTATTCCTCCAACCTTCTTCCTGTTGGGGAAAAAAAAAATCTTAGTTGTAGGATTATGATGCTTAATCTTATTATTATCAGAGACCAGCTGTGACTGTAGCCTGTAACTAAGTTCTTTCTACTATTACATGGTTTTTCCATTAAATACTCCCTCCAGTGTAAGGGTTCCTAGCTCAGTAACACTTTGCTGCATTTCAGGCATCTCTATTATTAATTAATTTGCTATTCACTGTATATAAACCTCATCACAATGAATTTATTTAGCACAATGTGGATATTTCATGCCTTCTGATTATGCTTCCTTGACTGTTTCAATTGCAGGTTTTCCCTGCTGTCAGGACACAGTACCCTCTGACATCCTGATCAGCAGATCCTGACCTGTACTCTATTAACAGCAGATGACTATAAAAAGACTTTACACCCACTCAAGAAATGGAACTGAAAATGCTTAAAAATTTTCAGTCCTGTTTCAGATTTCGGAGGGTTTGGATGTTTCAGGATTTTCAAGATGAGGGCCAAATCTGTCTTTTTTTCTTTGAAGGCCAAGTCTCTGCTTTGAGAGCAGCCCTGAGGAGAAGGACTTAGGGGCAGTGGTGGATGAAAAGCTGAACATGACCCAGCAATGTGTGCTTGCAGCCCAGAAAGCCAGCCATATCTTGGGCTGCATCCAAAGAAGCGTGGCAAACAGGTCAAGTGAGGTGATTCTGCCCCTCTGCTCTGGTAAGACCCCACTTGGAGTACTGCATCCAGCTCTGGGGCCTCCAACGTTAGAAGGACATGGATCTGTTGGAGCGAGTCCAGAGGAGGGCCACAAAGATGATCAGAGGGATAGAACAGCTCTCCTGTGAGGAAACGCTGAAGGAGTTGAGGTTGTTCAGCCTGGAGAAGAGAAGACTCTGGGGAGACATTATTGTGCTTTTCAGTACTTAAAGGGGGCTGATAAGAAAGATGGGGACAGACTTTTTAGTAGTGCTGGTTGCAACAAGAGAAGGAGTAATGGTTTTAATCTAAAAGAGGGTAGATTTAGACGAGATATAGGGAAGAAATTTTTTACAACGAGGGTGGTGAAACACTGGAACAGGTTGCCCAGAGAGGTGGTAGATGCCCCATCCCTGTAAACATTCAAGGCCAGGTTGGATGGGGCTCTGAGCAACCTGATCTAGTTGAAGATGTCCCTGCTCATTGCAGGAAGGGTGGACTAGATGACCTTAAACAGTGCCTGCCAACCCAAACCATTCTATGATTCTATGACTTTGTGTGACTCTTGGGAAGCTGCAAAAGCCACAGCCAGGCAGACCTTGGCAGAGCTGAGTGTACTGTGCCTCGTGAAACTCCTGTGCTATCCTGGGTTCAGATCTTAAAAGCCACTCCTAAGAGCCTGTAACTTTCATGAGTGGTACTGCTGACATTAAATCAACTTCTGTGATATATTACATTGTAGAAATGTTTTCTTTCATGTAATTTATGAAGTAAAACTGGGTTTAGATTCAGAAGAAAGTCTGGATTGCTCAAGAGTACTAGGGTGTATGCTAACTTGGAGCTCAGCTTGGTCACTACTGTGAAAACTTTTAGGTAAGAAGTTGTATTCAGAGGGGAGTGCGTGTTCATTAACATCCTGAAAAGGAATGACAGGGAAATTCTGCACAGGAAAACTTATTATTTGTTGTACTTAGGTGAATGTAATTGAACTCTACTTCCATGGTGCAGAAATAAAATCTCCCATGCCTAGAAGCAGTTGAAGAGTCCAACTAATTCCTCACAACCGCATAGTAATTTGTCATTCATTATTATCCCAGTGGATTTCTAGCACTCGTTCTGCCATAATTTGTCCCCCTCATATCCTCAAGCACAAACAGTCATTGGTGTACAAAGATTTGAAACAAACATCCTTTGAAAAGAGCTAATTAAATATTACGTGTCAGTAACATATGATTCAGTGATACTTGTTAAAGAGCAATAAGTGCATTGTTTATTTCCCTACTTCAACATATAAACAAAGTGATTAATGACAAAATCAAATGTTCCCATTCTACTCATACACTGATAGTCTTACCTAAGGCAGCATGTGATTTGTTTCTAAAACTCAAAAAACCAGTGTATGACAGAGACACATCCAGCTGTGATGATGGGGTTGTGGAGATGAGCTAGATGGGCCAGGAAATGCAGTGGGAGCTTTGCTAGTAGAGTTCGAGGTGAACTGTGTTAGATGTGGAGACTTCTTGATCTCAGAGGGGCTAGGCCAGCACCACTGAAAACAGCAGAAATACTCATTCAGTGCCTGGTGACTGTCGATCTGGCCCACAGGTCCCTGTAGCCAGTTCAGAAACTCGTATAGAGAAGTGAATAGCACTGTATGACCCAGCATGGGCAAGATCAAAACAAAACATGTGTTCAGCAAGATGATCAGTAAATGTGTTGCAATGGGGCTTGACGGCTTAGCTGGTCATTTTCTGCTTTCCTACTGTTGAGAGAGTTTTTTGGGGGAAAAAAAACCCCCAAACCAAAAAAGAGTTCTGAAACTGTAAGTAGATTCAGCTTTGTAGTAAAAAAACCCCTGCTATTTCATATCAGCTTTCAAACAGTTTCAGGTTATGAATTTACCAGGTTCATTTCATTTGTCAGTATTTTTGTTTCTCATTTTTATAGACTTATTTACAGGGTGATAGACTTTTTCATGCTCTCGCCTTCATCCTGGAGAAGATGGCTTCTTATTGGGGGCTCATCTCATTTGTCTGCTTGCACACTGGTCCATGTAAAGCAAGGAATTTTTTATAGTATATAGGTGATTTTGAAGCATTTGTGTGTAATGTGGCTATGTAATTGAACAGCCAACCATTATCTAGTAGTGTCAAGGTGTGTAAAATAAATACTAATTCTATTTATTTCTTCAGCTGTTATCATGAGTACAGGTGTACATTTTTAGTTATGATCATTGTCCCCTTTGGGAAAAGGAACCCACAAATCACAGGCTGTCATTATCCTGACGTGAACTCCAAAAGCAATAAAACCAGGTTATAGGTTGGACCCCTATTTTTGTTTTACTCTTCTGCATTCTCTGTGCATGAGGTTAAACTCACTTAGCCATGCTACTTGGGTGATTTCCTCTCAGTGGAGAGAGAGGAGAAATGAGTTGAAGTTCAGCAGAGCAGCTTTGGATACAAATGCATTTGCAGAAGCAGACTGCCGCAGTCGAAGAGATGCTATGTGTTTAACTGTGCTGAATAACCCAAGGAAGTTCCTGTTATGGGTGCATTTCTTTGGAAAGGATTTCTCTGGCTCTGTGAGGGAATGTGGCCATATGGGTTAAGCAGAGCATTGATAATGATCTTCGCTATGTACGGACCTAATCTCACTTCTCTGGTTTAGAGGGCAGGGCTCTATAGTTATGAAAATAACTTATGACAGACAGACATTTTTTCTTAATTGTGCATGCCTGGCTGGATTGTGGTGTACAAAGGAGGAAATAGCTGTTATCACAGACAGCTGATGGAAATTTCCTGTTTTATATGCAGTAAGAGAGTGGTGGGACTCAGGTGAGAGCTCAGGTACTCAAGTTCTACCTCACCCTTCCTCTGGCTGCAGACGACTGTGCCTGTGAACCTGCACTTTCTATACACCTAGTTAGCTGCTATGTTACTGAACTTAAAGTCTGATCTAGTTCTCTGGGAAGAGCTAGGTTACTCTGGATCCCTTTCTTAAGCACTGGTGGTTTGCTCAGACTGAAACCTGACACATAACTTTCAACTTCTAAAGGTCATTTCTGTTCATTCCTGCTATTAAAACACAGTTGAGCCTTTTAGAAAAATAACAGGTTTTATAATATTAGAACAATGTTATTGAAACAATATTATCCAAAAATAAACTCTATCTACTTTATCAGAAATCAAAACAACTTCTAAAAAACTTAACCTGTACATGTAGGCATCTGAATATATTATGCTTCTGTTTTCTGCTCTCTTCTTAGATAACATTAAAAGGTGCAAAGGAACCCAGTACGATGTTTAGGAAAGGAGAAGACTTCTATTTCTTCTGATGTATTTAAAAGCTACAGTGGTGGTGTTTTTTGAGTGTTGGTTCTCATCCTGAACACACTGGATAAAACAAATGGGAGAGCTGCAATGCCTGTCACTGCCTTTACCCCAGAAATTTTTGGAATAACCCATCCTTCTCACCTCCAAAATCTCTCCCATATAGGTTTTCATTTAACTGGAAAGACTACAAAATTTATTTCTAGATAAACCCTAGCAGAAAAGGTTAGACTGGCATGTCTATTAGAAGTCTACTTTAAAGCAATGGCTGAGCCAGAATTTGCATCACTTGCAAACTTTCATACTGCTCGAGATGGTAATTTTTTATCTATTTCTAATTGGACTGTTTTCTGTCAATAAAAAAAAAGTAGGAATTTTTTTTCAAGTTTCAAAGACTGTGGATGTGTTGAATTCAAGATAACTTTGATGAGGAAAGTTTGGTGGTTTTTTTTTAATTTCCCATTTCATTTCAGTGACCCCAAACTAGCTTGTAACATCTCTTCCTTGGTCTAATTAATTCTGGGGGTTTTGATACCTACAGCATATTTGCTTCCTTTTCTATGTCTTCCTGAGCCACAATTTACCTTCCCAAACTACTCCATCTTCCATTGCTCTGAAGTTAAATCATTAAATAAAGATCATAAAGAATAAGAGTAACTCCCTCGATTCCCTCATTAACAGTGTCCTCTGGCTTCCCCAAATCACTTTTGGTGCGCGAAACGAGAGAGAGCAAGACAGCACTGCTGCTCGCTCTTTCCCCAAGCTCTGAGAAAAGGTATGGGGAAGGAAACCCATGTCTTGCGTCTCCATACAAGCCCTTTTTTGGACCTTCACCTCGTAGCTCTGCAGGAAGGATGGACATGCACGTAAAAAACCATGGCACGTAGTTAGAAGCAGCCCAAGAGCGATGATTACTGTCTGCTGCACAGTGCATCCTTGGCAAGCACAGCAGCAACTTCTTACTTGTTTCTGCTGCTCTGGGCCCTGGAAGCCAGCCAGGAAAATATCATCTTGAAGTGATTTGCAAACCCTGGTAGAGTGCTACTTAAGGGAAAAACTGTTGGCTCCAATCATGGTCTTGCATGAAGCCTCTGCACATAGCTTGGTATGAGCAAGACATTTTCAGGAGGTTGAGCAGAGTTAGACTAATTTTTAAGGCCAAGGAGGGAAAAATGACGAGATCTGTATGCTCTCGGTGGGTGAACCCAACTTTGTGTGATTTGAATTTGAGTTCTTTCTTGGTGAGGCTAGAAGTGGTGTTCTTTTAAAGTATCAGTTAGAGATCGTATGGAAACTCTCAGGGGAAAGATGGGTCTCAGAGCCCACCTCCATCCTTGGCCCCTGAACTCTGAGGAGTGTATCTGTGTCACAGCATACCTCCTCCTGATCTTGATCACCCGATCTTGACTGCAAGCCCTGAACACCCTTCTTTAGGGAAATTCCAGCTGGGCACAGCTTCTGGTTTGTCTCTAGGGTGATAAACTTGCATGAAAGCTGAAACCACCTTCGGGAATACCAGAGGGGAACTTGGAGGTCTGATCACTCCCTTTCTTCCCATCTTCTGGTCTCTGTAAACTCAGGGACTGGGGCGGTTCTGCACCTTAACAGTTCTAACCTCAACTTATCCTAAGCCATGTAATTCACACTGGACTACAGGAAAACATTTTTCTAAAGTATTGAGATATCTGGGGAGGGGGTTATTTTGCTTTTGCTGGCAGAAACATTTTTTGAAGTTAATTTCTGATGATTGATTTAATTTTTTTTTTTTTTATGATAGCTAATTAACAGGTGTTTGGCACAGGTGGAGCTATTTCTACGCACATTTGTCTGAATAGAGCCCTCCCAACTCTTCAAGCAAACTTGGGCAGTTTAACAATAATTATATTTAGGGAAAAAAAGCCTCATCTGTTGCACAAAGGTTAAGTGCTCGGGAATGTGACTCCCTCCAGCCTCTGCTTCAGTGACATTTCCTCTCCCAGTGCTGCGGACCAGTGCCTGCTCTGTGTGCCTCGCATCCCTCACCTCCGCACGTCTCCCCACCTTGGCTTTCCCTTAGCAGCCGAGCCTGGCGTTATTTGCTGCCAAGTGGGTCTTGCTGCAGCATCCTCTCTATATGCAGAGGTAAGTTGCAGGATTTATCTGTGTAGTTTCTCCGTGTCCCATTGTTCTTCCCACGTACAGCAGAATAATTACATCCTAGCACAAAAATTGAACAGAACCAGAGCTTTTGTCCTTACTTCTTCCTGCCTCCCTGTTTTTTCTCTTCTTATTCAGTTGTGTTTGAAACAGTTTTCCCTTAAACATTTCAAAACCCTCCCCGTCTCCTCCCCTCATTTTTAATCTTTTTTTGTTAAACATTATTTAAAAAGAATGCCCACAAGTTGATTTTTTTTTTTTCTCCTCGGAAAGACATCCAGATTTGAAAGAGAGGTCCATTTTGAAGAAATCTAAAAAGAAACCCTCAGGTGTTTGAAATTTCTGTTCAGATCTGCTTTTGGTGCCTGCAGTGGTCTCCCAAGAGTCAGGGCAACATTTACCCCTGAGGTAGCAATTAAAGATGGAAACTTTAAGTGGAATTAAACTTAGTTCCCAGGGAAAGTCTGACTCTCTTCTTTGCCTAATTCCCCAGATTATTGGACAAATCATTTTGCAAACCCCATTATTCTGGATTGTTTTTAACACTGGTTGTATGGCTTTTCGCTAAATTCACCCCAGTCTCTCACAGTCAAACATCTAGTCGTTGCAGTGAGTGAGCAGGTGAATTTACTGAGAGATTAATTTATTAATCCTGTGCAAAGCAGTATGCAGGTCCCTCTCCAAAAAAGCACCTTTCCAGCAGATGATCTGGAAACACTTCTGATATCTCAGTCACATTATTAAACAGGAAAATAGGAGTCAATTGCTCTCTCAGAAGAAACCTGGGGTTGTCTTGAGACTCATGGCAGTCTGTGTCAAAAAAGTGGTATTGACACAGGTTCTGGAGGAGGTAGCACTAAATGAGGGTCAAGTTTAAGTTGATAGTTTGAGCAACACAAACAAAATGAAGCATAAGGCATATTCTGTGTGTGTTGAGCTTAGGTCATTTACCTCTTGGTGATGCTGTTAGTAATGTTTTTGTTAAGGAGTACCAGAAACTCTGGTAGATTCTACTGGGATTAGCCCAGCTGGAGTCATCAAATTTTGTACCCTGTATACTGTAGAGCAGAGGCAGACCATACCCAATGTGCATTTTGTTTACTTCTCAAAGAAGCCCCAAGGTATTTGAGATTTAAAGTCCACAGATATCGGGGAGGGGGGGAATAAAAAGCCCCCTCCCATAGATGGTAAAATCCTACCACGGACTTTGTGTGATAGCACTAAATAAGTTTACATGCTCATGCATAGGCAAGCCGGGGCTCTTGGCAACATGATGCAGATCTCAGTGTCTGCACTGCTATAGTGCTTCATGCATGGATTCAGACAGTCCCTTTTTGTTTATTTCAGCCACTGTCCAGGCAATAGCATAGTTTGTAACACTGATTTTTTCCCCCCACAGACTTAAGAATAATTTTCAAGGTTTTTCCGTAATTTCTGGTCCATCATTCCTATTCACTCCTTAATGTATTCCTTCTTTAGACTTAGTCTAAAATGCTGAGGACAAAGTTTTTATGAAGACCACTGCAGTTCTGAGTTTTGTTTTGTTTCTTTTCATCACTGCACTTCTTTAAATTTTATATGCACTAAATAGAAATGTCATCTTTTGGTAGGCTTTAAGCAGAGACAAAGCTTTACTGCAGTATACTTAGGCTTGCTTTCAGTTGAGTGGGTTAAATAAAAAGAAATCAGCATTTATATCTGACTACTGCTCCAAACCCAAAGCAAGCCTTTCAGGGGCTTCAGAGTTGTTTGGTGAAAGCTGAGAGGCGTTCTGAGTTCTCTGGTTCTGCGAACGTCTCAATTTTCTGAAATAGAAATATCAAAAGAGCATGGCTCTCCTTACATGAATTCTGACCTGTCTAAAATCAGCAGCCTGAGATTCAGCTACTGGGCAGCTTGTGATACAATCTGCATCCATACAGGCAGCCCTCTGCTTTCCAGAGAAATGGAGGCTGCGTGAGCTTGATAACTATTCAGAGTTTTAGATGTTTATCCAGAAAGAAGCCTTTGAAATTCATCAGCTGCTATTTGGGATATGATAGAGACTCCTGCTCTGTAAAATGATGCCACCCATTCAGACTTAAAAGCTTTCTTAAAAATTAAATGCCAGAATCTTAGAAACTCTGGGAGGAAAAAAGGAAACCTGGGTAGAAGTATCTTTTACATCTTTAATTGCATCTCCTGCAAGGATCTATTCCTATAACAGAGGGCATATGATAATTAGCATAAAGAGGCAAACTACAAGTGAAAAGTCAATGGAGTTGTGTTAAAGAGGGATATAAGTTTTCTTTATACGTGGTTGGAAAGTCCTTTTTTGAGGTGTTTATTACAGAGTTTTAAAAAATAATCCATAAAGGAAAGCAATTTTGCCTGGAAAATGATGTCTTAAAAGCTGTTTTCCACTCTACAGTGCATTGCTTTTCTTTTGTTATGATAAAAATGTTCAGCAGGTTTCAGGGTCCATACTTATTTATCCCTTCTTCTACTCAGGAAATGTCAATAATCCTCAGAATGAGATGGAAATGTCGGCAGTGCCGTTCTTGGCAGGGATTACACATTTCAATAAGTAATAATTTTTGGTATCTCATTGTAGAGACAAACTGATATCTGAACCCCTGCAAACAACCTGAGGCAAGTTTTTACAGTCATCAATGCCAAAATTCACACACAAACAAAACTTTCTCAGTTTTTGACCACTAATTATAATCAAAGCCAGTATTCTTTTTTTTTTTTTTTTCTAAACAGATGGGAAAAATCAAAATGTTAAGTAGCTTCATTTTCACCACAGGGCTCTTTCAAAGGCTTTAAACTTCTGGATGGCAGCCAGATTTTCAGTTGGGTTTTTCTCCTTGTCTTTAGTCCCTACAGCTCTAAAGGCATGAGAAAGGAGTTACATGCAACTCCCCTTAGTATGCCCTGCTTGCTTTCTCTGCTGCTCCATTAGCAAACTTTACTCAAAGTAGGTTAATGTTTCCAATGCGCAGCAGGCTCCAAAACCCAAGCTTGATTTTTACTTTTTTTTTTTAAAGCTGTCAGCACTCATTCATTCAAGGACCTATTCTATCTCTCTGTGTACTTACAACAGGACATTTGAAAATTAAAGTCTGAAAGACCTAGGCACTATTTTTAGAATTCAGAGGGGTTACTTTAAAGATAATTGGCCATTTTGTTTTTCTGCAGTGACAATTGTGATTTATCTTACTGCTAAATAAGGCTTTACTTGTGAGAATTTGCATGGGGAGTCATCCAAGAAAAACAGGAGGCAGTATCAGAAGGCAGGTGTATTTTTGGGTAGTTCTTGTTTAGCATCTCCCCCTCACCATTACACTTCCCTAAACTTTTCGAGCTCTGAAGACTTTGGACCTGGGCTCTGGATCAAGTCTCTGCCATGATGGGGAGGAAGGCAGACATGGGGCTCTTTGTGGCAAAGAGAAAGGGGAAGCAGCGTGGAGGAGGCAGTCAGTGTGTGTATAGATATAGACCCTTTTCTTCTTTCCTTTGAAGTCAGAGACATTTAATGTCACCTTTCCTTTCTCCATGTAAAAGCGGCTCAATGCAGGCAGGTTCCCTGGCACTGTGGTGCCAAGGGGTGCGTTGTCTGTAAATTTGTGTACATTTAGTTGCACGTGCTTTCTGTTACTTGACAAACCCACGTGAGTCCTGGGCAAGTGTTTGTGGTCTTTAGGATTCTTTAGGAAGTACATATGGAAACTAATAACATGGTTTGGGGAGGGCAGGACTGTGTCTCAAACCTATCTTTAAGAGGTAAGCTCATTTGTCAAGAATGGGAGGAAATAACCAGTGCAAAATAAACTATTAATGCAAGTATGTCACCTGGAGGAATAAATGTATTAAATAATCTCCTAATGGATGATTTGAACTTTAACTTTTACCTTTTGGGCGGGGGGGGGGGGCAGGGCAGGAAGAGAAGGGAATTTATATTGCTTACATTTCTCTGAGTTATTTGCTTGACGTTCATGATAAGTTGTTCTCTTTCTGTGTCATTGTAGAGAAGAATCACAGGAAGTTTCTTCATCTGGGATAAGAAGAGACTTCATGCTTCACATTTTAATATCTCTGCTCTTATGAAATATGTCGCAACTTGGATACTTCTTCTGAGAAGCCCTAGAAAGGAACAGAAGTGGTTTCGAAGGCAGGAGGAGAGTTAAAAAGTACCAGTGCTAAAAAAGCAGTCTGTGTAAACCATTTTACAACTGAAGAGTTATGCAAAGCTGTATCTTACCTTGGCCTCACACCCCAAATTGCATGTCTTTAAAGCACTACAACCCTGCCTTGACACATTTTATAGTATACTTCAGTTTTGAGGAAAATAAACTAGTTGTTAAAATGCTTCTGCAAGTCCCATGGTCTGTCCCATCAGCCTATGGACAAGTGGACCTATGAGACTGTCTCATGTGTATGTAGGACGAGAAGTCTTGGGGGCTTATGTGCTTGATGGTGTTTGTACTACGAGTGAGGTGCACTCACTATTCCATGTTTACTATACAGTAAACATGTTCCCCACTACCTGTAATCTAGTTATCCAGGTGATTGCATGTAACTAGTATTACACAGCCTTACGTAATTGCTGCACTGTCTGGTGTGTAGTCTAATCATAAGCAGCAATAGTTGTACCATAACAACTGCGTCCTCAGCTTAGAGGGGTTGCTTGTAAAAGATCAGATCGTCAGCTTCTAGAAAGGCAAAACTGGGATCTAAATCATAATTCATGTAAATAATAATGAATAACTTATCTTCCACATGGTGCGTAGGTTGTGGTGTCTTAATTTTGAGTGCCTAAATCAGAACTCCTTCCATGGTTATATACATTTGTAGTTTTATGCATACAAAAACCTTACAGGAGAATCCAACTGGTGCAGAACCCTGGCGTGCTGACAGGAGGCAGGCCACAAACCATGCTGAGCACGATCGTCCGCAGGCTCTCCACTAAAACACCCTTGAGAGACATTGTCCTGCCCACTGTCCTCAGGGGTCTGTGGGTGGGAACGTCCCACAGCACTTCTGCGCTTTTACATCTCATCCGAGATTGATCACATGTTGCATGAGGAGGAGGGAAAATGGAAAGCTAATGAGCAGAGGATCTCAAAAACAAACTGCTTTTTATCTATGAAGGGCTTGTTCCTCATTGCACCGACATGTTTCTTGCAGCGCAAAGGAGGAATTGATGTGTGCATGAGAGCAATTTGTGCACATTTAAAGAACTTCATGATTCTGTAATTAGATAGGCATCCCTACAGGAAGTACTTGTCAGCAGCCTAAATAGAAGAGATGAGAAAACTGATATATTTTATGTTTTTCTCTCTCTGCCTTTTTTAGATCCAGTGCACAGCCTAGCTAAATGTTTCTCTAGATTTTGTTCCCATAAGAGGCTCTTACTACAACAGCATCCTATTAAGAGGGCTTTTTTATTATTATTTTGAGGTGTTTGTGTACACTGGGATAGTGCCACTCTATAAAAAGAATGTTTTCTGCTTTGTTTTTAAAATAGTTTTATGCTTTTAATGAAATAGTTTTTAAATAGTTTATTGCTTTCAAAAGAGCAAAATACAGCTGCTACTGGCATCCGATTAAATGCTTGCTATTTCATGATAACTGTAATTAAATTCAGCTAATTCTCCACTGCAATATTTATGGAAAACAAAGACCACAAGCTGTACTTCAACATTTATGCTGGAGAGTATAAGAGCACAGGAAATAACTAGGAAAAGCTGTAGGGCAGGGGCTTGGGGTGGCCCACAGGGCGCCCAAAGATTTCCCTTTGCATCGTACTGGGTGATGTGGAGCCAGTACATGCACACACTCTGTCATAACATCATCTTCTTGCCTCCATTTCTTTTCTTCTGCTATGAAGGATGTGTCAGCAGAGAAAAGAGGTTTTGGGGCTGTGTTACAGAAAAGATTGCTTCAAACTGTGCCTCAGTCTTTACTGCTGTGGAGATGCCCCTCTGACTGGGCAACCATCAGGGGGATTTACAGCTGCCTTTGTCTGCCTTCCATTTAAGATTTAAGAGAACAGAGAAACATCATTTCCCTGGAGAGTGCTCTTTGGTGACAGCTTCTGAAATACCCAAGCTCTGACAAATGGATGTGGTGGTAGTTCATGGATATGTTAGTGGTTACAGCAGTGCCACTCCTTTCAGCTCATCACGTGGACATGAAGTGATGACAAGAGTGTCTCCAAAACTTTTTTTCTTCCTATGTGGCTGTGCCTGTCCAAACTGATCATAGGAATTCAGGCAACCAGCTTTCCAAATCATTACCTAAACCCTCTGTTTTACTCCTTGGTAGGCCACTGTTCTGTTAAAACCGAGTTTTCATTTTATGTGCCCCCAGAATGGAAGCATGGTCTGCAAAATGGCAGGCAGGTAATCCTCCACAGCTAACGTGGCCAGAGGAGCATAGCCTGGGAGAGCCTGACTGCAGGCAGACCATGAAAAGTGCTTGTATGCCACGACAGACTCGCCTTGGTTTTCCAAACAGGTTTTTTGGAACTAACGCCAAGTACACGTAGCAACACTGTGTATCTTGAGGGTGAACACAAAGTCTGTTGCTCAGAGAACAAATATCACAATAGACTATTGGGACAGGAAAACGGACCATTAACTTTGCACATACCCATGGGGTAAATTCAAACAACGCCCTCTCCCCACCATCAGCTGCTGTGCTTAAACACTAATGATACTTTTCCCAAGCTTAGAGCTCCAGGGTGTGATTTGTGAGCAAGCCTTTGGCTTGGTCTCACCCAAAAACCAAGTCTTGTCTATTGTACCAAGGATGCATGCCTGGGTTTTAAATGGGAGAGCACATACATTTTGAGGCGTATGCCAGAGAGCTGCCTATCCTAAAATGTCATCTAGAGTGTGCCCATAAGTATACAGAGGAACACGTCATTCTGGTTACATACTAGGTGAGTATCTTGTCACACAGCAAGAGAGGTGCCAGGGTACGTGGTGCTTTAGTGTTTCCATTAGAGGCGATAGAGGCTGTGTGGTCTGAAAAGGCTGCTGAAGTAGCCTGTGCAGTCACTGTCTTCCAGCTACCAATTCTTTCACAGTGTTTCATTGAAGATGGATCAATGGTTCAAATGTAACTTCAGCCTTGGGATATCTTGGTTAAATTTCAGCCTTGCAGTGGATTTGTGGGTACCTGTTACCCCTGTGTAATGTGGGGATTAAAGTAAATCTATTAAAAACATTTCACTAGGCTATTTCCTCATCCAGACAAAAACATCCTTTCTAGAGGAGAAAAAAACAACTCCACCACCAAATATTTCTGATAAGCCTGACAGGTTTAGAATAGAGTATTTCAATTTTTAGTTTCAGTACTAGATGCTTTTTTTTCCGTGCCCTACTTTTTCAGGCTTTTTTGTAATGTTATTGTGTGCGGCTAAGAGAGAAGAGCTTGCTTGTCTTCCTCAAGTTTATTTAGAGCTTTTCATTGACTAATGCCTTTTGTCACAAGTGACAGTGAAGGACCTGTTTGGTAATAGAGATCAATAGAGATGAAGGTGACATTTCAGAGCAGCGTCTTAAAACTAATGCATTGCTATTTATCTGACCACAGCACCTAGGAGCACTGGCTCGCTGTCTAAGAGCAGCATGACCCTGTAACTTCTGTCCCTGCCCACATCCTCCTAAAATGCACATTTCTTTTTTCTGTCACTCCTCTCCAACCCAGTAGTTTTCAAATTTCTTTTTCCCTATGCTAGAAAACTCCTTGTCAGTCTCTGGCCCTGTGAATTTTTTAGCAATAGACTTCTCATGCTATCGGTGGGGTTAAGTGCCTGTTGGCTGAAGTGGGGCTTTATCAGCAACTGATTGGTGACTTGCTTCCCCTGGGTAACTGCACCCTTTGATTTTGCAGGGACAGGGAGGGCCTTTAGTGGTGAGGAGGTCCAAGGGCAAGAAGGGTGTCACTTCCTTTTATTCCGTACCGAGAAAAGTGTGGTGTTGGCACTGAGCAAATTAAGAAAGTGTGATTTCATGCTCCAGCTCTCTCTACAAATTCAAATGCACTAAAGATACTTGTGAAAAGTGCTAAAGTGATAGACAGTGAAGAACTTAAGGCCCCTTTTTGCTTGGAGAAGAGGTACAGCAGAAGCTAATTGTCATCCTACATTATATGCTGGAGCAATCAGCTTTGAGTATACAGTATAGTTCAATTCCCATACACTTTTAGGATTTAATCCATATCTTCTTTGCTGAGAAATCCAGGAAGGGTGGCAGCTTTCAACTCTGCAGTCATCTGAGACCACCATATACTCAAATAAGTTTTAAAGTAGCTGCCAAATTAAAGCACTACCAGTGTTGACTGGATTTGAGTAAATATTTACTACCTTGCGTCCAACTCCTCCTCTCTCTCTACATGCAAGCTTCACCATCTGTGTCCAGAAGTACTGGTTTGTTTGCTTGACATCCTCTGCACTTAATTCTAGAATAAGAAGGTCAATTCAGATAATGTATAATGCAATTACATGTAAAACACAATCTCAGTAACTTCTGTACATAAATGAAATGAAAACATATTAATAACCTACCACACATTCTGCCCGGTTGTCTTGCACAATGTCATGGCATTGTGTTTAGTACAGACCAAGCAAGAGAAAGACAGATTGCTTTCCCAGAATTCGCTCAGCTAATGGAGAAAAATCTACCCTGATCTAAGCTAGATCCAACAGTTTCTTCAGAAATATTAATATCTCAAGCTCTCATGCCTTTAATAAAGTAAAATACACTGTATTTCAATGGAAAACAAATTCTCCATTTCTCCTCTTCTGGCATTTGGTGCAGCTGATAGCTACAGTACTGGTTTCAAGCAGAGCATGCTGAGCTAATTTTATTTCTTCTAAACACTGTTGATTTCTTGATTGCTAATGTGGTATTTGAGAGTCAGTGATTCTTAAATGTCAGCTTAAGAATCCGTCTTTACCAGTCTGAATCCCCTAAATGCACGTCTTGTTTTACCAATATTCCCAGTAAAGAATTACTCTCTCTACTGCTTGTCTGGCAAGCGAGACAAATAACAATTTCCAAAGGCTGTATTTTTTTCTGCACCACATCTAATTGGTGGGAGCATGGAGACACAGAAACATTTTCATTAATGCTTCATTATTAATCAGTGAAAGATGGATGCAGCACTTGAGGGAACCACTGAATTGTGAATTCCCTAAACAATTTACTGTAGCTTCCTTCAAAGAAGCAGCTCTTTGAAAAGATGGACAGCCCTATTAGTGCAAATGTTGCAACAGCACAATGACAATGAGCTCGCCTTTTAATGTGCTTTTTATGAAAAGGGAAAAAATCCCAATGACTGGATAACTCTAAACTGTTTCATAAACAAATGCAAATGTTACTTTTTTTCTTGATTTTGCTAAGCTTCTGTGGGCATAGTATGCATACAGTATTGCAACACAATAGTAATTAAGTGTGTGTTTCGATTTAGATAGAGATGTTTCTAGACATCTTGCAGTGAGGGTCTACCATCATGAATCCCCCCTCAGAGGAGGAGACTGCTGTTTAGAAAAACAGTGGCTCTTATTCCTAAACTTGCTCTGGGCATGCAGCTGAATGTGCAAAGTCCCGAGCAACAAAAGCAGGGACTGCTAGTTGCAGAGCCATATTCATGTGGGAAAAACTGAGGGAGTGAAAATGGGTCCCTAACTGCTGGCATGAAAGTACATGAAAAAAAGTTTTGAAAAGAAATCTGTATACGTAAATTGTTTTCGAGTCCTTGCTATAAATCTGCCTATTTGGGAGTCTGTAAGGATTGGTGGTGGGAACGGTGCGTGAATTTGGTTGCTCTTGTAAGCAGAATTCTTGATTTTTTAGAAACTTTTCAAAAAATACTTTGATCACTTACAGAAATATTTTCTCACTGTGAGGAGCACAGCAGCAATGCAGAGACTTAGGTAACATGGCATTCTTTTTTACCGCCTTAGTTGAATTGGCACCTCTAGGCAATAACAGCCTGATGGGATGTGACGGATGGAGCTGTCATAAAACAGTAAACCATGGGGGTGTTACTCCCTGTGGTCCCGATGTATGCCAAATCCCCCTGCTCCGCCCATCAGTTAACCAGCTAACAGCTTAGCTCTGCAGTCTGGGATATGGTCACGGTCTACTGGGGCCAGACAGGTTGAGCTCGGCCTTTTTGCAGGAGGTCATGGCCTGATTTAGGCCTCTCCTGGCATCAAGAGTGAAGGTGATGGCTAAAGCAGCTCTGCAGTATCTGGCACATATTCCTGGGTGCTGAAGACAGAAGAATCTACTGTTTGGTCTCAGTTTATCTCTGTGCAGCTTCCTGAAACCTTTAGCTTGTCTCCTGGTTGAGCTAAATCTCTCAAACACTACTGTCCTCCTGATTTGCTTGATGCTGCATCTTCTCCTCTTGTGTATCTCTCTGGTTGGGTACTGACTTGCTTCATTTCTTCTCAGCTGATGCTTGTAAGCTTTTTGGTTTCCTCGGGAGCATTTGTCCATACTGAGATATGACGTGGAGGGAGTATCCCATTATGCTATTGCTCAATCAGGTAGTGTTCAGGCATGAAATGCCAACAACTGCAGATTTGTAACCATTTTTATGCCTTTGACTGAAAATATTTGGGAGTGGAGAAACTGAGGAATGCAGTTAAGTTGAAAATATGGCACAGTAAGTTCTCATGCAACATGGAAGAACATTGACTGATTGAAAAGAAAAGAGTGTATCTTTTTGCCTAGTTTTCTCTCTCATAGGGTTTACTTTCTCAGTAATGCAAATCAGATCAGATACATCCATGAGACTATTTACAGCTTTCAGCTCAAATTGGAAGGGCAGCAGGTAAGAGCTGGTATATTTATTTTCTATTTAACTCTCAGGAGCAAGTCGCAAACCTGGGACCTATCACGATTGACATAGCGAGTCATTAGATAATTACATGGAAACCCTTTTTATTGAAACATCTGTGTTAAAATGTGCATGCTAAACAGAATTTTAATAGGCTAGGAGTCTGACTCCCTAAGCTTTAATTTGGTAGCAGAGAAACTTCAAGCATTTTCAGCATTATTTCAAAAACACTTTAAACAGATCCCATTATAGGGTGAGATTTTTGGAGAAATACTTTATTTTGCTTTGGCATCAAAGCAAATGTTTCATAAAACTCTTATTATGACATAAAGTGTATGCACAGTTTCAAGCTATAATGTCTGTGAGTTCTCTTCAGTTTCAGCCTTCCCCTCCAGTTCCCTCTTCACCTTTCTGCCAGGTCACCAGCTCTTTCCTTTCACTCTAGTTCCTTTACTGTATTTTATTCTTTTCCACTGGCTGAAGAGGGATCAAGCCTCTGTGTTGTTATTTTGATGCTTCACCAGGCATTACCCTTCCAGGTTTCTTAGTCAGCGAAGTCCCAGCCTGCAGGCCTTGGGTCTTAGCCCAGTCCTGTATCCCAGGAAGCCCTCGTCTCTTGGACTATGCTGACATTAGCAAATGAGTACAGCCCACAAGAGCAGATCTGCAGAGGACAGCAGCTGGTGTGCAGCTGGTGGTTGACATCCACTTTGTACACATTTTAGGAGATTTTGCTTTGGGCATGTTCTGGTCTGGGCCTGTGGTGACCAGCTGGAGCACACCTTTCAGTTTAAGTTCATCTGAAGAGAGTCCAGTGTGGATGTCCTGAGACTGCTCACTGGTGGAAACCTAAACACAGGGATTTGTAGAGGTAGAAGCGTAGTCTGAACTAAAAGACTAACATAGGTGCCCCCTTACTCTTCCCTGGCTCTTTATTTCAATCTCTGTCCTTTCCATTATCCCTTTGCCTGGTCAAGGGAGGCTTTTTCTATCTCCCTAGTTTATTTCTATTTAGTTTCTATCTCTCTAGTTTATTTGTGCTTAATAAGGGTCTCCCTTCCTGACATGAACTTTCCTGGCATATGCTTCCTTCTCCCTGCTGCCTGAGTTCCCACAGGAAGAGGAGGAGATGCTCTTCCAGCTTGGCACTGGCCAGGAAAGTCCCATACACCAAACCCTGGAGCACTTGACAGCATATACATAATTTCTTCCCATGAAGAAGACTGTATTTCTATTCCTTCTTCAAAAATCATCAAGGATATCAAATGTCTTGACAAAGTAGGTATTAAAAAAATTAGTTGTGAGAAATAATATTCTTTCATTAATCTTAAATTTAGCCTGGTTTTTGGGGGGAGGGTGGGGTTTTTTGTGTTTTGTTTGTTTGTTTGTTTGTTTTTGTTTTTGTTTTAACCTAAATAAGGAAAATTTAGTCTTGAGCTCTAGGAGTCCAGCCACAGTATGAACTCTGAATGTGCAATCCTATGATAGGAAATAGCAAACATCCCTAAATTTAGGTATCACTACTCTTTCTTGTGATACTGCATCCTAGCAATTATCCACATGGCATAGGTCTAGAGCTGCAGTTGATCATATTTTTATTAATGTTTATGCAGCAATATAAATATGTATTTTTTCTAGCAAGTCAAGACATATAACCTTCTCTCTCTTGTAAATCTGTCAAAAGTCCTCATGAGACCTAGACTCACAAGGCTCCAAGTCTAAGGTGCTTATAGTAAAAGCTTCTTCATGAAAATAACTTGACTGACTAACTCTACTGCTATCTGTGGTATTACTTGTACAAAGGAGAATATTAGAATGGTTTCGTACATTGGTAATTGATGTAGGTGTCTGTATGAAGTACCTTTATCTATTAACTTCCCTTTCTTGTTTTCTTTTTCTCTTTCTTTCTGTGTTATTTGTTTGTGTTTTGGTTTTGTTTTTTTCCCCTCTAAAGGAATACATACATAAAGTTTTCCAAGGCTATAAATCTAGGATTTTTTTTCTTCTCTCACTTTGAAATAAATGCATGATTAAATGTTGCCTCTGCTAGTGTTTGCCCAATAGAGTAAACCTTCCCATTAGGGCATTCTTCTAGCCAGGATCTAAATAGGTCTTTTAGATGTATAAAATCTCAAGCATCCCATAATATCTATTTATTTTTTGCATATTTGCATATTAGATGTAAATAGCAATAGATGGAGAGTGTAATAACCACATGAAAATAGGGAAAAAGGTATAAAATTACACGTCACAAGAAGAGTAATTATAAAATTACATGTCACAAGAAGAGTCAAGGGTCTTTGGAAATTGCATCTTGTGTGAAAGTTACAACATCATCATTCTTTCTGGGTGACAGTCATATTCGGTTATCTTGCTTTTCAGAACAACTGTTGAAATCTTTTGATGCATGCCATATAACAATTTTCTTCATATTTCTTTGACTTTAGTTTCCTGGCCACATACTGTAGATTTGTGAAACAAAGCTCTCAAACCTTGAAAAGAAATTTCTTCTTTTTTCTTTTGATTCTGCTTGTGGGAATGGAAGATTTATACGTGTTGAAGAAACATAGTCTGAAACAGCCATTAAATAAAATTCACAAAGTGGCATCACTATTTAAAACCTGTAGGTATTATTTTTATAGAACTAGCCAGTAGCCAAAGAAAATGAAGGGACAAATAATAAGCAAACACTTTTAGATGGAATCCCCTTCTAAATAATACCTCTGACATAAAGAAGAGTTTTATGAATCATTGACTTCATACAGAGATGCAACCATGGGGCAGTGGTACAAACCCTCCAGTTAAAACAGTCTCTGTATAACAGAAACCAATTAGAAATATTAAAACTTATCAGGCCTATATTAGCCATGAGACAATAGCTATCAAGATAGTCATAGCCAAGAAAAATCAAACACTGCCTTCTTATTAATAAGATTTTCTTTAAAACTGTATTGGTTTTCTGTCGTTACATAATTTTCTCCACGGCCAAACAGGCAATAAGAAAGATGGACTCGATCCTTGTCTCGGGGAGTCCCTAGCTGTTGGTGCTAGGTCTTACCGTGGCTTACACACAGACCTAAAATATCAGATTTAATTGCTGGCTGTGTAAACAAGTTATTCCTCCCTGGATGAAATCTCTGGGACACGCAGGACGCATGGGATGCAGCTAGCAGGGGGCACGCACAGCCCGGCAGTGCAGCTGCTCCCCTGCCCACGGCCACCACCGGAGGGTAGGAGAGAGGAAGGTGTTCCCCATGCCATCTCTCCTATTGCAGATGATCTGCCACCTTTACACCATTTTAACGCTATCCAGGCTGTTACCTTTCCCAGTGTCCCTTCCCCTGATCTCACGTTGCCAGTTTCAGCATCTCGGATGCCAAATGGTCTGTGGAAGGAAAGCACCAAGTCTGGTCCACCACTGTTTGTGCACTGGCTTGTGGAAACATTTCATTTTATCTTGTCTGGTGGTAGAGGCCATGCTTGCCATAGCCAGGTTCATCTGAAATGAAAATCTCTGAGAGTTACCTCATGCCTCAGTGCTTCTTCTTTGTTCAACACAGTCTTACACCCCCCCCCCCGCCCCAACATTTATTGTTCTATATGCTTATCCATTATAAATGTTGTCCCTTAATAATTCTCTGGGACAAAAATCAGTGGTGCCTAGGTGATTTACTCTACTGAAGTTTTCAGTGAGAACTAGTAGGAGTATGTGAAATAAGTGCGGAAAGATGTGGTGGTCCAAGCTGCTCATTCCCTTGGCATCCCTGTTGGGCCCAGGCTGTCTACCTCTCAGCAGATGTCTTCCTCTGCATGCTCATACAGTATAAAATCAAGCAGGACTTGGGTCTAAAGTACCTTTATTAGTGTTAAATTGGATCATTTAAACTGTTAGCTTAACATACTTAATTTGGCATTTGTGTTTTCCTAAGAGCATGGGTTTGGTTTAATTTATTTCATTTCATCCTGTACCCAGCTGTCTGTAGTTTTACTATCAATTTCTGTACTTTTGTGGTGACTTAGATAAATATTACTGAATTATGAAGATTTTATAAAAGCCAAACAGGTAATGCCATTAACCTCAGCCAGTCAAAAATAATCCTATTAATTTCCAGTCAAATTGCCACATGATGAATGTGCAAACTCACAAAAATTAACCATTTCACTGCAGATCAGTAAATCATGTACTGAATATTTTTTTTTTATCCATTTCTGTAACAGCATGTCACCACAGAGCTGTCAACAGCCAGTGGATAGTGATACAAGTATGTTCTGGTCTGAGGTCCACCTTGAGGACACTGGTGGTTTTTAACACCAGCAACTACCTGCATAAATACACAGTCACATATGTACTGCTTCCCTCTGGCCATAGGAATGGCTTTTCCAAAGACCTCAAAGGCCAATGAAATAAGAATTGAATTTTTTATCCTGTTTCATTTGCCTCAATGGACAATTGTTTTTCTACACTTCGCATCATTTATTTTCTGAAAAATACAAGGCTTAGACTGATCAAGCTATACCTGCTCTTCTCAAGACTCTAGTAAAGCTATTGGATTAGGAAATTGAATCAGTACAAAGAATTTCCATATGGAGATTTCTATTAATAACTTCGTATTTTTATTAAAGCGGGGTAACTCTTAAAGCCTCAGAAATATTGATGAGCTGAAGAGCTGAAAAAGAAGTTGGTTGTCTGGCAATTTCTGCTTTGCAGAGGTTTTCTAGGGGCTTGCTTCATTCTCTCTCTGGCTGAGTTCTGGCTGATTAATCCTGGATCATGGGAGCTACACTGTACGATGGCTGGATCCAGCTGGTGCCTGTCAGAGCCTCTGAATGATACAGTCCCATACAAATTTGGCAAGTTTTGTTTCTTTAAGGCTCTCTTAGGGCTTAACATTTCTTAGCATAATTGGGAAGAATCACAGCTGATATTCATAATGGAGCATTTGTCACTCCAAGCCCCCAAATCCCTGGATGATAGCTCAATGCATCAAGTGACCTTCATCTCTGGATGAAAAATGTGAAATAATTAGCCTGAAGAGAGGTATGGCTGAAAAATGTTCCAAATGCTCCAAATTTCCAACCTGGGCAATTAGTTCCTCTTTTTGCCAGGAGTCCACACCTGGGTAGTTCCCAATGTGAAAAGTCTGTGAAAAGCTCTCAGATCTAGGTCTGGACCTCAGTATGGGCTTCTCACATTCTCCCTCCCCCCTCAGTGAACTCTCCTCTCCTCCTTGCCCCAGGACATACTCACGCAGAAGCAGCTGATACAGAGGGGGTGAAAAGCTGTGATTTCAGGCAGCTGTTCCTGCTCTCTTCAGCTTTTTTTCACTCTGTTCCTAGCAATAAGCAGCACAGTCCTGAGTTTTGTCAGGACTGTCTACATCTCCATCATCTCTGAAGAAATAGAGGAACATGGGGGAAATACCTGGCAAAATAAATATATTGGGGAAGGGAACAAGAGAAATGCCAGCAAGAAAATAAATGTACAAGGGAGGAGATCGGGGAAGAAGAATGAAAGCAGGAAAGAGGATAAAAACAGACATAAAGAATAAAAAAAAAAAAAGAGGGGAAAAAACACACAAAAGGAGAAATGTGGGCACATGCTGAGGAGGGGTATGAGCCACCGAGGAATTTTTTATTACACTACTAAGGGACTTCAGTAGAGAAAAAAAACATGGGAAATACTGACTCAGGACTCTCTCCTCCCCTAAGCTGTTTATGACACTGATCATGACAATGCCCAGATTGTTTCTTACAGTCTTTTCCAGTAAGAATATATACATTTTTTTTTTGTCTCTACTATACCTCTATCTTATGTGTCTTTTATTATTATTCTTGTGGTAAGTACTGTTAGTTGAAGACACTGCTATGTTTTCCTTACAAATGTGTTTTTTGTCTCCCTCTGATTCCTATTAAAATGCCAAAGTGTAGCTACTATTATTAGTGGAGAAATGTGGCATTTGGTTAACTGCTAGCAGTAAAGCAGCAAAATCTGCTTGAGAGTTGTGCGTGCAGAATGAACACACAAGGCCTCTAAAATTTCTCTCTAGGATGTGAGTTACAAGGAATAAAGCTTAGTTTCAATATATTTAAGTAGACAAGGATAGCATAGTACTTTCGAGGTACAATACTATCCATTTAAAGTATACCAACCAGCCTGTTAAATAAATCCTTTCTTTTAGTACACAGAGGTAAATGTACAAAACTCTGCAAACCCCCTTCTCTTTTCACAGCCTATAAATCACGTGCAATATCTCTGCATTATATAGCCTCCATCATGGCCACAATCATGTTATTGGAGCCTAGCCTCAGTGTAATCATTATCCAGCATCCATCTTATCTTTCACTGTGCTGGAAAAACTCCACACACTTAAATTCAGAAATGATTTTATCCATAGAGAAATGAGTAGCTCCAAGAAATGTCACTGTTCCCAGCCATTCTTCTTGCATTTAACCTACACAGTTCTTCCTTTTCTGGGGCATATAAAATACTTGTTTTCCTTACAGCAGATACGAGTCAAAAATAAATCTAAATGTGCTTTGTCGGTTCAGCTGGGAAAACCCTGGCACTCAGGGTAAGCTACACATACTCGCTGAGGTCACCTTTTGTCTCCATCCTCTGCCGATTCATTTTGGAGATGTCAGAGCAGGATGGCTGAGCCTGCGCCTTCACCTGCTGGGCTGGTGTGTCTGACTGCTGAGGCAGAGAGCTCTCCCGGGCTGCCCAGCGGCGGCAAGACCTGCCAAGAGCATCCCCTCCGTGCACTTTCCTAAAGGTTTGTCCTCAGCCTGTATGACTCCAGGCAGCTGGCCACATGGGAATCCACATTCCCATCCAACAATGCGGTCCGATGTTGTCTGTCTCTCACTGAATTTATCTCCCTGTTGCCCTAATTTCCAAACAGGTGCTTTCACTCTCTAATTCTGCATGGTGGCCCTAAATGGAGTCTCCAGTTTTCTTTCCTCTTTTCCTCCAGGGACCATGCCTTCTTTCCAAAATCTCTATTTGGTTTGGGGGATATATTTCCATCTGGGGTTAACTACATTTTGCTATTTCTGTAGATATATTTATGACATATGGCAAATGAAAGGGGGAAGTATATGTTAAATCTGTTACTATCTTGTCTGGACTCTAGAGATTTCTTTTCTGTTGAACCCTTGCCAGAAAGGTATATAAACACGGCTGCATAAGGAACCAATGGACCTCTAAAACTGAGAAGCAGATTTGTTCATAACATGCAAAAGTGGTGGGAAGGGGACACAACCAGGTTCTTAAGGCGCTAAGCTGTCAACTGACAAAAATCCCCATCATTTCATTGCCTTCTGATTTGCATCGAAGTTCAACATCTTATTTTTGGATTTATTTCAAGAACGATGTAAGCATTTTGATTTACTTATTTTTCTGCTTCAGTTAATTTAACCTTAATAAACTTTTTGGCTATTGCCAGGTTCCTAGTTTTATACGTAGAATATGTGTACTTTACTCCTCACAGATTTATAAGTATTTTGAAACTCACATTCTCACAACAAGAGGATAAAATCTGTCTGTTATCTGTCTAATGCCATAGGAACTGTCGGTGGCTTAATTAAATCTTAAGGCTCCTGATAAAACTGTGGAAAAGTGTAAGGGCCTGACTTCTTGTAGAAGCTCTCGGCAAACGAGAGCTGACTCGGAGGAAGTGCACAGCATCAGAAAGGGATAGCATAACACTGTCTCTCCCTAGAGCTTCAACCAAGCTCATTTATTGCCTACTTTATGTACTGGTGGTTTTGCTTTTGCTATAGCTTTCAGGGCCCCTGCCTGGCTTCAGGCTTCCCATTGCTCCAAGCCCCAAGCAAACCTCCAGGCATACGTGCCCAATCTAAAGAGACAAGGTTGGGAAGAACTGCTGTTACACTCAAGTTGGAAATACAAGACAAGGGAAAGTAAATCTGTTGTTTAAGGTATTATTTGGCTCTTAGTTTTACCTGGGGTGAAATATGAAGTCTAGAGCAGAGAAGGAAGATGAACCTTAACCTTCCATTCAAGTGCATTTAACCATAAAACTGTCATTTGTCATAGCATGCATGATGAATGCACAAATACAACCACTTTCCACATTGCTCCTCGTGGAGGATTTTACAGTCATGACACTGTACAGGGATCAACTGGCTTGATTTAGTTCCCTACGTCTGCCGTACAGCCTCCCCAACACTGTGAGGAACCAGCCCTCAAGGCTGACATGCCCCTTCTGAGACATCGTAAAAATGCACATATTTGTGTTTGGAGAGGTTTGTGGTGGGAGGATGCCAGGGCCAGTGAGACAGATAAAGATTTTTAAACTGCTTTCTGAAAGCTGCTTCTGGGAAGCCTTTCTCTGCAGTATTCAAAAGCTTTCTTAAGAAATTATACAATCAACATTGGCTGAAATTAAGAAATTAAATTAAAGCATATGCAATATTAAAAAAGCGAAAGCCCAAAACAAAACAGTTGCCTAAAGAGGGAGTTGTGCCTCTAAGCTTTGTGTGTTTCAGATGATAGACTGAACACAACTCATACCAAATGTCTCAAAATAGTTGGAACCTCAAGGGATCCGTAGACTTTAGTGAAAAACTGTCATGTTATTCCTGTAACCTACATCCTTCTTGCCTTTATCCCAACACTAATGTGATGTTCTGAACTTCCTGGAGACAATTAAAAAAATTCCACTAACTTCAGTGGGCCCAATAGCTGAGTTCCTGTTGCATATCCTCATTTGTTTTACATGCCCACTATTCAGATGGAGGGTGCTTCACAGCGGGCTCCTTCCAGGATCCTGCCCGTCCGTGCAATTGAGCCCATGCAGCATCCCTCCTCACAGCCGACTGCGCTTGCTCTGAAACGAGGAGGCAGCCGTGCCACCCTCCTGCGCCTGAGCCAGCTGGCCGCAGGGGATGGGGCACAGGGGAGGTGGAGAGACCCGATGGCTGAGGAGCACTGCCAGAAGAGAGCAGCTGTAGATGAATCAGATCTTGAGTTAGCAGCTCTGTTAAGTATTTGCTTTACCCTGTAAATAGACACAGTTACCCAAAGGGTCACTGGTGATTGCTGTCCTTATGACTGTGAGTGATGTGATGAGATATATGCAATGCTAATACTTTTGCAGCATTAAAAATAAGGATGGAAATCCACTTTTTTTTTTTTTTTCCTCAAAAGCATAGATATGAACCAGGAGTGCTGGGTTAATTTGTTAAAGCTTCCAAGAAACTGTAATTAAAGGAGCAAACATCCAGTCACTTGAGATTGGTACCATGCGGGCATTTTGGATTTAATTCTGCTGGTCCGTTTAGTTCTAGTGACCTATTTCTTATATGTTCAATGGCATTTTCTTTCAGATTCTATAGTTTAACACCTTACTACCTCACATTAGTATTCAAAGCTTTTTACATTATCTTATTATAGCTTCAAAAAAGGCAAATTATTCAGTACGTCAAAGGAAATAGCTTCCATCCACTGCAACCTTGGGCTGAAAGCAAAGGTTTGTAATCTGTCCTCAACATTATTAAAAAACATAAGGCATGAGCCTTCATGCAGCTCAAATACATTTCCTTACATAGTGACGTACCATGTCCGATACCAATAGAATGAACTTGATATGACTTTCTATTCAGTGCACTCAGCACACTGAATATTATTTAATTCTCCAATGCTGTGTGATTGAACACACTGATCATGGAAACAGAATACTTGCTCAGCCTTGCACAGCCTTGCACTCCTTTCCTTTGCTCTCTCTTGTTTGTTTTGTTTTGTTTTGTTTTTCCCCTCCCACCTCTGAGGGTTGAACACTGCTTTCCCATGACCAAGAAGAATTTAATTCTCAGCCCTGTCCTTGGGACCTGCATTGCCCAGCCCTGCCTTGACAATAGTTCAGCAAATGTCTCATCCTATGCAGCAGCCACCCCACTCTCTGTACATATAAGCTTACACGCATATGTATGTACAGAAATGTAAAAAAACCTGATAGTTTTAATCCATCTGCAATTTCTGGTTTGCACTGTCCCCAAGGGACTTCTGTGGTGGTCGCAAGAGGGGTCTCGTGTCGCTGCTTGGTGACATCCAAGTCTTGCCAGTTGGCTCCCAGGGGTATATGACTTACTACCATTAAGTTTTTGATATGAATTACATAGAGCTAGGAATTTGGGACACTGGTGCCTAGAGACTTAGAACAGATATTCAAGAATTAGGAAAAACAAGTGATTTTATGTAATTGAGGTAGAAGGTAGTATTGAGGTTAACAAGGGAAATAATATAGTGTTTTCTGTTCAAGCACAAAGGTCTTATTTCTCAAACGAATCCAAGCTATCAGTTTTTCTGCAGAAAATCTCCAACTGTGTACATCTGTTTCTAAGACAATATCTGTGCCTGACAGCATTGGTTTTAACAGTTACAGCTGGCCTAGAGAAACATGAGAAACAGAAAATTTACGGGGTATCAGTGCCCATGTCTGCTTCAGGTGCTGTGATCAGAAAGTTGTTTTGTATTGGAGGATAAAATTTCTGCATTCTCTGACACGTCTTCTACAGATTAAAGGAAAGATAACCTGTCCAATCATCACTATACGCTCAAAAGCATAGATGGAAAAATCCATGCGTATCAGTTCTGAAAGTCTCAAGGAAATTTGCAGAGGAAACAAATGACCCACAGCAAAAATGGATAATACTTCATAAAATTGGTACCTGGGAGCCATGTGGCTAAACTAGCAGTAAAAATGACCCATTCTTTTCAACATGAAATTAGTTCTCTGCTGAAGTATAGAAAAGAGATTTTTAGGCTGTTTTACCACCTGCTCCTCATCCCTGGGATCTGTGTATTCAGTTTTGAATTATGAGGGAAAGCAGGGGCAATCAGATGAATTTTAAATGGCATATATCAAGATCGTAGTGGTTTGGTCTTTTCTTCCAGGCTATATATTTTTTTTCAATCCCATTTTTGTGCGATAGCAAAATTTTAACTGCTTGCAAAGCCAGAGAATTTTTGGTTACTTCTCTTCCAATGTTTTATCACTGCTCCTCTGTCAAGCAACTTTTTTGCTAGAAAGTGAGCTATTTGATATACAGTGAGGCTAGCCAACAGATAATTTGACCACAGGTCAGATCAACTGTTACAGTATCTTTTGTCTTATTTATGTTAATAACTTGTATGTTTGTGTACATATGTGCATATGAGTGTATTTAATACTCCCAGGAAATGTCAATCTAACTCTCCTGTCATCAGACATGTTGTGCAGCAGTGGCGTAATTTTGCTATTGCTCTTCAATATGTGAAACAGAGTATGCTGGACACATTATAAGGCCATTCTAAAAATACAAATAATTTTTTTGGCAAGTTAAAAAAAAGATAAATTGTCTTACCCTAATGGAAAGCCAGGAATCTAGGTGTGCAATTTGCCCTCAGAACTTCTATCAAATGTCTAAATACCTCACAGAATCATGCTTCTGTTAGCCTGAAAAGAGACAGTATAATTAAAAAGCACAAATAACTTGCCTGTTAATAATCCTTACCTGTCTTGCTCGCTCATCTTTACTTTAACCCTAGTAAAATTTTGCTTCTGTTTCACCATGTGGAAAAAAGCTGTCTTGGTCCTACAAAAGCAATACTGTGTTGACAATTAATTATACAATTCACTCCAATTAGGTCAGTGAATTGCTCGCTTTAGTCACTATGCACTAAGGGGATCAAAGTCTACTTGACAGTGCCCACCAGGAGACAAAAATAGGAAAGGTCTGGAGTCAAAGCATTACATATGGGGTCCAATCTCTCCATACAGGGGGAAAAAAAAATGCAGTTATGTGTACTGTGAGTATACTTTCCGCTTTATAGCTGAGAAATTAGATGTGCAGTTTTTAAGGAGAGGCCTTACTCTTTCTGGACCCAAGCATCTACTACTGATGGTTAAAAGGAGGATAAAAATGGAGATGAAAAAGGCAACAGAAATCAACAGAAAACCCTGTTTCTCGGCATGTAATTAAATTAGATGACTTCAAGTTATACAACTGATATTTTTAGACAATCTGGGAAATTTGGATATAATTAATATAAGGAATCAATCAGTGGCAAACACTACTGGTCTTTGGAGCTAAAATTAGGTGCAGCTTCTTTAGAGAAATCTTTGGGAAAAAATTACTATTGAAAATTCTGCTGAATTTTTTTTTCTTCTAGAACTTTTTCTCTTTTTCTGTTTATTACTATACCTTTCTTGTTCCATATTCTTGACTAAAAGTTTATCTATCTTTTCAATTGTCAACTCAAATTATCTGTCAGGAGTAAATATAATTCTTTAGGACTTGTGAATACAGATGTCTAATGAATCGGAAGAACAGAGTCTTTATATAGACTTAGTTTTAATTATGATGTCACTGTGTGTTTTACCAGAAACTCATTTTTCTCACAGTAATGCTGTTTTTCATGTTCCTCATTAAAAACACCCTGATGGCTAAAAATTTCTCTCCCAATCAAGAGGTCAGGAAACTGAGAGAGCAAGAATGAAGAGCTCCTGCCCTGAAGATGCCTCTGTAGGTACTAAAAATACAGCAGTCCTCTGGGGTATTTTGTGGCAAACATCTGCTTTTGAACCTTCTTATTGAACGTTCTTGTGTAACTCCAAACTAAATGTTATTTGAAACAACAACAAAAAAAATCTATTTTTAAGAGATGTTGTTTTGACTTTTCATCTTTCCATATCAAGAGAATGTCAACTGTGTGACAGAAATGCAAGTCCAGGGTGGAGAAATATAGACAATTTATAGAAATGTCTTTTCTGAAGAATACAGCCTTTTGTGTTACTCTTTTTTTGTTTCGTGAAAATTGTGATATAAACAAAGTGTTTAAGAGACTCCCTTTGCTAGTGAGTAATTATATCATGGACTTTTATCTTTAAAAAGAGAAAAGCCTTAAAAACATCCAATTCTAAAATTCTATCTTTGAACAAGTTTAGAATTCTACCTATCTTTGAATCTTTAAATAAATAATCTCAGTCTTCTCTCTTTTTACTTTTTTAATACATGCAAGACCTAAATATATATGCTATTCTTTCAGTCTCTGTGAATAAATGTATGATACTTTTCACACATATCTTAAAGCAAAATTGTTATGGACACTGACCATTGCACTGTTCCTCGTATACATCTGGGTCTGAAATTATTGTTATTCAATTACTGTAGGGAGCGATGTTTTACTTGAAAAATGGTTAAATACCAGAATGTTAAACTATGTTCAAAAAGAATAAATTCTAGTCTGTTTGTTTAGACAGTTGTGCTTCTGGATGGATTCTTGGCATGGGTAGGGGGTTTACCAAGGTGTGAGTTACTGCCCAAGAAGTGTGGATTTTGATCTCGTAGTTCTGGATGTGCTCCAAATGTTAATGTGTTTGATCAGAGGGATGAGATATTACTTATAGGGGAGAGCTAAGTGTAGAGAAGTTTCAGGATTAATGAAATACGCTCATTTATTTCATGGGTGTATAATTCCTGAGTATCATCTGAGAGAAAAAATGAGTTTATATGATAAAACAGAGCAATTTGGATTTTCACAATTATGGCAAAGGATTCTTTTACAGTCTTTTCACAAGCAGCTGGGTTTAGTTCTGGCACAGCCCTGGTTGTTAGCTTGCAAAGATCTTGTCCTTGTGGAGTTTGTTCCATGCTTTTTGTGGATGGTTGTGGTCTCACACACCCTGTGGTTCTTCTGGGTTTCTCCTTTTCCAGAAGATCCAGTGTGCACTTTTTCCTGTGTACTAGCACTGGCTACAAAAACAGAGCAATATGTGTAGTTGATGCCCTTGGTTTGACTCAGAGCTTCTCATTCACGCAAACAGCCTGTTCCAGCTTCCTCAGACTGACACGGGAGTTAGTTAGCTAAATAAGACCAAAGTCCCATAGGTCCATTTCAGGACCTGAATCAAATCTAATTTACTCTTTTATTGATCTCCACTGGGTATAATTATCTTTAAAAGCCAGGTCCCTATTTTGGATATAAAAAACTCATCCTTCATAGTTTTTCAGTCTTTGCTTCTGCTTCTTTATCACCATTTATCTTTATCAGTTTCTATGGCATTATGTCCAGAACAGTGCACAACAGAGGAACACATCTAGTCTGTGACGAAGGAGTGAATATGATCATGCAGGGATGCCTAAATTAGTAATTTACAAAATAATTTGTTCACTCTCAGCATTTCTCACTTTTAATGTAATATTTTGAAGATATTCTTTTAAATACTTATTCTAGCCTTCAGAAATATAGTGTTTTCTCTAATAAGGTGAATGTAACTTCTTTCTTTTACATGACACAAAGTACAAGATCCATACTATATATATCTATACATATATATAGACAGATATTTGTCAGAGCAGTGCTTTTTTTGGTTCGTTTGGTTTTGGCTTTTGGTTTTGGCTTTTGGTTTTGGTTTTTTTTTAAATGCAAATTATATTAGGTATCAAAATATTCACCAGAACGAGAAGAATGAAAATGTTATAGTTCTACGAGCAGGATGGTTGTTTGCTCTGGCCTTTTGCCATTAAGATTACAGTGTGCTTTAAGTGCTAATGAATGAGAATTGGAATTTCTAATTGTGATGAGACTTTCATAAAACACTAGGTAAACAGTGAATACTAAAGGAAAAAACAACTGAGAGACAATGTTACATTGCACTTGAAGTGTCCTAAAGGGACAAGTTACTATTATTATTGGGCATATTATATAGTTCTCATCATCTATCCAGCCACCTATTTTCTTTTTCTCAAATGAAAGAAGACTACTTTCTTCAAAATATGAAGAAAAGACTTCTATGGGACCATGACTGTGTAAATGCAAAAGAGAGAAAAGATTCAGCATTTTGCATAGCATGGGTAACTATTCACAGACACCTTTTCTTGAATAAAAGAAATAATATGATGAGATGAATTCATTTGAGGATGGTTTTCACTGATCCCCCAAGAGCTTTCATTAGGGCCTAAATTCAGATTCACACTATGTAACTATGCAAGAAATAAATTATATCCCCTTAAATCTTTGTGCAGACTACCTGGATTAGGGTTCATTGCAGTTAGGGTACGCAGGGTGCACAGATGTACTTTCAACATATAGGGGTAGAGAAAGGGAAGGGAATTTGGAGGAGTATGACAAAGTCGTGGCACTACTTAACTACCAACTCAGTATAACTGGGAGACTTTATTACTCATAGAACATACAGGAAACTACCAAGCTGCTGTAGGAAATCAGGACCAGGAAGGCGAGAGCAAGGGATTTGCACACTTTTGCTTTTGTGCATCTCTGTAGCACTCTTGTCCTAATGCCCTTTAAGCGATTTAAAAGCAGCTAAATGTAGCTTCCGTGCTGCTCTGTACTGAAGGCTGGGCCTCAGCCAGCCCTGGCTGATAATCAGGGGAGGGTAAAGCCCTTAAAAGAGCTGACAAGCTAGGAGGTTAATCTGCAGTTCTTGAAAGGAAAGTGTCCAGTACCAGAGTCCTGCAAAAGACCTGTTAGGACTTCTCGCTTTTTAATCTCTCGTCTGTCTTTTTTCCTCGGGAGATTTTTTTTTTTTTTTAAATGGAGTGACATTTCCCTCAGTCTCTTTGGATCTTGCATTAGTCGTGAGCATGGTCTGCAGCAGAACTGGAAGTATGATTGCATTACGTATTTTACCCAGACCATCCATTGAACAAATCTGCACCAAATTTGATAACATCAAGATAAAGAAACACAGTTCAGCAGAAACATATGTGCGATAATTTTAAATAAAAATCCAGGATGGTCAAATAGAATTAAAATTGAATTTTAGACTATCCAGAAATTAGATGCCTGATTTTTTTACTATAAATAGATCTATCAGACTTTCCAACATTCAGATTAAGCACCAGTGCTAATTGATAGTTGCATGCTGAAAGAATAAGAATTTATTCCAGCTCCTCAACTAGAGACATTAGCAGTCTTTGACAGAAACAGGAAAAGTTTTATTTTTAAGGCCAGGATTGTGAAGGAAGGTGGGGTACATCCAGTGCAGAGGGACCAGTCCTGTATAGGGCTGACAGTAAGCTGAGATAAAGGTTCAGGCAAGAAGCTCAGGGACAGATCGGGCTGGATTCTCAGGGATTAAGACTAAGGCAGAAGCAGGAGATGGGGTTATGGTTTAGACAGCTGTCGTAGTTTAACCCCAGCCAACAACTAATCACCACTCAGCCTCTCGCTCACTAGCCGCCTGTGGGATGGAGGAGAGAATCAGAAGGGTAAAAACTTGTGGGTTGAGATAAAGACAGTTTAATAGGTAAAGCAAAAGCCATGCACACAAGCAAAGAAAACTAAGGAATTCATTCACCACTTCCCATTGGCAGGTGGGTGTTCAGCCATCTCCAGGAAAGCAGGGCTCCATCACGTGTTAATGGTTACTTGGGGAGACAAAATGCAGTAATTCTGAATATCTCCTCCTTCCTTCTGCTTCCCCCAGCTTTATATGCCGAGCATGATGTCATACGGTCTGGAACATCCCTCTGGTCAGTTGGGGTCAGCTGTCCCGGCTGTGTCCCCTCCCAACTCCTTGTGCCCCCCCAGCCTCCTCGCT
>JAVJGG010000094.1:10709420-10743580 GCA_035590195.1 Aviceda cuculoides | reverse complement strand
TTCTATTAAACTGTTCTTATCTCAACCCACGAGTTTTACTTCTTTTTCCTGATTTCCTCCCCCATCCCACTGCGGGGCGGGGGAGCGAGTGAGCGGCTGCGTGGTGCTTAGTTGCTGGCTGGGGTTAAACCACGACACCCAGGTATCGCACATTTGTGTATCTCAGATCTTTCTCAGACAGATGTGTGGAGGAGTATGATCTTTGTGGCCACTGCTGTTGCCATGACTTGAAAGCGTAATTTAATAATGTTGATTCAGTTGGAAGCTTTACTGCCTATATTACACACACACACACGCGCGCGCGCAAAATATTCCATCATTGTCAAGGAAGTAAGAATCCAAAATGTAGATAAATCAATAGCCAATGGAATGGATATTGATTCCTTTCCTCACCTTTGGAATGAATACCTTCTCCTCAGTAACCAGCTATGGAGGAAAAGTCATTGTTCATCTCAGACAAACAAGGCTCAATAAATCTTAATCCTGCTAAAAGATAATTCTGAGAGGAGTCCAGAGATACTACAATTCAGCATCCCTGAAACCAGACATGATATTGCCTTTCTCTTTTACTGTTAGGTCTACTGCTTGGGCTGTATTTTTAATGTCAAATTGTTTAAATGTGGGACTAAATTCTCATTTTAATAGCAAAACCGTTTTCATACATTTGTTCTACTTATTCAGGGGAATTCCACATTTCTTTCATTGAACGTCTGAGTTGGACCTATCACAGCACCTAACTTACTTATGCTGTTCTTGTCAAGGCTGAAATTGAGTTTTAGAGCTTCCAGCAGAATATCCACATGAGGCTGGACCAGAGGTCCATACGGTCTGGTATGGTTACATATCATAAAGTACAGAACAAACATACAGGTACTCGTTCTTAATAGTCTTCCCTTCTCTGACCATTTTCAGGTCAGGGAACTGCCTGAGTCAGTTTGTGCATACAGAAACCCTCAAAGGACCTCCCTTCTGTTAGTCCTGACTTGTCCCTGACCCCTGCAAACTTCTTGAGACTGCTGAGAGCAGACACAAACTATTTAAGACTACAACTTGGTATTAAATACAAACCAAAGCAAAAAAGCAAGGACAATGGAAAGTATATTTGAAATTTTAAGTTGTGGATCTCATTAAACTCAGAAAAAAAAAAAGCCAGACGAAATGCAGAAGTCTCTTTGTGCTTACCTAACCTCCTGTTGGGTACTCTTCTGTCTCAGCTGGGGTGAGAAGACGACTGCTGTCAGATACAGCTGCACATCCATGGCCTCCGTCTGACAGCCACCAGAGCCCTGGCAGCCAGAGAGCCTCTGCACCCGTGTGCTGAGAGAGGAGGCATCAGGGGCTGCACAGCTGGGGTTGCTGCAGACTTATAGAGGGCACTGGGGCCAGTGTTTCTCCAGTGCTGGTGTTGTGTGACCCTGTAAAGCAGTAGTGCAGCAGGTCAACAGATCAGCTACACAGACATCGAAGTAACAAGCCCACTTCCAAGTTTTAGCTCAGCCCCCCCGCAATGACCCAAGTCCTCAGCCTTATTCACATATCACCTGAGCTGCTGAGGACCGAGGCCCCTCTCAGGAGTTTGAGGGTCTGCAATCTGACTGCAACCAGGTGCTTAAACCTGGAGAAATGTGTCAGTAACTTCCAGACTTGGGCCCCTATTCTAAGTTCATGCTAGAAGTATTTCCTAGGAATATTTTACAACCCTTTTAATATGTATTCATTTTGCACAAATACCTTTTGTATTTGCTTCCCAGGAATATTTATGCAGCTGACTTTTGCTGTGCAAAATTTGCATGGAAAGGTATTTTAAATTGTTCTCTGGACTACTCACACTGGCATTACCTTCACACACTCCCCATCAGTGAGCAGAAATGGCATGAGGTGCCTTTTGGGATCAGCTGCTGCTCACTGTCGAGCTGGGAGCCTCATCCAGTAGCAGCAGTTTCTCCTCAAACGCACATTAAGTCTGTTCTTACTGCCTCCACGTTCCCAGGCAGATAGCATCCAAGTCTACCTTTCTGGCTAGTGCATTGGCTGATGCAATGGCAAAGAAATGGCATTCAAAACAAGTGCAGTTGGACATATCTTGGGTTTTGTGGTTGGGTGTGTTAGGAGGTCCCTAAAATAAGGCTCTTATTTAAAGCTTTCTTTTGTACCTGCTTTAAGACATTTGCAGTGTGAGACCATTTAAATTATATATTAGATTGACACAGAGATAAATCTGTGTCTAGTAATCTACAGTAATTTTTTTCCTGCTGCTACTCAGTCTTTGTTATTCTGGCAAAGTGTTTCCTAGTGGGCAATTAGGGAATGACCTCTGTGTGGAAGAAATTACTTTTTCTCCAAGAAAACTATCGATCAGTATACCCGTAGAGCCTGATGACATTTCTCTTCTTCTGTGTACATCTTCTTATTTGTATATGTATGTATGATATTTGTATATTTTTATAAATACCTAAGAATAATTAATAATGTGATCTATTTGTGTTTATATATTTATTTTAAATATATATATTTTAGACATACAGGTCAACATCTGTATTCTATAAAAATAGATTTACTCGTATAATTTAAAATTATATAGAGATGACATAATTCCATCTAATATACGTAGGGATTTTCCTCTTATCCACCTAAACTTCCTTTCTTCTATTTCCTCATAAGTCTCTGTCACCTATGACTCTAGGTGGCCAAAAAAAATTTGTGATTAACATATTAAGTCTCCGTTGGACTATATTTTTAATTCTTTATACATACACACATACATATAATAGTATATGTTATATGTGTATATAATATACTGTATATACTATACATAATGTATATATATAAAATAATGTGTTACAATGTAATATAGTGTAATGTATGGTATAATATAAGACATTAGAATATAATATGCGATATGTCATGTAACACCATATAAAATATACAGCTTACAACATATAACATATATAACATAGCTGGTAACATGTAACATGTAATATAATATATGATATATAATGTATAGTCAGTTTAAGCTTTACTATTGCTGTCACCTACCATAATTAAATCAGGCTTTGATTTTTAGAATCTCACTAAAGAATAACTCTCTGAGAACACGCATGCCATTACTTACTTTGTCTAACAGGAGCTTGTTCTGTCTGATTTATCTCATCCATGGTAAACAGGTACTGTCATTTCACATTCTCTCCCTATTAAAGTTTTTCTGTGACACCAATCATTTCATCTCCATTCTCTGAAGACCTGTTTCTGCCATTCTTATTTTTGAGATGCACTCAGCAGAACACACTATTCAAGATCATAGAATCATAGAATGGTTTGAATTAGAAGGGACCTTAAAGATCACCTAGTTCCAACACTCACCCCCCCACCATGGGCAGGGACACCTTCCACTAGACCAGGTTGCTCAAAGCCCCATCCAACCTGGACTTGAACACTTCCAGGGAGGGGGCATCCACAACCTCTCTGGGCAACCTGTTCCAGTGCCTCGCCACCCTTACAATGAAGAGCTTCTGCCTTACATCTAGCTTAAATCTACCCTTTTGCAGTTTAAAGCCATTACCCCTTGTCCTATCACTACATGCCCTTGTGAAAAGTCCCTCTCCAGCTTTCCTGTAGCCCTCCTTTAGGTTCTGAAGGCTGCTATAATGTCTCCCTGGAGCCTTCTCTTCTCCAGGCTGAACAACCCCAACTCTCTCAGCCTGTCTGCATAGGAGAGGTGCTCTATCCCTCTGACCATCTTTGTGGCCCTCCTCTGGACTCACTCCAACAGGTCCATGTCCTCCTGATGTTGGGGGCCCCAGAGGTGGATGCAGCACTCCAGGTGGGGTCTCACCAGAGAAGAGTAGAGGGGGAGAATCACCTCCTTCGACCTGCTGGTCACACTGCTTTGGATGCAGCCCAGGATACGGTTGGCTTTCTGGGCTGCAAGTGCACATGGCCGGGTCATATTCAGTTTTTAATCCACTAATACCCCCAAGCCTTCTCTGCAGAGCTGCTCTCAATCCATTCTCTGCCCAGCCTGTATTTGTGCTTAGGATTACCCCAATCCACGTGCAGGACCTTGCACCTGGCCTTGCTAAACTTCGCGAGGTTCACATGGGCCCACCTCTCAAGCCTGTCAAGGTCTCTCTGGATGGCATCCCTTCCCTTCAGCGTGTTGACCATACGGACAACACAGCTTGGCGTCATTGGCAACTTGCTGAGGGTGCACTGAACCCCACTGTGCATGTCACCAACAAAGATGTTAAACAATGCCGGTCCCAATACTGACCCCTAAGGAATGCCAGTTGTCACTGGTCTCCACTCAGACATCAAGCCATTGACTGCAACCCTCTAAGTGTGACCATCCAGTCAATTCCTTATCCACTGAGTGATCCATCCATCAAATCTGTGTCTCTCCATTTTAGAGACAAGGTTGTCATGCAGGACAGTGTCAAATGCTTTGCACAAATCCAGGTAGGTGAAATAGTACTGATTTATAAAATGGCATTCTGCTACTTTTTCTATTAATCCATATTCCTTTTTTACCTGTGTTAATATTCTGGTTGCCATCCAACCACTCTTGTACATTGAGCGAAGTTGTTTATGACTACACATCCCCTTCCTCAGTGATCACAGTTAATGCAGACTCCAAATGGGAGGCAGCTGCCTAAGTGTTTCCCGACTGGTGTTGCTTAGGATGAAGCACTGAATATTGGATTGGCCAATACACTGGGGTTGAATTTTTAATTTATTTATTTTTTTAGTGTCCATTTCAGTCCTCTTAAGTGGTGTCTGATTTGAAATAAAGATATTTTTTTAATCTGCATATTTCATGATTTTTGTGGGGTTTACTGTTTTCTAACTTGGTCAAGTAACAGTAGCTTTAATAAAAGACTCCTGTCTCTCATCCTGTGGGCTCCCCATCGGGGTTTACGTGTAAGAAATGCTCTTCCATGCTACAACACCAGCTTGTTCCTCCACTACAAAGAGGTGCTGTGACCGCTAAGGCCTCTGATGCAGTAGGGATGGACCCTGCATGTCTCTGGCACCGAAGCACTGAGGGGTTTCTCTCAGCAGCTCCCAGGCAAAGGCCAAGAGAGCTCACAGTGCTTGGATTAATGGCACACAGAAGGCCAAGGAAGCAATGGCAATAGCTCCAAAGCTGTATTTGCTAACCAGGATGGCAAAATGAAACAAATACTTCTTAGTGAAGTTAATACTGTAGTAACCTTGTCACATATCATATTGCTTCAAGAAATGGACCTCAGGGTTCCCCCTGTCCCCTGCAATGGATGCCAGAAAAAACCTCTCTATGTTCAGCAGTACCAGGGACAGGCTTTGCCCATCCAGTTTCTGCTCATAAACTGACAGACTGACATAGTGTTTTCATAAAGGAAAGCTGCTCATATGGTCCAGTTGTCTACTTTAGTCTCACAACATCCCACTTCGGCTGTGTGATTCAAAGAGGCAACCCTCTGTGTTTTGGAGAATATTTCTCTGCAAATGGGTGTTATGTATATCTAAGTCTATAAGCTGTGAAGGGAAAAGACATTCAAGTAATGGTTAAAAAAGAAAAAAAAAAGAAAAAATAAATCAATCGAGCAAGCACCATTACAGACTCATTTACATACCATAGTGATGCACAGCAGGAAAGTTGCGTGTGGTTTGAACCTAAAAGCTCTTGCAAAAAGTAACAAACACACTGTAGGGCCTTGATTCTGACACCACTTTTAGTTTCTGTGATTTTTACACAGAGCAAATGTTTAGACATTCAGTGCTGAAGGGTTAAGCTACACTTTCAAATCAGGATAAGTATCCTAAATGACCCACTGCTTCCTTATGCAGAGCAGCTGTAGGTTTAGATCACCTGCCAGGGAACACTGGTGAGTAAAAATAAACTTCCATTTTCTGCACTTCAGGCTTGCAGACTTTTTGTTGTTGTTCATTTTAGAGAGGGTTTTTCTGTGGGATGTTTTTGATTGTTTTTTTTTTTTCTTTTGCAGATCACACATTACTGTCAGTAGGAATACTAATGGACATCAACATAAACATCATCTCCAGGGCTGTTCAATGAAACTATCTAAGGCTGATTGTCTTGAAATTAGCTTGACTCATCTGAAAATTGCCAGTGATTAGCTGATTATGGTTTGAATTGAACTCAGATTGCTACAAAAAGCTACAAAAAAGTCAGTCTCAGATATATTCTAGTAAATGATGCCTCAGATGCCTCAGTTGCTGCCAGCACTTGCATTAGGGATGAAGGTCTATTACCACATCACATTGACGGCAGTCATTTTAAAATATATATTCTGCCTGGGGAGAATCTGTCTCCTGGGGAGAATTCTGGCTTTTTACTTTTTAACCTACTCACTAGGTGAAAAAAAAATATTGAGAAGTCACAAATAGTAGAACAGATTAAAATATCCTCCCTACGAGAGAAACTTTTTTCCCCTCTGTAAATACAATTATTATAATTACGGAGTAGTTCAATCCTAGTGTCTTACTAGGAATCATCCCTTCTATACTGATAGTATGTGACATTTAATATCATTTCAAATAAATCAAAGGCTGAAGTGCTAAAAATGCCAATAGATGTCAGGTCTAAAAAAAAAAAAAAAAAAAGCGCAATGTTTTTTCATAATTATAAACCTCTGTGAACACTTCTGGTTTGATTAATTCCTGTGGATTTAAGGACTTTTTGATAAAAACAACAGAAGACCTTATCAATTTCCCTGTCCAAATACAGTTCAGCTTCATGAAAATAAGCAAGTCAAGTCCATCATTTCAAAACTGGTCTCTTTTGAGCTATGTCTCTACATAGTTGACAGTCTGCTCTGCTCTCAAGTGCCTAATTTTTTTTTTCACCCCAGAGGAAAGTCCCTTACAGTCTTTAAATGTGAAAATGTATTTGAGCTCCACTTCTTCTTGCTTTACCAAGCATATTGCACAGGGAGATATTCAAATGATATCTGCAAGTCAGGAGTGATATTTTATTCACATAAAACTGGGCAATGGGATACTGCCATGCCATTTCTTACAGCTATTTGATTTAGAATACTTGCAATCAGTACTTACTTCTTTTTTTGATGCATATTTGTCTTCCCACAGCAAAAAATATTGTTACATGGTATCTCTGGTGATGTGAGAAGATGCTAATGAAGGTCCTGCAATGGAACCACTCATTTGGGATGTAAGGTTTGGGGTAGGGATTAGGAAAACAACAAAGACACTGTCGGACATGTTAGTGGTAGAAGCCATTATGGGACAAACAGATGAACACTAATTGCAAGGACCAGGTGGCAGTCACAGACCTGTAGGACACCTCAGTTGGAAGGGACCCTGGGAGGTCCCCCTGTTCTAAATCCCTCTCTGTGCCAGGCAGCAATGATGATAGACCAGGTTGTTCAGTGCTTGTCAGCCATCACAGGAACCCAAGGACTGGGTGTCTACACACCTGCCTGCCACATACAACACACAGCGTAACGCTGTCCTGGAAGTAGAAACTGGAAAATGGAAGGCTTCACATCAATCTGAATTTTTACCATTTCCAGGCAAGATCCTGAAGAATAGGGTCCAGTATGACATGTGAGTGTCAGTTTTTACAGTAGAGATGAGGGCTACAGGACAGGTTTCAGGGACCATTGCAGGCGTACACTGTCATAAATGACTGGAAAAGTGGCGTAATGGGCAGGGGATGACATCTGCTCACGGTAGTAGCTGTGGTTCTTAAAAGAGAGGAGCACATGTTCAAGACCATAGAAAGAACTGCTGAAACTTAGTGGCTCTCAAATGATTAAAAGAAAATTATTTTTAAGAGGTAAAAAAATAGCAGAGGAAATATTCAGTGACAGAAATGAGCATGGGAGACCCTTCCCACCTCCCTGCAGCTTTTCATATGAAATGATTGTTTCTGTACTGTCTCTAACCACCAAGAAATGCCATACCTACAAGCTAGCATTAAGGCAGCATCAGCACAATGCTAATAGTCAAACAAAAACAACAAGAGAAGAGGAAATCTGATACTAGGAATCTTAGGCCAGGTACGGAGCACAAAGAAAAGCCATCATAGGCATTATATAAATCTCTGGTTTTGCCTGCGTCATGAGTATTACTTGTGGTGCTGAGTTCCTCCCTCTTGTCCGTCTCATAAAAGGGTGTAGAGAAACTAAAGGTAGTGCTAAGGGTGATTGGATATCAACCAGTTTCTCCTGTAAGGACTAAGCAAACAAGACCACTCCAAAGTGTTATGCGGCTAAGTAAGGCTTTGTAGAGGATAATAAAATCTGGGCAAAAGGCGAGGGTGTGCGTCAGGAATACTCATGGTTACCTCCAATACAATGATTAGGAACAATTGAAGGAAATAAGCAGATGGCTGTTACTTTCAAAACAAACAAAAGGAAGTGTTTCTTTTCTCAGTAGGAATTTACACTGAGAAAAAGCTTTGCTTTGGGTGTTAAATGGCTGCAGAGAATCAAAAGCGAACAAGACACAGCTATGGAGGAAAAAATCCAGTGAGGACAAAGAAATTAAAAGATGGCACATGTGGCTCAGAAATTAGCTGCCATATAAATTCTTGATGGGTGGCAGAGTACTCTGGGGACATCAGTCTGCACTTGCCTTGTTCCTAAGCTCATACCCAGGTGTCTACTGGAGATATGATAAAGGGCTATGTTGAGCTAATGCAGCCTGGCCAGTCTCATGCCCTCCTTCAGACCCTCACCGTGGCATAACCAGAAAATGAAAGGGCTTAAAAATATTAAGATTGCTAATACGATTATCTTCTGCTTGGATGGAATCGGTGCTTGATGACACCAGATTTGAGAAAAAATATGTGATGCCTGTGCTGCTAAAAGCACAAGGTGGGCCTCTTAAAAGATACAGTTTATAAAGCATTCATGCTATTTAACACCTAAAACTGAATTCTGACCTTAGTTACGTAGTATATATTCCTTGTCTGTCCACTTGCAAACTAACTATAGCGACGAATTATTTAGGCTTTATGAATAATTTAAATTACCATTAGAATCTCTCCCGTTATATTAAAGAAAATGGGACTGTCCTCTAGTCTTCATATTAAAGAAATAATTTTAAAAATTTTTACACTTTCTTCACATGCTCCCAAAAGTTGCAAAGTCCATGGAAAAAAAAAAAAAAAAAAAGAAGAAAACATAGCTGGACTTTAAACATCTGCCTTTTAAAAAACCCCAAACATTTGCTGTGCTAATTAACACCTAAACAAGAGTCTTGCAACAAAGATGAATCTGACATTCCCAGACCTTTCTGTTCAGCACCATGATGGGAATAAACTGATATTTTATTACTTCTTCATTTCAAATTAATTTTCTTGAGTACAGGGTAGCCTTTGTATCTTAGGATTTTGAAATGGTCTACACAAAGAAACCTACAATTAGAATAACAGATAGATGCATAAAATTCACACCTAGCTCCATAAAAAACAAAGAACGCAATACTAATTTGACTCTCTTCCCCTAGTGACTTTCCTTCATTACCTTATTAAACAGTAGAAAAGTGAAAAACAGACCAAGAAACCACAGGCACCCTGGAAAAAAATTCTAATTTTTATGACGGCTCAAATGACCTGCTATTTTTCTCCCTGATTGAAGTCTGACTCCTTATTTCACCAAGAAGGGAGATGTTGCCATTAGCAGGACTGATGTTTTATCTCAAGGGCCTGGGGAAAGTCTGCAGCTGGTGCTCAAGGGCCTCATCTCCTGCACCTGGCGGGTCTACTGAAATTCCATGAAAGCAGCTCCCGGGCATTTCTTTGTGTGACCATGACACCAGCAGCTAGACCATTTGTCCTGGACTCACCTGTGGGGTGGGAAGAGTTATCGCCCTTAAAAGGGGGTTAATAAACCATTTTGTGCCTGTTGGTGTGCATCAGGTGCTCATGCGTGGGTGCAGGAGGACAACCTGGGCTCTCAGAGGCTTTAGCTGCCTCCAGAAACTCAGCTGCCTAGCCACAACACTGCAAATAAGTCTCCCTGGAAGTGCCTTCCCATGCAGTACTGGGGTGCTGAACTGGCCCTCACAGTGGTGGTGATAGAGCTAAGAAAACAGTGAAGAGTTCAGGTCCCCCCAATACTAGCATCCAACTCCAATTCTGTCAATACCAATTATGATACATTAACAACTAAATCAGGATGGCAGCCATTTAGCAAGCTTAAATATTTAATTTAGGAACAATAGCAGGTCATTTAAATAATTAAATTCAAAGGAACACTCAGACGACTCACAACACCATAATGCTTTCATTTTGTTTGACATCAGTGTGTACATTAACTACATTAACTAACAACTGCAGGTGCTCAAGTTACTGCCCCCCACACCTATGTACAGAAATACATCCAGACCAAAAAGCTGTGCAGTGCTGTGTCCTTTGCTTTGGCCAGGATTTGAGAGAAAAGAAAAAATAAAGGGAAAAAGAAAAGAAAAAAAAAAAAGCAGGCTACTGCTGTTGCTCTGCTGGCTGCTTTTGGAGGACCATCCCTTGTCTTGGCCCTGGGATGCCTCAGCTGGCTGGAGAAGTGGATGCGAAAGTTATTGCTATAAGTCACCTTCAGTCTGTACGTAAAGGCAAAAGGAGTACAGCCTTGGGCACTGCCTGCTGAAGTGGGCAAAGCAGCCTTTGACACTGCTGCCTTACACCGCAGTGCCAAAAGCAAAAATGACTGCTCCTCCAACAGATGCTTGGCAAATGGTGTAAAAGTGTCTAGGAAACATGACGGGCTCAGGGAGTTTCAGTTTGCCAACTCTCAAAAAAAGCTTTTTTATTTTTAAAATCCAAACTAAAATAATTAGTAACCAAAGTCTTTACTGACTTTTAGACTCAAATGGATTTGATACAAATGATATTGATGTCAGCTAAAAAGTATATATAAACATAAACTAATTGTATATGTTAACTATTTCAGCCTAATTACTGTTTCTTAGGTAAATACTTGGTCACAGGTAAATAAAGTTTGGGAACATGTTCCCTTAACTAGGAAGTAAAACACACACACACTAGACTATGTTGGCTGTGCAGAATTTTGTATCTCTGGCATGAGGCTTGGACATGGATGTGGAGCTGAAATGTTAGCTACTTGCAGGTCAGAAGGCAATCTTTTGTGCACTCATTTGAAATATCAGCTTTCAGATCAAATGGTAGCATGAAGCAGCTGTGGACTGCAAGTCTCCTACCGGCAACTAATGACAAGCTAAGCTAAAAGCTGATGAAAGACCGAAGAGGAGTCCTACGATGCCAGTAGCGAAGCAGCCTGCTGCACGGTCAGATGTCAGTCTGTTCACATCACCTACAACTGCTAGCCCATCCAGGCACAAGGACCAGCTTAGCCACTGCTGTCGTGTCCTGCTGACTTTCCCAGTCACCACTGGGAAGACCCCAGTCTGGGCAATCCCTGGCCTACTGAGTCACTCATCTACTGGGTGCCACCCTTGCTACACGTGGGTGACAACTGGGGATCATGGCACCTCAAGAGGTTCCTGCCTCAGTGACCACCTTCACCCAACTGCAATGTTTGCCACTCCCTCAGTGTATTCTGCCGGGTGGCCCTTTAATTGCTATAAATGAGCGATGAGTCAGTAGGAAATTTCACACTCAGATGTACGGTGGGTAAGGACCAAGCATGAGACCTGTTCGGCCATTTATGTTGCAGAGACAGCAAATTTCAGTAAGGCCAGGAGGCAGATTATACCCTTGTTAGCTATCATAACAAAGTCTAACAGTGAGGCAAAGCCCTAACCTCCACAGCTAAGGTACCTGATGCACAAAAAGATATAGTCTACGTTTAATAAAATCCTACATTAAATATAACATACTTACATAAACTTAATTCTATATGCTAAATATATTAATTTTCAGTAGTCAAAACAGTGTCATTGACAGTCCCACTCCTGCTTACTTCATTTGCATCTGTTTGATTAGGGAAATAGACCTCCAGCACCTCTGCAGTTTTTTATATTTCCCATCTTCATGTAATGCTGCCTGAATTCACAGGCAGCCTCCCTGGGACTCCACGTTCCTCTCAGATGTCTATCAAGGCATGGCAGTTTTTAATGCCTAGTGGAGGCTGTCGGGGAAACTTACTGATTCGGTGCACCTCCTGGTATCATGACTCCTCGCAAAGCCCTCGTGCTCCCTTTCCCATCCAGTACTATGTGATTTTCTGCTCCTGGACAGATGCAGCCTGCAAGTTAATGGCAAAGTGAAGGAGACTGCCTATTTCCCTGCCACTGTTGACAGCTTGTAAACACGGCACCCCCGAGCAGCAGCTCTGTCCCCAGACGCTCAGCAAAGCTGCCTTTAAGATTACTTCTGTTCTCTTTCCATCAGAAAACCCCTTTATCCTATCAAACTATTAGCAATTGGATATTTTACTTTACGTTCAATTATGTTCTCAGAGAAAGAACAAGTTATGAAAGTGCCTTTTGGACTAACATCAAATGTATTTCTTGATGAATTGCAACCTGGTAAACTGCTTGGAAGCTTTTGAAACGTAAAGTCTATTAAGCCTTTCAATAAAATAATGCTGTAATGTACTGTACTTTTTTTTCTCCAAGGCTGGCAAACATAATAGGACAATACCTGCTACTGACTGGAGCTTGCATTTGTCAGTGGGCGTTTGTGTTTTCAATCCTGTTTTTCATGGGATCTCAAAACCCAATTAAGTAATGATGCACCATTGCTGCGACAAATTCTACTCAAGCCACAAGTGTAAGTAGAGTCCACGTGCCATTGAAGGGGCTATCATTATAAATACAGCCTGGTGGCCTTGGTTTTAAACACAGCTCACCAAACTCTCCAGTCCACATCTAGACAACTAATAGCAAACAGTTGTCTCTTTCAACTAAGCTGAGCAAATGGACCCATTTTCTGGGATCTCTTGGGCAAGGGCACTCATCCTGCAGGACAGTCCTTAATGTAGGTGTGATGGTCTGACAAATTATAGTCAATGTCTCAAACATTCGTTAAAGAACTTTGGTGGAGAAAACAACCTCTGTAAAAATGCTGGAGTTTTGTGAACAGGACAAGGTGGCCAGAGGAGAGGTCCCCACGGAGGGTGGGACCGCACTTCTCCAAAGCCACAATCCCTTATCTTAAGTGACCAGGAGAAGGAGCACAGCATAGGTGCCTGGAGCAGGAAGCGCCACGGAGGATGGGACTTCTATCTTAAGTGGTCATACGAGCAGGGAAAGAGAGGCAACTCTGCAATGAACCCCCCCCAAACCTCACTGACTGATTCCAGACAACTGTGGGAATGTGAACTATGCATGTCAAGACCACCAACTAACACAATATAAAAGAAGGGAGAACGAGTTCTCAGTGCAAGCCCTCTGGAACTGGATCTCTATTCTGGCTGGACCAACGCTGGACCCAGGACTGGTGAAATCTTTTTCTTCTTTCTTTCTTTCTTTCTTTCTTTCTTTCCTTCTTTCTCTCTCTCTCCCTCTTTTACTTCTCTCTCTTCCACAGTCCCTACACCTCACCCTTTTAAACATAAACTGTTGACCAAGTCTGAGACTAGGAGTGGATCCAGCCACCCCTGGCCTCCTCTCTGAGAAGGAGTCCAGAAAGCAAGGGGGTCTGCTCTGAACCTTGTGACTCAATGGGAGGGCTCCCCTTCTGATACAGTTTCATGTTCATTTCTCCATTTTGTTTTCCTACACCTCCCTTCTCTTCTCAAATAGCGGCTTAACAACATGTTGCAAGGTTCATATTGATAAGTTCACTTGTACTTGGGCAAGGTTAGCTAGGTTGAAAAAATGTTGATTGTTGTTTGAACTCCCCTGGTGTCGTTTCAACTTAATTCTGACAAAGGAAATCCATGAACCTGAGTTGCTCCAACTTTGGGACGCGACAGCCATGGTACAGAGTCAATCATACCAAGGCCCTGACGATACATCAAGGGCAACTCTATTATTAAATGGTGACAGCAGTGCTATAAGCATATTACACAGCAAACATTTAACAGAAAAAAACCCACAAATTGCAAGCCTTTTTTTTTTTTCTTCTTCTTCTTCTTGATGCCAAATGATCCCCATAAGACAAACAGCTTGATGAGCTGGCCACTGTCTTGTGTGCAAACCTCAGGTCCTTGCCTGACTTCAGAAAAGTCAAGAACAGAAAAGGAACAGTATGTTCCTTTGCTATTTTAAAATAAATGTTTCACTGCAAACCAGACCAATAATCCATGTTAGAAGTCTGTCCTTCCATACTGATGCTAGTATAAATCACTGAACTTGAATATATATAATATACAGTATTACCAGTCTGAAGGGTTTGGCATTGAGGTTTGGCTCAGACACAGACTCAGAAGCTCATTTGCTCAACTGAACTTGAACACCTGAACAATGTAATCTCTCATGGCTGTGAAAGCGAATGAAAAAATTCACAGGAATGAATGTTCTTCCTGGATTTTGGACATTTGGCTTTTATCAGAACCTCAGACGGTACACACAAAACAAAGGGGAAGAGTCAGACTAAATTGTCAAGGAGAAAAAAAATCTGAAATTAGAACTGGGAGATGGGGGGCAGGCTTATGTCTGACCTGCACAGTGCCACCCCTCCACCTGTCTGGATAGCTTTTTTGATGGCTCGCCCTTTCAATCCCTCTGATTGTAACTGCCAGCGTGTAAAATCAGCCCTTTGTGTAGATTGCTTTTAGCTGATTATTGTAGAGTCTCCACTTCAAATAAGGGGTTAAATCCTCTTTCTGATCCATGAGTATGTTTTTCTTCAAGGGGTTTGATTGGTCTGATGCTCACACATTCACTCAATGGAGAAGGACTGGGGTGGTGATTGCAGAAATCACACCCAGCACAGCTCCATTAAATCTGCTATTGTGTCAGAACACAAAGAACAAAATTAGCTTCTGGTTGCCTTAAAACCTAGAAGTAATATTTTCTTTCTTTTAATAGTGGACACATTTTTGAAAAGCAACAACATCTGATGCTTTAAGTCCTTCACTGGTCCCCTAATGATGACCAACCGGAACATTAGAGCATCCTTGGCTTCCCTTCAGGCCTTTTAACCACTCCAGCTGGTCACTAACTGCTCTGTAAAAAGACCTCTGTGTGACACATTTGTACACAATATGGATCCTGCAGGTTCTCTGTCCCCACGGCACTAGTTAGGCAAGTGTTCCCTTCATGTATTGGCTATGCCTTGCCTTTCAGGCATGTGTATAGATATATATTTTTCCCTTTTTGCCAGCTTCTCTGACTTCTATTTTTAATATTCAGTTAACTTTGTAGAAAGTAATTATATTCTGCTCATTCTACACCAGCTGGTATTTACTTCATCCTCCATCAGGCATCAACAGAGCATGGGGCTGCAAGACAGAAATATTACTCTGGCAAGCATAAATATTTCATTTTTTCACACCACAAATGCGTTGATGATTTATTAATTAGCCTAAAGGCCTGCTGCTTCTGCATAGCTGAGTAGCAAAATAACTCAGCTATGACGACTGGGAAAGTCTATGGCTCACATCCCATTGGAAAGCTTTGACCAGCAGCATGTCCAGAGGCTAAAAAACATTTCGAACGGGACAAGACCAAAATTACCAAGATAAATCTTGGCCATTACAACCTTTAGACTGGCTTTGGAGAAACGCCTTGTCGAATTTCAAGCAGTAGCAGCTCAGATGCTGGCCTTGTGACGGTTCTGCAGAGGGAACCTGTCTGGCTGCTGTCAAACACATTCTCAGCAGAACTGATACTCTATAGCAGCCATAACACTCAAGCAAGCCAATAAAAGCAGGAAACTGAGCAACAGCATATTATTATACCTTGGTGTTCATGATTTCAGATCCAGGCTGGCAACTATATCTGGCCTTTTGATTTAACAACAACAACAACAACAATTCCTGAAACTCTCCTTTAAAAATTCAGAGGATCATTCTTATGTCTTAATATTAATTTCAGACCAGACCGAGACAGTGTCTACTTAATTTTATTGAAAAATGCAATAATTTGGAAGTTGATTCTAGCAATCGCTTAATTTTAAGTGAAAAGCAGAGAACGAAGAGTATACCAAAATAACTTATGCCAGTTTTAAAGTATGATGAAGCACCATTTCAATTCTGGAAAACATGCCAGTATTCCCATTTTGATTCTGTTTGCCTTCATTTTTAATTATATTAAAATATAAAATATAACGTTTATATTATAATCACTATAATAACTAATTCTCTTTAGGCATGGGTAAAAATCTGAACTGGACTGCTGGGTTTGAGTGGGTAGTGGTTCAAGCCAGTGGCCAGTTATGAGTGGCATCCTTAGGAGTCAATAACAGGGCTGATGTATCACCACCAGTGACCAAAATAACTGGACAAAATGCACCCTCAGCACATTTGTGGTGCCACCACATTGCAGTGTGCAGAGGATCTATTGGAAGGCAGGGCTGCTGTTCAAGGAATGTGGCATGGGGCAAGGATGGACCCAGGGGAGCCTCAAGGAGTTCAGCAAAGGCAAATTCATGCCCTGCACCCTCAAGCTGGGCAGCTTCAGCAAGAAGGTAGCCAGCAGGTTGGGAATTAATTATAACCCTCCACTGGGCATCTGCAAGGCCACATCACACATGCAGTGTCCCAAACACTGTCTCTCACTATGGGAGAGGTATTGATATACGCATGGAGGAGGCTGGAGCACACAACTTACAGGAAGGGCTGATGGAGCTGGGCTTGCTCAGCCTCGAGACTAGAAGGAAAAAGGGCAACCTGCTACAACCTTCAACCACCTAATGGGGGGTCCAGAGAAGACAGATCCAAACCCTTCTCTGAGGTGGCCAGTGAAAAGGTGAAGAAATGTTCATAAATCACAGCAAGAGAAATTAGAGCTGGGTATAAGGTGAGGGAAAAAACCCAAACAAAACACCAGGAAAAGGTTAAGTACTGCATCAGTTGTCCAAAGAGGCTGTGGTGTCTCCATCAATGGAAGTGTTCCATGCTTGACTGGATGAGCCCCTCAGCAAGCTGTTTGCTCTTTGAAGCTAGTACAACTTTGGGCAGTAGGTTGGACTATTTCACCCTTCCAGTGGTCCCTTCTAATCTAAATCATTCAGTGCTTTCAAGTTTCAAAGAATTTAGTGGTAATTGCTATTTATATAGCTTACTTAATAATAGATGTTATTTGATGTTTGTATCATAATGTTTTGAGCTTATTCCAAAAAGATATCGGTCTTCTTTCCCTGCAAGGAAATATCTTTTACACTCTGGAAAATGATCTGACATGACCAAAATGGCAGCAGTTCCAAATACATCAGGGGAGCATTTTAGCATAAGGTTCTCAAAACATAGCCTTTTGTCCAATTTGGATTGAAAACACAGTTTAAAGTATCAGAAGTTTCCACGGAGTTAGATTCTGCCTGGCAGTCGCAGTGCACACACGCACAGACATCACTTTAACTCTTGCTAAATTAAAGCCTGTGCTTTTAGCTGTCGTCCCCTCTTGCCTCTTACCAAGACTTTTTAGCAGGATGTTTGGAAAAAGAGTTATTGAGATTGGTCTCATTAGCAATTTCCCTTTAGTTTTGTTATTTACCTTTTGCCTGTAAGCAGAGACCCCAGTAGAGATTTGGTAGGTGGTGTAAAAGCATGCAGCAAAGAGCAATTGCTGCCCAAGAGAGACGGTGTACGACATGGCAGGTACACAGTGGAAGGATTGGAAAGGGTACCAAAAACATCAGAGCTGGGAATACAGTCTATGTCTCTGGGTCTCAGTACAGTGCTGTCTGGTAAAATAAAGCTGGTATGGGGAAAAAATAAAATCATTGAAAAGTATCTTGCTGACAACGGTCTGCCTGAGGTTAAAGACAGAACAAAGTCAGTGTTAGACTTCTTCCCAAGAGTTATTTTTAACATTACTCCTGCTCGCTAGATAAACATCACGAACCGACATGAGGGAAAGAGTAAGGGAGACACCAACGTCAGCTTCATTCGTATGCTGGTGGCAGAAGACCATTTGCAGCCAGGACAGTGGGAAGCGGCAGCATTTAAACCTCTGGCGGGTGGTGGTGCCCAGCACCTTCCCGGCCTTCCCGCCAGGGAGAGGTGCCAGTCCCTGCATCCCCCCGTCTGGCAGTGGGGCTGGGGCTGGCAGAGCTGGCAATCGGCTCAGCGCTAGCACCAGGCAGCCAGAAAAGGGCTGGGCATTTAAACCTCAAAAAACAATTGTGACGGGATTCAAAAAATGTGAAAACAGACATAAACCTCTCCTTTTGGAGGATTTCCTAAGTGGGTTATGCCTTGCAGGGGACATACCACTGCCAGAAAATTCAAAGTCCACCGAGACTTCCCTGGATACTCAACATTTTCTCTGAAATATTCATAACAGATTCAGCCAGCTCTGAGCATTTTGTTACCAGTGTTTCTGTGCATGCTGAAAACACAGTGGGTGGTTCATTACTGAGCATGCCCAGCCAAGCATCAGGGGAGCTAGGGGCCTGCGCTTCAGTTTCATTAATTTGTGAGAACAGTATCTTTACATTAAGACCATGCTTATTTCTCAATTTTACACTCTATGTTTTGAGGTCAAAAACAAAACCAACCAAACAAACAAAAAGGTTTTGGCCAACTTAAACATATTTTGCTTCAACGTGCTGTTAGCAGTAAGGCTCTTCTAAAAGGACTCCTGACAACTGTGTTTTAATGTAGCAAGAATTGAGTTACACCTGGACCCATTTCTCTTGACACTTTCTAGCAGTTCCTGTCAAACGCTACTTTATAAATTTATATTATTTCACTTTATTACACATTAATAATATATGTGTTATTATCAACATTTAGTGAATAAATGTAGCTTTATTAAAGTTTTTATTTTTATTACAATGAATGTACATTTTAATACACCGGTGATTGCAAATTATTTTTAGATGGTCAGTTGTCCATTAGCTTCTTAAAGAAGCGGTAGCACCACGTCATTAACTTACACAGGAAGACAGTGAAGGTTCAATTCCCAAGACAGAAATTTTTATTTTATTTTTTTTTTTTAATAATCCTGGCAGTTCTGTGCACAATAAAAATACAGAAATTGTTTTTATAAGGAAGGAGGTAATGCAAAGTTTCCTGTTTTTTTTATTTCTCTCTGAAAAATTCCAGACTTTTCATTTCAAGTTGCTGCACTAAAATGTTTGAGATCTCACACATTTAAGACTTCATCACCTTTTCTGTCAATTTTATACTTATGAGCCAGAAGGTAAGCAGCATAAGACATAGGTTTGTTTGCTTATTTTTAAATAAAAATGACAATAAAATATGATATACTTGAGAAATCTGCTTCTCTGCTGCATACATTCAATATATTACTCGCTTCTTCTAAGGAAACCCCTTGTCCCATGACACATTTTCAAATGGTAAATATCAGGGGAATTACCTCATGAGCACTTTTGCCATTCCTGTCAACACTTTGGTTGCCTTATGCCCTCAAAAAACTTTGCTTAAATCAAGAACTCAAAGTTATTAATTGCCAGCGTGCCGACTTTTTGGGCTGCCTTGAGCATATGTCACTTACTACAATATATAAAGCTTTGTAGCTGTGAAATGGAGCACCATAGCAACAAGGGCATGTAGGAGAGGACTATTAAACTAGAGAGGTAGGTGTGACAGAAGACCTGGGGTTTGTCAATAATTCATACTTTATGGCAAGAGGAAATTGATAAAAGGCATTTAAAAAGTGGTAAATCTATTTCTGTGATCACGTAATACATCCTTCATGAAGATGTGAACTAACACCTCTAATAAAAGGTAAAGGACACACAATTCAGCAGCTGATCACTTTGATCTCCATTTCCTTGCTGTTCCACACAAATCAAAATGAAATACTGTCCTTGAAGGCAAGACACGATAAGTAGCTTCCCAGAAAAAGAAGGGACAACAGCCAACATAACAGGGACAAAAGTGTTCAGCACGCTTGGTCTGACTCTGCCTTGCTGTTGCAATGCCACCCTTGTAATTTGTGCAAGTGCTTGGCACAAAGCTCCTTTGTGCAGGAGCCAGGCTGAGGGGCCTCCGAGTACCACAGGGATGGAAAGCATTGCGGGGAGATCAAGGACTGAACAAAACAGCAGACACGAATATGGTTACCTTCTATAACGACATCAGAAATCTTGCCCAAAAATCAGACTGTGTAGGAACAAAGCCGACAACAAACACCAGATATGGGTAGTGTGTACATCCAGGACTTAAATGTCAAAGCAGCTGAAAAGAATTGCTTCCCTGCAAAGTGTGATTTATAAGGGACATAACTTTGACATGCTTAAGTTTTTATTGCAGCAGTTGTCTGTTCGTAATATTTCATTAACACACCATTAGAAATGGTGTGAATGAGCTCTTCTTGCATATTCCAACTTGACCTGGTAAAGCGCCTCTTGAAAATTATGTTTTGGGCTGATTTTCTTTTCTGTTGTTAACAAAAAGAAATATATTTCTCAATGGGCGTAACACAAGGTATACCATCCAAAGAGAATATGATGGACGGACAGTGAAGTGATGATATATGGAGATATGTCTTTCCCATGTGCTGCACATAAGGAAACAATAGTCACAAGGCAAGGAAATAGGATGTTCCCAATGTGGCACTCCCAGGGCAGGTGGAGAGAAGATAGTTACAAGGGGAAGGAAATAATAGCTGTGACCTGTCAGATGCAGTCAACAGTGACTGAAACCTTTGCCTCTGACACAGCATGACCTCAGCCACATTGCTCTGCAGTTGGATGAAGGAGAAAAAAAAAAAGGGGGTTATGGAAGGAGGAAAGGCCTTGATGAACATTGCCTGTGTTGCATGTGCTTGTTGAAGATACAGGATGCGTGGGTGATGCTTTTCTATTAAGAGACATAAAAATTTCCAAGTCTCCTCTATCTTAAAAGGAAAAAAAACCCCCCCAAAACAGTCTCCAGAATATTGGTGTCATCAGCATTTGGGACAAACATGCTCATCAGTTTTTGTGGGAGCAAAAGCACCTAATATTTTGCCAACATACAGTACTTGAGCTTATTGTGGCTGATTTTGTGTCTTGCAGAAATTAGTTAATCATGAGTAGTGCTGCTGGAAATAATGGAAATATTTAAGTGGGCAAATACTATCATGGGAATAAGATGGCTTAGTTTGACAGCAAGTAATGAAAAATAGTGAAAAAAGTGAAAATATTGAAAGAAATGAAAAATTCATGGTTAAGTGCCGGAAGAATTTTGTAGACAAACTATAGTGATAAAAGGTCCTCTTATGGACACTATATTCATAGCTCTTCATTAGAATGTTAAAAGGAATGTTGAGGCAAGGAAAAAAATAAGAAAAAAAAAATTAAGCAAGGACTGATTTAATTAAGAACTTGGGAAAAAATGCCTTCATTAAAATGTATTTCCATTCTTGTTTAGAGAAATGTAGTTATCCAGCAAAGTCTAAAATTTTTCTGAGGTGATGTTGCCAGTGGTGGCCTTTAGAAGATTTTGAAAAATACTTTAAGAAAGACAGGGAAAGGAAAAGTCAACCTAAAGTTAATTATTTTCTCGAGTGTATCTGAATGAGATTATAGCATGAAAACCTACATATGTTCATCTTTCAATGCACCACTAACTGAAACATGTAATACTTAGAACATAAAACTAAGCAGGTGAACAACTGGTGTGAAACAAAAGAATCCTCCTCAAATGTATCAGTCAGTAACTCTGTTAGCTGGAAATTCCTTTTGCTTTGGTATTTGTTGTGCTTGAGAGTCTTCAGTGCATCCTCCGAATAATTTTACCAGTGGTAAAACCTGAGACTTTTATAATAAACTACTACTGAAAAAAAATTAAATTATTCTAATCTGTTCTAATTTAGAATAAAAATCTTTGAGGTCTTTATTATAATCTGCATGGTCAAACAGCTCAAATCTCTTTAGTCTCAGCACTGTCTCCTAGCTGACATTAGAGCAACACAACTAAGAAAAGCACCAAAACCCACCCTGAAATGCCACTGGATGGGATAAATAATACATTATTCACAGCTTAGGTGCAGTATCTGGCAAGAAGAACCTTCACCTTCCAAAACTAATACTGCTCCATGGAAAAAATGCCTAAATCAAGAATGCTTTGTGCCCTCACATGGGGGTTAAATATATAGAGATATATTTCCAAGTGTCATAAAAACTATAAAGCAGCTCTTGAAGCATTCTATTATTTCAAGGTATTAATGATTTCAAGCAATATTTCAAAGTTGAGAAATAGTCAGTTTAAGGTCTACAAGAGACAAAGCCATATACCTTTTGCAAAGTGCTGACCTGGCTGTAGGCCACAAAGGTACAGACAGGAGTTTTGCACAGGTTCCCTGAGATTATTTCTAAGACACAGCTCATCCGCTACACAGGACACTCGAGGATACACCCAATTGCAAATCTTCATGCAGCTACTGAACCCACTTCCTTGCTATACATGCAGGAGTAGGAAAAAACCAAGGGGTTTTAACAGTATAGGAACCACACAATGATGCTACATCAATATTTTTGTCTTAGACTGCCTTTAGTGACTGAACATGCCCATATTTCCTGGCTCTCAAAGATCAGGAATTTCCTGGGAGTGTTATAGAAATGGGGTGTTAGAGAAAGAAAAGTGGCAGTTTACAAAACCTTGATGATGTTCAATGCAGCTATCTATTTTCTGCAGCTGAGTGCTACCAAATATTCAGTGTGGGGAAAAGGGGACAGGCTTTAGGGAAAAAAAGGAAGAGAAATCTTTTCAGTATACGTGGAGTCAGCAAAAACTCGATCTATAACTGAGTTTAAAAATGAATTGACCCAAGTGACACAAGTTCAGAAGAAAGTAGTTTCATTAGTTGTGCTTGTTCAGTAGCTCCCTCTGGGACCAAGATAGACCTGTTCCTCTGCAATTACATGTGGTCTCAACTAGCATGAAGGTGAACAGATAGTGCATTAGCCTGCAGCACAATTAAGACTGAATAAGCACATCGAAGGACACAGCTTTAACATAGAGAGCCTTGTTGGCTTGCCTTTAAAGTTTTGCATGAAGTAACATTTAGATAAATGTTCCTTTTGCATTTGCTGAGTTTGCGCAATGAACATCTCTTCTCCCTTGATCCCATGCCCTATTCCCCTTTCCAGCAGCTATAAAGACTGTCTGGAAGTGTATCCAATAAATGATATATTTAAAATTGGTCAAATGCATTTTCACAGAAAGCTCCCGCCATCTTTTTGCATAATCCTACCGTGTCGTCCTTATGTGATCTGAAAGATATGGTAGCAAAATCCCTAAGTGGAAGAGATTGGTACTGATAATACTGAGATTGCTACAAATAGTGCTGTGCTATGAAAGTTAATAAGTTCATGACTAGCTCTCTGGGAAAAATGGGCACCAGCCACCCTTACTGGGTTGCATATGAAAGCGATGCAGACTTTCAGAAGTAGCATGCTATAATGCTATATGTTTCTGAAAAGCTAGCTTTTGTCTCGAGTATCTTATTATTGCCTTGCTTTGTTCTTCTGAAGATCTTCTTAAAGGCAAATACACTTTTCTTTTTCCTAACACAATGACCAAGAAGTTCTACTGACAAGGGTTTCGAGAAAGCATAAAGTGGCAGACACTCCTTAGAGGATTAATCCACATTTCATTCTTAGTTTTTTATTGTTTTAAAAGCTGCAGAAAGTTATGTTGGAAGACTTTGCCCAAGAATCAAGAGAGCTTATTATATTATATTCTGACAGAATGGAAGTCTGGAGTACGATTGTCTCCTCCTTTGCAGTTTTTTTTTCAAAATAAATGTGTTTTCTTCTATTTCTCTTTCTGTATGCATTTATCATAATACTTCCCTTCCCCCCTCCCCCCAGTATTTCACATTCAGTAGACTGCTAACTTACTAGCTATTCTCTGTGGTCCCTTTTTATTCATTATTCATGGACAAGTTTACATATAGATTATACATTTTTACCTTTTAATTGGAACAAATGGCAGTAAAAGCACATTTGATATAACGTTTACATCCAAATATAGATAAGCATCAATAACTGGTCATGAATTTCCCAGGTCCTACAACAAGAAAATAAAATGCTGCATTGTGTGACCTAGCTAGGTCTATAGTGTGAAGCAGATGGAGCCAGATGTCTGAACCTGTATGCTGGGGTAGTAGGTTGAAAACAACTAGGGTGTTATGAGCTTCACTTCATCCCACAGTACTGCCCTGCCTTTGGAGAAGCCAACCATTTCTTAGCAACCTTGCCATTTCCTACAGAGCCAAATATCACCAGCTTCACCATGAACATAACCTTTCCTTGTTGTAGATAGTCACAGAGTTCTTGAGAGTGCTAAAGTACTCCATCGGTGAAGGACTGCTGCAATCACATTTAGCTCAGACCTTCAGCTACTGAATGACTCTGCAAACAATAAGATGTCTCTTATCCAACAAGCCAAGAGAAATTACTGTCCGCGCTAGCTAAAAAGCCAGCTCTGGAAAATGAGAACCCCAATCTTCTGGTTGTTTCTAATTCTTAGTAACCTTTGATCTCAAAATACATTTGTGCTATTTACTGAATATAGAGTGCAATAATTTCCAGAAGCAGCTGTAGCAGTAAGCCAAATTCTGCCTGATCATCTTTGTGTTATCCACAGAATTATTGAAACTGTTTCCTTGCTAATCATCCAAATGCTGGTGCTGGGGAAGACTGAATTCTCTGAGTTATGTCTTTCACAGCAGCAAATGCTCATTTTTCCAATAGTTTTTTTTTATATGTATCTTTTTTTTGTCCCCACTGGACAATTCCACAGCAGAGAGTTTAAAAAGCTAAACCTTTAAGTTTTTGCTGAATGTAATAGAATCATTGATGCTTTTTTTCTGCCTTTTAGTTTGTTTTTTACCTTTGGCAATCTCAATTTTGAAAAGGACAACCGAAAGATGGTAACTTTCCAAAAGCTGAAAAACTTTCTTCATCTTTCATTTTTGCTACAGAAACAGAGAAGGGTTGGAAAAGCTGCAGAGTAGCAACAGCGGAGGAAAAAGGGTAAGCAGATAAAAATAAACAACGAGGAATAATAGATATCACTTACTGCACACAATGTCAAAATAGAAAATGTGTGTGTTTGTGCCTATACCTTTCCAGGGTTTGCTGGGAGAAAACCATTAAATCATGTAGCACCTCAAAATATAATTTATTTCAAATATCATGTTGAGAAAACACCCAAAGAATAAACAGAAGAATTGTTTAATTCAAATACCTCAAAATGGTAACCGCCTCAAGCATCTGAGGGGAAAGTGAGCATGGAAGAGCAGTGTAATCGCATCTTGAACAAGCTCGGAGTGGGTCTGTTATTTGCAGCTGCCAAGATGAAGGTGGCTGTCTTCTCTTCCAAAGGAAAGGCAGGTGATGAGTATGGCTCTGCCGGTCTGTAAATTCATATGCAGCACTACCGCGCACACCATTTCAAGTGCCGCCTGGCAAATAACCTAAATATTAGTCCCCCAGGCCCTTTGGCCTGCAGTCAGGGGCTGTGAAAACACAGGTTTGGCAGACAGGGCCTGGCAGCCTCGAGGCAGGTACAAAGCAAGGAGTCCAGCCACGGGGCCTTGTCCCGTACGGCAGTCACGGCTCGTGCAAGGCAGAGCCAGCCAGCCCTGGCCTTGCCACAAAGGCAGGGAAGTGACTGTGCCAAGAGCAACGCTAAATACCCCACAGATATCAGTTTAAGAAACAGAGGAGGAAAAAGAGAATCCCTGAGGATGCCCAGAGGGAAAAAACACAGAACAAACTACCCATACAGCCAACTTTATGAAAGCGGCTTATTTTGAGGTTTAGCTTTTGCTGTTGTGCACAGAGCTACCAGCAAAGTGGGTACGAGAGGGCAGATGATACTGAATTATCTGAGCTCTTGCCTGTGTCATGCATGAGCTCCGAGTGCTCTGCCGGGGGCTGGCTGGAGACACAGCTCATTGCCATTGATCCTGCAGCACTGAGAGGTGAGCAAATCCTATTTTTGACACCCTTCGAGTGCCCTATTCTCCATTTTCCCAGCCCTCGCTGCTCTGGGAGGAACGATTTAAACCCATGAATTTAAGAGAAACGAACATTTTCTAGCAGTAGCAGAAGGGTGATGAAACCATCTTTTCACTGCAGTCAGTCCTGCACAGGTCTATTAACTTTATCAAAGAGAAGACCCAGCTGTTTAAAATAACAGCACAACAGCTTTTCTGTCTGTTCTGCTCCAACAGCAGTGTGAATCCCCCTCGATGCTTCCCCTTGCAGAGCTCTGGCTGCGAGACACTCCTAGGGTAATGAGTTGTAGATTGGGAATTTGGAAATACTATTCTACTCCTTGGAGGGGGAAAAAAAAAGCAGGGTATTGTACGGACAGAGAAAAGTAATGGTAGGTTGACATAAGGGAATAGACTGTTTTCCCAAAGTTTATCTGCAGCAGATTTTAATTTTCAAATGTAAAAGCCATTCAGCGAGATAAGAAATCAAATAGAAATATACTGAAGAATGTATTCCCTGATCTCTTCTCAAGAGAAGGAAAGAAAGTGTATTAGAGCCGGTTGAACAATTTGTAATGAATAATGTAGCTGATGAATTCTACCTTTACTCTGTTTGTGCGTATTGTCAGTGAACACAGCATTTCTCAACTGTTTGTTCATTATTCAGAAAACATTTGGCAAAAAATTCATGTGCATAATCAGTTCTCAGATAGGAAATATGCCCTCAATATGACTACACACTTACAATTTAGGAAGAATACTGGGGCAATGCAGGTATGTCTCGTGGTTTGCACAAGTTGCTCGAAGCAAAGCTCGCATAGTAAATTACCATGATTTGTCCCAAGCTGTCATTCAGTGAAGATGGCTGAGACCTACCTGCCGAGAAAGGCAAATGAAGTAATACAGCTTGGAGGGAGCCTGGCACCAGCCAGCCAGGCCCTGAGCTCTCAGGCCCCAAGCCACTGATCATGAATGCAGGGAGACTTCTTTTGGCTTTGCAGTTAAGCTCACAGTAAAAAAAAAAATAATAATAAAAAAATTACTGACTTGAATTCAAGCTTTTCTGTAAGAATATAAGATAAAGTACCTCCTATAGACACCACTCTACTATTTTTCATTAGTTGCTCCCCTTTCCTGACCTTCAGTGAGTAAATTAGAGTTATTTCTCTCCCCACTATTACATTTCAAGTCCAAGCATGTTGCAGAGCTAACACGTTTACAGACACTTCCTGAGCTGGAACCTCTTCACTCTTATATTGACTCCAGTTAGTCTCCAAGTAACTTGCAGTCCCCAGCACATTAGTGCTCAGACCCTAATGCACTGGGCAATCACCCCCATTCCTGCAGCCAAGGAAGATGGGACACAGAGGTTAGGTGCAAGGGTATCTCTTTTGAGGTCACAGGGATGTGGCTGCAGTGTAGTGAGAAGAGATACGGCCAAAGCAGGCTGGATTTCCTACACAGGTAATCCTGCCACCTTCTCCAAGAAACTGCGATCTGGTCTCCAACCACCAAATTTCTACCAGTTTGTTCAGTCATTTGGACCAAACCTACAGTTTACCATTGCTTTATATCACCTTCAAAACATGACCAATGGCTCTATTTGTGCCGTGGTTTAGGAGAGATGAATAAGAATGGACAGTAAAAAATTATGGAAGTAAAGCCCCATTTTCAGGTGTTTTCAGTGTTTGCTGTTAAGTCTGAAGAGAGGATGGACTGAGCCTGTAAGAGCAGCACATCAATTATTTTCTTCTGCTTTCATTACGGGGAATGGTTAGAGGGAAAACAGACCTGGCATCACCCTCAATCAGCAGATTTAGTACTTGCTGGAATAGATGAGAACACCATAAACTCTGATCCTGTTAGAATGAAAGAATGTTTCCCTGCTTAGAGAAGAAAAAACAAATCTCCCTGGATGTGGCTCTTTTAAGAGACACCGCAGGCTTCAGAGATAAATCTACCATGCTGAATAGCAGCATCAGAGTCCCAGTGGTGGGGAAGGTCAAGAACATCTAAGGGTATAGTATTCCCCCTTTTTATTACTAACATTTAGGAATACAAACCCTTGATCCTATTGCTGAACCTATCAAGAGGGAAATCAAAGGGTAGCACAAAAGTACAACAATAGAGGAGGGGTTCATTGTATTCCCAGTCTAAGTCTGCACTAAGCTTTGAGGATGTACAATAAACTACTTTTGTGCTAGGCCAACTTGATTTGTTACAGAAAAATCATCAATTTGGGTGACTTAATTCAGTTTGGAAAAAAAAAAAAATTTGCATTTAGAAGACAAAGCTTTGTTGGATGAAAGTAGAGGTAGATGACAACACCAAAATGCCAAAATATTTTAGTAAAGCTGCTGGGACGCATGGGGAAATCAGCACAAATGCATGTTTTATTCAGTCCCTGATTTATTGCTGTTAGTCTTCATTTCTGCAGCAACTCAAAATACACTTAAGTAGAAATAATGTTTAAGAGTAGTTCTTCCACTCTTTACTACAGCATGCTTCCACAAGACATGGGCATGACCCTAAGTCAATTATTTTTTGCTTCTTTCTCTTCTCTTTGGCTGTGCTGGCCTTCTCTGCTCAGTCAATGAAAGCTGTTATACAGCTGACAGGAAATTTCCCAGTTGAAAAATATGCTGAGTGCCAACCAAAACTTGCTGTGTTATTTCATCAAGCAGCCACTGTGCCTCTTTACAGTATGATAGACTGAGGCGAGAGGCCTGTAGTTGCCTTGGCCTTAAACTTTGTTTGCCTGCTCTTAAAGTATCTTGCCCTAAGTACCAACTATTATTCAAGAAGTCTTTGGAAATTAACTCTGTCTTTTCTGGTTGTGGAAGTGTGCTTTCTTTTTTTTGTGTGTGTGGAACGGTAGCACCTTGCTTAATACAGTAAGAAAACACAAGTCTTCATCAGCACTCTCCTGTAAACTCTAAGATTTGAAGCATGAAGCACACAGTGGTGACCCATTCAAGGTACACACAGAGGAATAGTAAATTTGGATAGGGATGTGATAAAGTTAGGCTCTCAAAACCCACTCCAGGGAAATTAAATACCTCAGAGCTCTTTGCTTTTGAAAATTTTCCTTGGAGATATAACCTGTCAAGCAATTTGCAGAGTAGAGCCACCCCTATATGCCTTCATCATTCAGAAACTACTTAAATTACATATATGCAACTTTCCACTGAAGGTTCGGGGCGGGAGGGGGGAAGAGATCAAAACTTGATACGGAACAGGATTGTTACCAGCTATTAAACTCTGTTTTTCTATCTGTTCACCCCTGCCCCCGTCCCATCAGTCTTTCACACGTAAATGCCACCTGTACCCTGCTGACTGAAATGAATACTTTATGTCCATAAATTCCTTCCAGCTTTATGACTGATCTGTAGATTTTACTGAACTAAGCCACTTACACATCTGATGGGTTTTGTCCACACTTACAGGAATTGCAGCCACATTTCCCAGTCTCCCTTTGCCCGAATTTGGCTCAGACAGAACCATCTCTCTGTACAAGCTTAAAAAAGTGGAGTTCCTGTGCCCTAAGGTTACAATTTTGTCAAAGTTCACATTCTTGACATAACTTTCTAAGGCTATAAAACATTCAAGAAACTGACAGCTCCAGACTACATTTGTTTTAGGAGAACAACCCACAGAAAAGTTGCAAAGGTTGCGTTTAGGCATCTAGTTTATATTCTAAACTTGATTTACCCCTGAACAGTCCTTTGTAAGCCATTTATGTTTCTCATTTAAAATAGAGCAGCTCCAAATTCTTCTGTTATCTAAGCATGTCAGAAATGAAAATTAGATTGTTTTTTTGCATTTCTTTTATCATCCTAGCTCGACTCCATGCCACACATGAAAGCTTGGTCTCTGCTTTCTTCTAGCCAGAAGCATTTAATCCTCTTAATGGGTGACTCACCCATCTTACTTAGTCTGGTCAGATAGGAAATCATCTGCACAGCCAAAGAATTACAAGTATGGAACAACACTGCATGAAATTACCTCAAGGATTTCCATATGGATCTTGCTGTCTACAAGACTATCCTACCTAATAAGCCCAGGGGATTCAGATAACTTATTTACAAACCCTGCTTTCATTGATTTTTTTACTCTTTTCCTCTTCTCATTAAACAAGACAGATACCCAATTTAAAGTCACTAGTTAACAGCTAAAAGCAACTTTTATAGGTTTTGTAGCAAGTAGGAGTGACAAAAACACCTCTTCTATCACTTCCTGTAGGTCAATAAAATATAACATGATGAACCATCTGCTGCTTGTATAATAGGTAAAGGCTGAAATAACACATCAGAACTAATCTAGTCTTTTCAGGGTTGTCTTCATGAGTTTTAAATGTAACCCTCCCACTGGCTACATGGAAGAGCTTCTGACTTAGCTCTGGGGTAGCTGAAGGCACTCTCTGCACTAACAATCTTCTCTGCTTCCATTCTCACTACAACCAGCTCAGCAGGCAGGGAAAATATAAATTCAATTACCAAAAGCACCTTTATGTATTTCTCACAAGTCCACAGAATAGACTAGTAGTTTAACACAACAGCCAAAGAAGTAAAAACAGTGAAGATATAATAGAATCATAGAATGATTTGAATTGGAAAGGACCTTAAAGATCATCGAGTTCCAACCCCCCCACCATGGGCAGGGACGCCTTCCACTAGACCAGGTTGCTCAAAGCCCCATCCAACCTGGACTTGAACACTTCCAGGGAGGGGGCACCCACCACCTCTCTGGGCAACCTGTGCCAGTGCCTCACCACCCTCACAGTGAAGAACTGCTTCCTTACATCTAATCTAAATCTACCCTTTTGCAGTTTAAAGCCATTAGCCCTTGTCCTATCACTACATGCCCTTGTAAAAAGTCCCTTGTTAAGGGTCAAATCTTGGATTTGGTATGTTCACATTTGGGAGAAAATGTCTGAGAATAAAAAGTCAGGGTACTTATATGCTACACAGAGCCAGATGGAAAGTTGGTGGTGGGCTGATGTGAGTAACAGGCAGGGGCCGAAGGGACCTCATGCCAAGCTGTGGGAAGCTGCATGGCCTTGGCAGGGGTACATGTGGCAAGGTGCATGTTGTGGAGCAGGTAAGGGACATCCCATCCTCCTATTTGGCTCCAGGAGACAGGAGATAATACAGAGGCTAACACCTGTATCCCAGGTATGCACTTAACCTAGTAAATTTGGAAACAGTTCAGCACCTTGTTGTGAATACATGTACCTTTCCAGAACCTGTCTTGGCCCAACTCAGGGAAAACTTCCACAAGCTGCTGGACAAAGCAGCTGGACAAAGGCTCAAACAGCAGCATCAATATCTCCTTGTTATTTCCACAATTAGCTTTCTTAATACTAATCACTGGTACTTTATGTAAGTCTCAGCTTGCTTTGAGTTTCTCACTTCAACTGAAATTCAGAGAAAACAAGGAGCATTAATCCAACGAGACAAATGAAAATAACACAACTTCTCCCATCAACAACTGGCAAATCAACAAACCAGCCACACTGAAAAGAAAGGGAAATCCTTGCATATGTAAATGTTGTAACTCACAGGGGTTTGAGTTTTTTGCTTTATTTGCTCCCATGTACAGTAATGGCACACTTACACCTCCCTGGAGGCAGCCTATTAAATGTTCAGTTAAACTGTGGCTTGCTAGAAGGAGGCATACTCAGACTGTTCTCTTTCAGAGACATTTCTCATGGTAATTCTTTATTTACTTCCTCATATTGATATATAAACCTAAAGTAAAAATATTTTAAATATTCTATGTGTTTATATTTTTGAATGTAAAACAGAGGGACCACTAAATTTCTCAGTGTTTCTGTTAAAAGTTTCTCTCTGAGGTCTTCTAGGGCTGCTTGGAACTGAAACTGAGGAGAATTTTTAGATGTTTCAGAACTTTATGAACTATCAAAAATGTTGATTAATGTAGCTTTTTTTTAACCTTTCATCTCTCAGAACTCGAGTGTCCCAGAAAACAGAGATTAAAGCATGGATTTAAGAACAGGAAGGTTTGTACTATAAGTTACGGCCCAGATTGATAAACTGCAAATAATTCAAAACCCATCTGAATGTCCTTCAAAACACTAGCACCAATACAACATGGCTCAGTTTCTGAATCAAATTTGCCTAAGCTCAGATGAGATGATCTCATGCTTATGTAAATCAATGAAACATGCCTAAGGCAGAGTCCTAAAGGAGCTGTAAAGTCCTTTACATGTCTAAACGTAAAGTGCCACACACATCTGGCAACAGTCCCATTTCAGGGAAGACATGTGTTTCCACATTAACGTAAGATTGTGGCCCTTACAAAAGGCAGACGTAATCTATCAGGAAGAATGAAGGCAATGATACAAATCAAAAGCATTGGCAACCTGGTGTCACTGTATCACCTTTCTATAGTGAGGTGGCTGCTGTCACCAGAACTGACATGATCCTTGGGCTCAGAGCATGCTCTAAACATGACTGCAACTTAAGACTATTTTCTGTATGCCAAAGGAAGGATGTCTTCTTCCTCGCTTCCCCCCCGCCACCCCCCTATATATCACTTTAATGTTAGACCCTGTCTTTAAGCTATTTAATCCATCCAGCTAAGGGGCATTGATCTTGTGTCTCACACTGACCTCCACATTTTGGAAGAAAGTGCATCTTGATATCATCTGTGTTCACCTACAATTATGTACTTCCCACTCCTTTGCATTTCAGGGCATACCTCTACCCTGTGTGGGATTGTCACACATCTCTCCCCAGCCTACTGGGCCTCATGGCATTACCCCACCTTTCGATCCCAGGGCTGCAGAGTGTCAGGAGGGCTCAGCCCTCAGGGCAGGGACATGTTTTTCAGAGCACATAGCAACAACAGCTACTGCTCCTTCTGTGCAGAAATTGCTGTGGATGAAGAGCACCCTGCCAGGGATAAAATGGTCCCTGTCAACTGCTGAGATTCAGCTTCTGTGCAGCACACTTGCTTTGCAAAAAAAGGTGGGTTTTTTTTCCTAGGCAGTTGGCAGGTTTGTCCCTCTCAGGGGCCACCTTTCAGCTAAATCCAGGCCCTCCCATCATTTTGACTGATTTTAGGAAAGAACCAGTATTTAAGCTGACAAAACATTGGCTGTCAGACACCTAGAGGGAACCATATCACTGTTGACAGGGTCTCATGTCACACTCTAGTAATAACAAAATCAACTCATTTAGAATAATTAACTTGTAAACCAATTTTTTGCAAGGAAAGACATCTTCCTCTTCAGGACTTTCATCTTAATCGAATGAAACAGGTGGGGGGGGGGGCAGGGGGGCTGTGGGGGGCTCCCCTTTCCCCAGAAGACCAGCCTTCTTGACTGAAAATGACCTCCCGGTCATTACAGTTGTACTGCTGCACTCCAAACAGAAGCATTAGGTGTTGGGATTCTAGGACGTCTGCCCATAGGTGCTCTGCACTGAAGCTGAGCTACCATGCATTATTCCTGTAGCTATAAACATTTAAGCATTCTTCAAGGGTGTGATATGCTGTCCACAAATAATTGCCTGTTTTTCCAAGAAGCATGTGGAAAGAGTGGTTCAAAGAACACCAAAGTGCAGTTGTGTACTAAGGTTTAAAATACTCAAATCCCAACAGCATCTTAGCTGACTACCACACCAACACCAGAAGCTTCTTCCCAGCTCACAGTTTGGTCTTTAGATGGGTTTTCTGAGTATTTAGTAGTGATGGATATTATATAACCTAGTAATGGAGGTGTGTGAATATCAACAAGGAGCAATGTATAATCCAAAGACTTCAGTTACCAAAGTGAAATGTCAAGGAGATTAACATCTCAGGGCATCCCAGACCTAGCACATGTAGCAGCCTCAGAAGAGTATAAAGTTTGCTCCAGCTCAGGCAACCATCCATATACCTGGAAACACGTGCATCTACCTCATCTGCAAAAATTGGGCTGAAATCATAAGCAGAACATACCACCTTCACCCACACAGTGCAGGAACTAAATGCATTTCATTCAAAGTTGCAAGAAACAGGTATCCTGGTTTTGTCTTGGATAGAATTATTTTTCTTTCTAGCACCTGGTATGCTGTTATGTCTTGGATTTAATATGAGAAGAATGCTGATAACACCCTGACCTTTTCAGTTGTTGCTAAGTAGTGTTTATACTAAGTCAAGGATTTTTCAGCTTCTCATGCCCAGCCAGCAAGAAGGCT
>JAVJGG010000094.1:10689051-10709320 GCA_035590195.1 Aviceda cuculoides | reverse complement strand
TTTCAGCTTCTCATGCCCAGCCAGCAAGAAGGCTGGAGGGGCACAAGAAGCTGGGAGGGGACACAGCCAGGGCAGCTCACCCAAACTGACCAAAGGGATATTCCATACCATGTGACATCATGCCCAGTATATAAACTGGGGGGAGTTGGCCAAGGCAGGGTGGATCGCTGCTCATGGACTAACTGGGCATCGGTCAGCAAGTGGTAAGCAACTGCATTGTGCATCACTATTCCAGTTCTTTTATTATTGTCATTTTGTTATTGTTATTATCATTACTATTTTCTTCCTTTCTGTCCTATTAAACTGTTCTTATCTCAACCCACAAGTTCTACTCCTCCCCCCCCCAATTCTCTCCCCATCCCACTGTGTGTGGGGGGGTAGTGAGCGAGCAGCTGCGTGGTGCTTAGCAGCTGGCTGAGGTTAAACCACAACAACTGGGAAGACCATCAACAGATGGTATTTCTTTCCAAACATTGCTATTAAGTGTAAACCCTTTGTATTATCAGGGTTTTTTTTTGCAGAATCCTGTTCTGCTTTCACCTGTGAACAATGCTGTTTTACCCCAGTTGGCTGAAATATTCCTTCACTGTATATCCTACTGCTTCTCATTTGCATTTTAGACTAGGTTAGCTTTTTTTCCCCCTCACTTAGTTGAAACATTGATCATGTATATCCATGCCTAAGCCACATAATTCAGGATTAATCATTCCACTCTGCTAAACATCACTGACTTCTGCTGATTTCTTCAACTTTTTTTTTTTTTTTTTTTGCTTAAGGGCTAAGTAAATGTTAATAGCCAATGATAGCTTTATCCTATACTTTAAGGGCACCTTCCTTTTTGAACCCCGAGGACAATCTTATGCCAAAGAATTCCAACGTAATTGAAGAAAACTTACCAATTGACATATATTTTATTTCCGACTTCAATAGTTACTCGACTTCAATAGTTACTTTCCATTCTCCATTATCTATTTCTTATTTTTACAGCCTTGCAAAGAAAAATAATCCAATGTGCTTTTCTAAAAAAACACAGGTCCTCACAAAACAGGAAGAAACCACCTGAAACTCTCCCTCGGCAAAGCTGGTGCTTTACAGAATTGGCAGGTGCACGCAAGGAATGTGACACAAAGTGCAGTTTGTGTAATGTGCCAGAGACGGAGGCTTGACAGCAAACTGCTGCCTCCATCAGCGGCATCACTGCTTTTCCTTCTCGCACACACAGGCAACTTTGACACTCATCTGCAGTGCCTTGACCTCCTCTGCAGTTTGCATTTTGCCCACCTATGATGTTTGTGGTGTAAAGGCATTGTAACAAGCAATAGAGGCAGGGTTTCTGATCAGGGTATGCCACCCACTGCTTTAAAGTGACCTGCTTCAGGCTCAATACTGGTCTTTGGCTCATAGTCACTTTTCTGAAAAACTTAAGCAACAAAGTAAACCTGACTCTGCTGGCTCTAGCCCTAGTACTGAGCCAGGGCAGGGAATATGAATGACAGCAATAACCTGTGTTGAGGGAGAGGGGCTGATCTAAGAACACAATGGCTGAGCAACATGGCAATGACTGCACTGGTGCTCAGGCTTGTGGGGAATTGCGCAATACTCTTTGTGGTTGTCTTACACGGTCAAAGCAAAATAAATTAAATAGGAGTTTTCTCTGTGTAGCAAAATCTGCAGGGCCATGTCTCAAATGATACACAATTTTTCCCAGGAAGGACTTGGGAGGGGACAGCAAGTAGCAGCTCTTACAAGGCCAGGCTTCTGACTGAGGGATGTACCTTCCTAGATGTCTCCTTGGAGAAGCCATTTTGTGGCCATTGCTTTTCTCTGCCTAGGCTATTGATGCTTGCCAATTTTTTTTTTGCTGAAAAGTACTAATATGTCCTGCAAAACTCAGGAGTTTTCTTTTCAGAAATATGACTTTTTGTGGATGTACAATCAGGATTGCATTTGCCTGTATGTAAGTGTAAGTTTCTAGGCAAGTTTTGTTTAAAAACTTCTACTTGCTTGGAGTTATGACTTCTTCTGTCTCACAGTGTCTTAAAGAAACAAAGCTTAAATATTTTCACCATTTTTCTTGAGCTGCTCAACCCTAATCCAAACTACAAAGCTATCTGCTACAAAAAAAGCCCTGGCTACAGATATTGCAGTACACAAAAGCCAGTGAGTTTGCTCACATGCATGTGAGCAGAGCACTCCTGAGTAGAACAGGCATCTCAGAGCCATGCTGCTGACCCAGTTCTGGGAGCAGGCTAAATGTTTACAAGGGTTTTAGCATGAGCTGGCAAGCTAACCCTGGGAAATGCTACGTATGATCAGAACATTATCTCATGGCTTCAATGGAAACAGAGGACACTTAAGCTTCCTCAGAGCCACTTACCCAGTCAAAGATCAAATTTAGGGGTTTTTATATGTGCTTTGAAGAAGAAATGTGAAAATATTCCAGACTAGGCTGTTCACAGAAAAAGATTCACATGCATTTGCCTGAATCAATTTGTGAGTCTACGATAACTGGTCAAGCAATTTCAACAGATCAAAGCAGTAAGGAAACAGAAAAAAAAAAATCAAGGCAACAGCTTAGAAACAGAGTACTTCCACATGAGAAAAGGAAAGAAGTAAGTTCGTATGAATTTCAAAACAAAATTCTTGTGAACACACTCTCCTGCTCCCCACAAAGTAAAATACTTTGAGATTGAAATAAATTTGCTAGTTATTTGTAGTGGGTTTCTTTTTTCTTTCTTACCCCCTCCCCACAAAAAAAACCCAACAAAACAAAACAAACAGAAAATTCATTCCCATCTGACCAGAATTATTTGTCTTGCCTGAGTCACCACCTGTGTGAAAAACTGACAAAAAAACCACTCAACCCCACCACCCTTAAATGCTTACTTACATCCCCATATTTCACAGGCTAAAAGGGAAAATACCTTTTCTGCTTCAGCCTGACAGAAATAACCTTCCCTACAACAGAGCACAAGTATGAACCCCAAACCAGCTGGCTTAAGAGGCCAGCAGCTGAGCTGCTTATATACCTCCTGCACTGCCAGCTTTTATCCCTCATTAGGGTTGGTGATCGGTGCTTTTGCAGCTGAACCTAATTAAGGGGTGGTGCAGACCTGGAAGGCCCAGCTCTGAGGATGGTTTCCACGCTCCCTGTCTCCTGTTCCCTTGCAGCTAGTGTCATGCTGGTGAATGGTGCAATGGGAGATTTAGTGTGCTCCCATGTTTGAGTTCCATTTCAGAGCAAGGCACGTGGTGCTATGCTTTATGTTCCTTTTGAGTCTAACCTGCCATCCCTCTCTTACACACAGATATGGAAGGCCTCCTGAAAATGACACAGAAACTCATAAAAATAGATCACTTGTAGATCTGCTTTAGCACTCTTGCTGCAATATGAAATTATACTCGCACCTTGGCTTGTGATTGCAAAAGCAATGCAATTGCTTTTCCTTGGGAAGCACGAAACCCTGAGACTACCGGGTCTCTTAAAAAATTCATGTCTTTTTTGTGTACTTCTTTTTTTTTCTTTTCCCATAATTAGTAATTATTTTAAAATGTGGTTCTGTTCAGAGTGGGACACTCCTTTAAAGTTGATGACTCTGTGTTGAAAACACCAAAATAAAAGCAAAAAGAAAGAAAAATTAAGAAACTTCATATTACTTGACTTCCCCACCTACAGTGCTGTGTGCTTATGAATCCATTGATATTTTGCTTGTTTCTATTTAATATGCAACTTCTACATTTTAGATAACACACAAAAAAAGAAGGGAATTTATTTTGTCTGGGTTTTTTTAATATATGCTTCAGGTTTTTTTAAGCAGGAAATGTGACTTACATTTTTGGACATATGAAGAGTGGAAAATGCCTTGGCATTAAAAACACAACAGGAACAATTTTAAAGCTGATAATTTCCATAAAACATTTAGATACATTTCAAATCTAAATGAACTGCTGCTGAGAGCGCTAATTTTTGTGTTATGTGATAGCAGAATCCTGAAATCCCTGTTCAACCATGACTCTCACTGAAATTTAGGAAAAATTCATCTGAGTCAAGACAGCAGGATTCAGACCCAGGGATTTTTCTGCAAAGCCCTAGGGCCAAATTCATACTTGATTTAAATCAGGCCAGCAGAACTGGAGTCAATAAAATGCCACTGATTTATATCAGCTCTTACTGATTGTTATAGCACCCATGCTTACTTCTATGCCCCCATTGTAATCATTCTCCACCATTCATTAGGTGCATATATAAAAGCTGTCACAAAGCACTAACTAACTGACTGCTCTTTGTAAAACTCAAAATGTCAGATTTCTCTCATTTGCAAAACAAGATCTTGATCTTGCTAATGCTGGTGGAAATAAGGATTCCTACAACTCAGCCCCATGGTGCTCCATTGGGATAAATGAGATAAAAATCAAGACTGGAATGCAGAGAGGATTTTAGCTACTGTGAGCATTATGGTGTGCATTGCTTTTGAGGTGTGACATGCAGGGAGTTTTAGGGTTGCTCTTTCTGGCTTATCTTAACTCTGGTAACTTCAGTTCTATTTAATAACATGAAACCTCCTAGTGTCATTTCTAGGCAGATTCTCTGTCATTTCCTACTGAGTTGCTTTAACTTTTTTCCTTTTGTTGTTGTTCTACAAAGATGCTCAAAACTCATTTATATCAAAATGCCCTATCCAAAGAGGACCCCATGGCTCTTCCAGTACACGCCTAATACTTCTTCCTTCCATAAAGCTTCAAACAACAAAACCTAGAGGCATTTATCCCCAAGGACTACATTATACCTCATCTGGAATAAATCCCCCAAGACATATATAACACAGGTATGTAACAATTCCACACTAATTGTTTTGGTCAACTGACCCACTCCTCTTTAATTGAATTGCTGCTAATATAGATGTAACCACTCTCCTGTGATCTTTTAGGTTCCTTCTCCAGGAACTCCAAAGAAACTCAGACTTAATTCATAATGCCCCTGGTCATGTCAAAAAACAACAAAAAAAATCACTCTTGATCTACAAACCCAGTGTGGGAATTTCTACCCAACTAGGCTGCTGTCTTCTTTCATTATCTTAGTGGTTTGTAGCAGTACAAAGATATAATTTTAATACATTGATCATTTATCCTTAACTCCAGCTTCCGCTAATTTTGAAGGAACAAGAAATTGTAAAAGTGTAGTGTTATTATTCTCATCTTGCTTTCCTTTTTTGTTTTCATTACTTTCCTTTAAGAGGTACTACTGAAGCTTCATTCAAAACAGGAAGATCTTGTCTTATATCCCACTGCTGCACAAAGAATTGCTCCCAACTATGCACCATATACTATGCCATTTAATTTCTTAGGCATTTACTGCTTTAAACAGATCACAGTCTGAAAAGCAGATCTAGAACACTTTCAACCTGAAAATAGTCTTACTTACCTGATAGAGTCATCTTTCACATGGGCTGAAGCACAAAACTTTGGTCTAAGTTCATGAAGTACCAATTGTCTTCTGAAAATTGCTTTTTGTTCTGTGCTAACTTGGTTTTACATGAGTAGATCACATTGAAAGATGGACGAATTGTTTGTAAATAAATGAGTCAATATGACTGTGAGATAGATGACTATTCTGGTGACTAAGTGCTGTAAATCATGGGAGGACAATGGAAGCCTAAGCTTAGAGAGGTTCTTCCCCTTTTTTGTCCAGTTAGTTGTAGTTGAATCAAAACTACAATCCTTTAGGTGCATTTCAGTATGGGGGGCTTGATTCTGATAAATTAAGTCACCATAAGGATGACATAAACCAGCAGTTTGTCCAGCAGCAATTACCCACCAGAATTTTGGACCTGATTGGAATTCTATTGAAGTTAACTTGATTTCATTGACTTTATCACTGATTTCAACTCCACTTGAATCAAGGCATTCATTACTGCCTTGAGATATTATTGAGCCAAGTTGTTGTGTGCAGATACTTCAAAAGTTAAGAAACTTAAAAGAATGTCATCTGAGCACAACAGCTGGGCTGCTCTTTGTTCTTATTCGGACACGTATCTAATATTTTTAAAAAACATCACTGAACTGCTTGCCTTATTGATGCATTGGGGCAAGGAATATGATGTTTTAAGATGGGTTGATTTAAATTTGTTGATTTCTTTGAGTGTCCATATCTGTAATGCACTAAGGTAAATAACACACATACAGCAGTGTTCTCCATCATATATATTAAATTGTCTTTTTTTATTATTATTATTCTGTATCTCTTGTAAATGTCAAAACTTCACAGCTGTCATAGTCAGATGCAGAAACTTCTTCCTGAAATGTTGTAGTTCAGTAATGGTTGTCTGAAATTGAAAGAAAGACACATAATCTTAATTTAAAGATCAAATCCCTGAACTCCCTGTCCCAGTGACTTTGTATGTTGTGAGACTGTGATATTAATGTTTTTCCTGCAAAAATGATCTAGATAAAGTAAGATGAAAATGTGGATGCTTAAATGAGGCCACTCATCCAGCTATTTAAATAGGCTTTATATTTTCCATGATAGTAAATCCATGTTTACCAATCTGTACACCTATTTTCTAAGACACTTCACATGCATAGTTCTCACTAAAGCAAAGAGAACGTGTTGTTGCACATCACTTAAGAGACAGTGTCAAAGGAATTTCTCTGTACAAGTTCCTGTAATAATCTAGTAATCATTGCTCAAGGCTTTCTAGCTCTTCTGCCATATGATTATCTGCAGGGAAGAACACTAGAGTTGAATTTGGTAGTCAGTGTTTGATTCTTTCACAGGAGAATCTTTCACTGAAACAGATAAGCATATATAGTCAGTAGTCGCGATGGCACTGTTACGTTTCCCTTCCTGCACAGAGTTGACCTCTTTGCTGAGTCACTCACCATGACGGGACTTCCTTCGTTAAAAAAGCCAGCTTATCTATAACTCATTTCTTTACAGTTTGTGTTGCATTTTTATTCCTCTTAAATGACTTCTGCATCATTACCTCCTCTAATCAGCTTTGCTCTGTTAGATCCCTCTTGAATTCCTTAAAATTCTTAGAATTCATAAAGCAAATCAATGTGTATGGCTGGGAAATTACTCTACTACTCTTGTCCTTGCAACATGTGGCAGAAATTATGTTTGTCATTCTAAACAGCCTGTGTAATCTTGAATAATTAACGTAGAAAGTCCTGAAAAGGCACGTGAACAATGGCTTGCACTTGAACAGAGGATATCAAAAGGAACCATGCTATTGCAGAAGGGAGTCAGTCCACAGAAGAGGAGACATGTATCAAAGGAAGGGACCAATACATCAATGTGTTTATCAGCATTTGTCTGGGATGAAGAATATCAGCTGTGAAAAAAGGGACTGCTCCTGAAAAGCCACAACAGGTGGGCTGCCTACACAGATCAAATTTACTGAAAACAGGGGGGAAAAAGTCACTGGATGTCAGTTCTTCTCCGCAGAAATCCAGCTGAGGGAGTACTGTGCTCCATCTGGCAGAAGAGTAGTTAGAACTACAGAGGAGGAATTTTGACTGTGTTCACTTGGGAGAGGTTGAGACATACATCTAAATATGAAAAGCCTTTCATGAGAAAGATGAAATTTAATTTGTTGCTTCTCTTTCCCATTTATTTTTTCCTTCTTTTTGTCATGGGGGTGATTTTCTTCATCATTACTCGCTGGTGTGAAAGCAGTGAAATATCTAGAGCCTTCCAATTTTATCCCTAAGGGTCATGCCATTTCAAAAGGCATTTTATTGTCATGATACGTAACTATTTTGTCATTTGTTTAGCTCTAATTGTGATATACATCTTTTTTTTTTTTTTTAATTCTCTCTTGTTAAATTTTCTTCCACATGCTTGAGTTGACCTAAATGCTTCCCATTTGTCATTTCTTTATTTCTACTCTGTAGCATAATAAGAATTGGAGAACATCACATCCTCTCTGAGATGTCCTGATCTTTTTTTTTTTTTTTATGTACTCTGAATGTGCCTTTTCCTTTGTCATATGCAGTGCTTTCTTGCAGCAACTTTTAACAACTGTGATTGATTTCTTGGCTTTCCTTTTAACCACAGTCTAAAACTTCTTTAGTTCTCCAGCTGCCACCATCCTTCAGTTTCCGTATCTTGACATTTTCTCTAGGAATTTGCTAAATGATTCTCAAGAGTCCACATTTTGAAAATTCTTATCTATATATCTTTATATATTGTGCTTCATCTATATTTAATAATAAAACATTGAGACATTTAATAAAAACTTAATTCAGAATTCTCTGTAAATATTAAATAAATTTAAATACTTCTGCCTTTCATATTGCTAGGGACAAATGCAATTACCATAAACACAGGAAGGACATTCCTGGCTTCATCTGAAATACTACTGCCAAGTATGTCATGTCTTCATTCAGATGATGAGCTTTTTTTCTTAAGGAAAACCCAGGGAACATGGAGGCATTGATCACCAAACTTTATGGTGTCACTGAGAGCACATTACAACTATATAATACCTTCTTGTACTCACAATACTATTATCAGTATGATATTGAGGATTTAAGGCAGTTACCTAGGCATCCACATTTATGGAATTTTTAAATGTCTTTGGCTATAAGCAGGTGGGACTGGTAGATATGCCATTCATCTAGAGGGAGACACGAAAAACACTATGACAGCAAGGCCCATTGCCTCTGATTTTGTTCAGAAATTAAAATCCTAAAAGATTTAACGGCATCCCTTTGCATTATAGTCTTCTGTGTGAGCATTCCAGTTTACTGTAGAAATCCAATATCAGAGGAAAACAGAAAAAAAAAGCATTACCCAAGACAGTTATGTGCCCAGTCAGTATTGCGTTTCAGTGGTGAACACAAAGGAGAAGCACATGTGAATTGTTCCTTATTCTGCTATTTCAGACAGGGCAAAGCAGCCATTGCATCCAGTTTTTCCAACATCAAGGATGTTAGTCCTAGAAACAACTGTCATATCACGTGAAAATTAGGAAGCAGTTGAGAAGCTGGTGGCAAAGGAGAGAAGTCACACAACTTTCTCATTTGTGTGCCTGATAGGAACAATCTTATGGCAATTCCCACAGACACATGAAGTAGGAGTTGCCCCACAGCCATGGGAATGTTCATGTTTTTTCTTTTTTATGAAAAGAAAAAGAGAATGTAATAAAAATAAAACATTATTAAAACAGGAAGGTTTATATCATGATGAAATCTTAATCCTCTTTCTGAATCATTTTGCTGCATTTTATTTGCATTTTGTGATATTTCACGCAAAACAAGATATTGACTTATTTTAATGCATAGCTGAAAAAGGCGAGCAGAGGAGATTGGGGTAAAGAGAAGAAATTAATTATGTAAGATAACCTAACCATGCTTTGCAGATGTATAATGCTAAGTACAATGCCCAGGTGCTGGTGGTCCTTCATACATTAGATTATAAAACTCCACAGTTCAGTGAAGGTTTTGGATAAGGATAACAGAGAAAGTGTTAGTTCCTGCCAGTGGTGAGAATGCCCTAAGGGAGCAGAAGCTCTTCAGTGAAAAGAACCAGCTCCAGAAGAGATAATGAAATGTGGTATTGGTTGACTGAAGGAATTCAGCTGGTACTTCGACTGGTGGTCAGTTTTACTGAAACCTATAGAGGTGGGTGCATTTAACCACGTGAAAATGCTTATGTATGAGTTTAAGACTTTAAAAGATAGAGTGAAGGAATTAACTGCAGTTGGCAGGGGTATCTGATGCATGTACAAATGGATCAATGTGTTTTCTTTTCTCTCTCCAATACCATATAAATCTCAATAGCAGTTGGAGGAATCAGCAGAAGAGAAGACCTGAAAAATCAGTTCTTCATTGACCTAGGATCTCTAGGACTTTAGTTGCTCTTTTGGCCCTTAGTGTTATTCACTGTAGCCTATTTGAAAATTAATTGTCTGTAAAATTCAATCGTTTTGGAAGTTTGAGCTTGATTTCAAAGCAAAAATGCTCATTTAAAACAAACATTTGCACATTCACTTTTCAGCAGTCAGTTGAATCTGAATGTGTGTAAACCCAACACCCACAAACTGAGCTGAAACTCATTGTGTGTACACATATGAAGAAGTTCTTCACTGAAGACACTGTGATTTAATTAAGTAAGACAGAGAGTAGAGTAAAAGAGTATGATTTCTGGCAGAGTGATAAGGACAGATAAATGTGGAGAATTAGGCACATTGTTAATCACTGCACAGGGAATATCTGAAAAAGCTAGGAATTCTTCAGTTTTAGCTTAATTGTTTCACCTGTGGAATACATTTCCTCTTCAGCCCTGAATTTTTTTCAGTCCTTGACTCTGGAATGCCCATGAAGTCAAGTAAGATTGAATGAACAAAAACCAAGGGAAAAATGTTATAGATAACATTGGTCAAATTATTTATCATTATCATCATCATCATCTTTCAATCAGGTAAAGTATCAGAGAGAGCCAAACCTCAGAAGAGATTCAGTTCAAATTCTGCTTAATTTCTAAGTACAGGGTGGAGCTGTTTCCTCTTTTAGTTAAATGATTTCATAGGCTACAACATGTTTGACAGGTAATCATCTAGCAAGCCAGGTGAGGTGAAGGATGAGTGGCATCAGTACTGTCCTGACTCTGGCTGGAAATGCTACATGCAGTTTCCATGTTTCTCACGAACCTGTGGGTGCCCACTCCACCCTCTTCCACCAACCTGTTACAGTGCTCTGCTGCAGTGTAGGTGAAAAGGATTATGTGTAGAAAAATCCTTCTGGAAGAGGCAAGGAGAAAGAGCAACTGTATCTGTATTCCTGTGTAACCCCACATATCTTGTGAAGACCATTGAGATCAGTGTTGCAACTGCTTAGTCTCACGAAGGCAATTGAAATAATGTGGAGAAACAAGTCACTGAAGAGAGAAAATTTCCATCATCATCTTTATTACAGTTCTTAAGCTCAGCTCCAAACTCAGCAGAAATTGTATTTCATTTATAGAAATGTCCATTTGAAGGCATGTATATTTGAACAATAATGCAAACTCCCCAATCCATCAAATCATTTAAGCCAGCTCTCCTCAGCCTTAAACTGGTGGGACCTTGAACCAAAGCACTTACACAAAACCACCAGGTTATGCTTGTGTCTACTTTAAAACTGAGAAAAACAGAATTCAGAGAGATTAAATGGTTTGCTCGGGGAAACAAAACTAATCAGCTACTGAGCTATGAAGAAACCCATTTTGCCTAGTGTCCACAAAACAAGATGACTGTGTTAGCTTTATTCATGTAAACTAATTTAGAACACAGAGCTTTGGCCATACAGGAAATGCAGTGGGTAGGAATACATCAGGAACAGTAGACATTAAGGCTGCCAACAGCTAGCTGTGGTTTACTTTTTTCTCCCTCTGTCAGGAAAAAGGCCAGATGTCTAGAAAAATGGGGCTTTGTATGTCAATATGTACAATTTTCTGAGAGAATATGGAAAGGTAATATTCATTTCTTACACCTCTTTGTAGCTTTTTCCTGTTCAGGTACTATTTCTATTTATAAAGGTTATGACATCAAATAAACATTAAAAAAACAGACTGTGTAATGAAGAATCAGTCACCCAAGTGTTGATCCCAAACATAATACAGGTATGAAAACAGCATTTAACCTGGATGGTTTGCTAACACTTAAATAAACATATGTAGTCATAAAACTGTATTGTCATCTTTTCTTGGATGATTAAAAAAAAAGTCTAAAAAAGCTGATTAGGTTGTTGATGGTTCATTTATAGAAAAAAGGCAAAGGAAAGCGTTGACAAATCCTTTTTAGACTGCTCTGTCCTTGATATCTACATGGGGCAAACTCACTGTCAAACTAGGGGAAAAGGAAATATATGAAACATTCCTCTCCCATAAACATTTGAGAAATTAAACTACAAGTGTCTACTGCAGCCTATAGTGAGGCTTTCTAACTAGGTAAAAGCTATTATTCATCAGCTTCCTTTACATTAAAAAATTAGAAGTTTAATTAAACTGTTTTTAGAATGTTTTGGTTTTGAACACACACTATCTGATGGGAAAAAAAAGAATTGTAAAAGTTCTTGAGAACCCCTTCCACGATTTCTCTCTTTCTTATTTTCTAAAAGAAGTTACATGGGTCCTTCTCTCTCCTTTCTGCCACCCAGCATCTCCGATCTCTGTGAGCAGAGGCAGGAAAGAAGGGAAAGAAGAGCACTGCACCTTTCTCCACCCCTTGCTACTCCAGTCCAGAGAAGAGGAAGATCCTCTCTGCTGATACAACAGCCTGTTCCTTCCTCTCCTCAGAGGGGGAAAAGATATGAGAACTTTATGGAGAGGAAAAAGAAAATTAATTCTGCTGGGGGAAAGCTGCAAAAATATAAGCCCTAAACATGAATTTTTTAGAAAAGGATAGAATCCAAATTAGGATCTTTAATTGTAGGGACCATTGGACAAATCTGGATTTAAAGCAATCAGGGGAGATGAAGGGGCTCCAGGTGACTCTGTCAACAGAGCTATTAATAAATGATGGGTTTCTCAGATATGATACACAGAAACAAGAAGCTGCCTGCTGCTCATCTGCACACTGCTGAGAGCAAAGCATATTTGCACAGACCATTTTTGGCAGTTAGGAAGGAAAAAATCGAGGGTTTGTGCTGAAAAATGAAATGCTTTGTTTCCAGATCAGATGCTGATAGCACTCTGTTCCTAGCATTAAGAAAAAGAGGTTTTAAACATTGACAATATTTCTTATGTTCTGCACGAAAAGTGGATACACTCCTTTCTTTCCCTTTATCCTTTCCTACCCTAGCTTTTGCTTTTCTTCACAATGTTTCTTTCCATTTCAAAAGCAGGGAAAATTACTATTTCCTCAGCTGAAGCAATATTTATATCAAATACCTTCCCTGATTTGGTTCACATTTGCAAATTGTCTATTCAGTTTTATCTCCTTGCTTTCATAATTCTCTGTTTTGTTTAATCTGCAGCACACAGGAGACTGGTAGGATTACAGGAAGAAAATGAGCTGCATAATGCAACCTGAGGAGGGTGTGGCAATAGGGATTTACTGGCAAATTGATCCAAAGGGATTATTTTTAAGTCATCTTTTCTAAAACTCTATTTTAATGGAATTAGACAGTTGTCTGATACATATTTGATTTCACCAACCTTTTAAAGACCCTTGCTTGCCTATGATATCTCTGTGTGGTAAAGCATACTGCAGCTATGATATTTGTTTTATTTCAGGGTAAATTCCATAGGAAAGTAGGGTATTTTACAGCTGTGCAAAAGATGTCAAGAAATCAGAAAATACTGACATTATGGCTTTATAAATATCCTCTTCCTGTTTCTTTTTTTTTCTTTTTATTCATCATTGCAGCCTACAGTTACAATACCTAAAGAAGTGCAGTGCTTTCTCTTATATATGAGATTGATGTACTTTATCAGATTTTGTGTGTTGCTTTTAAATCTACAGTAATCTCATTGACATAATTGTCAGTATATTTTAATTGGCTTAGATTGCTTGGATGAGATCACAACTCTGGTGAAGACAGTGGCAAAACTACAATCCTTTAAGTTTCCAACTTTCTAAGTACTACTTTAATAATTTCAGCACTGATCTTACTTGCACATTTTCTTCTCAGCCTTCCTCATGCTTTGCATACAGCTGCAAGGCAAAGTGCTCTGTCCTGCTGGATAATTCTCTGTGAATGAAGTTTGCTGAAGTACACAAGGCAATGCTTCTGACAATGCAGGTTGGCGAGGCCCCCATGTTGATCTTGCCTTCATTAATTCTGGCATTCCTTTAGATTGAAATGTTTATTTCTGCAACATGAAAATTTTCCCAAAGTTGCCATCTATTTACATTTAAACCCAAGGAAAACTGTTTCAAGAGGATTTGAAGAAGGCTACCTTATTCCAGACATTACTAAATGAAGATAACACATCCATGCCAATCAAACCGAGCTTAGCCCTGGGGCTGTTTTATACAGAAGTCCAGACCAGGTAAGTATTTCACAATGTGCTTAGCATTAAGCATGTCTAGTCTCACTGGGCTGGGGCTGCCCAACAGAAACACAAACCGACTGCAATTATTTCTGTGTTATAAGTGTTCACTCAGAGTCTGGGTGGATTTGGCCCCAGGATTTACAACCAGGTAGGGGTCTTGCACCCATTTCACACAAAGAAAAGAATCCAGGCAACACAGAGGAATATTTTTGTTTCTCTCTTTTAGTCTTCTCTGAATATATTTTACACTGTTTGGCTAAACAATATGAGACTTGTGGGGATAGGAGAAGTGTTTCACAGAGAATGATAAGATTATTATGCAAAAGCAGAGACAAAATAAGTCTATTTATTTATTTAAATTTTAGAGTGTTCTACTTTTTTACACCAGACTGAGCTCAAGAAGCTAAACAAGAGGCTCATCCTAGAACAATGGCCTTAATTTACTTCACAAATGAGACGCAGGAGCCCCAGAGGCAGAGAGAAAACACCAGATAGGCTGAAGGGAGGTTTCAGTGTAATTAGTTCTGCTTAATGTACTTTCAAATTTAGTGAGGGGTTCAGCTTTTCCAGTTCACCTTAAAAAGGTAATGGGGCCCTTTTTAAGCTGCCAGAAAAGATTTGGCTCAGGTACTGAGGGGCCTCCAGTGCAAATTTACTTGTGTCATTAGAAAAGCCATTTTCTTTTACGTGTGAGCCTAATGAAGGTACACTTAATTTGTAATTTTGTATAATTATAGATCTTGATGAGACAGATGAATGTGAATTCAGTATCGGCTAGTGAGTTCATCATTCCTTGTATCATCCATTCCTCAATTATCTCTAATGGTTGTCTTCAAGAGATTTATATCTTGTCATTTTCTTGCTAACCCACGTAACATATCCTAGCAGAATTGTACCAGTGATTTGTCCTAAGGAGACCAATTTCAGTGTCCCGCATCAAGTTTCTGAAGGTTAGGCTTCTAAAATACTTCCAGACTATCTTCAGATATTTCCAATGTAGTTCCAGGATTGCCCTCCAGCTCATGGTATTCCCATTGTTTGCTTTCAGCTTCTGGAAGAACAGCCGGGTACTCCAGCCCTGATGTCTTCTCATCTCAAATTTCCATCCCCTTCCTTCCTTTGAAACTTTGCTTGGGTACATGTTAGACTTTAATCATAGAGCCAGTTATTTCTACACACACTTCTTTTTTATACATTTGTACAATTTCCTAAACGTCCTGTGGCATTTTTCAGTTCTCTGCTTTCTTTTTTTCCTTTCCTTTTATGTCCTCACAGATAGTTCAATGGCAAAGTGAACTCCACCTTGGGCTCTGGGCTGTATATCACAGGGGCCTTCTGGATATCTCATTGCTCCTCTTATTCATAGTAATCTTTTCCTCACAGTCATGTTTTTTCGTGGTTTTTTGTTTGTTTGTTTGTTTGGTTGTTGTTTTTTGTTTGTTTGTTTGTTTGTTTGTTTAAATTGCTTAACCTACTCCCAGGAGCAATGCTTACAAGAGAACTATAAAGCTTGAAAGTAAAAGCAAACTTGAGACACCCCAGGGAGGGCCTGCATGCTTTTCAGAATTTGTTGGTGGTTCTTGAGGGACCTACATGTAACTGAAAAAAAGGTGTTATAGACAAAGACCAGCGGTTCCTCTTCCACAAACCTCTCATTAGGAAAGAGGCCATATGAATCATTAAGCTACAAACAAAATTTAAAAAATCCCACTTTTCTGATCTCCCTTTTACCCTTTTTGTGGTCATCTCCAAATATTCAGGGCAAGGATTCATTTCCATTTTGAAGTATGGAAAAAGTAAGCTCACATATTATGGTGGTTTTTCTGTGCTCATTCATCTTGCTGACTTTCGTCTTGAAAGCTTTCAGGATTAACTGAGAATGTTTTTTTATTTTTTTTCATACTAAGTTAATGGAGGCAGCAGCCTCAGTAGAAAGAAATCCTCTTACATCAGAAGGAGAAGTGTTCATAATGCAGCTCTGTTTATCATCCTACAAAATAAGAAATACTGCAGCTGCTCTGTCTGCCACTTTGAAACGTTCAGTACCATTTATGCTTTGTCATTACAACACCTACCATTATTTGCTTGACCGGGAAAGTATTTCAGTTCTCTCGTGATAAATATTTTGGTTATGAGTAATGTTAATTTTGCAGTGTATGACATAATTGAGTTCCCTTAAACATCCATAAATTGTCAAGCACTCCAGGTACCTATCAGCATCCTATCTGATTATGGAAATGCTTGCAGTTAATTTTTTTTCTCAAATTTAATAAACATAGTTTTATGAAATACATTAATAAGCAATGTTTAGAGATATGCAGATTTGAATAGTTTGGAAAGACATTAAATAAATGTGAGGCAGATTACATCTTACAGTGCAAGAAAAGATATAGGTGACTTTCCATCACCTGCTGATCAATCCTTATTGTATTGCAAATGCTAAAGTAATTTTGTTCAGGTTTATGAGCAATAAGCTGGTTGCTCAAAACTACAAAGGCTGGGCAAAGATAAGGAGGGGACAGTGCCTTTTCCAGAACAGAACTACTTGATAGGACTGGTCTTGCCCTGTCTTTCTCTGAGAAACTATGATTGATGTAAGAATAACCCTAGACCAAAAGCCACAATATCACTCTACACCTCCAGCAGCTAGGAAATAAGGTTTCCTATTCTACTTAAGAATGAGGCAGAAATGATAGTTTTCAGACTCATAGGATAATAAGATTCCCCAAGGGTTTTCATAATGTAGCTTTATTGCTAAATGTGGTTCGTGTTTGTATGGTATTTAGAGGAAGCTCTTATGTGAGGAAATTGTGAGCTCTTCGGTGCCTGACTACGGCATACTGGCCTGGGTAAGATCCCTGCCCTTGCCAGCAGATACAAACTGGCAAGTGGGTAAAGGCCTGTCATCGTGCTCTCACTTGTCACAGAAGCTTGGTTTAGGCAATTTCTAGCCTGAGATGTCTTGCTTTAAAAATCTTGTAGTACCACAAACACAGAAAGGAGGCATAACTTGGAGAGACAGAAGTGGCAAGGGAAAGACTATTGCTTAAAAAGAAATATGTATGGTTACATAAATGAAGAATTACTAGGAAAAAAATTTACAAGGAAAGAGTATGGATTTGATTAAGTTTTTATTGCAGGGTAGAATACAAATTTCAATGTAGCTTTTGTAAAAATGTATTTACTGCAGCGTTTCTTAGCTTAGTAGTAATTTTTTGGATGTACCTGGCTGAAAATTGACCCTGGAAGCCATTTTCAAAGAGAAGAACTTAGGGTCAGGTCTTTGGCTACTACAGTGACACAATTCTACTTTGGACAACTGAATCCAATTCTACTTTGGACAACTGAATCCAACTCACTCCCTCCAGCACAGGATCTGCTCTTCTCCTCTGTTACAATCCTGGTGACTAAATAGAAGCAGAGATGGAAAAAATTCTCAACGAATTGTGGAAAGAGGTGGTATGCTTCTTGGGAATTGCTCAGGCAATAGCAGCAGTACACAAAACTAGATTTGGGAGCTGGATAAACATCCAGCTTCTAAGTGATGTTTCACTCCTGCAGTAAAAGTGCTACATCTTTGAAGAAATATGGAATGAGAAGTGATTTTTCTTAAACTGAGAAAAGTACTACTCGAGGTATAAGAAGATCATCAGAACAAAGAGATTCCATGAATCACAATTTCCTCTGTTTGCATCTTTTCTTTTTTCCATTTATAGAATGAAAATATCAAGCATGCAGATAGCTAACCCATGTAATGTTTCATTCCATAGGTTATTTTGAAAGAAGGCATTAGAGGAAAAAATATAATAATCACATCTTGCCTGTCATATCATAATCATTTTGTAACCTAGAAGATTTAGAAAGGGGAGCAAAAACCTGAAATGTTTAGAAGATTGCAATGCATGGATGTGTATGTACAAAAGAAATCCTTGGCTAAGAAGTGATGTTTCTCACTTTTCTTTGCTAAAATGTGGTGCAGATGAGAGGATTTTTGTGTAAAGCAGCAGCAATAATCTTCATCCCCTCAACTGCCACAGTGTTTTACAGCCATTTACAGAGTAGGAATTTCTTCTGGATTTGCTGACCTCCCTACAGAGCTCATCATATGGATTTCGGTAATTTTACATAGCTTTGTTTTAGCCTTATATGCTGTGTTCTTGACAGTATTGGCACACAGTAGTGGCTTAGAACATAATAAGGTGTTAGTTTTTGCTTGTTTCGATCCCTGCTGCAGTCATTGGTGGAGATAATTACTGTATTCCGTTCTCTCTCCCCCTTTCTTTTTTAAGCCCATAGTTCCAACTTCTGGCAATGGAGGAAACGCTCAGGATGCCAGCTTTGCCTCCATTTTGCTGTTGCACTGCTCTGACTCTGTTTCCACGAGCTGCTTATTCTGTCTTTCTGCTGCCCAGGGAAGATGGCCAGGAGCAGAAGAAGGGGATGCAGGAACTACAGAAAATAGCCTTGTAGAGGAGGAACTTTGTTAGCTCATCTGGCCCCATTTTGTGGACAAGTGTCACTGCTTCCAGTGGCTCAGGCTTCAAGCCCTCCTGTAACTTTATACCTTAAACTTTACACTTTGCTCAGGTAAAGGCTGGGAAGATCATCGGAGCTGCCTTTAACTTCATTTCTTTAGTCAAGGCTTTAGGGAGGAAGAGAAGACCACCAATTGTTGTTTTCATCAGCAGACTCAGTTAATAAATCCCATTGTGACGTAATACCCCTCTTTGCCTTGAAACACGCTCCTATTCCTTATTCTTTTTTCTTCCTTGTTTATTTAGCACTTGGGGTTTTCTCTTTCAGTATGTTAACAGAAAGTGAAAAAACATTTGAAAACACAGTATAAAAAAGATCAGCTACGAAAGTCGTATGTGGCAAGAGATATGACATCATCACTATCTTGAAGTCAGCTTAAGTCTGTCTTTCTCTTGAAACAGAGGGCTCTGGAGAAAGCCATCAAGCCCCATATTGCTTTTAACTTTTTTAATCCTCACTTGCTTTAGCATTTATCTGACAAACTGTTCTGCTAGTGCTGAACTCACTATTATTGAATGATTGATTGGCAGACTTCTCCCTTCTGAGATAGTGTGGCTGCTGCTGAGCCTGTGTTCCTTAGACTGAAAAAGGACCAATGAATTTAGAGATGCTTTGCTTTCTGAAGAGCCTCTTTATTATCCTCGTTCTTCTGACACTTCAGAAATACCAAGTTTCCCCTCTGCCTTTTCCCTATTTTAAATGATTGTTTTGTTGCATTTTGACTGCACAAAGGACTGTAGTTCAAAAGTAGTACCAACTCCATTAAATGAAAGGTATTTGTTAATTTACATGCTTTAGCACTGGTGTAACAGAGCACCAAAGTTCACCAAGTGGTAAAGACTGGGATGGGAGTTGGGATGAAGATACAAACCCAAATTTTTTACACCTCAAATCCTCAATGAAGCCTTGGCAGTGGAACAAAAGGAAGGTGTGCGTTTATCCCACCCTGAAAGAAAGGCTTCATTTGCAACAACTGGGTCTGGATTGATCTTTGTTGTGGGCTTGGGCTAAAACCTTGTTCTGCTTTCATCTCTTTTCTTCCACATTGCTATTGGCATAAAAAGTAATGACCCCAGTGATATAAGATAGGAAAATCACCTATGGCACTGGGAAGATCTACTTCCTTTCTTCTGGAAAAACTACTGAAATGGATGCTCAAGATCACTGAATCCATAGATAATCACTTCAAGTCCATTTCCACAAAGAGCCCTCACACCAATGACAGCTGCTGTATTTGTGCCAGAATGCTTGATAGATTTAGCAGTGAAGCACATATAAAGAGACAGCACCTGAGCTTTTCTAAATTCTAATTCAGACTGTTCCTTATAAACTAAAACATTTAGCCTCTGCGTAACCCCTCCAGAAGCAAAGTGTGCTAAAAAATTTCTTTAGTGATGAGAATGACTTATGACTAGCACCTTTCATTTTAGAAGCTAGCAGTTACTATTTAAAAACACTTTAGGTAAATATATACTACACTCATATGTATTCCAATTTTACTAACACAGAGTTACTGTCACAGTGGTTAGTTCATCTCTTATTTACATTAATAACAAGAACAAATATTATTTTTCAGCTTTAGCATAAGAATCATAGAATCATAAAATCATTTAGGTTAGAAAAGACCTTCAAGATCATCAAGTCCAACCATCATCCATGCCCAATAGACCATGTTACAGAGTACCTCGTCTGTGCACTTTTTGAACACCTCCAGGGATGGTGACTCAACCACCTCCCTGGGCAGCCTATTCC
>JAVJGG010000094.1:10615840-10683382 GCA_035590195.1 Aviceda cuculoides | reverse complement strand
AAAAAAAAAAGGGGGGGGGGGGCAACTTGCAGCACACAAACATGGTCATAGCTAAATAAAGCCTCTCTGAATCCAACTTGTACCCTGAATATCCCAGGGGAATCAAGTTGTGTCTAGTGTTGTCTATCTTGATTCCTTGAGCGCCTGTCTGTGACTCTCAAATAGTGATTTCTAAAATGTTAGCCCCGCTGGCAGGTTCTAGCTAAGGCTTCTAGGGAGCTGAGCGAGCAGCTCTGCTCTGCTTTCAGCAAAGAGTTGTGCCCTGTGGCATGTGCCCAGCACACGGGAGGAGATCATGGCAGGGAGGGAAAGGGGGGACCAGCTTTGTCCAAGGACGGAGACAGCAAAACTCCACTTTCTTTAGCATTTCCTCCCTCTGGCGATCAGAGCAGCAGCAACGTGGTTTCTGGAGAGAGAGGCATTAACAGGCCCAGTTAGCAAGCACCCAGCAGGTTGCCAGAGGGAAGAGGTAGTTTGGAGATGCAGCTGGGAAAGGTCCCCTTGCTCTTTTTGTCCAAGTTCATGTTTTTTATCCTCAAAGACTAGAAAGGTTTAGCTTCTCCATGTGTTGACATGAATGCAAATGAGGCATCTGCCTCATGAAAACATGAGGACCCGATGATCCGATGCACAAAAACCCTCTCTTCTTAAATTGGAGTTTTCTCTGCTGAGAGCTTTTTTTGTCTTTACTAGCTAGTGTGCTCAGTGTCCTCTGCAAGGCTTTTTCTATTAAGGAGAGAAAGTCCAGAGTACTGCATGAAACACTTGATTTCACACTTCAGAGTGGCTCTCTCTCCCTGGGAATTTACAGCTGCTCCTCATGAGAGGCACCAGGCAAAAAAGTGCATGTGTATGTGCACATGGGGCAAAATATTCCAGTCTGCGATATGTTGATGAGTTTATAAATGCACAGTAAATCTCAGGGCAGACAAAAGCTGCCATTCATTACTCCTATTTTGCCTATAATTTTCTTCATTACATTTTAATACCATTCCTATCTACGAAAAGAAAAATAACGGGGATCATTCAAGTACTTTCTTACCATCAGCAGAAGGGGAAATCTAGGACACAAGCCAGCGCTCCAGAAGGATTTTGCTGTATGAATTAACAGGTATGCAAAAGAAGAAAACACACCTAGTTAAAAGTAAGTGATATTAAACAAAAGTCAGCTGACACCAAAATCTGCTAGATAAGTCAGTGTTACAAGACCAACTTAATAGCCCGAGAAAACTGACGTCAGCAGAGAGATGTTGTGGCAAACCTGGGACACAAAGTCCTCACGATACTTTCTTGTTTTGGGCCAGGATATGTCCAGGCAGTTCCTCACCCTCTTAATGATCTCTGAGTCACCATAATCAAATCTAACTATCTCGCTATAACGTCACTTGGAGAAGGCCAGTGTGTCCAAAACCGCCTTCAGATGTGAATTTCTTTAAGCTAAATCAATGTGGTTTAGTGAAGCATGTGCTAGGAGTCTCAGGTAGTTCTTGCAAAACTTGCCTACCTCAATAATTTTTTCAAACATAGAGCTACTATTTTGGAATAGCTTGGACATGGCAATAAGTAGTGGAAAGAAGATTCTTGTGGCATGAGAGTGATTTTCATTGTAAGCTAAACATGTGCTAAATTTTATTTTTAGGACAAATGCGGGAGTGACAAGAAGAAAGTCACAAAGTACAACAGTAATTTAGTATAATTTACATAACTAACAAAATTTTTCCTGAGGTTTTACACTGGCATCTTACAAGAGACATCTACTAGCTGTATTTGGATTTACTTGAAATCTCTCTGTTGATTTAAATGGAATTTTTCTTCTGTGAGACAAGCAGAAATGGGTGTTCTTCTCAAGGAAAAGTTATATATTTGTCTCTTAGCCAGGAATAAATAATGCGAATGCTTGCACATCCAGAGAGACAAGGGAAGCAAATGGTTAGCTGTACTGAGGGTCCTCAGGGCTGCTGGGGATTCTTTCAGCAGATCTGGTTTTTACATTTGGCAGCTCATCCTCTGTTTGATGGTAGAAAAATGGACCCTTATGATACCTCTAGTAGGGACATAAGGTATGGAAAGAAATGGACCCTGTGCTAAACTGGACATGAACCTCTGGCAAGCAAGTCTGGCCCTTCTGAAATTATTGAATTCACTAATGGGATCCTTCTCTGTGAGGAAGGAGATAAATATCTAGACCATTTTTCACAATCAGATTATTAAACATTTAAAAGTGACATTAAAGGGGACGATACTCAGACTAATGTGCATACCAGAACTTGCAGCCCAAAAGCATATTAGTAGTCCAAATTGCTAAGCCCTGAATCTAGAGGTGCTAATCACAGTGTGCTGGGCTGGGTGTCTGGTGAAAATGAACATCATTTGCCTGAGGCCTTGGTGCTGTAGTTTGACTGTTCAACACTACAGTAAAATCAGTCAAACAGAAAAAGCAAACCAATATTCAGGGCAGCTCTGCACAAAAGCTCAGATCCTTGACACAATCACTTTGTTGTGGTATCATCCTTATTTTTAGCATATTTTGATAGAAGAGGCTTTTTCTTTTTGTCTCAGCCTGATGACAGTTAATTAAATAAACGTTCCCCTGGATACTGATGCATATTTTATGTGATGAACTGGTTCAAAGAAAAAACCTGTTTGAACTGCAGTGGGTAGATGGGTGTGGGGGGTGGAAGCCTTTACATAAATAATCACATCATTTTATGAATCATCACTTAGTGTTTTTCATCATCTCCTCACCTCTCTCTGATACTCCTTCTCTAGAAGTCCGCTGTTTGCTTTGCTAAATTGACATATGAACAAATCAATCTGTCTGCTACTCTGAGCAGCTAAGCCCTACGTGTCTGTGTTCCTAAAAGTTGAGGAAAAAAGGAGAAGAAATTCCTTCTGGAGTGCATGGAGAAGATTTGTTCCTTTTTTCTGGCAATTCAGTTAAACCCTGAAGGGCCATTCATTAGGTTTTGATGTTGGGCTTTGGAACCAAAAGGCTACTAATTGGAAGCACTGAATGCCATGTGATCACTTATGTGCCTTGACCTCAAAAGGGAAGTCAAACATATCCTTAGAAATAAATACAAGGAGACAAATTCTTCGCACCTCTGAGGATAACCACCCACATATTCTGTGGAGCTCTGCTGGGTAATTTAAAGGACAGCGGGAGGCTGAAGGAGAACTAGAGCCTTTCTTACCCCTTCATCACCTGAACCCTAAAGAAGGGAGTGAATGTGACAGCCTGTGTAGCAGGAACAACCAGGAAGATGTTTTAATTGTCTTCCCATTTGCTTATCCTCATGAAGGACCAGAACACCCCCTGCCTAATTGACTACCTCTAACCCCATGACTACTACATAAAAAAAAACAGGAAAGAAAATGTTATTCCAAGTAATGACCCAATTGCAGTTATGTCACTTTTACACTACATCCCAGAGAAACACCATTTTATGTGGCTGGCCATAGAGAACACAGCAGAGATTTCCTGACTAGGACAGCAGCCAGTGAGGGTGGACTATCCTTTCCTGGACACCAGTGGCTTTTGTCCTATGCAGAAAATTTTAATTCCTGTTCTATCATTATAAATAATTTTTAGTGTATATTAATTATCAATACCATGGCAGGTAGCAGAGGAAAATTTGTGTGACAAAAATGGCAAAAATGCAGTGGATTTCAATGATGAGGTAAATGATTCTTTCGAAGACTCAAAGATTTTAAGTGTAAGATAAGCTGCAGTCAGTTTATTCTGGAAAATTTAGGCCATGAAACTTCACACAGTGACTTCTGTAATGAGCCTAATAACTTAAACTAAAGCATCTATTTTAGAGAAAGTCCAATCTTACAGCTGAGAGAAAATTTACTGCATCACTTGGAAAGTTCTGCACTTACAATTATCCTCATTATAAAAATGTGTTCCTCCTCATTATTTTAGGTGCTGTTGTTGAAAGCTTAATGGTTTACACTCATTTATATGGGAGAAAATAAACAGTTTATTATGAAGTATGGAACTACGGTATAATGTTCTCAAAAATTAGTTCAATTTTAATGAGGCTGCAGAAAAAGTAAGTTATGTTTTCATTTCTGTTCTGGCTAGGAGCTGTAAGGGCTGTTCCAACCCAAGCAGACAGGCATAGCTGAATTCTCACACAAAACCCTGCCCTCTCAGGAGATGATGATCAAATTTTCATTAAGACCTTTGAATCTTTCTGTTGAAATCCTCAGGCTATAGGCAGATCCAAAACAACCTACTTTTAAACCAAGGTATTTAACCTTGGGGGGCTTATTTGATATGAAACACAGCTGCTTTTCATTTTTTAAGTTGATCGAAAACTATGCATTTGAAATCCACCTTGGGCTTTCGAGTTCACTTACAGAAGGACTTGGAAATGCAAGTATAGCTCCATATTCTTTTCCTACAGGATGGTGGTGGGAAAAGTTTATAACATTCAGGGCAGCCCCTGAATTTTCACCCAATTTCCATTCAGTTTTTACATCAGCCTTTGTAAACTGCCAATATTTACCTGGAGAAAACAATTTTCCACATTGCTGAAAATGAAAATGTAACCGTAAATTACAATTGAAACAAAACAAAATAGTTTTCATGACACTGGATTAAAAAAAATAAAAAAAGATATTGAGGTTAAGCCAACATTTTGTTTCAGTGCTTCACTTCATATAAATAAATCTGTGCCAGAGGAATAAGATAGCTTAGCATCACTGGAAGCTGAACAGATGCTCATTCCTTTATGACTCTCAGCCCATCTCTGTGGTACCTAGATTCCAAATTGATACTAAAACCTGGTACTGATAACTCCTCCTTGCCGCTTTGAATTGCACCACAGATGAAATCTTCTTTGACCTTCGTGATCTCCATATACTACTAGTAAAAATAAAAAAACCAAAGCATATCTGCTTTTCTTACACTGAAAGAGAACAAGAGGAGCTATGAAAAGATGAGGCCTCCTTTTGTCTGTATATATGTATATACACACACACATAGACACACACTCATACGCCAGCCTTCATAGATTTTTTCTGGTATCCTGAACCTTCAGTATGAGCCACACCAGCTCAGAGAAGAAACAGGCATACTTTCATTGCATGTGACACGATTTGTTAATCGTGTAATCCATCTAAGCGGCAAGATGGAAAGATGTAACAAGTTCTAGCCATACCTACATTATTCCTCTAGTGAGAATCCTTTCTTCAATTAAAGTATCCACTTCCCAAGGCTGCTTTGTAGTTGGAGTAAGGTTTCTTTGATTAATATGTGAAAATATATTCTTCCAGTTTTCTTAGATCATTAGTAATTGCTGCTTTGTGGCATATACTTCCAACTGAGATTTTCACAGGGACAATTAAACTTCAGCATCATCCCCTCTCTAAGTTGCTGAAATAACCTTCTATTCAAGATTTGCAGTACAAGGAAAATGCCACAAATACTTTGGAGCTCTTTTAGCAGAGCAGGGCATGGCTTCTAGATGTATTTCTATGCTCCTGGATTTTTTTCAAACAGTCCCTTGTAGTCCTGGGAAGAAGTGGGACAGATGCTTGAGAATAGCAGAGAACCTGCAAATCCTACAATTTATGCTTTTAAAACAAGTGTGTCATATGTGTAGGATTAATTCCGAATTCTTGCACCTGACCTTCAGGACTTTTTCCTTACAAACCCCCCATAATATGAGATACTGATCAAGGTAAATAAAAAGTCAACATTTATGCAGAATTCAAACCAAAAATGACAAAACATCAAATTGCCCTTGAACAGGTAGCAACTTGGGGCACATAGCAGTGCTGCCCCAAGCATTACAATGACTAAAAAAAATCCCCAAACCTAAACTCAGAAATGTTTGCATCAAATTTAGCTTCGTTACTTTTCCTCATTTTCATTTGCCATATAAATTACAATCAAGCAGAGAGCTTGCAATAAACTGGGTTCAGTCATCAAAAAACCATGGATGTCATTTATGGTTTTTCTTCTTTCCCTGTTAGTCCCAGAACATGTCCCAGTGCAGGGATTCCTGCCAGCATTCCCTTTCTTCCAAAAATGCTGAGTCAAGAAATCAAATCATACTCAAGATTAATTCTTTATGGACAGAGGTGAAAACTATGTTTCAAATTGAAATCTAGTGCATAACATGTCAATCATAGAAGGTGGACAAACAGGTTCGCAGTTTGAAATTTTTTTTACGATGGAAACTGAGGCTCTATTTAAAGGTTCTACTTCAGGATTCAAGGAAAAATATTGGGGTTTTTTTCTGTTTTGTTTTTTTTTTTGACAAAATTCAAGTTCTGTACATATTAAATAGTGTTCCTAATTTGAAGACAGCAACTCACTTGCAAAGAAGCTTTAAGTTCTGAAGATTTACTTAAAGCATTTGACGTAAGTTATACCTCAGCAAAGGTCAGCTCTTGCTTTAAGACTATTGAGAAGGTTAATTTGACCAGATGAATTCAGACTTCACTCTAAAACTCAGTTGACATTTTTAGATGAAAAGTGAGTGATGGTAGTAAGTGAAAAAAGTCAGTCTAAGCTGCTTCTGTTCAGTCACCAGGGGAATCAGCAAATTTTCTATCATGCAGAAGAGTTAACATTAAAGCCCCAAACTTCTCAATCATTATTTCCATATGGAAGTTGGATTCTGGAGCTCAACAACTTCAAAGAAAGTTTTTCCCACTGCAGCAATAGTAATTTATACATTTCTGCCATGCCCATTGTCTTTGCATCGTACAAAAGTTAATTTTTGATGTTACGCTCCTCATCATGGTGTAGCTTTAGCAGTCAGTCAGGAGGCAAAAGGAAAGGAGGGGACAAGGAGCATGTGTCTTTCCAGGCTAAGGTAGGAACTCAGCTAACCGGGGAACGGAGCTGCTAGGCTCCAGTGCAATGAACAGGACTTCAAGAGTGGGTTACAGTCCTTGCTCGCTGCACTGACAGTTACACATGGAGGGCAGAGAAACAAGGATCTACAATTTTAAGGACTGCAGTTAGAGTAGAGATAAATGCTGGAAATAATCTATATTTGGAGGAAGCAAGAGGCACTATATCTGTGTGTACACATGCACATACATATATATGTATAACATAAATATATATATATACACACACACCTCTGCACAAACATAACTCAACTGAAAAGAACTCAGCTGAAAATTCCTGAGAAATGTTTGCTTTTTTAGAAGACAAATATGAACGTTTAAGTTGCCATTTTCACCTACAGTGCACAATCCACTGTTGTAGCGCTGAGTAATTTTTAAGCAGGCACACTGCCACTTTAACAGATGGGTAAGAGTGCAGCCATGCCAGCAAACCAGCCTGTCCCTGAAGTCTGAGACTCCCTTGCCAGCTCCCCATCCCAAAATGCTTGAGCAGCATTCGTTGTTTCGCTTCTGTGGCTAGCAGGGATGTCTCACTGCCTGAATTTGGAGCATGGATTAATTTTTAAAAATCCCCAATGAGCAGAATCAAATATCTATTCTGGGAAGTAAATCCATTAGGGTTTGGATTTTCTCTGAGAGCAAAACAGGAGAATAAGTTACATGCAGCGTTACATGCTACCCTCGATCTGCCAGGAAGGCTTACACCTTCGTTAGGAAGCAGCAGAAATTCTGGAGTTAGGGAGAGGGGCACAGTGCGGTACTGACACAACTGCTGCTTCTCCAGCTGCTCTCGGGGCTCAGCTGAGGTGTCCCAAAGCCTCTGGGATCTCACCCAGGACTTGGCAGCCTCCAGAGTGGCAGGGAGAGAACAGGAGTTTGCTATCCCTGCCTTGAGCGGGGCAGGACTCTGCTCCGCTAGCATGACCTCTATCAGTGTGTCTCTAGTCACAGACTTCTCTCTGCGGGAAGCTCCTGAAGATTTCCTTGGCTTTTTCTGCAGAGAAGCAGTATGACTTTTCACTATGTACATTTTTCTCAGCACTGCCTTACTATGAGACAGACAGAGTTTACATAAGCTCTGCTTCATGTGAAAACAAGATACAAAATGTGTCTTTAAATTCATTATTACTTAATTCTTTCCAAATAGCCAAAAGCAGTACCAATAGCTGCAGGTGCAAAGACTGAAATTCTAAAGATCACACAACTGCAACAGGGGTTTTTTTGTCTTTCTGATAATGTTGTACCAAAGCACAATAGCTAAAGGATCTGTTATAAATTACTCCTGCTGCTTTCACTTCTTTTTAGGGCATAGTTTTCTACTGGGTAAATCCTCACCTGCAAGGAGGTAACAAAGCCACAGGTAAGCTGTTTGAGCTGAAAATCAGCTGTATTTTGTAAAGTGCTGATATATATATAGCTTTGGAAGTGTTTTCCTTAAAAAGAGTGAAAAGAAAATAGTCAGAACAGTGCATGCACTCCACAAATAAAGCAATTTAATTAATATTGGTGCAACACTAGCAGGGTTAGACACTAGAGTGTCCCTTGCAAAATATGGTCATTTAACACTTTTTTACCATCAAATATGCATATGCTGCAAAATGTTTACATACATGTGTATGTATGCATGCACATTCAAATATACATTAAAATATATGTACATACATTTGTAGCCTTATTTTACCATGCTAATAAATTTAGAAACATGATTTGGATCTGGATATGTCATAATTTACCCATAATTGAGCTAGCTGGACAAGAGCAGCTAACAATTTTCCTTCAATCACGGCTGTAATTAAGTAGGAAAAAACTGAAGTGGCTGAAAGTTCATGCTAGAAGACTGACATGATGTCAGGTTTCATAAGTAATAAGATGTGGAAAATGTCAAATTATTGCTGAGGGAGAAAATGTCAAGGATGCACTTAAAATTAGACTTCTCATGTAAGAGTCATAGTGAGCAAGAGGATGCAGAAGAAAGATTATGACCAATGTCCAGGTGCTGGCCTTCAGGACAGAGTCATATCTCAGACTGAAGCACACAGGTCTGTTTTGCTTCTTCATTGGCACCTGGAAAATATTTCAGTTCTGTGTCTTTTCCTAGCTATTTCCACAAAGAACTCAGCTTCTTTTTCAGGATTAAACCTGGATAGGGTATACATTCCTCAAAATACTTTCCTTCAGCTTTTCAGCTGTTCTGTTTGGCCTGAATTGGCATAGCTCTACTGGAGTCAGTGGAACTACACCCTTTTACTCCAGCTGAGGATTTGTCCCTCTTTTGTGGTTTTTTGGGGGTTTGTTTTGTTTTGTTTTAAAAAAACAACCTTTTGTAAAAACTTTTGAATATGAAAATGCATCATTTACTAAACTAACACATTCTGAAATTACATGTCATGTCAAGAAACACTGAATGGCTTACAGGACTGGCATGCCCCAGTTTAGGGAAGTCTTCAATAAGGTAGGGCATACTGCAGTCAACCCCCTCAATCCTCTGTGATCAAAGTACTTGAAAGTGAGTAGGCAGCTTTTATCAGTAAATGCTTGGTTTTAAATCATAACAGCTATTCAGGTTTCCTTGTCCTTGTTTGTAAATTGCCTACTTTTTTCCCCAAATGTTCCAGACGTCTACCAAGGGAAAAACTCTAAAACTTTATGGTGCATCTGAGTGGATGATTAATCAATCTTTGAACTTATAACTTGAGAGCTGCACAGCCACAGAAGCTAGCTGTTAGGAAGCATTAAAAGTATGCAGCTACCCATCATTCAGTACACACTTCTTCTCTCCCCCCCACCCCAGTCCCTGCTAGAACTTCTGTTGCCATATTGCTAGTAAATTCTTTACATAAAATAATGCTATTTTTATGGTTTAGAGCTATACAGTCTATTGAACAGTCTTTTTAAAACCTCCATTGGCACTTGTTTTCAAAATTGGGATTTTGCACCTTTTTTACAATGCTGTATCTAGCTGAATTTCTGAAGTGGAAGTCACAGTCTTCTGACAAAAGGCTAATATCAGCAAACAGAGAACCAGGATTTCCCTGAGCTGCAGAGGGACAGCCACTACATATTTTACTTTGCCTTGTCAAGTATGTATTATGTTTGTGTAACTGTTACTGCACACTTTTTCTGTAGAGTAAAAGAGGAGGAAAGACCTCAGTGAAGTCCCAAGAATCCCACAATAGGTGAGATTCAGGTGTTTTACATCTGGAAAGCTCTGCACATGTACTGTTTGTACCCTAAATTTCAAGAACCACAACTCATCTGTTTTAAAATTACACTCAACATTTTAATTCTGTGATGTTTATTCTTCTTAAAACTAGATATATTAGCACTGTATCTGAATATAAGTGGCAACACTGGTGATATATAACCAACTCCTCTCTGAATGTTGTTTGAGTCATTTGGAATTATGTTTTGGGAGGCTGTATAACAGAAAGAGCAGAAAGAATAACTGGTTTAGAGAAAGGGCTATATAATGCAGTGTAAGGCACTCCTAAGTATTTTGTTGCAATTCAGATATGTCTTTGTTACAACTGAATCTTCAATGTCCTTAGAGAGAGAAAAAAACCTCAGAATACTTGTGTAATCTCAGAATAGTCCATTTTAGACAAGATTAACATCAGTTGGGCATTAAATATGAATATATCTGCATTGAAAAGGCTGGTATTTGCACTTAAAACCCTAAGTTTTATTATGATTTCAATATTCTATAATAATTTTCTTAATGCAGATTTCAGTGTTTCAAACTTCAGTGCAGCCTCTTTTATTTTTCATTTAGGATAAAACAGCCTATAACTACATCTTCTTCCCTACCTACTATAATTTGAAAAAGATATTTATCAGTAGTTAAAACTATTATTTCATTTTTTACATCAACTCATGATTGAATTATCTATATTAATGTAATTTTGTCTAGAGAAACCAGGTGTATTGGTGTGATACTCAGTAGGAGATAATTTGGTTTTTATTAGAAGAATGAGTGGCTAACAGGGTCACTTTTATTTTTAAATGTATTTTATTACTTAATAGACTTTCCAAAGATATAGAAAAGGAAAAAAAAACCCATGTGGCAATATGGTAAATATCATGCAGTTAATTTTTTCCCTAGCATAAAAATAAGAAATTCAAAACAAGAATCCACAAAGAAAATTAACTTTATGCCAGATCTTGGGGTGAAGCCTCTTTTTCAAAATAGCAATTCAGCTGTTGCTTACCTTTAGCACTGGGTAAAAATCTCACTGCAGTTAGCATTAAATACCTGTTTGACACTTTCCTGTATTAAAAAGTGTTTAACATGCTGCTGAACTGGTCCTTAAAGCTCTGACCAGCCATGAGTAGCGACTTACGAGCCTTCATTGAAGTAAGTTATGTGCTGCTATATCAAATCATCAATAAGCTTATGCACAGAGATGGTGCATGGTGGAAAGCATGAAAAAGGGCAGCAAGGAGCAGAGGGGCTATTGCAGCATTAGAAGGATGTGAAACATTCATGCCATAAAACTGGAGGTTTAAAATGGAGCCATTTTACCAAGAGAGATGAGAGGACAGTCTCCCCACACCTGCAGCCTCTATCTATCTGATGTCATTAGCAGGAGCAAGAAAAGTTTTGCTGCTTCTGCCTAGGAAGTATGCCTTCGCTATATGAAGTTGAATTGTCTCTAACATTTTTTTAGGCCTTTAGGTATTAAGTTGAGCAAATAATGTTTTGCAGCCTATGCTTTGATCATTCCGGTCAGATGATTTCATTTAGATCAGACTAAGTCATCTTACTGCAGTCTTCAACGTACAGTGTGTGAAAACTACATCATCATCTGAAATACACCTTACATACATACAAATACTGAAGGAAATTCAGGTTCATCAGAAGAAGTAATGGCATGAGTGATGTTTAACTGGACATCTGTGTGTCACTGCTTAGACAGTACATTGTATGCCATAGGCTTACTTTGTCTTGCTTTAGCATTAATGCTTCTATGAACCCAATGTCCTGAGAGAGTCAGTCTGATAAGTTTGGTAAGATAAAGTAGGAAGGCTATTTTTATATTTTCTAGAATTCTGAATTATATTTATTTTTCAATAGTTTGGACCAAAAAGCCTTAAAGTGTACACATTCCCACCAACACACATAATTTGACTCCAGATCTTTTTATCTTTATTTAAACTGGATGCTTGCATCCTGTTTATAACTTTTGACTTATTAATCTTCTATTGCCTTTTTATCTTACTGTAGTAAATTCTTCACTGCTTTGGAATATATGACTGATCTGTGTGAGGTTTTTTCCTTTCCTGAGAATTATTGGCTTCATTTACCCCTATCATGTCCACTACCTCTCCTGTAACGAGGTCTGACATTAAAAGATTGTGATAACTGAAAAATATAGCAGGAAAGAAAAAAGGAAGAAAAAAAAATCTGCTTTCACTGTAGTTTCACTTAGAATTTTCACTGTAAGTTAAAACCCAGATATTTCTAAGTGCAACTGGCAACACTTCTTGTGCTGTGAGTGTTGTATTTTGTTGCTTATTTTTGGATTGCCAGGAACTGCTGCTGTTTTCCTCTTAGGTTCCTGTGGCTTTAATGGACCTAATCCACATTAAGATGATGAGACACTAAGCCAAGGAGATATACCAAAAGTCAATGAGCAGCTTTGACTATTTGACCTTCTTACCATCTTGCAGACCACTGAGTACTTTTTCCTTATCTCGTTACAGATTCTTATTAACAGTCTCAACTCTCCATGTTTCATATGCTCACAGTGCTATGGATTTTAAAGAAATCACAGGATCCCACCATTTACTGATGAAATTATTTACATGTCAAGGATGCCGGCCAAACTACTGGAAAGGACACCACTCAATGTCTGCTCAATCCTGTTGAGCTGATGCGAGAAAAACGCAGGTTGTGAATAGAGCTTTACTGGAGTGCCTTGTAGGGATTAATTTCACTAGAAAAAGATTACAGCAGCTGCTAGCATTGCTTTCTAACAACAGTCCTTCATGCTGTAAGATTTGAGAATGTTATTTCTCCCTTCACTTGGATGAAAATACTCAGGAACCGTTATCTTGGGCTGGGTTCCAGCCCTTGCATACCTTAAACAGGGCTAATCTCACCTGTTGAAAAATTAAATGTCTGGTCTAAGGTAATTGCCTGCTGTCACACCTCCTGAGGGCATGCAACTCACTTGTCTTAGGTACTAAGCTGTCACTGTAGCCACCTCTCTTGTGCCACCGACCACATCAATAGCTGTGGCAAAGGGTGACACTTGCTCTTGTTTTGGGTGAGGTCGCTTAGGTGCTGGTCTTTCACATAGCTAAAGGTGGACAAGCACTTCCCTGCATTGGTATTTTTGGTGGTTATCTGCAATATAAATAACTAATATTTGAAATTAAAAAATATGGTCAATCGTGGTAGTGGTAGTGATCTTGCTTACAGGAGAGGTAGCCAGTGCACAGTGCCACCATGGAAAATAGAGAACAAAGCTTCAAGAAGTCCTTGGAGAACTTCAATTTTGCTGCTACAACCAGAGATTGGGATCATACCCTGATCCTTCTATTGTCCTTTCACTAGCCAGCACACTTTTCTGGGCTCTCTTTGGAAATTTATTATCAAAGATTTTTTCCATTTTTTCTCTCTCCTAAATGTTCCAGTCAATGAGAGCAGAGTACAGTACATGAGCTGCTGTGTCGCTGATCAAAGCAAGCCAAAATACCTTAGATCAGAATTTGATCCATAGGTGTAGGTAGGTAAAATATGGAGTTGTGACAGCAGCTTAAAAGGAATGATAATTAGAGAGTGTTTGAACTTCCAGGTGGCAATGATATGTGTTTACTTATTTATTTTCAGCATGGCACTTTTGTCTAACAAGAAGAGAGAATTACAAGGCCCAATATCTAGAAAGAGAAGTGGGGTTGTCAAGGTAAGAAAAAAGAGAAGCAGGGACCCTTTGACAGTAGTGTATCTAAAGAAACCATTTTAATTTCAACTTTTCACTGTATTTTATCAATATTATAGAAATAGCACTCGGAGATATAAAGCCCTGAAATTATAAATCCATCTTCATGGCATGATGTTGTCTGAGATTCACTCAGGCTTTTCCCAAGACATTGTATTAATCTCCAGTGTTCCCTGATTGATGTGCATCTTTGAAGTCCATCTCTTCTCAAACAGCTTCCCAGTAATTGTATCCTTCTGATTTGCTACAGATTCTTCCATGCCAGCTGCTCCTGCTCAAACCCTTCATGGATCTGTTACAGGGAGATGGAATTGTTGTGCATGCTAATCTTGCATTATTGTCAACAACAAATCCATCATAAGCTGAGCTGGTAGAATATTATTCAGAAAATATGTTCCTTGATTAATTTCTCTATTTTGCATTTCACTAATGCAAATTGTCTTCTGCTGTGCTTAACAAAAGAGCTCTTTAATAGATCCAAGTCTGGAGCAAACCTTAGCATGTTCATCTCATTCAGATTTCAATGCAGTTACATTATTTGGAACTCACTCTGAATATAGTTCAGTGTTCAGTAAGTGTTTATTAAATAGACTACTTGGGTGCAGCAGTGAAATTCAGCAAGTAATGACATATTTGTAAAAACTTTTTGCTGCTAACCAATTAGCTCACAAAAGTCCCATACAGAACAACAACCATGTGAGAGACACCAGAGATTTCTTCTGTTCTCGGAGAGCCATAAATGTTCTTCCGCATCCTAGAACGTGAAAAGAACATGAATGTGACTCTGTATGTCAATGTTTATGGATATGAATTTTGTACTAGGAGTGAAAAATAAACAGACCCAGCTCAACATTACCTAAGATTTTCTCCCACTACTTCCTATTGTGATATTTAGTTTTAATACAGGCAAAATCTCGTGCAGACAGAACTGTTTATTTCTAGGATATGTATACTGGTCCAGTATTTCTTAGCTTTTACTGTCTTAAACTCCAGTGAAGCCACAATTTAAACAATACCTTAATCTGAATGAGCAGCGTTTCCAGAGAGAGAATGCTAAAAGGAATATTTTCATTTGTTCACAGAAAACTAATTTTCATCCAGAAATAATTTAGTTTGGCTTGCCACCTTTCTGCTCGGCTTTCCTCCGTGTATGCCACAGATCCAGTCATATGAAAAAAAAAAATTCAGATATATTGATTTTCATTCTGATGGCTGTCTGTCATCAGACAGGTGTGGGAAACTCCTACAGAGCCAAATGATTGAGTTTGCTGACAACTTCATGCTGTAGTTTTATTTTCTGCTTTTATTTTTATTTTATTTTCATACAAGCCATGCAGCTTAATCTGAAGGTGAGCAGAAAAGCTAGTGAAATGTAAAATATGAAGGTAATTAATTTGGCCTGTGACCAAGCATGTAACCTTCGTTGTCTCTGTTAGTTTGTACTACAGTACCTACTTGTACCTTCCAGTCCCAAGAGATGACTCTCTTGAAACCGAAAGGACCACTAGTATAAGCGAGTTACTCTCCAGCATGAGGAAGAGAAGAACAACCTCTCCTTACAGGAGGAAGGGCTTACTAACAGCATTAGGTTGTTATTCTAGCTGAATTATTTTGAAATGGATAGAAAGGAAATTATACATTCAACATGCATCTAACCCAAGGACATATTGCCAGTAGCTTTTCCAAAAAATGTTACTGCTCAAATAAAGCTGATCTATGAGCCTCACAGCTCAGAGAGTTTTACAATGCAGTCAGCATTTTCTCCTTAGTTCCTTTGATTGAGCAGTCATAGATTTAAAACTGAGAGATTTAACCACATAGCATAAGAAGGAACACAAAACATTTGATTTAGGTATCCAGAGCAGAGCTATACATCCCATTGCAAACCTTGGAAGTCAAAAGACAAAGACTTTCAGGGTCACATCCCATGTAAGCTATAGGAGTGTGGGAGAAGGCAGCAATTACTGGCAATGAATGCTCTCAGGCAAAGGGTCTGGGTACTACGATAAAACCCTACCCATGACAACAGCAGCCTGACAACCACCAAGATATCAGGCAATTGTGGTGCTTCCCTTGCCATGGTCAGTACGTGATAATGCTGGTGAAACATTGACATGAATTAACCACAGCACCAAACAGATCGATCTAATCCTGCTGTTAATCAGATGTAACTTGAGGTGGAGCAAATTTGTGGCACTGATGCTAAAGGTTGGCCCAGAGGGTTTAAAGAGATGATTCCACATCCCAGCGGTGCTCAGAAAGCCAAGTTCTGAAATAGATGTTAACAATAAAACAGCAATTTATTTTTGTCTTAGCAGAAATTAATCTAATTTCAAGTGCCTATAGTTGTAGTCTCTGCCGAAGACTGACAGATTAGAATGGATTGGAATGAGCCGGGAAAGTTCTTTGTAATTCGTAACAGGGTAGACACAGTGATCTGGATTTAAAAATAAAAATCAATCTGAACCCTTTCTTGGAAATGAAAGGGAAACCATTCTGAGTACTGAATCAATTAGACTGGCAGCTTTTAACTGCCAGTTTTTGAGATTTAAATTGAATATTCCAACTTGAGTCACAAATGAAAATGAGTGCATAGGCTTTAATCACTAAGTGTTCTCCTAACTAGAAGTGTGATCCATGGAAGAGAGCCCCAGGACTGCAGTCTTCTTTGGTGCTTCATATCAGCACTGAAATGTCCTTGTGGACACCTGGGGAGCCAGGAATGAGAAGTTCAAGCCAGGGTGATCAAATATGGGCAGCCTATCTCAAAGGCACAGCCACAGTATTGTCTCCACTGCTAGGCTGATATAAAATTTTCCTCTTGTCTTTTTTCTTTTATCTATGTCTAGTTCTGTGTTTGTGGTGTTTGGGGGTTGTTTGGTTTTTTTTTTCTTTTTAGCTGTCTTTCATTTTAAAGAGCACGCAATCCCTCAGACTAAGAGAAAAAAAAAAAATGCCCTGTGAAGATATTGGAGACTCTCCTTCTCCCACTCAGATCAATAGAGAAAGCTAACTTTTGCTTTTTTATCAGTCTCTATTTATCTACTTGCAAGCTGTCATATGTTACAGTCTCTCTGTGTGACTTACTGTGCATGCCCTTTCCCTGCCACATTGCTCATAAACCCATCCCTGCCTCTTTCTGCTCCAGGAAGTCATTAGATGCCAAACACATGAAGTGCAGATCACTGGCAGCTTCCTAGAGAAACACAAATCAGAGCGCGCCCCTGCGCTTTAACAGTTGAATGCCTTTCTGTGTCCAACATTTGGAAATATGTGACAGCTGGGGACAAACTCCTGCCCACTGGAGCAATGCTGCTGAGGGGGTGCCCAGCCCAGAAGCTCAATGCAGAAGAGGATTTTTCTGCCCCTTCATGTAGAGACATGGCTTTGGTGTCAAGTTTGCTTCACCACAGTGCCTTCCCGAGGTGGAATTTGAATGAAGATTTGTAACAGTTTTGCTGTGTAGTCGCTGCCCTAGAAAGCTGATACAATCCTGTTTGCCCTGGTAGAGGTATTCTCAGATAGGCCTGTGAGTTTGGGTCCAAAAGGTACAATTATTTTCCAGTGTTTATGGTGGACTATAACTGTGAGGAATGCTGTCATGTGTTAGTATCACACCTTCCTTTGGACAGAGTAAAAAACTCTGAAAAAGCAAAGCTTGCATCTTAGAAGGTATTTCTGGATCTCATTTAAAGACACTGTGGCTTAAAATAGGCCAGATTAATTTCTGGAGACCTATGCAGAACATAAATTTGATCTGATAGGCTCCCCTGAGAAGACCGAGCAGAGCCAAAAGATCTGCTGCCCTGGGAGGGTGGCAGGAAGGATGGGTCCTGGCTGTCAGAGATGAAAGCTGTGAGATGGGACCCAGATGCAGTACATTGAACAGAAGCAGGCAAGGGCCATAGGTTGACTACAAATGCCAGAAACCATGAATCAAATTTTGCTGCTCATGAGGCAGTTCCCTCTACTGTTATGAAAAAATAGTGGCTTTAATAGTGAAGAAATCGATATTCTTGTCATTAAGCTAATTAGCCACAATGCTTCTTCCACATCCTCTGTTTTCCATGGAAGTCTCCTGCCTGAGGACTGAGATATCTGATGAGATCTGTGGATTAATATAGAGAGCAACAGGCACTAAGCTGTGCCTTCAATCAATTCAGGATCCTGGGGCTGAAAAATATTTACAGTTGCAGATTGGGAGCACTACTTCTTCCCCTCACTGTGAAGAAAATTTAAGAGACATTGACTACTAAAAAAATCTTTGAAGACAAATATTTACCATATTGCTGTTACCTCTTTTCTACTATTACAGCCAGCATAAACAAAAAAACCCTGTCAATGGTTTAGACACGTTGCAATCTCTATTTACATAGCTAGCTAAGATAGTAATCTTAGCAGGGTAAGAAACAGTTCCCCTAGATGAGGAAAGGCTAAGCAGATTAAGACTTTTCAATTTGGAGTAGAGATAAGTGAGGAAGACATGATAGAGGTCTACAAAATCAATGGAGTAATGGAAAAGTGCACAGAGGACAATCATTCATTTTTCTTCTAATGCAAGGATTAAGGGGAATTAAATGAAATGAACAGATGACAGATTTTAGAAAGCATAAGAGAAAAAAAAAACTTCACACAAAATGCAATTAAAACTGTGGAGCTCATTACCACAGGATGCTAGAGATGTTAAAAGTTTATGTGAGTTCAAAAAGTAAACTGCAAAACATACTGGAAGAAAAATCCACTGAGATTTCTCTCCATGTGGGCACTAGACATGTCTGAAGATTTAAGCTGCAATTCACAGGAGGTTTGGAGAACATACCTTGGAAATACCACTCTGTCTTAGATGTCCACTACTTTCTACTGTAGGAGGTAAGATATCTTGCCTTGATATACTTTCAAGCTGGCCTGGTGCAATGATCTTATGTCATTTTTAATAGATTTGTAGTCACAGAAAGCTGCAAAGCTGAGACGAGACCATGGATACTTCTCTGTAACTGAAGCCACTGTGATTATTGTTGCCTATGGGATTAAAGCTTGCACAGGAACACCTGCCTCTGCTAAATACACGCTTCTAGTGAAGAGCCACAGCAATGCTCTGGTTATCAGCTTGGACATCTCCCATTTTTCCATCTGTAAAGAACTAAAAGAACTGATTTCATTTGAACTTTTATAATTCTTCAACAAAGCAATCTGAAGATGGAAAATGAACTTGAATAGTAGAAAAAGAGGTAGAAAATGGCACATGACTTTGAATTGAGTGAGACAGACAGAGCGCTTAAGAACTAACATACTTACTAAAGAACTGACCCTGCCAGGGTTAAAGCTGCTACATATCTCAGTGCAAGTCCACAAGAGACTCTGCTAGTGCTGGGTGACAGGAAAGCTTACACGGGTGCCATGCAGAAATCTGATAGATAGCTATGCCATAATCCAGTCAACTTGAGAAGATCCAGTATTTAGAAAGGCAAATACAGGCTTAATGTGATTTGATTGTTCTACAAATTACACTGGGATGGAAAAGGTTATACCCTTTTCGGCCTGCTTTACCTCTTCTTCCAATGTTCTCAGGTTTTCTCCCTTTGACATACATTTTGACAAAGAACTTTGAAAATTAGAAAATTAGAACCAGAATCAGTTTAAATCTAATACAACAGAAATTCTCACCTTCCAGTAACACTCTCTTTGCAGAAAATGTGGGGTAACTCAGAAATATGACAATTGTGGTATATCAAAACTATCTGAGTCTTCCTTCCTTCTACTTAATTTTTCCCTTGGTCTATTTTTACTCCTGATTTACACCAGTACACCTGAAGAAATAGTGAAGCATGTATTTAGGATTGATAATTCACAAGATGGGTCTGCAGAGAGAGTGCTTATAAATGTGTTTGATGTGATTTCCAGAGTGGCTGCAGCAGCATGTACAGTAGCACAGGAATCTTTCTACCAGCTGTTAGACAGAAAACTGTTGCTATACTTAACTGGATATACCCAGTGTCTTTTAATGAGAAGCAAAAGGCATTCAGGTGTTTATTTTATTTTGATTAACAAATTTGCCAGGAAGTTCATGCCAAAACATTCATGGCAGTGATTTTAGCCATCAGTCTCGTCTCCCAGTAAACATCCAGTAATCAATTTAAAATTTAAAAAAAAGGGGGACAAGGGGGAATGGATCAGGACCTGGATTATTAATGAGTAATTAAATAAAGATTAAAGATGTATTAACCTAGAGTCCAGTCATGGAAATCTAGCTGTCAGATGATGTGGGGGCTGGCTGTTTTGAGGGAATCTGATGAATGTAGGCTCATGGGAAGCTGTCACAATGATGAAACAAGCCCAGCCTGGACTAATAGATTTATCTCTTTCTACCTGGCAGATTGTAATAGGATCTGGAGTCAACCTGCTGATCAGTGGGTATCTGGAGAAAGCTCATCACACAAAGAGTGTCATTAGGATCAAAGGGGAATATTTTTTGGAGCTAGATACCCGGACATATCGTTGCTTGAAGAAAAGCGGAGGGAAGATTGCATGTTGGGGTATAACTTGTAACAGATTATCAAACCATCTGCAAAGAAGTAGCTAATATAGCTGATGTGCTGCTGTTGCCTCTTCAAGAAGAATTCCCACGGGAGATTCCTTCCTTTGCCATTTCCCTGGAGAGCTAACAGTGCTGTAGATCTAGTGCTGCATATTTTTGTCTGAATGTGTAGACATTTTGATAAAGGAAAGGCTGAAATAATCAGTACTTCCAAAACCTCCAGCTGAAATGCTGGAGGAGTCAGTCGACTTCCAATTTGCTAAAGTTAGGTGCTAATAGAACTCACTTGGAAAGCTGGAGACAGTATCATTGAGCAGCTGACTGCAGTAAAAGACAAGACGACATCATGTGTAATATGTCTATTATACGAGTGTGAAACTAAGCCCTCTTCTGGCAATTGTACTGGAACTTGGGGTCATTCCTGAATGTAAACACAAAGCAACTTCTCTTTTATTGCTCGAGAGCGGAGTGGTCAGTGCTGAAGAAAGTTGTTGAAGGCACATCCATGCCATCTATATGTTATGTCTCCCACATCTACCAAGAGAAAGAAAATATGGAAACTCTCAGCTGACTCCATAAATGTGCATGAACCCATGCAGTGGAGAAAATGTCTGCCAGCGAGCAGGTTATTCCTATGATGTCATACCTACACCCAGCCCTCACGGTGAGGATTCTCAGTAATATCTTGATATTGACTTGACTTCAACCAGTTTCAAACATCTCATTTCACACAGTCCAGAGGACCGACCATATTTGTATGAGATATATGTCAAAGTAACACTGTTCAAATCCTAATAGAAGTTGCCAAATCCATTAAATTTTTCTTTTATTTTTCATCATTCTATGAATTCTGGAGAACAAAAAGAACTTTTTGTTCCTCTCCCTATCAGTTTTGATTTGCTCTGTGCATGACAGTAGCAGCCATCAGCACCTAAACATTGCCTAACAAAGCTCAAATACAGTCAGTGTCTCTTTTGGTTTTTAATATTAAAAAATTAACAACCTGGAAGCTGTTTAAAAAAAAAGTTAAAATCAAACTAAGCCCACTCAAAAGTCAGTATTTTCAAACACAGATTTTGCAAGTATGGAAGGGAAAAGTCTGACAAAAAGGTCAGTTTTGCCAAAGAAGAAGAATGTTTTTACATCAATGCTTTAGTGTAAAAAATGAATGACCATAACACTATTAGGAAAAAAACACCAGAAAAAGCAATTCCCCTTTCCCAGATATTTAATGTAAATAAACAAAATATGTAGTGTACAATGAAATAGTATTATTCCTGTTTTTCAAACCAGAAATTTCAAACTGAAGTACAGCTAAAGGGAAACTGTCATGTACACACAATACTGAAGAAGACTATAACAAAGCAAATTTTATGCAAAATCCCTAAATGTGTCTCACTTTTTCTTTCTGTAGTATATTTATAGTCATGCTGTCCAGTCAAGCAATAAAATGTGCACGCAACAAATGGAAGTCATTTGATTCAAATATCAATGGCAACAGAGGTCAAGGGCAGGATTTTCAGAAGCTGCTATGTAAACAGAACAGATATTTTTAATGGGAAAAAGAATGTATGAGCAATTTGGAAACTTCAATTTGTCTGCAGTGGCCACTGGATTTGTATTAATATTAGAACACAGTGTTGTGATCCATCAGCCTTTCATTCAGTGACAAAAGATAAGAGATTCTTTAAAGTTGGACTCCTGGGATTGTATATACTGATGGCACCTGACACATAGACATGCAGCTGCTGCCCTCAGTGGGAAAAGATAGCTAGAAAACAGAGGTGCAAATAAAAAAAAATTGTGGTGTCAAGGAACAACTCCTCATTCAACTCTTGATCTCTGTCAGTGAGGGTCTTCAAAGACCGTACTACTTCTGCATGTACTTCAGACAAGTACTTGGACAGAAGGTCAACTTCTTGTCCTCAAATTTGCTTCTCACTTAGAGTGAAAAATGCCAGTGATTTATTAAGTGGGCAAACAATAATCAATTTTAGAAACAATACTGTATTTCCATCTTTCTCCTCTGAGCACATAATGATACATGTTCTTCCACATGCTTTTCTGTACCTGTGATACACCTCCCCTTATAAAAGTGGCTTGTAGTGGACAGGACATTTAATGAAATGTCATTTGTCCCTTTGCTAGTGTCCTTCAGAGAAAAATTTAGGATCTTATTGCTCATGTAGAATCTGAGCCAAAACTTCTTATTAAATTCTGTGGGTGTTGGATCAAGAGGCTCTAAAAAGTAATAGGAATAAATGGGATCTCCTGGCTAAGCCTTCATTTTTCTTTTAAAATAATATTTCATATGCTTTGCCATTTTATGTACACACCTCTGCCTTTGGACCCAATCCTAGCTAGCGTAAATCAGCCTCACACCACCCAGTACATGCAGTGCAGCTATGCAAGCTAACAGCAAGCCTGGAACTGGCCCACTGCAAATAAGTTCTAGATTTACCCACTTGTGTATCACACTACTAGTTCCTGTTATTGCTTTGTAAAGTGCTTTGGGAAATTGAGGGACTAGTAGGAGTTACATTAAATTAAATTCCAGTCTAATACAATCTGACCTGTATTTCACAGTAAAAGGACTTCTACTTTTGAAATGCTGAGCAATAATGTTGTATAAAGTATTCGAAGTAAGGTACTTCCGGTATTTCTATGCTACCCTGTTCAGAATCATATGGGAAAATCTATTGCTGGCATATTGTTTTTCTCTCCTCCTAATTATCTTTAATGTTAATTAAAGTGTATGTTAGTTCAATCTCATTGTTACTCCATAATGTGTAGTTAAAAATTATGATAATGAATTCCAACTTCTCCAGCCGAATGTAATAAATTGGTGATTAATATTCCCAAGGCCTGGGATGGAATATCATTCAGGGTAATCTAAAATAGTTGTAAGTGAAAAGTTTGATATCCATCAGTTACTGAAGCTGACACAGTAAATGTAAAGTGTGATTAGCAATATGGTGAAGCAAGTAGGTCACTGCTCCCTGCTCAAATCACAAGTACTATGGCCACCATGACTTGGTCAAAATTGTTTGGCTTTGTATGAACTGCTTGTGTCCTCATTTTCCCCTTGTTCATTTCTTGTGTCTCTATTACTCTTGAAAACTGCCCATGTAGAATGCATACTTCTGCATGGAATGCAAAAAGCAAACCTCCCACTTTATTAAATAAAAATTATTTTTCCATGGGCCCAGGTAGGATGTGCACAGTTAACAGAACAGAATAGAAATTTAGCATAGTTCAGAGACATCCAGTGCACTTTTACAATCAAAAATTTCAGGCCCTTTCCCAGATGCAAGTACCTTCCATAGAAGTTATCTACCCGCTCATGACAGTATCACAGAAAAGATTCATATGCGATGACACATGGATGGACGTGTGAAATGACTTTGGTGAGGAACCAGCAGGCAGGTGTCCATGTAAGGCTACAACAGCTGCTGGTTCCGAGGAACTGTGACAGGTGGGCCAAAACGACGTCACTGAGCCCTCTTCTGGTGTCAGGTTGTTCCAGAACAAAACTGAAGCTTGTTTACCAGAGGACACGCCACAGGCTGAACACTCAAGAATGTACAATGCTTTTGTAAAAATGCACATTTTCTGGTATCCTATATCTCCAGTACCACCAAAATGATATTTTCTGTAGGAACAGAGGGAGGTACAAAAGCGTGAGCTCTTGATCTCACTCTGAAAATAATCCATACAAATTCATGCCCCAAAATTGTTACTTTACGTAATCCGATGTATACAAACATGTTACTCTAGTCACACGCTGCTGTAACTGTTGCAATCAAAGGAGTTATATAGATGGAGAACAGGCATAAACCCAGGATGAATCCCTTCCTGACTAGCTACCCTCTCACACTGCATCATACACCTCCATTTTCCTTCAGGTACCATAAACCGAGAAATTTTAGAGTAACAGAAGAGATGCACAGAAATCCACCATTTATTGCAGAATTAGTTTTACAGCTGAAGATAGATCTTTAAAATGAAAATGTAGGTGGAGTTTAATCTCTCCATTTCAAACGCTGAAAATTTAAGTCCTCTGTATGATATAAAAAAACCCCCAACTAAACCCAAACCAACATACACCTCCGCAAAACCAAGAAAAGATTGTTAAAACCAAAGTACATGCAGACACGGTAACAGGATTGCCTTAATACTATAGGAGGAGATCTGACTGTGGCCCTCAGTTTTTCCATCCTTCATTTCCCCAAGGATAAAATGAAAAAAACTCTTTAACAACTTTACTGTAGCACAAAATATTTTTATAGGTACTCAGGTGATGCGGGGTTGTGTCACAAAGAAGTGCAAGGTATGAAATATCTACAGTGTGTGTATATGTGAAAATATGACAAAGCTGATAAATGCTGTCCCATGCATTTTTGTTTATTTGAAAAGAAAAATTTCCTTCTCTCTCTCCCCATACCTGTATACATGAAATGAAAGAAGTTATAGCTGTCTTGCGTTTCCCCCCCAGTGTTGCTCATCCAGCTAATAAAGAGGTGAATTTAGTGAGGGGGTAAGTATTCCTATCACGAGAGCTCCTAAAACCACACTTCTCTTTATTTTGCAGCACTCTCTCAACCAGCTGAACAAAGGCAGTGCAGATTTTATCCACCCTGTCCCATCACAATCTGGAGGGAAACCAGGGAAGCAGATGCAAAGCTCCATTCAAAGATGGCATTTCATTTATCTGTCCTCTTTTGTTTTAACCCTTAACACTGAATATTTATAAAAGTGCTTGGCTTACACATGCAAACTCACTGCCCAAAGTCCATGAGCTCTCAGGACAAATGGGGCATGGAAAGGGGTCTCCATTCTTACCTGGAGAAGGAAGCTACTATTTTAGCATTATCTACTTTCCAGAACAAGCAAACAAATGACAATTGAAAAATAGGTTATTTTTTTTTCTAACTGGTAGACTATATACATAGAACACTTTGCTTTATTTAAAAGCAAACGAGCTAAGCCCCTTCTGCTCTGATTTTTACAGTGGTGGGTATTTGCAGTGAACTGGAAAGCTGTTGGAGCAGGGGAGGTGTTACTTACTTGAATTCTAGAGCACTGTATTTGCTAACTAAGTAAAAAAGTAGAAGTTTCACATGTTATCTCAAAACATGTGAAAGTAAATTGATGCAAATAGAGGGAAAGAGGACTATCAAATTGTGTAATCATAAGGCAAACTCACCAGTGACAACTGAAGGGACAAGTTTATGAAAAAATCATAGTTTTCTACCACAGGATTTATGATTTATTTATACTGAAAAACTGCAGAGCGCAGAGGTTTGGGGTTTTTTTCTAAAAAAAAAATATAAGAATTGTTTAGTTGTTTTGATATAAATTGCTTTCTGTTGTTTTTAAAGAGTGAAAAGAATATATTTTTTCCCTTCACTCACAGAAAGAATCCCTTCCTATCCATTGACATATGAGACACAAAGGAATGGAAGGCTTATAAGGTTAAGAAGTGTTTATCCAAAATACTTGTTTAAAAAAGCAGACCAGCATGCCTCTAAATGGTGTTAACAACACACCCATAATGCTCTATGAAAAAGCATAACCACAGAGAACGAGTCGCTTTCCTGCTTAGGTCTGCACAGGCTCCCAGAAACCCCAAAGCTCTGAAGTCTCCTATCTGAGCAGCCTCGCCACTCCCCATGCACATCCTATCCAGAGCTGGCACCCTACCACACCACAACAAGAAGGGAGAGGTGGTGCCAGCGGCAGCTTTGAAAGAGTCCTTGGGATCATGCAATAGGCGCACGCAAAGAAGAGCAGCTTGTTCAGTACTTAGACTCAGAAACCGACCTCGAAATAGACACTTGGCTGGTCCCTGAGCATTAGGAAGGTACAGCAACTTTTCCAAAACTCTCTTCCACTGAAATCTCTTCTCAGGAGAGAATAAATAGAGACTGAAGTAATTCAGGGCAATGGATTTTCAGTGTTTAAGCTTTTATTGTCTAAAACTGAAGAGACTACAAGGGAAAGCAAGAACTTGGCCTTAGACAGTGCTCTCTTCAAGAATTCCTGTTAGAATATCAGAGGAAAAGAACTTATTTTCTTTCCTTTGTTGTCATAGGATGGATACCAGTGCTCTGAGGAGATGTTGCGTGGATGAACAATGAGGTTAAAGATATTTGGGAATATTATATCAAGACTGTTACAGGAGCCAAAGAGAAAAAACTTCATTGGTACATGAGAAATGGAAGATTTACATGATTTTAAGTAAGGGCACATCAAAGGTCACTATATTTGATCATCACTTTACACAGCTCCCTATCACAGCATGCTTCCCCCACCAAACGCAGGTACAGACACAAAGCAGGTTCTGTCATAGTTCCCCTAGGTAAGGTCAGTCACTGACCCCAAATGATTTATCAGAAATGACTATATTATTTGTTTACCTCCAAATAAAACCAAATTGCAACAGTATGACATTTATCCTCACATCTGAATATATATATTTAAAAAAAAGCAGAAGACTTTAGTTTGTTTGCTTTTACTGAATTATATCCCACCCCAGTTGAGTTTAACAGAATGCAAGCCAACAGCCAGTGCTAAAGAAAAGTTAAATGTGATTAAGAAAAAAATTCCAGAAGTAATACCCGAAGTATACCCTCCAGCCAAGGGGAGTCTGCTTCATCATTCAAATGGCACATGGAAAATACAGATTTGATCTATGCGGGAATGACTGTAAAGAGTGCTGAGCTGAAGGTCAGAAGAAATTTCAACAATAAATATTTGCAATCACTCACTGTATCTTTCTGAGGTGTCCAGTAACAAAGTCTGTACAACTTCACCTGGTGATCTTGCTTGAGCTTGATTACTTGAGCATAAGAATAACCAGAAGATGCAGTCCAGTAGCACTTCTGGATGCCCTCTGCCCTCAGACGGTCTACAGGATTAGACTAGACCTAATCTGAACTGCAGCTCCTTGAGATGCCCATCGTGTGGACATTAGGTCTTCAGCACCAACTGATTTACATTATGAATCCACTCATATTGGTCCACACTACTGGCCAATGTAGACATACCTGGAGAGACACAAAACCTTCCATGGACATCTGACCCACAAATATCACTGATTTAAGGAAACATCACTTCCTGGTTAGAGCCAAGTTAAAAGTTGCTCTTGACAGAGTAACTGGGAAGAGACTTTGCCAGAGAAAGCTCCAACCCCCAATTTTGCTAACACTGGATGTTCTGGCGCTAAAAATTTAATTTGACCATATAAGTTCATTATCATGCATTAGTTATATTTAGAAGGTAATGATTCAGTAACTTACTCAAATAGATTTACCTCCTGCCTACAAGGCTCAATTCTTAATAATATAAAAAGAAAAAAGCTGAGCTGCACTTCACTTGAATATTTTGACTTGTACTCTGGTGTGTGGGAAGATTTTAACCAAGCAGCTACTAATGTAGTAAATAATGAAAACAAAAGTGAAAAGTTAATTATGGCTTGGCAATTAAATAAATATACTATAAAAAAGAAAACAGAAAAGCAGGGAAAGGTTTTCAAGAGGAAAGAGTTATCTTAAAAACACAGAAAAGATACTAGAAACTAAAAGGCTGCATCAGAATACAGGTCCATATTCTTAAAGTTTGCCCTGATCTGAAAGGAAGGACTTTTTATACGGGAATTCAGTGCTGCTCAATAGAATATGCCTTGTGGAACATAATTCCTGTTTATTAGTTTTATACCAGATTCATTTCTATGCTTTTTATGAGAAGTATTTATTTAATAAGTAAATTAGGCAATGCATGGGTAAGTGAATGGTGCGCCTAAGCTAGGGTACTCTTACAATAATTTTGTAAAATGACAATAAGGCAGCATTTCTGGCTTGTGTTTGTAAAGACCATAGCCCAGAAGGCTATGTCTAGAGGCCCTAGTTCATGGGCCTCTAGAATCAATGAAAAAACATAGGTATTTCCACTTTGCAGCTCAGAAGGACCACTGAATACTTAGGCAAGATTAAAACACCTTTCTTGGGTTTTTTTTAATCCATTTTTTAAAATACAGAAAATTCTTTTACTATTAGCTGCATTTCATTTAGCCTCATTTTTCAATAATAATAAAAAGGGTCTTCAAGATGGTAAACCCATTACTTCAGATTAAGACTAGGACAGTAAATCAGCACAAATAGATGCGCACATAGAAAGAAGTGAAACGCATCAGGTTATAAACACCATCGGTCCCTTTTTAAACCCTCAAATCTTGTCATTTTCTGAAAGGAGAAACACAAACAAGCATGCGCAAATTAATTTTATTTTAAAAGCCTTCATGTGTTTCTTTGCGAAGGTGAACCTCAGAGGCCAAATCTCTTGTTGCAGGGATGCCCTCTCTAAATTGCTTTCCTCTCTGCTCTACCAATCATAACATTGTATTATTTCAGTTTACAGATGTAACAAGGTATAGATGTCAGGGGGAGAGAAAGTAAAGCTTGTGATTGTTGTGCATGTATTGCTTTCCACTGAACAATAATTAAAGGAATTATTCGAACACTTGATCAAGCTGAAGTTCTGAGAGATCTGATGGTGGAGGGTGGTAGGTTTGGCACTTTCCCAATGGAGTTGCTGGGAGGGCTCTGGGGTCTGCGTGGTGTCCCTCATTGCCAGGTAGTGCCTGGTAGTGCAAGAAGCCTCCATCTAATTTTGCAGATTAGCAAACTGTGCAAAATACAATCATGATTTCCACAAATAGGGACAGATCAAAAGGGAAACTGTCGTAAAACCTCTGATTCAGAAAAAGAGAAATATTGAAGTCATGAAGGACAACATGGTTATTTGCTACATAACAAGTTTGGATTAATCTGAAACACTTCAGACCCTGGTTTAATGCTTTGAGTGAAGAAGCTAGACAGCATTTTCAGTATTGCTAAAGAGCATAGCATAAACTGAGACAAAGGAGTTAAACTTTCAGCTGTGAAAAGTGCCCTCCTCTTTCAGGCCACACATGTACAACAAAAGATTTGCATGAGTCCTTGTAGCATAGGCAGCATATTTGGCAGGATATTTCCCACACTTGCAGTTCTCTGTCTTCTCTGCCCTCTATCCTCTCCCAGGAGTGTGCACAAGCAATACATTTTGAGGCTGCTAATCTTTGCTTTTATCCCTATCTGTTCCTAAATCTTTCATACTTATTTTTGTCTTTCAGTGTAGATGAACTGCGGGAAACAAGGATGATAGCCAATAACCAGCTATGAGCACAGACCACGGGTGCATGGTATATCAAAGGGAATAGGTTCAAGAGCAGCTACAGAGGTCCTAAGAGAAAGTGATCTGATGTTTGGAGCAGCAAATCAAAAGTTATTGTGTCTTGCCTCAGCATGTGCTTTTGTGTTTGCTTCACTTTACAAGGTATGTATGCTGAGAGAAGGAGGTACAACAGTGTGCCAGACAAATGAGCAAAGCTAAAACAAACAAAAAAATCCTTTATATCATGGGTTAGCAGAAACCCAAGATGCACAGAGGTACATCAGCCATAGCTCCAAGAAAGGGAAGATGCTTTTTGTATGGCCATTATGAAATTGTGAAGAACTGAAAACCTCAGATCTTCATGCTGATCCTGCTTTTTAGATGCACAGGCAGCTCATCTAGGAAATGCAAGCTAGATAGGAGTGGAAGAATTTCTTTTGCTACATTTGAATTAATTACTTTTGTTCAAAAATAGAAATCTCTGAGGAAAAACAGAGACTATTCCTGTGCTGCTGCCTGAAGGAAGGTGGTGAAGAGTTCATTGAAACTCCTACTGAGAGGCAGGTGGGATGTAAGGCAGCACCACTGGGTTGGTAGCAACAGGAAGCCATGCTCTGTGCCAGCCCAACAGAGCTATAAATGAGGCTTTTGGCTGCCCCACAAGCTTGATGCAGCAGTTTGACAATTCCAGCTGCAGCAAGGGAATCGAGGAAAGGTGCTTTGACAAGAAAATATCTTTAATTAATCTTGTTAGCAGAGAAATATCTACACTAAATGTCTCCTTGTCTTGTTGGCCATACTCCTAAGACACCACAGCAGAGGCAAGATAGCAAAGGCACTGCACACAGCTTCTGAGGAAACACATTACAGTATGTGGAGCTGCATTTTCAAGCATTGTCAGTGAAATTACTGGGGGTGTTTGGGCTCCAGTCAGCCAGTGAAGACTCACGGTCTTCTCTCCTTATTGGCAGGAGCGTTCCCTGGCCCTACAACCTTAAGCATTCATTGGGCAAAACTTTGTGCATTCCTTTCTTTCCTCTCCAGTGAAGCTTCAGTAGCAAGTCTCCTTTTACAGATAAAGGGGTTATAGACTTGGGACTAGACTGGATCACACTGTCCTCGAAACCAACAATCAGTCTAAGAGGAAGCAGTATTTCCTCCTGCACTGAGCTGAGTAGTTTCTAATCAGCTAAAGCATATCTTCCTGTCTTCTTCAGAAACTTATAAGTGAGAGGTATGCTACCTCCTCCTTCATGTATTTAATCCCAAGGAAAATACCCCTTCACTTGAAATTACTTCTAACTTGAATTTTGTTTCAGCTCACAGCCCCTGAACTTTGAAATACTGGTCTTACCACCTAATGTGGATTAGTCAATTTAAAATGCAATTACTGTTCTTGGTCATAAAGGCAGACCCCTACTGAGGGTTCCAAATGTCAACAAAGAATGCTGATCATACTGATTTGTCATTGATCTTCTGGGATTTCCATCATTGCAAACTAAGTCCTTGTCCTGGTTTCATCTGGTAATGAGTTAATTTTCTTTCTAGTAGTTGGTATAGTGCTATGTTTTGGATTTAGTATGAGAAGAATGTTGATAACACACTGGTGTTTCCAGTTGTTGCTAAGTAGTGTTTATACTAAGTCAAGGTTTCTTTTTCAGCTTCTCATGCCCAGCCAGCAAGAAGGTCGGAGGGGCACAGGCCCTTGGGAGGGGAACCAGCCAGGACAGCTCACCCAAACTGGCCAAAGGGATATTCCATACCATGTGATGCCATGTCCAGTATATAAACTGGGGGGACTTGGCTGGGGCAGGGGAGATGGAAAGCTGCTCAGGCGCTAACTGGGCATCGACTGGCAAGTGGCGAACAATTGCGTTGTGCATCACTTGTTTTGTATATTCCAATTTTTTATTATCATTATTGTTGTAATTTTATATTTTTTTCTTCCTTTCTGTCCTATTAAACTGTCTTTATCTCAACCTACGAGTTTTACTTTTTTTCAATTCTCTCCCCCATCCCACTGCGGAGGGGGACAAGCAGCTGCATGGTGCTTATTTGCTGGCTGGGGTTAAACCATGACAGTCCTGAAGAAGTTTCTGCAATATGCATAAATAAGCCTTTAATCCACCTTCTTTATTTCTCACTCTCTTGTGTTGGCAGAGTGCTTGGTGCCCTATAGGAAATGCAGGGAAACAAATATCTAATTCTCCTTATAAGATCTTGTAATCAGAGACAGGATGTAGCTCAGATGCAAAACATATTGATCTAGACATAAACTCTTCTAAGAGGATCTGCAATCTTCAATTTCCATCTTTTAGTTCTTTCTGCAGAATTGTTCCTCTTGTAACGGTGCTCCTTTTAACCGAGCCACCGAGCCTCTCTCCCCTTTGCGCTACTCCAGTTAAGACTTTTTTCCTTAAGACTGTTTTTCTGTGCCAACAGTTTTTTGGGATTTTCTCTGCATTATCTGAAAATGAAGTTCCCTATAATGTCTGTTACAAGAAATTCCTCAAAAACCCCAAGTAACTGCATAGCATCTGAGACTCTCTATGGCAGATTTTCCTATAGCATTCCTCCTTCCAAATGCCACCGATTGAAGCTTTCATATCCCTTTCCACACTAAAAGGCAGCATCTGCTTCAAGGCTGGATACCATACACCTTCAGTGCTGAGCTTTCCCAAAGTCTGCTAAATAACAATGTATTTTTACTGTAGCTAGCCCAATGTAGTGTCTTACAAAAGGCGCTAAAAGACTGGGAATGAGGAGCAGGGCTTAAGTTAACAGCATCAAGGCTGAAAAGTTAATCTCAGTGAATAGCAACGTGTCTGTCTCCAGATCTCTGGCATCAAGAATATAGGGACATTGAGCCTCAGACCATAAAAGAAGATTCAAAGATGGCCTTACAGGAAGCATCTCAAACTGTCCAGTGCTGTGGGGACTTGGCTAACCTTTCACAGAGCCTGATCTAGGCAACACCCTGAGGAAACTTGCCCACTTTACCGCTTCTGTGGAACTTATGTGAAACTGCAATTTGCTTGGCTTAGCCTGATGCTTGGACAGGCACACTGCCCCTGACTTGTTTGTTACAGATGTATTTTACTGCAAAATTCAGGTAGTGAACCATGCAAAAATCAACCCTTTTCTTCACAAAACCAAGGTCCGAAACTGATTTCCTTATAGGCCCAGCTGTCCCCTTTCTGAAAAGGACAGCAAGTAGAAGCATAACACAGAATCCACAGGAGTCATAATTATTGCTGTCTCCTTTTCTTGCTGGTTTAATGGGATCATGGTGAGCAAACATTAGGTGTTGTCCAACAGCAAGCAGAATGATCACAGGCCTGAAGTGCAATCGCACCCAGTAATTCCCAGGGAAGGCAAATGATTCATTTGTAACTAGTAATTCTTTTCAATTATAGGGTACTTTTCCCAGGAAGCTGTTTTCTCACTGATCTTTCAGCTGCAATGTGCCCTCCACTGCCCTGAGACATTCAGATATTCTAATAAGCTGAACTTTGTGAAAATAATAACTACTGCATGTTGGGGCTGAAGAAATCCTTGGACACAAGAAGAGATGTAGGCACCCAGAACGGTAAACATTTACCTAATATACTATGTCATCTTCCATCAGCCTCTGTCACGTGACCTTTAAAGTTAATTATTAATTTATATTATTGCACTATGAAAGATAACTTCTAATTTGTTTTATCATTACACTGTTGCTGAGTTACCACTTTCTGCTGCATATGTTGTTCCCTGTGCCAACTTGTTAGATAAGATCTTTTTTTAGAGTTTGCTGAAACTCAAGAAAATAAAAAAGGTATTCGACTTCTAAAGACAGTTTTGTGATTGCTGCAACTGCATACATACACCTGTTCTTTGAATAATTCATGCGTCTTCCCAATACTAAGACCTGAAAGGGAAATATTGCAGCAAAGAGAGCAGGATATGGGCAAAGTCTAAAGCCAACAGACAAAGAGAAAAAGATCCTGGGGTAAACAGATTGTCATTTTGTGACATGTCTGAGGTAGACAGCCTGGATGGATAACCAGGGACAGGTCAGGGGCCTGAGCTCTGCCAGGTCACGGCTCAAATGTAGCTGCACAGCACTTCAGGTCAGGATTTCTTATGGACGTATTTTAGCCTGTGGCATTAATCATGATAATCATCTCATAACTGTCTCCTGAGGGGAAGCAAATACTCTGCTCTGAGCTCTGTTACTTTAAAAGGAGTAACCATCAGGCCCTATTCTCTGCATGGCTCATTGTAGGAAAGACAGACTTGAATATCAGGGTGAATTCTGCAGTTCTACCCATTTTCCAAAGCCGTGGAGATCCTAAGACATAACTGTAGAATAGGGAGTAGGAAGCAGAGTGGGAAGCTGTAAGTAACCATGATCTGAACCACTTTTACAAATTGGAGGAAAAGGACCCTGGATTTTGAGATGGACACCATAACCATGCCAGAAAGTGCAAGAGATAGCGTAAAGGGAAGTGTTCAAAACAGATTACTCTTCCTTGAATTTACAAGGAAGGGAGGCTTAGGTAACATCCTAAAATACCTCTTTGATGCCATTGTGCAGCATATGGAATTGAATTATAAAATTGTCATTTAACTCTCAGAGATTTGATAAACCTAACATTATCACTCTACACTGACTGATGAGCAGCTCACTTAATTTGCTGAACTTGGGCCGTGTTTTCAAATCTCAGAGGCAAAAAGTTTCCACAGCACTTGCATAAATTATGACTGACACATCACAATATTATTACTCACTCTACTGTGTGGTAAATTCATTCCTTTTCTGTGCTTTCCCACAAAAGGGAGCACAGAGAGCAATATCTACCACAGTAGCTTTACAGAAAACTGGAAACCTTTCCTAGTAATTTTATTGTTTGGGGTTTTTTTTAATTTGTTTGCCAAGTACCTAACCCTATAAACAAAACCAAAACCCAGCCCACAGTATTGCTTACAGCTGTGAGCTTGTTATCAGGGAGCTAGGATACTTCAGGCAACTTTAGGTTTTAAGAACTGCCCAAGACAATGTTTATCATGTCATCACGAAATGAATGCTAAATCCTCTTAAGCTGTTGAGAAAACAGACACTTCTTTTAAAGTGTACTCTCCTTCATCCCCTCATTCTTATCTTTCTAAGTACCACAAACTGACTCTTGGCAGGGCTGGAGTATATTGATGTACAGAAGGAAGATATGTTTCTGGATTTCTCCTGTGCAGCACAGATGCTGTCTCTTCAGAATGGAGATCCCTTTCATAATGCCTAGCAAACAAGTTTTCATTACATTTTTCTTCTCAGATTTCTTTGACAGATTTTATCACTGTTCCAAATCTGGTCATTTTGGATTGAGAACAGGTTTCTTCCCAAGTATTATTTAATCCTCAAAACTGTAGATCATTTTTATGAGGGTCAGTTAGAAATCCCATAGGTTTTGAAACCTGTTAAGGATTATAGAGTCATAGAAGGCTGGGTTGGAATGTGATCTTCAAGAACTTATCTATTTTATTGCTTCCAAGGGGCTTGTTAGCTTCCTACTGAAACACAGTTCAGTAATTGCACAGTGAATATAAATGAGAAGGTAGCTTTTTTATTAGCACTAAATGATCAGGTTGATTGACATTGGGGATCCTCTTTATATAATTTCATTGACAAAAGCATATGCTGGAAGATGTCTCTATTTTCCAATAACACATTTCTATACATAATAAAACAACTCACTACACAGTATTAAGCTATCATATTACTGATCACTTGGAATGTGCCTCCATTCTAATTCCTTCTACGAGCCATATCAAAAGGGTATTAATCCCTGTTTTTTTATTTTTCTTAAAAACTACTTAAGCTTCCTAATGACAAAAAATTACTTATAAATATTTTGTCTGTGGTTCTAAGGTTCTCTCAATTAAACATTCTACATGAGAGGAGCTTTCATGGTCTTTTAGGGCAAACACATTTCATTAATTCCCATTACATCCCTTTGCTTTGCTTATACAAGTCCATAGTAATCCCTCCCCCTTTCACAAGGAGGTTTCATATTTACACCATACTTCTGAGAATGAAACACAGCTCAGCCTGAGGCATGCAGCACCTCATGCATGAGGTGTTATCATGAGATAAAGGGGTCCATAACAGACTGAATTGAAGGTATGTGGTTTCAAAACCTTGCTAGGTGTTGATCTAACCATCCCTAAGAGAGATTTCGGTGATAAAATTTCTAGCACTTCCTCCAGACAATAATTTCCAGAATATAACTGTTCTCTCCATATATTTTTTCCTATATACAGAAGACTTTTACATATTGTAATGTTATGTGTCCCCTCCTCCATCCCTTCAGTCTTCTTGACAGTGTTCTCTAACCCTTCACTACTTTATTTTCACTTTTTTCAGTTTACCTTGTATCTTATGTTTTCTAAATCCTGACCTTTTCTACTGGTGTCCCTGAATTCTCTGTATTTGGTATTTTCTCTATATCAAATATCATATCAGTCACATATGACTGAAAGGACCAGCTGAGTCCAGAGAAAATAAATAAGGAAAACATGCCTCCTAAGCTTGGTTCAAAGTCTCACAACCTTAATTATTTTTTGGTGCTTCAAATTTCAGATGCCTGGGTCAGTCATACAGTCAGGTGGCCAGCAGAACTGAATGCCTAGAGTTCCCAAGTTCCAAATGAAACCCAGAGGATAAAATAGGAGCCCCTGACAGAAACTTCACAGGCAAATACTGAATCCTTCAGCAGAACCTCATTTACAGAAGACTACAGTAACTCAATGTATAACTACTTGCTTCATTTATTGCCTATGGCCAGAGATTAACCACAAGATAAGCTAATACAAGTTACCCCATGGGAAAGTACTGTCCTGTTTTGCATAAAACTACATTATATCATGGTGTCAAGGTTTAACCCCAGCCAGCAACTAAGCACCACGCAGCCGCTCACTCACGCCCCCCCACCCAGTGGGATGGGGGAGAAAATCAGCAAAAGAAGTAAAACTCATGGGTTGAGATAAGAACGGTTTGACAGAACAGAAGAAACTAGTAATGATAATGATAAGACTAATAAAATTACAACAATAGTAATGAAAGGATTGTAATATACAAATGATGCGCAGTGCAATTGCTCACCACCTGCCAATCGACACCCAGTTAGTCCACAAGTGGCGAATAACTCCCTGTCCCCCCACTCCCCCCAGTTTATGTGACATCCCATGGTATGGAATACCCCGTTGGCCAGTTTGGGTCAGCTGCCCTGGCTGTGTCCTGTGCCAGCTTCTTGTGCCCCTCCAGCTTTCTCCCTGGCTGGGCTTGAGAAACTGAAAAATCCTTGGCTAGTATAAACACTTAGCAACAACTGAAAACATCAGTGTTTTCACTCTGATGAACATTCTTCTCATACCTGACTCAAAAACATAGAACCATACCAGCTACTAGGAAGACAATTAACTCTATCCCAGTTGAAACCAGGACAGTAGTGTATATAAAAAAACCCACCAAGCAACCAAGCAAAAAAATAACAAGAAAACCAGAACATACAGTCAAAGTTTGAAACATTGCTCTCCACGGTTAATGATGGCAAGCCAATACAATCATTAGGGCTGTTGTCTTTGTCTAGGTGGAGTTGAAGTTTCGTTTAGTATCAGGATTTCTCAATATTGTATGCAAAACCTATTGTACAATTTCATGATCTAATGTCACTGAATGTATGTAGAATTCAATGGTTTTATTGCAATTTTGTTCAGAGATTTGTACTTCATATACTTAGAAAATCTAAGGGAGAGACTTTCACAAGTGTTCCAAATTACAAATATTTGTTCTCTAGACCTGGATAATATTATCAAGTTTTGTTGACATAGCAAAGGAACATGGAGACAAACAAACAAAAAAGCAGTGCTACCTGGCATAATTGCATAGCCCCAACTTCTTGTAGGAGGGTTAAGAGCATGAAAGCCACCAGTCCTGACATTGAGCCTTCCTTTCAGGCGTATGATTTCTTTCTGTTCTATAAACCCGTCCAGAGCCCCACAGTAAATAAAGGAAGAAAATCATTGGACTCTACCTGATACCATGATTTCAGCCATCAACAAATTGCTGATCTTCTTTTCCCCACTCTCCATATCCTTGAATATCCCACTGCTTTGTGTGCTCCAGAGCAAAGTCTCTGGTGTTGGCATTGGTGCTACCTCCTTGTGCACAGAGACCCTTCCTGAAAAAGACAAGAAAAAAGTGACACAGACTATTTAAATCTGCTGAACTAACTTTGTCATTTTCTATCACTTGTCTACCTTCCAATAATCATGGTGGTTTCCTTTCAAAACAAACATCAGTATCCTCACAGACTAGCCTGTGTCTGGCCTCAAATTATTCCTAAAACCACTCACTGGTGGGTTTTCTCAAATACAAAGGACAAGGAATGCAACTCATTGTTCACAATACTTGCTAGCACTGCACACATCTCTCTTACTGCTAATAAGCCAAGGGAAAAATTGCAATGGTCAGAAAACATGTTATTGTCCCAAGACAACATCCCAGTGTTTTCGTTCTTCAGAGAAACCATCATTCATTATGTAGAGCAAAGTGAATATTTTCCAATCCTTTCTGTCAGGATCCTCAAGGGTTTGGAGAGGGTCTTTTTTATAACTGGAGGATTGTACCTGCTGTTGTGTTGAAAGCATCCAGAGCACGACAGGTTTTTCCATCTTGAGTTTTCCCAAATCCTGGATGGCACATGCAATGGGCAACTCCAAAATTGTTTTCACAGATCTGATCACAACCTCCATTCTCATAAAGGCAAGGATTTGCCCCTAATGCAGAAAAACAGGCAACTTAACAAACTACTTCTTCAGTCAACATCTCCTTTTAGCTGTGCAGAGTTGAAGCAGTTGGGAAAAGAGTAAGGACTGGCAAAAGCTAGAACATTCTTTTTTTTTTTTTTTTTTTTAATTAAAACCAGACACACATGTAAAGCATAGATATTATCACGTAGCCTCTGGCAGGAAAGCAGATTCACATACTCTCTGTTTTATGAATGAATCACTTTTTTTAAAAATTTCCTTTGTTATTTCTCCTTTAATATTTAGAGTCCTAACATTCCCTGAAAGAACATTACAAGGGCATAGGGAACCTGTGATTACCTTCTCTCAGTCCTGGTCTATTGAATTACTCTTTTCTGCTTACAAGGAGATTGTTCCCAACAGAAAATCAAATTATTTGATCCAAAACTAATAAATCTTACAAAATCTTTCTCCATGTAATTTGTTACCATTTGTGTGTGTGAGGGGTGCTAATAAACTCGGATAAATAGGAATTAGAAGACTATGGTAGCCTTGTAGCAATTGATCAGCATCTATTCTTGGGCTTGATCATAAATATACAAAATCTGTTAGCATTCCTGGGACACACGCCCAGATGATCCTTTCAATAAATGCCAGTCTGACTATGCAAGGCCCTTTACAGAGCCTGTTTCTGAAAAGATAACCATCTCCCCAGGGATATCTGTCCTAGTGATATCAATGAACAAGAGGAGGCTGGAAGGGAATGACTGCTTAATTTTTGCAGTATACCTGGTTTCGCCAAAGGATGAACTACAACCATTGATGAGGGTCTCAGCATGCTGCCTCGAAGACGTACCCTGTTTTGGCCGGTCTTCTTGTCCACCCTCATTAGTGATGGCCTAGACCAGTCAGAAAACCAAAGGTGATCCTCAAACACCTCTACATCAAAAGGGTGGCCTACAAAGAAATTAGATTTCTCATTTCCACATCTGTAGAACATACACAAGAACCCATGTAAACAAAAGCAGTATCTGCATACAGGTCTGCTTCCAACAGTGGCGTAGCTATAGCCACTTCTACACTTTGATGTCTCATGGGGAGGGATAAGCATCCATGAATGATGGACCATGGGCACATGTTACTTATGCTTTTAGCAGAGGAGGCTATGATGCTTGGCTGGCTCAGTACAGTTTCTATACTCCTAGTGACCTCCAACCAGATCAAGTTCACAAGATGCTTCTACCTCAGACATCATCATTTCTTGAAGCAGCATTGGGACCAGCCTTTCAGAAATGGAGTGCCTCCCTCCTCTGCCAGTAAGTGGCCCAGCACAGAGCTGCTGAGGTACACAGCCCCTTTTACAGTCTTCACATAACAAGGAGGAGAGGAGCTCATGGCATGTGTCATCCCGCATAAGTGTACTGGCACAGGGCAGCCTGGTAGCTACAGACACTATAGCCACTGACTCATGGTAGGACCCCAAAGCCAGTGTGTGGTCTCTGCAAGTGCCAAAAGTACACACAAGTGCAATACAGTGATCCATGTGTACATACAAATATGCATAGACATTCACTAGCCAAGTCATCACAGTGCAAAATTCAAGAGGGGAATTAATTTTCCACATTTCAGTCAACTAGTAGCAGTAGGCTGTGACTAGTTAGTCACTATCTGTTGTTAGTTAGCACACCAGCTAACTAACAGTAACAGCTAACACAAATCACAGGATGCAATAGATCGTCCAGGCAGCTTCCTCTCTTTTCACTGATTACAACAGAAATCTAGACACCAGCTTAGACCAGGCACCTAACACTTACATGACTAACAGTAGGTGAGAGAAATTCCACCCCAAGTTCAGATTACAGCACTTTTTCCTTGGTAGCACAACATTATCTGCACTAGGAAAACTCAGATCCCTAGTTTAACTTCCAGAGAGAAGCTCAGCATTCAGAATCCAAAGGACACTTTCATGTATAAAGGCAGACATACTTATAAAGATCTTTGCAAAATTGTTCTGGCTCTTTTTAATATCTCTGTCATGATGGAGAGTTGTCATTAGCCCATATGGGACTATGCATTCTTTCTACACGTTTTGATATCTCCTGCTTTCAGGATAGCCTTTGGGCAAGCTTTTTGCAATGGAAGGTGAGAACATATACTGTTGTTCCAGGGATGTCTACCTGGTTTCAGAGTGGGTGCTTCCTGGCTGAAGCAGGTTTGCTTTGTCCTGGTCCTTACTCACAGTCTAAATATGCACCTCACTTTGTACCACTGCAGTCTGAGCCCCTCTGAAAGGTATGTTTTGTAGGCGTCTGAGCCCCTCTGAAAGGTATGTTTTGTAGGCATGTGATTTAATGATCTGGTTTTTTGGTTTTGATGTAGACCTCAACTAGGTGATGTTTAATTTCAGTAATGAAATTGGGATCCGAAAAGGTATTAGTTTAAAAAATTAAACAATTTAAAAAAAAATAAAAATCAAAGCCAAGCAAACAAGCAAACAAAACAACAGATAAATTAAAACTTTGGAGGAGTATGTGTTAGTATATCTTAAATACACATCACAAATAAACTGAGAAAAACCCCACTCCTACACAAAAAAAAAATACTAAGACACAATTTAAGTGTTCTAACTGTTAAGTTGAAGAGCGTATTGTTGTTCTGTTAGCACTTCACTACCTCCACTGAACCATGCTTAATCACTGGGCATGGTTCTTGGTTTTTCTTTCCATGAAATTTGAGCAACTAGCCCAAGATCTAGATACTGTCCCCATCCAAACATTTACTCACCATTTTAGGACCTATAGCTTGCACTATCAACAAACAACACCCTGCTTTGACCAGCAATTCATTAACCTCTTAACTTATAAATACATTAAGGATTAAAAATAGAAGTGTAGTGTCATGAATGGAGATAGCAGGAATAGAAAAATAAATAATCACATGAAACCTTTCCACAACAGCGCAAACCTGACCCATTGCATAAACAAAAGGAATGGTTGTGTTGTTCACTGCCAGGTGCTTACAGGCTGTTTTACTCACAGCTGAAAACGAGGTTAGCAGAAGAGCAGAAATAATTTTACCTATTTTGCATGCAGCTGTACTGAATGAATTCTCAGTACAGGGGCACTAGAGGGAGCTGCTGTAACAAAAAATCATGTTACAGCAGAACGCCTGTGAAGAGACACCACCTTCCTGCCCTCCAGTGTACAGCTGTCCAAGAAGAGAGGCTGAATCCTGGTCTCACTAACAGCATTAGCAAAACATCAGGGTATCAAGTCTCTCTGCCCCTCTAATTTCATACCCCTACAGGGCTGCACTTCATCTCTTTCATTTCTTTCCATACAGGTGTTGATGTCCTTTTCTCCCACCTCCCAAGAGCCATACCACTGCTCCAAGCCTACCTCCTCTCCCATGCCCTGTGCTTCTCCAGCACTCCTAGCTCTCCTTCTCTGTTTTCGTCCCACACGACACTGTCTTTTTCCTTGTGGAGGAACAAAGTGAAACTTTCGACAGGCTTCATGGTCCTGCTTTGCAGATCAGATGCAAGGTGGAGCATACAGCAGAATATGTGCAGCAGGGGAAAAGAGAGGGATGCTGGGAAGTCACTCTGCTCGGGGCTTCCGATGTCTTACTAACTGGAGAACACTGCTCCCTCCACGACCTCACTGTGCTCACCTTCAAACAACTGGGAGGGCATCTGGCTTAGTAGATGAACACAGGTCTTCTCAGAGCACGGACTAGAACAGCAGCTGCTTAGCTGAGTAACTGTACAGCCTTTACCCATGGCAGCCATGGAATTGAGCCAAGAGTCCTCATCGTGCCCATGTTTTGTATGCACACCTACAAAATGGTCCCCAGAGAGCTATCATGCACAAAGGGAATTGTCCTCTCCAGAAACTATTTTGCCGTGTATGAGATTTTTACACACATGGTTTACTTTAGATGTGGTACAACATCAGTTCCTCACTGCTAATGCTCCACAACGACAGAGTTATGTGTCAAACAATAGAAATCTCAGCCATAACAACTACCAGCTTATCGCATAAATCATTTTTCCATTCAGTGTCTATTGTGTATTTAGAATCATCCCAGTGTTTAACACTGTGCAGATGCAGGTTTGCTGCTCAGGGTCCTTCACGGCCAAGATTAATTCTTTTCCAGTTTACATCAATATAACTCACTGGTGTAACAAACACAGCAAAACCTAAATTACACTAAGCAGCCATGCATGGGACAAGCAAACCACATTTTTAACTTTTCCCTTCTTTTCATTTTTCTCTGAAGGCAGAGAAGTTCTCTGTACAATGCAAAGTGGCCGATTAGTAAAAGCAGAGTGTTAGAAAGGTGTTCTTTTGCTAAAATGAATAAATAAAAGTCAGCTGGGTAACAGAATGAAGAACTAAGTGATGCCATTAACTTCAACACGGAGTTGCATGGGATATACAGCACAGCCTGTAATTCACATGCACATATGCAGATACATGTGCATATTGACAAGCAGCAGTAGGTAATTATCAACCCCAAAGCCTCACCTACATCATTCTGTGCAAGAATTTGACGACCAGAACCATCCAGGTTTGCACTCTCAACCACCGACTGCTCAGCATCACACCAGTACACCTTGTTGGCTAAGTAGTCGAGAGCTATTCCACTGGGCCACACCAGACCAGTACGGGCTATAACCTGGCGATCGATGCCTTCTAATGAAGAGCTGTCAATCCGGGGATTGACCCCCATGTCAGTCCAGAATAATCTCCTTCAGAAAACAAAATGCATACAGGAAGTCAGTAAGTAAATGTTTGTCCTCCTCTCCATGGAGTTCTTTCAAAGCAGAAAGATCAGATCAGAGCAATACAGGCCCGGGGCACATGAGAAAAAGCACACGCTTCAAGCAAATATATTGGCTGCTGATCTTTTCACACTTGCCATAAGACTCCAGGTGATTACACTGGGACTTAAGCAGAATCCCCACTCTGTTTGTTGGCACAAAACCTTTGAAAAACAACTCCTGCCTGTGCTAACTGCCAACTCTTCATATCTGCTTTCTGCATTTTGCACGTGACTGCTGACAGCGGTTTAGCAAACCCAGGCAACAGAAGATGATGCATTAGCCAGCCCCTTGTCTAAACAAGGGTGTAACAATGCAGAAATGGAACCAAGGTTACCCACCACCCATGGAAAGCAAGCGAGAGTCCTCAGGTTATTTTGGTTTTAGAGAATAAACCAGTATCAGGCCCAGCCTCTTTTCTTCTTTGAATAAAATCAGGATTCTCAGGGTCTCCCTCTGGAGTCCTGAGTGTTACTCACTGAGTGTTTACTGTTTTTCAGTGAATGGACAGCGCTACATGTCAGCTCACAATGGGGATAGCCAAAACCACAAATTACTGCTGAAGTTTGGACTCCAGTCTTCCCAGGCATCAGCTGCCTCTGTCAGGTTTACTGAAATAACCCACAGATTCACTTAGCTTTATTTACATTAGCTGATTTGCTGTAGCCAATGCAGGGATCAGTATTTTCAGTAGCCTTAATTGTGTCTTAGTTTGTCTTTAATACTGACTTTACAGATATGGACATTGCTATAAAGTCTATTCCTCCTTTCACCATTAAGTTTCTAATAAGGAAGGTTTTAGTGATGTTTCCTCCTCTCTTTCCCCTAGTAGGCTTTGCCTCTACCAATAATTGTAATAAGCAATCTCCCTGAACCTATTAAAAGTTTCCCTGCAAAATGTCTGTATTGTGTTCAGCCTCTACTGAAAGATTCTTTCAGGTCTTTTATGTCCGGAGTGAAGCTAACAAAACACCTGCCCCAACTTGGCTTCATTCCCTCATTCATCAGTATTTAGTTATAGCAGGATATGAGCATCAAAAAGAAAAAAAAATCAATAGATTTTAAATCATCCTACTACAGCCATATTGACTGTAATCCATGGGGCTTTGCCATTCATTAAAATGGCCAGAATTTCATCAAAAGTTTAAACATCCAAAACTCCTGTGATCATATCAGCACTAGATAAGAAGATATAAGGTACATTTAAATCAACAAATCTCCACAGCAGTAGATTTGGTTTAGTTTCCTCAGAAACTGAAACATGGCCAAAAAAATCCTTTGTAAGCACCATTGGTTAAAAGTGACTACCTTCTTCATGCTCATAGATATGGAACCATCGAAGTTTGTAGTGTGGTGCTTACAACCGTCAGGGTGACTTCAGTTGCTTGTGCTATTCTTTAGCTTAAATGGCACACAGTATCTTTAATGTTTCTGGTGTATTTTAAAATCTATATGAGAAATGAACATGTCCCAACTCACAAAAGAAACCCAGCAATAAAACATTGCAGTTCACACAACTCTGCAAGGCAACAACTATCCTAACATGAGACTAATGTACTTTTTGACTGCCAAAAGGGCAAGGCTGGCATGCTCATTTTTAAAAAGCCTCCCCAAGTATTACACAATTAACTGGGTTAATCATTCCTTACTTAGCAAATGGATGAACGGCAATCCCTCGGGGTTGGGAGATATCCTCCCAGATGACCATTTTTCTTTGCATTCCATTCAGATTGCTCCTTTCGATGCATGCCTTCCTGCAACACACACGGCACTGTTAGGTCCTCCCTGCTATCTTTTTAATTACTTTCTCAGGCAGAACGTACTAAGTTTTTGCATTGCTTTAGTTTAGCACAAAACTGTAATATGTAACTTTAAGATGACAGGAAATAATCCTGCTGATGTACAATGTCTAGTTGTTTTATCAACAAGTAATTCATGTTACTGCCTCGTTATCTGGTCCAGGTCATGATGATAAAGTACCTGCTGCTCTGCAGGAGACATGAAGTTCTCCTTTTCTGGGCAAATAATGAGTTGGAAGTATGATCGCTAATAGATCAATGTTAGCTTTAAAGGGAGTCAGGAGGAAAACAAGCTCCTAACTGAATGGCATTATCGAATGTATAAAGAAGTTTTTTAAATAGTACTTTTGCATAGCATTTTTCATCCAGAACTTGCCAACCATTTTACACATTATATCTATTTTACAGGAAAGAATGAAGGTAAGGTCCTTATGATCACTCATAAAGTCTATGGCAGAGTCAAGTATAGAACCTATATTGCCAGTCCCTGAATCCAACTTTTTTCCAGAAAGCTGTGCTTATTGCTACAAACTTCACCTTGCCAAACAAGTATCAGCCTCTACCTGAACACAAGCCTACATACAGCCTTCCATGCTCATCTGAACCTGCAAAGAAAGGCCACAAGAAGATGGAAGGAAAAATATATTTGTGCAAATGTGGAATACAAACAAGTAAATGCAGGGAGTGTGAGAAGGAAGTGGAAGACAAATTCACAGCTTCACCCTTGACTCTTGTCCTACAGAGACGAGCACCACAATTTCCAGTTTCACAAGAAACTCTGGCATATTTATACAGGAGTGCAATCATGTAGACAAGATTGTACCTCATAGCAAGGAAGTGGACTGGCAGCATATTTAAAAGGAAGAAAGAGGGTGATCTGGACATTCAAAACCACTTTTTATTGACTAATAAATTATGGGTAATACTGAAACATCATGACCACTCTCGAGGAGTCTTCATTATGTGTTCTGATATGACACTGCCTTTTCACCAAAGGTCAGTTTTGCTTCTCTCTGCATGTTAGGTTAGATATCAGCTGAAATGCGAAGTGATATTGTCTGCCAATGGTCATTCCTCTTTTATTAGAGATAATTGACAAAGACTCTCCATTAGCTTAAATGGCCATGATTCTAGATGTCAACAATGCTGACTTCTGCCCAAGACATACTGAGTACAATAATACTCTTTTTTTTTAATATATATATGCGTGTATGTGTGTGTGTATAAAGATACAAAGATATATGTATATATATACACACATGCAATGTATGTATATAAATACGAATGTAGACATATATATTTACATGCACGTGTGCGCATACGTATATGTATATATGCAGTACATGCTTTAGATTCCTTGCAACTCAGTCCAAACCCTTGCTTCTTGGAAAGACGAAGATAAAAATACAATAGCGGACTCAAAGTGAACTTCCAGCATTTCAGTTTTAAAGAACCTTCCAACTGTATATACTTGAGATTACAGCTACCCAATCAGAATGTGAAGTGTTACTGAATTTAGGGTGATGTATCAGCTATTTCTGTACCACTAGTCATCTATTCCAAATATTTTATGGCATGCTTCAACATAAATGCACTATGGAGCATGTACCCTCTGTCTGTCCAATACAATTTACGGTTAATCCAGTCCACAGCAAGGCCTTCGGGTATATCTATAGCTTCATGAATAACTTTTTCACGACTTGAGCCATCCAGATTAGCTCGTTCTATCCATTTCAAGGCGGTGTGGGCAAAGTAAATCTGTGAAGAAATAACAGATGAGGTGTTATTAGTTCCCATCTCACTTTCTGCTCTATTTCCCTTGTCTAATAGTTCCACTTCTAAAATAACTTTTTCATCTTGAAAGTTCCCTGAACTGCTTATTCACAAAAAGCTGCACAGGTAACCTGTGATCCCTGATCGAATAAAAAGGCACTTATCCTTCAACCAGGATGACTTCTACAGGCAGCTTGTGCTTAGCCATAAATCCTTGTTGCCCTATATACAGCCCTCTGAATATCCTGCGGTTCTGTTTCGGCAAGCAGCTACCTCACATGAAGCACAGCTGAGGAAGCAAGAGTAGACGCAGGCAAAAAGCAGCATGTTATCATTTCACTGGCTGCTCATCTTAAAAAGGGCAGAGCAGGGAGAAGAGAGTAGTAGTGTATGTGTGTCAAGTAGCTGTGAAGGGAAGAGGAGTTATATAATTATCTTCTATTTTTTTTTTTCCCTCTTTCAGCCTGCACTTACCTTAATTTTTTACCAGGTGTCTATTCTGTAAGGCTCTAACATTTCCAGAAGAGGCTTCTCAGTTTTGGGTAAAAATAAAGTTCTCTGCTGGTGGGGAAACTAGGTTTGGGTTTTCCAAGAATGAGGAAAAAAAAATTGTCTCGCATTTGATATCCAGAGGGAGCCAAACACTGCACGGCAGAACAATATGCAAAGCAATGCTGAGGCTTTCTTGGCAAATGGTAGCAACAAAACAAATAACTTTGTTTTGATGCTAAACACGAGGCCAAACAAAGGATGAGGGAGGCCCCTAGCATTAAACCAGCTAATTCGATTACCACAGGCGCACAGCACGATACTGAGCTAATTCACCGGGCGCCCCAGTTCTGCGGCAGCAGGGCCAGGCTGCTGCAGCCGGGCTGGCCCAGCGCACCCCACCTCTCCCCCCCGCTGCCGACCCCTGCGCCGCGCAGGGCTCCCCACCGAAGCGGGACAGGAGCGCGCACCCAGCGTCGCCCGCGCGGCGGGCCTACCCTCGGCGCCCAACAACCGCTAGTTCCCCAGCGGGCCCCGCTCCGGGAGCAGGCGGTGGTGTCCCAGCAGCGCTGAAGCGGTCCTCCTGTGACACAGGTCTGGCGACGTTCGCGTTTGCTTAGCTGCGTCCGTGCAGGCCTTGAGATGTTTCCAGCAACTTAACCGGGCTCCTCATCAGCTTTCGCTGTACCATTCAGTAGCTTTCGTAACGCTTTTACGGTGTAAATAAGTCTCACCATGGGGAAAAAAAAATAACTATCTGCCGCAGAAGGTTTAGCAAAGCACAGCTGAACTCCTATTCTTCCCGACTCTGCAGGCAAGGAGCGGGGCACTGGGATGCGGCCACACAGACAAACAGCTCTTTATGCAGAGATGACTCCCGTTTGCAACAGCAATATATGGTAATGTGAGGAATACATTTCGTAAGAGCAACAAAACCAGCGAGTGTTCAGCAGTTTTGTTCAACAATGTCAGGACATGGGAAATAATTCTTGTTAAGATTACTCGTACATTTAGTAGGAATCATGGGATGTAGCTGTACAGAAAAAAACCCATTGTTGCTTTTACAGCTACCCACTGAAAAAAAAAAAACCCCACAATATTTTTCCAGAAAATAGTACTGAAATTTTAAGGGAGAAAACTATCAATCACACAAAAGTTCTTCAAAACTGAAATCATGCCTGAAGTGAATTTAGAAACCCAAATTCTCTGTGAATTAGCCATGTCAATGTACAAAGCACATTCAATTGGTAAGTAAAGGATGAAGCTCTTCAACTAGTGTTTGGCATCCTGTACCAGTTGTGCTCCTGGACAGGCAACAGAACAACAAGAAGCACAACTTGTAATCTGGATCACTGAGAGCAGAAAGGTTAAGGCACATGGAAAGCCCAATCCATTTGTCCTTGCAACACTTCAAAATCCTCTCATTTTTAATGCCTTACCTTATTTTCCACCGGGTCAGAGTCCAGTGCTAAGACTATTCCCATCTGCCAGTCAAGTAAACTTGCATAATCCGTTCCATCAAAACTGATCTGGCGGATATCTTGGCCATTTGCAAATAACAAAAATGGCTTAGGACCTGGTGATGAAAATTTGCACGTATGTTAATTCCACTAGGTTCAAAGCGATCTCTAGCCTGCATTACTACCTAGCTAACATTGTTGGTAAGTAATGGTAGAAGACAAAATGAGGAATGGAAGCACAAAGAAATGAAGGCCCTTGTCCTACATTCCACTTGCCTCAGAAATCAAAGATAAACATGAATATGGGTTTTCAGCATCAGTGCCTTGCCCAGGATCAGCCTCAAAATTTGTGATAAAGGCAGTCGCTAGCCCCACTGCATTTCACACTGAGTGACTCAGCCTCAAGACAATCACAGCATCACTGTAAATGCCAGAATATTTTACTTCTGTGCATAAGAAGCCTTTCACAGTAAAAGCAAGAAAAATGCTGTCCTCCAAAAAATAAAGCTTTTCATTTATTCCTGAAACAAATCACAAACTTCTCTTTCCTCCTCTCTCTCATGCAATTGGTTATACCTTGCTGCTCTCCAGAGTCTGCCCTTTTCTCAGATGAAACAGAAGAGCCTGGAATCCAAACATGCACATCAAATACCTGGGCTTCCTGGGGCCAGTGGGGGAGAAATATCCTTGCAGGGAAGGTCCTTCAACAGACTATTCCCTGCCCTGTTCTCCAAACGTAGACACCTCAACCCCAATTCTGTAACACTGGGCAGAAACTACACCCGCATTTGTATGAAGGCACAAACCCCTGAATACTGCAGAGCGACATCCGCAGTACAGAAACCCAGAGTGAAATTCAGAAGTTGGATAATAGACTGAATCTTCTGTGAGGGAGACTGAACCATATACACTGGTGCTTGTTCTGGTGTATTTCCAAAGTAGGTTATTTTTCTAAACAACTAATACTTCCCAAGTTTCACAAAGTAACCTAAAACCAGTGCAAAAACGTGTCCCAGTTATGCAATCCACTTTAAAGGACTCTCAAATGTTTTTGCTTGTATTGGCAGAAATATGCAGGCATACCAAGATACCGACCTATAGCAGTGCAGTGCTTTCTGTCTCGCTGAAGCTTATATCCAGGAAAACAAGAACACTCCCAGGAGGATGGGCTTAAAGAAGAACATATCTGACTACAGCCACCATTATCTGGAGATGTGCAACCTTAAACAGAGCATTTGAAAAATTTAACTTTGCCATTCTAAGAAAAAAAATACAATAAAATCAGAGGTATGAGCAAGAGAATGATTCACTCTGCTTGGGATTTCTACACTGCAAAGCATCTCAGTGACTGACAGGTTTACTGAAAGGCCTCCTGCTGAAAGCAGAAGTCTAAGGAAGTGAAAGCAAATTGGTAGTAACTTCTTCCAGAGTTTTTCCTGAAAATTCACACCAGAAGATGGGGGGGTGGGATATATGAAGAAGGCTTCCATCTGTTCATTATTTCAGAGAACTTTCTCCCATGCAAGTCTCATCCCATCTACAACAGAGTAACAAATTTTATCAGACTCTGCACTCCATGCAAAGAAACAGCAAATTAATGACATTGTCTCCCCAGAAGTTAATTAGGCTAGGATGGTGAATTGCTACTTTCTAATACAACAAACCAAGATTTCATACAAAAAGAAACAATTCTTTCTTCTTGGGGCTCTACAATGGTTATAGCCTCAATGCCAGCCTGAGCTTACTCAGTCGAGTGTCCCTAACAAAACAGCAACACTGACTGAATCTATGTATACAATATAGCCCACAATACTTAAGGGATGTAAAAGGAAAGGGGATTTTTCAAGGTTTAAGTCTGGCATTAATGGATCCCTAAGACTGAAAAGATGCAGTTGAAAAGCTACAGGCCACTGAATTTGGAAAGCTTGCTGGAATGGGGAATTACAAGTTAGTGGGTGCAGCAGTTTCAAATATTCTGACTGCAAAAGTTACATTTGTGGGTAATTAGATGAAATTGCTGTAAGTTAGAGTGACTCTGAACCAGGGTTGCACAACTTCAATAAAGTCATCTTCAGATTTCACCAAGGCTCCAATTTTGTATCTACATTTCCCCTCAAATATAAATTTTAGAGGTCTCCTGTGACAAACATCTGGGAGATGCCTTGATCTGTGCTGACAACAAAAGAATTTGGCCTCCAAACATTGGATGTTGCTGCTAAGAAACATCTATTAAAAATGAAGATGAATACTGCTCATCTCGGCACTCAAAGTGCCTGACATTCCATTGCCTCCTATCTTGTACAATCATTTACAGCTGTGCAAAATGAGTGTAAAATGCCTTTATTCACTCCTGGCTCTCAGTGCCAAGAATAAACAGAGTTTGGGAGTCACCACAGCTAGAAAAAATGTTACTTACCCGTGCATGCTTTGCCATCCACTTTGAGTACAGATCCTTCAGGACAAAAGCAAACAGGCCCTTCAGATGTTTGAAGGCAACCATGGCTACATTCAGTGTCGTTACTTGTACAGGAAATTAGCTCTACAGTAATTTAAAGAGGAAAAAAATAAAATCTTTCTTAAAGAGCAATAGAAAAAGAAAAAAAATGAAAAGAAAGAAAAAAGAAAAAAATAGAAGTGTGATGTTGAGAGTACACCACTTCTGTGGTCTTTCTGGGGTTTGTTTTGGTTTTTTTCCAAATTTTTTTTTCCCACCCTCTCATAATTATAGCAAAGGAGAAAGCCAAAATTGCTGGGTCCAGAAGCCATTATACTGATCGGCTTTAAATTTTCCAAAATTGTATGAAGACATGTTATCAAAACAGAAATAATTTTAAAAACTTTCTTTTTTACATTTCATCAAAAATAGATCCAGTTTTGAAAACTACAAGGAAGTCATACTGAAAGAATAAGTATAAAACACAAAGAGAATGAGGAAAGCCTACTTTCCTACAACTCCAAGGGTAACAGAGCTAGAATCAATGAAAACGGGAGACGAACTTTCCAGAAATAAAGCTATTTTTGAAGCTGTAGGGGCAAAACCATCTGGGGACCTGGAAATAGCTTTCCTTTACTTTCCATTATAATTGTAGGAGCACCAACATTTTTTTGAGTATTTCTTTAATGCAATTTCACAGGATATGCTCCTTCCACCTTCTGCATTGCAGTGCTGCATCTCTTTACGCCAATGCTAGTGCCATATGGCAACACCCACTGGAAGACTGGAACTAGTGCGAGTTTCCCACAGCTGCTTCTTTGAATCAGCTGCATACACCAGCTTAAATGGTGCATAGCTGTTGCAAATATTGCTTCTCCAGGGCAACTGCACTCTGGACTGGGTTGTTCTAACCACTTAAGCACAGTGAAGAGGGTCAAGAAACTGATCTCGTGTTTCTTTCTGACCAGAGCTTGTGGCTTTAGATGAAGAGCTTTGTAAAGGACTTGGAGGAGAAAGCATCAAAATGTCTGGTCAGCATGTGGACTTCTCACCTTGCAGCTCTCTTTCTCTCAAGTTGAACAGCTGGTGACATATCTGCCTTGTGCTGCAGTAGTTAAGGAGTTATACTGTCCATGCTGTATCCCTAGTCTGTGTTAGGAAAACATTATTTTCTATCTAATTTGAGCCACTCACAATGTAGGCACATAGTTCAAGCTAGTCATCCAGAGTAGGACTAAGTTGCACAGTGTATAACTGTTGTTTTGGATGCAAAAGGATATCCCACCTCCCAATAGCCTCTGGCTGCAGGTCTCCCATAGGTCTTCTGTCACATCTGGCTGCCTTCTCCAGCTGTCACACACACCCTGGACCCCCACGTTTGGGTCACTGAATCCTGCTCCTGGCTCCCTCTTAATAGAGAGGGAGAAGTGACTCTTAGAGGTCTAAAATAGATTGACTGCTAGGGTCTGTTAGTCTCTGCAGATACGTTTACTCTCTGGTAGTGATATTTATTGTACCCTAGGTCCTGATCCTGCCGTGATCCAGACTGAACTCATTGGCGTGCACTGGCACTTCTACTTGGGGCGTATCCAATGTTTTATTTGCATGGAAACAAGGCAGAAGGAGGACTTTTGCCTATGCCTAAGTTTCACTTCATTATGAAATAGAAAAGTGACTGGGAGTATCCCAAGACCTCAAAACTTGGATGCATCTCACATTTTATGTTCTAGACTTACTTTCAAAAGGCTTAATTCATTTGTAGGCTGAATATATGCAGTGCTGCATAAAGGGAGAAAAAAAAAGTTCACCTCTGACTCTTACTGTGACTAAAATATGGTCCTTGAAGCTTACTGACAGACAGATCTTTGTTTTTTCCCTGCATTTCTCTGTGTTCTCTGCATTTAGTTTATTCACATTTATGCAGCTTCAGAGAGCTTTCTGCTTTATGTACCTATGTTATATGGATAAGTTCTCTCAGGCATACTTCTTATACACAATTTAATTGGTAAAAGAAAAAAAACCCACAGGTGCAGCAGATCCCCAGAATAAACAACTATATGAGGACTTCCATGTGTCTTATTTGTTGTAAACTGATGCACATGCATTTAATTTCATTAATGTCATGAACATTAGCAGTGCTATCAGCCTTGATCTGAAGAGAAAAAAAGATGATGCTGTAAGCTGCTTAATCAGAGACTGTGCAAATTCTTATGCAGGATAGCCAGAATGAGCCAAATTCAGAAACCACATTTTAAAAGGTATAACTGCTCATCTACCTGGAATGTGTCACAGAGCCTAATCTGAGCAAAGAGGTCTCTCTGGAGACCTGCTCTTTTTTGTTGTTGTTGTTGTTCCTGAAGAGGTTCATACTTGGTTACTCATGTGTAATTTTTACTTCCTTAAACATGACATCTGAATTTGGTTCACTCAGTTTAAGCTGATCCTGCTTACATAATAAGGGATCAGAAGCAAGCAATGCAACACACAAAACTTTCAGCAGTTCCAGTGTTAAATGAGGACTTTCTCCAATATGATACTCAAAGTGTTTACGTATTACTGCTACTTACCATGACATGTTTTTCTATCAGGCAGCAGAACAAAACCTCTCGGGCAGGTGCAGTAATAGGAACCAGGGATGTTCACACAGCCCAAGGTACAGCCATGATTCCAGAAGCCACACTCATTGATATCTGCCAAAAGAAGCACTTGCTGTGTCAGAATAATGTCATCAGCCAGTGTGAGGGAATTTGGTTAATGAAACAAACCAACAGTCTTCAAGAAGTTCCTCTTTTTCCCATTAATTTTACAAAAATATGTTGGTCCTACTAAATGATAAAAAAGCAGTTTTGCAGACCTTATTCAAACGAAATTTAAAAACCTTCTAGCAAAACCTGCTCAGGCTGCATGTGTCCAGCGTAGGTGCCTAGAGGACTTTCAGAAGTGTGCCTTCTCATACAGATTCCAGTGCCAGTTAAATCCTGTGTCCACCCAAAAATTTACATTAGACACTTTGTTTGGACAAAAATTCTTCTAAAAAATTTGGCTCCAACATGACTTAAGTAAAATTCTCAAAACACAGAAGTGGTTTAGAAGATGAAATTCAGAAAGCAATCCTGGTGAATTTCCTGAGAACTGGATGGCTGCTGCTCAGGCAGGTCTGTAAATCCTGTAAGCTAGAAATTTTGATGCCTTTATGTCTTTTCAAATCTGGTTGCATAGTGAAAAAGATGCTTCTAAAAGTGATATGTTAACTACTATTAATAGTAATGTTAGGTTTTTATTAAAACAATCCAGATCAAAACATTTAGAAGCATGGTAAAAACTTGTGTCTTTTTTGAAAGTGGGACTTAAGACAGCCATCTTGTTGCAGGATTTTTCAATGCTTCACATTTGGTGATATATCTGTTTTAATTTTTAAATAAAAATTAAATTAGCACCCTACTTATCTGACACTCCTTTAACTACTCAGGCTAAGACCAAAATTTCTTGCAAGAATAGCACTTGTGGCACTTTCATAGGTCTCCTTTTAGACTATTTCAGAACCTGGAAGGACACAAAACTGAAACGGCACAACTGGAATTTTTAAGACCTCAGTGTTTTTTCATAATATATGAGTAAAGAAAAAGAATAGAAGAATTTTTTCATCTGATGGAATAAGGCTGATGGCAGATTCACGTATTACCTTCACAGAACTGTTTATTTCGACTTAAAATAAAGCCACTAGAACATTTACACCGATGAGTCCTTGAGTCTGGCCTGCAGATTCTTCTTCTGCACTTTTCTTTGTTTAGATCACAGGTTCCTTTTTCTGGAAGAACAAATATAGTGTAAAACATAATGGTGTTCTTACCATACCAACCTTCAAGGAAAAACTATTCTGAGCAAAGTGATGTGTCTTCTTCTCAACAGCTACTTGCTCAACCTGAGGAACTTCTTATTAATAGAAATAACTTCTATTGTTTTCTATTGGTAAAATCAGGCTAAAAAGTCACTATAAAAATGAAAGTACTTGGAAGATTAAGAGTAGGTCTGCGCAAATGATAATTTTTATCTCCATGTCAGCATAAGCATATCTAGAGAGAGCCTGAAGTAGGGGACAGTTTGATTTGGATGCATACCTATAGCCTCTATGAAAGGGAAAACCCTGTGTAGCAGGCTTTGTATGCCACCAGTCCTGCACAGTATTATGTTACCAGGCTCTGTAAAACACTCAGAAAGAAGAGAGCAACAGAGACACAGCACACAAGCAAAAAGAGAGAGGAGATTAAAAAAGAGAGAGAGCATATGAAGACTGGAAATTATTAGCAAAAAGCAGTGCTCAAGTCTCACATTATTTAACAAAAAAATAGCTGGACAGATCATAATGACCATATGTTTCATTTGGACAAAAAGTCTCAGCACCGTCTAGAGAATCTTTGTACTGGAGTGGATCCTGTGGTTTCTCACTATGAGAAATACAAGTGTTATAAATCCTGAACTCAGATTTAAAACTCAGGATGTTTCTGATGTCCAAGATATGCTCAAAGTTTCTTCAAAGGAAGCAGAAAAAAGTACCCAACAGACCCCCAGAAGCCTTCCTCCTTCTGCTGCTTCACTGAAAAAGACAAACAGGTATTCATGTACCATTTTTCATGGGAACGATTTGCAGGGTGTCTGTGCTCAGCTATCTCTTAGAGCTGGTGCTTATGGTTTTATTTCTGCCTCCCAAACTATTATTTTTGTTTTAACCTTCCTAATCTTCTTCTGGGGTTGCTTGCCCCTTTCCCAAGCTAAGAATAGCTGAACTGCTGCTAATGAATGTGGGTATGCAGCCACCCCCACACAACATTGTCTTTGCCCTGTGCTGTCTGTGTAACATACAAGAGAACAGGGGCTCATACAGGCAAAGAAATTTGTACGTGAACAATTTTCTTGTGCTATTTCCAATTCATCCTCCAAATTCCAAGAGATGGAGAGCAGCATAATATTTAAATTTGACATTTAGTCTTCTGCTAGTCTTGACAAAGAAAATGCTGGCCATTTGGTGGAATGACAAATTACATCTATAAAAGACTAAAATAATTTCCCAGACAGACACTTTAGCTTGGCTGAAATCAACAACATTGTACTTATTTGCATCAAACTGATTAATTCTTCTGTGACAGAAGTCGTATCAGTAAATGAAAAATGATGAATGGATGACTACGTGGATATTATCTATGTTATCAAGCATGTTAACTTTTGAGAGACTTGAATTTTACACAGTTTTAGTTGAGCCTCTCTTTTTGTAGAACTGGTTTTGGACTGAACCCTTAATCTTTGTCCCTACTGCAACTGAATCAGAAGCATATCGTAGTGGGGTATCTAATATTCAAATACAGAACTCATTAGAATGACAAAAGTGCAAGTACATGCAATCACAAAACAATTCAAAACAGAAACAAGTCCACATTCAAGGCTGCATCTTATGCTTATCACTGGTGCTGATTTTCTGCCCCTTGCTTGTACCATTATTGGTCTAATGAGACCTAAGACAACTGGAAATTACAGAAGAAATAACAGAAGCAATAATTTTGCCATCTGGGCAATCCCAACAAGATATTCTTTTTTAACTGAATAATTATTACAACTCAATATTGCCAAATCAATATGTAAAAAAAAAAATCACATTTCAAAACTTAAAGTGAGTGGTGACTAGATTATGAATCATGAAGTTTTAAAGGTAATCTTTTCTGGAAGAACAACCATTATGAACAATACTTTCTAGTTTGTTTGGGGTTTGTGGTTTGTTTTTTTCCCTCCCATCACCTCTCTTCTATGGAAATGGGTTTTCTCAGATAATAGCCTGATGCTGGTATCTTACACTGGAAAGAAACATAATTCCTCCAAGAAAATATCCTGAGTGTACTGAATATCATTAATCTGTCAGAGAAGATACTTCAAAAAAATTCCAGAGGCAGTCTTTGAGATTTTAAGGTAATTAAGATATTTTATGTGCCATTAACAAAAGTCTGAAGAACATTCCAGCAGGCATTTATAAATACACATACTGTCATCAAATCAAGGGTTAGCTGTCAAAAAGAGTTGAGGTAAATTAGAGGCTCTCTTCCAGATATTACCATACTAAAGCTGTTGTGTGGGGTTATAGCAACCCCCTAGCTGAATTAATGCTCTTCTCTGTACTTACTGGCTCTGGGCAATCCAGGAAAGTCTTTCAAAAGAGAAAGGGAAGAAGGGACATGAGGAATATAAGTAGTAAAGTAAATAATCCAAATTCCAGTAAAAAATCAGATCATGTTAGTTGAGTTCCCTCATCAGTTCCCTTTTCATCTGAAGGAACTCACTTGCTATCTGCTTTAAAGAAGGCCTGATAATTCACAGCTGACACTACATTGCAACATACACTTTCCTAGCTTCTACAGAGCATCCAATTAGTCTAGGTATGCTTTTATCTCCAGGTTTCTCTGTTGTAAGAGCAGCTATAAATCTCATTTGTACTCCAGGCCCATTAGTCCTGCTTTCATCCCAGTTCTTGCACTGGATAAGCCAAGCAACATACATGCAAAGTCCAAAAGGTTCATCTGGATTCAGCCTGTTAAGCTTCTTTCTAATCCATCACTTCCCAGACATTTTTACAAGAAGGTATTTGGAATAAAAAGAAGGCCTACTGCTGACAGCACTTACTGTCATACAAAAATTTACTAAACATGTTGGAAATATAGTGGTATATACCGCAAGGCATTTAAAAACACTGGTAGTTTGTTTATTAATAAAGGCGGGGAAACCCTCTTTCCAACAGAAAGGGAAACACCGGAAAGCAGCATGTTATTGTGGAAGAAGTGGAGTTAATCTTCTGAGAGAAGAATAAAAGCTAAGTGGCCATAGTCAATGAAATTGTGCTACACAATCTTGTGAAGAGGACATATGTAACGCAACCAACAGCCCCTGAGATTCAGGAGACCACTGTCATGGACCTTTCTTGGTCATTGTTTCTTCCTCTCCAACTTCATGCATATGCAGACATGGTAACAGACACACAAGAAGGCCTCATGAGACCTTCCAAATCTCATTGTAACAACCCTGAGATGTGTGGACATGCCACACTGTCTGTACCACAAACATATCCTTCCCTAGTTACTCTGTATGAGAGCACCAAACATGTCCATTGAAAAAAAGTGCTTCCATTTGCCAGGATGACCGTTTTCCTCAAAGGAAGCACAGAACAGGTATTGTCTCTGAATGGAGGCTCCCTGCATTTACAAGTATAAGCTTGATTTCTAGGAATCCTTTCTCTTCTGCATCTCAACGGCTCTTTGCACTGCAAGCAAAGCATTTGAAGGAGAAAGTTCCCTTGAAGATTTTGATTCTCCCACTCAGACCAGGCTTCAGGAAAGAGAGACAGCATGGTACCATACAAAGCTGCTGGTCGGCATGAAGAAAGACAAAGCTTATTTTATAGTAGATGTTTAGAAATGGTTCAAGAGAGATATTTACCATTTCATTTTTGCTCATATGAACAAACACTACTTTCTCCTCATGTCTGTATACTACCTATACCTCTGGGAACGCACAGCCATCTTCCATTGGAGGTTCTGCAACTGTTGCTTGACACAAAAATGCCTTTATGTTGTTTGGTCAGTTGTTCATACCCAAGCAAAACTAGTGACAAAGCTGTTCCATTAAAGCGAGAATACTCTATGTTGCTTCCCAGAGATCAGAGAACAATATATTATTTCCCTGGACACCCTCCACTTCCTACTGCCTCAGCAGGAATCCTCAAGGAGGGTAAGCTATCCATAGTCAACTACCTTTTTTTTCTGATCCACAGTGAAAGGCAGTGACATGACCACCTCATACTGTAGGCTGCAACTGATATCAATTAAAGAGACCTAAGGCTCTTATTTCATAGTTGTTATGGTAACTTCAAGTCTGTCTAAAATAGCCTGACTCTTCATCCAGCCATATCATAGCAAACACGAGACATCCACAGTATCACTCATAGGACATACTATGCACCTAAAATCCTTCAGTGCCCTAATAATCAGAGGTGTTTAGATGCACATTAGAATAAAACTTCCAGAAGGAAGCAGACACTTGATGAAGATAATCTACATGGAGGATTAAAAAGCTGCATGCTTTGTGCATTTAGCAGGAAAGTATAAAAACATCTATGTGTAAACAAAGGGAAGAGAAGGAGAAAATCACATTTATCTGCATGTGTATCCAGATTAATGAAATGAGAAGTTCATGCTCAGCACACTTCCAGCCTGACACTCCAGCTGGAGTTACACACACCAACTGGAAATGTGGATCACTGCAGTTAAAAGAAACTTCTTCCTTGACTTCACTGAGGCCTGGAATTTTGCCAAAGAAAATTATTATTGTGAAAAATCAGAGTGTATGACATTCTTATTCTCACACATACAACTGTATCATTACAGTTTACTTACCAAAATCCTGAGAATCTGTTCTTGCACCTGGCTGCTTAAATGGATGTACCACTTTTATCTCCACTGGTGGAAAAAATGATGGCTTCAGGCTAATTGTGACTACAACCTTTCCAGTATACTTGTTGGCTCTCCATATCATACCAGATTTCAACTCTGAATAGTACAGGTGCTCAGCAAAGAGAGACATACCAAGCAATTGATGTCTACAACAAAGAGAAGATAACACAAAGTGGCACATTACCTGATCCCTATGTATTTACTCAGTCATACATTTTCTGAGCACCTAGTTCAGCCAAGTTCACTGGAAATAACCTTTGTATTCTTATGTATCTTATATTATCTTGTATGTATGAGAATCAGATGAGGTGCCAGAGACATACTCAAATTATCCTGCATGCAGAATCCTGTAGATTTGCAAGAAATAGATGCAAAATGGATAACCCGCATTTCTCACAGGTTATATTGTCCTGTGTACAACAGGTCAATATATTCAGGACTGACTCGAATGACAGAGAAAGCCTAGGTATCACCCTGCTTCTGGAGAACCGAGCAACTAAAATGGACATTTGCTTTGTTAAAGGATGTAGGCTAGATAAATTCTCCCATTTCCCAATTTCCAGTGCCTGCTCTGACACTTCTGCCTGTCCCAGGAAATCAGGGTGGAGATGGAGTAGGAGGACGTTCCTAAAATCCATCTTGCTGCTTCTCCTATCACAGGAATTTATTTTCCATTTGCTGGTCAGTTATAGCAGCCAGCAGGAACCACAAAAGGGACCAGTTTTAAATAAGAGGAAAAGCAGAAAAAATGCTGAAAGAGGGATTTTTGGCCTCCACTTTCCAGTACATATTCCAGGTGGAAAAAGGAGAATCTATATCATCCAGGTTCAAAGGGAAAATGTTGATGCCCTAGTGAGTGCCAGACAACTTGAGGGAGAAAGGGGAAAAGGGTAGAGCAAAATCCAGTGCGACAGCTGGCAACGTAGGGAGAAACCAGCTTTGTGTTCATCATGTGCAAATGGTGTGCTGCATATTTGAAGCAGGAGGCCAGCGAAACCATGTCTTTTTCTCATTTTGCCATTGGCAATCCCTATTACACATATGCCGACCCAGCCATACTGACAGAAACTGAAGTACTGTAGGGCAACCTTTTCCTGAGCACCTCGCCACAAACACACCCACCATAGAACATCTGTATCACTGCAAAGCACGAAGGCCAAATATTAAAGGCATCCAAAAGCACAGGAGTCTAACAGCCCCCTGTGCTTAGCCCCGGCACCGGGGATCAGAGGGGAACAAGTCTGTTGCGTAGGGCAGTTTTCGCCGCATCTGCTAATGCTTGCTGGAAAAAGAGCCTGACCGCAGCCCCGAGCCTCCCTCCCCGGCAGCGAAGGAGGACAACAGGCTTAGAGGAGAATAGGAAAGACCTGAGCTACCTCAGTCTCTTGAGTACAGCTCAGACACCTGAGCTCACCCACTGTGACCTTGGACAAATCATTTAATCTCTGCTTTTGGCTTCTCTGTCTGCAGAAAAAGGCCACTAATAAACACTCGGAGAGGATTTCTAAGGATTAAGTAGTTATCATTTGCTAAAAAGCTTGGAAGATGGAGAGTACTGAGTGGCAGTATTATCCTTTACAACAGCGACTTTTTTCCATTTTCCTATCAGTAGTTTTAGATTTACAGTTACAGGCCATTTGCACTATACTTTATACTCTTTATTGTGTTATGAACTGACAAAATAAAAGGGAGAATGAGGAAGAGAGCTTAACTGCATCCCCAGGAAATGAGCGTTTCATTTCTGACAAGCTCAGGAAAACTCACCGGGCAGAATTTTTGAGCAAACGAACAGCTCCACCATCATAGTTGCATGATCCAATATGGGAAATGTCTTTCCCGTGGTCATGTTGGATCCAGTAGATCCTTGTGTCAACCAGATCTAGTGAGATGGCCTTTATTTTTACTGTGGTTCTTAAAACATTTCTCACACCACTTCCACTGACGGACACTCGGTGTATGCTGGAAACTGTACCATCTGAAGACCAAAATAATAGCCTGCAGGCAAGAGAGGTATGTTTTGGAAAAAAAACAAAAACTAAAAACAAAACTAAAAAACAAACCCCACATTTGCAAGATCACATCACTGCTACACAATCCTTGTTTAGTTGTTCCTCTATACAGAATTTTTCAGTCTTACCACAGTGCTTTCAGAAGCAAAATTAATAATAAAGCAAGGGACTTAATACATACTCACCTATTTCAGGAAAGCCCCAGAGACATCTCCACTTAACGTAGCTCTATGAAGAATGGAAATAATTTTTGACAACAAAGTGTTGTCTGTTTAACAGAAGCAATGTTACCACTGAAGTTTTGTTACAGTATTTTTCTTATTTTAATAGGTTCCTACCAGCGACTATATGACTGTTCAAGGAAGCAGTGAGATACTAGAAATTTCTCTCAGGTAGGTCAAGCAGGAATCAGCCCAGCTTAACCATGAAGCACTATTGTCTGTCTCTCTCCTTTGTTTGGCCATGCAGTCAGAGGAGGAAACTGGAATAACATCTCAAATCTACAGATAACTCCTGCAAACTTGGGGGAAGGCATGTCTTTGAGGCACATACACATTGCCCTCTGCCTCTGGGAAGAATCTATCTCCAGAAACTCTAGTTGAGTACATCGCTTAAGTGTTTAACTTAAAAATAACATTTCTATGATGGTTCTCATTTCTTTCTACCTTCCTGCTGGTTATAGCAGACAGACTATGCCGTTACTAAATTAAGACACAGTCAAAATACAGCTCCAATACTCAAAACATTTATGCACTGAAACTACTTATATGTCAAGTTATTCATGGATCAGACCCCAGATTTACCGATGTGACTAAGGTTAACAACAGTTCTTCCAAAATAGCAAGTTATCCCTCATTTACGTATATTTTATTTTTTAATGTTTGGGTTTAGATTCTTTGCTTGGGTTTCTTATGCACAAAAATTCCAAGAAGCATCATCATTTTGCCTTGTCTTCACGAAATTGCAGAATTTGTGTGTACAAAAAAAATGTAGCATAAAGCCATTTTTACTATGGTTATTTTAAGAATTTGTTAAAGGCCCCAAAATGGATTAGATCTCACTGGCAAGGAACTATACCAAACTAGTGAGAAGAATCAGCCCCTGCCTCACAGCTTTTCCTCACTGTTACATAGTCTACATAGGTTATTAATGTAGAGGTGAAAACATGTTTCCAGAAGGATAGCCCAATTTTATACTGCCATTTTTAAACACTTTATTAATATCTGCTTGCATTTCTAGAGCACCTGTTATTTAAGAAATGTCACTACTCTGGAAGTTTGGACAAATGCTAGGATTCTCTTTTTACAGATAAGGAAACTAAGAAACAAAGCTGGCTACAGGGTTATAGTCTCTATGTGCAACTTTTGCAAATCATTGTAGGGGCAGAATATGATATTGAACAAACAGGAAGACAGAAGAAGAATGAAGATTAGAAACTGGCTTGAGTAATTGCCAGTCTTTACTGTATTTGCCCTCTATTTTTCTTTAGTTTTAATCCTTATTTTTTTGGCATTTCTAAACACCATTAAAAAAAAAATCAAATCAACCTTACAGCAATAGTTATATTATTAATACTAAAATAATCCTATCACTGCTAATATCTAGACACATCTTTTGAGAAAAACTTTATTATTAGGGTATCACATTGACTTTCATCACTTAAGAGTTGCACACATTTGAAGGAAGACATTGTTTATATCAGATTTAGTTCATGTTTACACCTGTGCATGTAAACATACTGGGTGTTTTAATTCACTTCACATTAAAAATAGAGCCCTCAGAGTTTTCATACAAGCAAATTACTATAGGGCATAAAAATTATGTCAGACTTCTTGGAGTCTACTTTCTTTACAGTTTATCACTGGCCTCCCTGTAAGCACATGAGCACAGCTTTTATACACGGTGAATCACACCTGGGTGAATGTAGGCACTTGAGTCTCCCCAAACTTTTGCCTAAGTTCAGCAAATATATCCTTATAATGCCATTTGTAACATGTGTTTCAGTGGCATTTGACGGTGGCTTTAGGGACTTGTGAATATTTCCAAGACTGGCAAATACTACATTCGAAAGCAAAAAAAAGGGGGAAAAAATATATAGGCTGATGTTCAAGCCTTAAAATCCTACCCAAATGACAAGACTCCAGTGAATACTAGTAATGCTACTAGCATCAGAAGATTGGTTTATGTATAAATGTACTAGCAAAAGACACATAAGCCTTAATATTAAAATAGTTTCACACACTGCTGAGCAACTTTATTGAAAATTAGAAGTGGCAACAAAAACATGCTTTTGCTGTACTAAAGAGAAGCATCTCAAAGTCTGCTCAAGCTTTTATTTTGCGACTTTAGTGGAAGAGGTTTATGAGTAAAGAGAAATTAGCATGGAGAGACCACTGTGACAATTCATATTGATAATTCCTGAGGAGGCCGAATCTCTCAGGTAAGCATGGTTCTCAGCGTAAACGGCTTGAAGCTGAAAGAAGCATCTTTATGAAGGCGAAATTACTAGTGACACAAAGTAGCAACAGTAGATTCAGAACCAATATTCAGAGCAACTGACAGAGTGACAAGGGAAACAGGAGCAAAACTGTAAGTTTAGACCTTTTTTCAGAAAACATACCAATTTATGTTCTATGTGTGCCAGGTTTGGAGCACAAGGGACTCCCAGCATTTGCAAGCATCATTCCCCTTGTTGCTCCAGTCCTGCTTTCTGCTGCCTTTGAGAAACAACCAGCAATGCCTCTTTTCCCTCAGCTCTCCTCACTAGCAAAATTTTCCCTGATGACCAACAGGTATAAATCCTGCATTAGATTTCAGTGGGCTTTTTCCCACGCACTTCTCTATTTGTCTCTTATATGCTTATTAATCTTTTATCCTCTTTTGGCAAAGTTCAAGGAGGTATTGGACTGTAGACAATAGACCGTGCACAGACTAGCCCAGCAGCCTATAAACCACAATCATTGTACTTTGCATATTTTGAGTCCACTTCAATGAAATTACTAACCTAGTTAAAATTACCTTTGCTCAGCATCAATGGTAATCCTTGTGGGACGACCAATATCTCTTAGAAGAACTCTGCGTTTCTTCCCATTCATGTCTGTTGCTTCTATGGTTGCTTTCTGTCTATTGGCCCAGAGAATGTCTTGATTTATCCAGTCAATAACAAATCCCGAAATGCCTTTGTCTATGTAACATAGTCTCTGTAAAAAAAAAAAAAAAAAAGTGAACAACAAGAAGCATCCTAATGATTACCCTAAACTTGACTTTCAATATAGGGAATAAATAGGGTGCCAGACTGAAGGTTCCCATTTCATTCCTTCGCCTACTTCATTTTCTCTCAGACCTGTAGATTCTCCATGAGAAATACACTGGGCTGATCTTTTAGCTACAACTTCTTGCATTTGGCACACCGTTAAGCAACCAGATCTGTACTGTTACAGATGGAAGACTTCCTAACACATTGTTGCTGGACCCTGATCCTTAAAAATCAGCATAAAATACATCAGTGAAGACTCCACATGGGTACACAAACACTGGCAATCTCTCTCAAATAAAAGAAGGTTCTCACACCATTAAAGTTCAGTCACAGCAGCCTGTCTGTCCTACTTAATCAGCCAGATGCAATGAACTGCACCGCTTTTTCTGAACAACGGATGAAGTGCTAAAAGAAGCATTTATGCAACCATAGAAACCAATAAAAGGTTTGAGAAAAAAATGAGTAGGAATTCAAGCACATTCTTCTCATGCCATTTGTGCCAGTTTCAGTTATGGTAATCTGGAAGACAAACTTCAATAATGCCAGGGATTAATTTAAAACTGATAGAAACGTTATTGACTTCAAAGCTTTAGTTTGTCTGAATTTCCTCTCCTTTCCCCCCTTCACTTGATCCACAGAAAATACTAAATGTACTGTGAATGCCAGTAAAACAGCCTAGACTCAGGACCATAACTATTATGACAGCAAAGACTATTAAATAAGTCTGAAGTGCTCATCAATGAACAGGAACGGCAGAATTGTACCTGAAGAGCAGGTGGTTTCCATAAAGGATTTTATGCCCATTAACTTGGAGAATTCTAAAGAACTGATTACTTTACCTCTCGTTTTGTGCCATTCAGGTGAATTCTTTGAAGTAGTCGCCTCTCAGAGTCTACCCAATACACTTTCTCTTCTGTATAATGAAAATCCATAAGCACTGACTGACCAGTATCAGCCACCAATCTTTCATGATTGGTCCCTTCAGTGTCAATTCTAAAGATGGCATTTCCATGGCTAAAAAGCAGGAATGGTGCAGGGTCTGGTGTGGTGAAAGCAAAAAGAGACCGATCAATATATAAGCACTGCATTTTTGCTGCATTAAGTTCTCATCATTATTATACTAACCAAAGAGAAAGTTCAGGATCTAACCATCTCTCTCATATTTTAATGATAACTTTCTAGGCATATCACAGAGAACCAATAAGATATGAATGTAATGGTCCTTTTGCATTTAATGCTGAATGCTAGGTCAAAAATCTGAGTCATGAAACTGGGATTGAAGTGGTTGTTACCACTAATCCCAAATCCTATAGCCTGGTTGGAAGTCTGAAGAACCATTGCATGCATGCCAACAGGGGTTAGAAGAACTACGCGACGGATGCATCTCCAAGTTGAAGACCACTTCCAACTACTGTGCTGTAGCAAGAATTTGTCACAGAGAGGTGGCCTGGAGTCTCACTGTAACTATCCAAACAGGGAAATCGCAGATCCCAAGACAGGGAAAAGGAAGAAGGTAGACACTGGAGGTTTCTTGTGATGCAGAAGGCTGAAGGAAACCTAAAGACCTGTACTTAAAACTGCTACAGCTCAACAGCAACATCTCCTTCCAGACAAAAACTGTATTCATACTGAGTGAAGGGTAAGAGCTTATCAGTAACGTAAATAAAATATGTTAAAATGAAAGGCGTTCTAATTATGCCCCAAACTCCAGAAATCCAATTAAGGTTGAAAGTGATGAGCAACTAGGATGGTCCAAATAGCCTTAATGCAGTCTTAATACCAGGTGATAAGTATGGAAGTACAATTAGTAGGACACAACGGTTGGGGCTGCAGATTACACTACCCCAGTTTTATCAAGTCCTCTTTGTTATTTTTAGGCTATCACCACAGGGCAGGGTTACGATTGCCCAAAGAACCTTAACTGCATTTCCAAAGCACAATGGTTTTCATTTAGGCAATTTGAATATTATGGAAGTCTACCCAGTGTGTAGCAAGGAAAGGAGTTTTCATGTAACCAGTCACATTTTAGCCTTCATTTAAAAAATGCCGTGGTTTAAGCCCAGCCGACAACAAAGCACCACAACGCCACTTGCTCACTCCTCCCTCTCCCCGGTGGGATGAGGAGGAGAATATATGAAGAAAAGCTCATGGGTCAAGACAAGGACAGGGAGGGATTACCCACCACTTATGGTCACAGGCAAAAACCAGACTCAACTAGGGGAAAAAACAAAATCAATTTAATTTACTACCAGTCAAATAAAACCCAAGGATAATGGGAAGTAAAACCAAATCTTAAAACACCTTCCCCCCACCCCTCCCTTATTCCCAGCTCAACTCCACTCCCGATTTCTCTACCTCCTCCCTGCCAGCAGCACAGGGGGGATGAGGAATGGGGGTCTCCCACAGGAGAGAATCCTCCATGAACTTCTCTGGCATGGGTCCTTCCCACGGGCTGCAGTTCTTCACAAACTGCTCCAGTGTGGGTCCTTTCCATGGGCCGCAGTCCTTCAGTCACAGCCTGTTCTAGCGTGGGCTTTCCCGTGGAGTCACGGCCATCTTTAGGGCATCCCCCTGCTCCAGCTTGGGCTCCTCTCTCCCTGGGCTGCAGGTGGGCATCTGCTCCCCCGCTCCCCTCCATGGGCTGGGGGGGGACAGCCTG
>JAVJGG010000094.1:10577109-10615740 GCA_035590195.1 Aviceda cuculoides | reverse complement strand
TAAATGCTTAGATTAAAAAAAAAAAAAAAGAAAGAAAAAGCATGAAGTCTACATTGTTTGCAAATTCATTTCCAAGATGTGTCTTTTTAATTTAGTAAATTTAGTTTCCAGGATAAAAATAAAACTTTGATTGAGGAATAGTTTTTCTTCTCATGTCATACCTTTATTTTTTTAAGGTGGTGCTTAAGAATGCATGAAAAAGAGTTCTGGGATTTTTTAAGTCCCTGAAAATAGAGAAGTCATATGAAGTACAATTGTAATGCAACTAATTGGATTTTATAAAGAATGCAATAGTTTCGTGAAAATTACTCTAAAAACTATCACATTTAATTTTTTTTGTGGGTGAGACTTGAATAGGAACACTGCTATTGCATTAAAAGCTCTCTTTGAGATTTCTTTGACTGCATCACTTTTGAACACAACATAGTCAATAGCTCAGTCAGTAAAAAGGAACGAGTAACTAGCTAGTTGTAGGCATATTAGCACTCATGGCACAACTTTCCCAAAGCTGAATTTAGACTAAGGTTTTGATTCAGAACTAAAACTGTCATCCCTCTTGCTCACCTCCTGTTTAAATGTAATACTATTCGGGGGGTGGGGGGGTGGTACATTAGTATCTAGGGCTCTTTGCTGATTTGTAAAGTGGATTTGTGAAATCACATACAGCCTAAACCAAGATACTATAATACATCACAGAGCCTTTTAAGTAGTTCTCAGTCACTACAGGGTTACCTATTTGCAAGTCCTTCCTTTTCCTTTGCCACTGAACCCCCCAGACATCCAGAGCACCCGCTCAGCTAAGTGCCCTGGCAAAGCCAGGAATGAGGAGCAGAATCTCCACCCTGCTGCTCCTGGCTGTCCTATTGCTCTGCTGCTCTCCAAGCAGATGGCAATCCTTCAGCGAGTTGCCGGGTTAAAAAAAGAAAAAAAAACAATCTGAATGGGAGACTGAGTCTTTTCTGTATGGAGAGTTATCTGACAGAGTTGTTATTTCCAGGAGAAAACAAAAGACTGGTTTTAGTTGAATCATGTCTCTTTTTTAATTGATTATATCGGATAAGGTGCTTTTTACATCATGGCTTTATTTTTTCTTTTCTTTAAAACCTGAGCTATAGTTGCACATTCTTCAGAATGACAGAGCTGGTGCTGTGACACGTTTATGTGAGAAGTCTAAACCTCAGAAAACCAGTTGAAATTAATAATGAAAAATCTCAGAAGTAGATGTCCAGTAATTAAAAAAAAATGCCAGAATTAAAGGAATTGATGTGAAATAGGGAGAGTGAGATGGAACTGGTAGAAACTTTGTAACAGTTGCTTATAACAGTGGGTGGGATGATAGCTTCCCTGTTTGACTTTGTAAAAATCAAGAGAAAAAAGGAGAGTAAAAGAAAAAAGGAGAGATGAAAATAAAAGTAAGAAAAAAGATAAGAGAGGAGGAAGCAAGCGTTGATAATCACGGACGGATAAAAACGATGCCTAAGATTATTAGCTGATACTCTTCTGGGGAAAAAAACCAGACATGGACTTACTTAAACTTTATGGAAGCTTTACTCTCTGCTATTTAAACACTGGCATAGTAGAACAATGGTAGGCATAAGAGCAATAGTTAGAGATACAAGACAGATTTATTGAAAGTCCCTCTAATTTCTATCCAATTTCTTTCATTTCCAAGTAAACCATGTGTTTTTAACTGAAACATTTTTTGGAGAAAAATAGATTTTTGCCCTGTTTCCCAATGATCACTGTAAGAAATACCACATGTTTACACAAAAGAAGCTATGAATCCGCAATCACTCACAGAAGTAAAACCCAGCTGTATAAAAAGACCAGAAAAGACAAGTAACTGATGGCTGGTCTCAAATCACAAATCTGAGTTTTCTAACACATTGGCAAATCACTTGTTTCTTACTCTTCCTGTCCTGGTAAAACCCAAGTTGATCCACTATTTCTCTCTCTTACATAGCAAATGCACCATTCTTACTCATGCACTTATGAATATGTTCTAAGTTGTGACTAAATGTAATTATGTAAATGATAGTCATTTGCTTGCTATACAGATTAATGTTCTGCTTCATTGGGGTCCCAATATGGAGCAGCAGAAGTTTGAGCTTTGCAGCTGTGCCTCTGTGTGGTGCTGCCTCTCATCTAAAAATTAAAAAGAAGATGAAATTTGTCTTTTCCTCAGAGTGAACAAACCAAACCATCCCTGTGTTACTTAATACATTATCTATTACTTTCTACAGGTAGCAGTATCAATCACCTTTCCCAGTGGTGGTAAACTCCTGGGGAATAATTTCATACACCTCCAGCTCTATAATACAACCTCAAAGTGTTAATTAGAATCCCAATAATGTTTTTGCTTTTTGTAGTGATGCTTTCTAAAACTAAACTTCCTTTGTCAAATTGGAGCCTGTCAGGAGGCATGAAAAGTTCTGCTACACAGAGAAGATTTGGCTAATAAAGATTTATGGAAAATGGGTTTCCCATCCTGTGAAATTTTTTGGTAATTAACAGGTTTTCCCATTTTGCATCAGGATTAATCTGAGTGCTTTTAAGGGTGGGAGGAATGTCTAACAAAGAAAACCTCTTTCAAAAAGTAAATACCTGGATGCTCCATAAACTTGCATGCACACGTGTTTCCTTTTAAGACAAGTCATGCTAGAAATTCTGTGTATTGCTGGCTATTCCTCCTCCCTCTCCAAAAAGTTACCTGGAAATGTATTTCAGAAGCAGGCTAGAATATTGCTGTCAGGCTGACTGGTTCCATAGGAAGTCCCAGATCTGACTAATTCTCAAAGTTAGGTAGCCTGTTTCTCTGGTTTAAACTAGTAACATTATAAGCAGACTAAACACAGTTTCATGTTGTTACAATAACAGCTGCAGTGCTATTAATACAGTTATTCCAAAGTGTTTATATTCAATTTTCTAATTATATCTTTTGAATTATGCATGTCTTTATCTAATATAGAAGATGCAATGTAAGTAGCTCTAGGGAAGAAGGGTAAAATATCTGCCAGACCTGAAGGGACTTATAAAGTTAGCAGCTAGTTTGTTAAAGGTGAGCCCAAAAGATATGCAATTCTCTTGCAAAAGTTCCTTTTACTGACAACATCAAACCTTAGACTTGCTGTATAATCAGTACGGCACAACAATGGAGGCAGGAGTAGACTGCTCACACACTCTAATACTTTATTAGTAAAAATCCATTATTCAGAAAAAGGAAAATTATCTCGGGGCTCTTGCATCTGGTAACAATGAAAAAACCTCTGCTGTTCCGCACTTTAGGTTCATGGTGTCACCCGAACTCCTTTCCACAGAATTTTAGCCCTTCATTACTTAATCAGTTTTCTATTAACTACACGTGTAAGAAAACTACTAACTTTTTTTTATTATTCCTTAAACTATATATCACAGTTAACCAATCATGGTTACAGAAGGACTTGGTAATAGATATTGGGATCTCAGATCTGTGGTGGTGCATGGGGAGCACTTGGTGACACAGAACTGAGCATGAGATGAGTTTGGATCCCCTCTTGTATCCTCTTGGGACAAGAACCTGTGTTTGCAGCTACTCAAGAGTAGCTATGTAGCGACCCTCACTGTATTAGTGGTGTTATGAAATTGTGTAGGAGCTCCAAGACAGAAACCCATGTATATCCCTGAGAACTGGACACTGATTTCTTATATTGACTTTCTCAGGTCATCTATCTCATTCTAAAATCAAAAAATTCTGTCTACACAACAGAAAACAGAAAAGTAATTTTGTAGATGGTGACCAGTGTGCCTTGCTGGCTCCTCAAATAGGTCTAGATGATGTAGTAGTACTTTCGCACCTTAGAAATAGTCCTGCTTGTAAATTACTCAGAGCTTCTTAGGTGAAAGGAGGATCTTAACCTGGAAAATAGTATCTTTGATAGTGTGTTGAGTTCACAGCTATTATCCTTTCAAGTCTTTACCCCTTTGAAGGAATATGTCCAGGGTATTTGGAATCTTTAAAAATACCACCCACAGCAGGAAGAAATGAGTTAAACATTTTTAACATATTCCTGATTGATTCATGAGGATCAACATGCATTATTTGATTACATACATACACAGTGAAAATTACAGGAGGGCAACTCATACAGCATGCTCCTCTTTTATAATTTAACAGAAAACATTTTTTATCCCCATTTTAATCTTCCCCTACTTCCATGCACAGAATGATAATCAGCATACAGAAAGTCTGCCTCCAGCAAACCCAGATTCATTTCTCACAGTACTTGCACATCACAGAGAAGCATAATTGTATAGCCACAGTGACAGAAGACTCGACCCACTAGGATGCTCCATGAGTGCAACCAACTCAAATATTCATAAAGCTACTAATTTATGGCAAGCACTTGTCTCCCATCAGGGTTTTCCCTTTGACTGCATGCCAATTCCAAGCATAATATGTCTTCTTACAAGGCAGAACTGTAAGAAATTAATATTTCAGGAAGTGGAAATAGGAAGAGGGAACAATACCATGGCTTTCCATACTTTTCCTAAAGGGAATATTTTTCTAAGTTATTATTGATTGCATGTGTAACTAATTATGGTTGAAAAGTCATTTTGTTAAACAGCAATATATTGCTGTATATAGATTTTTTTCATCAAATTTCAGTTTTGTGGAACTAATTATGCTATTTAAAAATATTTAGTTGTTAATATTATTCTTTGTAAACACTGTTAAATGTCAAAGAATTTTAAGCTTTTATACAATAATGTAATTTTTAATATGTTTGTCACTTCTCATTTCATTACAAAGAAAATGTGCATTTCCTTTTTTCCATCAGAGTGAAACAAAACAGTGACAAGTGACAGAATAAAGCCTAGAGCACTAGCTAAAGAGTTCTTGTGGCAATAAAAACATTTTTTTGTCAGAAAATTATAGTTAAAACTCCATTTCAAAACAGTTGTATTCTACGGGTTAGACTGAGATGACTGGTTCCAATCCTTTCCAGATTATGAATTAGGAAACATGCAATAGATATTGTAGGCAAGAAGCAATCTGTAGCATGACCAACTAATGTTCAGACTACAAATTCAAATGTATAAATTAACAGCATCTTTTAAAAAAAGGAAAAAAAAAAGGAAAGAAAAATTGTAAGTAGCAGCATTTGGCAGCATGAGAGAATGCTAAATATAAAGTGGTCATGCACTACAACCATTGCACAAGCCAAGCTATTAGATTGCAAGCCAGGTCTCTGCATGCTGCCTTGCCAATATGTCTTAGTGCTTCTCTGGAAGGCAAATTGTATTGATGTTAATTCAGTCCCTGGCTGTTCAGCTAAAACTACTGATTTCTACACACACACACACACCCCACCTCATAAAGCAAAATCTTGTCAGTACTTTGGATCTACAAGGTCTAAGGCCTATTCTCAGCATCAAATTCAACGATGCATCTAGAGGAGACATCTAAGAAGTTCTGGTGACCTGAGATATAGTTGACTGCTTTGGCTTCATGTCAAGCTTGGGATCCTGGTTCTCAGAAGCTCAGGAGTCAGTTTGGGGAATAAGGCCTTCCTCACAGGGAAGGAAAGGTGTCTTTTTAATTCTGCTGAAGCTGACTTTAAGGTGCAAATATGAAGATATTTGTGACAGTGACATTGGCTCATTTTAGTTACTGAGGTAAATCAATATCAGTGTGAAGAGGCTGCAATGAAATGCTAAGCAGATAAATAACTTTAGATCACCAATAAAGCAACAAATCTCAATGGTCACTCACTGCTGGAGGGCCCATGGATTCTATTAGCTCTTCAGTTGTCCAAGCAAAACTGCTGCTTCTCTCTGTAAAGGCTCCCAGTTCCCCTAATTCCCTTAAGGCTTGGCTTTGTCTTTTTACCAAATTCACCATGCCAGCTATAGAGAACTGTGCTCTAAACGACTCTGGCAAAAGGCAGCTGGAAATGGTTATTTCACTGTAGAGAGGTTCATGTTGTGCACTGCTGATCAGACATTGAATGAAGCAGACCTCTGTTAGGCACTTTGGCTCTATTACTGGGAGTATAACAGAAGAAAGCACTCCAAATGGAAACAAACAAACAAACAAAACTCAGAAGAGTTAACAGCTCTGCCAAAGTTGGGGACAAAAAAAAAAGAAAGACAAACTCTTCAACAATAAAAACAGTGACTAGAGAAGTTTAAAGACCTCTAACAGGGTCTGAAGAGCAGACTTCATGGCAGTGAAAAGGAACATGTACATTAAAGGATTTGACTTCTTACGGTGTTTAGGAGCCTAACATAACATTGTACTGGCATACTTGGAGGACTACTGACTCTCTGAAGACAAAGGAGACAAGTTTTTTTTCTTTTCTTTTCTTTTCTTTTCTTTTCTTTTCTTTTCTTTTCTTTTCTTTTCTTTTCTTTTTTTTTTTAAACAATATGGTTGATTTAGTAAAGGTTAAAAAAATGGGGAAGGATTTTTGAAGTTCAGAAACCCATCTTATGAATTTGAGAGTCTACACAATTCCCTAATAAGAAACTTTTCTGCACTTTTCGACTGAGACAGAACATTATTTTCAGCCATGAGTACAGCATTCAGAATTAAGTCTTTATGAAGAGACTGCAGTTTGCCAAGAAGTCACCTACACAGCTCAAAGTCAGGATCTGCAGAACGGGGGAGACTTAATGAAAATGATGCCATAGGAGATGCTAAGGGAAACAATGGTTTAAAGTACTTGTGACATCAGGTGAGAGAGTTGTGCCATTGCTACCTCATCTAACATGTTTCAGAAGGGAGGCACATGCAGGTGATGAGCTGAAAGTCAGAGAAAATTCTAGCCAGGAAGAAAAAAAAAGAAATCATATAAAACAAAGACAACTGAGCCCTGAGAAATTACAGAAATGAAACCAACAGAATAACCTTCTGACAATAACCTTGTGGCCTAAAGGCTCACCTGTTCTGGATCTTAGAACACACATATCTGGACGTTACTAAAACCTGTTCTTAATAGGCTGCTTATCGATATTTGAAACTACAGGTATTATCTTCAGGTTGGTTGCCTATTATGCTTAGCTTGGAGAGAAAGTATTAGAGCTTAAAAAAAAAGACATGAAGCATTTAACTCAGTTGCTGTGTTATACAATGGCTCAGATACGCACCATGGACTGATTAGAAGCAGACACTGAAGGAAGCAAACTTCTGTGGCTTTGTGTACTTACAGAGCTACAATTGAGACAACAAATGATTTTCTAACAGAAGAACGGAGAAATTGAAACAAACGTGAGTGTGAAATAAGTACATTAGACACAGGGGAAAAACAAACTCAACCTGTAACACTCTTACTCAAAGTCAGAATTGCAGTCCACTCCAGTCCGTTCTATGGGTTCCTTCATTCCCATGCCCAAACCACCTAGCTGTTTACAGAGCACAGAGTCTGGAAAATTTTATAAGCACTAACCTGAAAATAGGGACTTCCCTGTTTAGATGTGTTTTAGTGGGTGACAAGCCCTCTCTTCAAAGGCTGGACAAAGAAAAAAGACAGTAAGAGTCTGACATATCACAGCAGGTTAGCTCATTATGGACAAAAATGGAAGAAAGTAATCACCTGTAGATCTAAGTCTAAGGTTAAACATGCTTCAACAGCTGGGGTCTTATCTCTCTCCACTGGGTCTAGCTGCCACCTCTCAGGCCCTCTCCTTGTTCTACTATGGCACTTGCAGCACAGCCAGCCACCATTAGCCACTTCTCCATTAACTTCTCAACAGTTCCCTCCTTCAAACCTTGTTTTTGAACCTCTCAGCATGAGCTAGCCAAGCACAAGGGATGAAGCACTCAGAAGTCCTTGTCTCCCTGCAGCCAGCCTCAGAGAAGAGAACTCTTGTCTCTAAAGGCTGCCTCTGTTCCCCTTTATGCTCAGCTACTTCTGCCAACACCACCTCACTGGTACTGCTTATGTGGAAAGTCCTTTTATTTACTTGTTTATTTATGGGTTGGGGAGTTGATTTCAGTAGGTGTAAATGAAAGCCTGTGGGAGAGGAGGAGGAGGTAGATCTTTCAAATTAAATTTGCCCATGGTGCAGCTACTAAATTTTCATTTTATCTATGAGGCTATCAATAAATATTCATAAGCATATTAACTGAAGCCCTAAGATGTTAGAAATACCTAAATTCTCATCATTCAAGATTCTTATCAGCTCTTCAGCCCCTTCCTCTTAAAACTATCCCTAATGACAGTATTCGCTTTCCTAGATGTCACTACCTAAAAACTATATTACAGGCCCCCCAAAATATCAGACAAACATTGATATGTGCAACCGCCTTTTCAACAGAATTTCTTCTTCATTTTAAAAGATTTGTATTTTCTTATTCTTTCCAGAAGTAGCATCTTCACTATTCTGATTGCTATGGTCTCTTGATTGTTATTACTTTCATTTACTTCCCATTTTACCAAACTTGCCCTGCAACCTTATACTGAATTGAAATCATTGCAGAAGTGCTTCCCAGGAGCTTACAAGGGACTGGGAAGGATGCTTGATGCACAAAGCCTGCTAGCAATGAAGTGCAGATGTTTTAGTCATTCCCTGAGCCATGAATCGTCTCCCTCCCGTGAAAGCCACCATTGCTATCTGTGGGTGAGGATTAGCTTTTCAAAAAATAGCTGGGTGGGAACTCACAGGATTCTTAAGCATGGTTAGCGAGCTGATGCCAGACCGCTGAACATAAGGCTGATCCAAAGCCGAGACAGAAAGACAAGGACATGATTACATTAATTTGAAGTTATCACAGTGGACATAAGTACGGTATATCCACTCTTGGCACACAGGCAGGTAGGAGATGTCATTACTAATGAAGCTGCATGTTAATCTTACGTAGAAGTATCACAAGGCTTTCACTCTTTGGGCAAGACTGTGCAGGGAGCATTGCTGCTTGTGCCTGGGCACACAGCCATTAGTGGCATCTGAGGATCATGGGGTGGCAGCTGTAATTGCATTGTGTCTTCTCTCTGCACAGTGGGTGGTTGTTAATGGTTTCTTGGGATCAGAGCAAGTGCTCTCTGCCCTGGCTGTTTCAGCACCTCAGGCCAGTATTTTCATCATCAGGTGTGGCTGCATTAATAGGAGCAATCCTTAGGTGTCTGACATGCCACTTCGATAGATGCTTATTGCCTAACTTCACATGAATTCGACTGCTTGGCTACTGACCTCCAGTTATATCAGCTTCCCAGACCTGTTAGGAAGTTTCTTTTCAAAGATTTCAGAGTTACGGCGTTTTATTATAACAGGATTTTTACTGCCTTCCTCCATCCAACCAGCTTTCATTTTTCCACTATTGGTAATGCTGGGAAGCAGGAGAGATGCTTGCAGATGTTATTGATTTCAGCACCATGCTCAGGACATCAAGATGTATGGGTGAAATTTTGACTGCACAGGTAAGGTTTGAATGTTCTGCAAAACCAAGGGAAGGTTTTGAACATCTCCTCTACCCTTGTTCAGGACCCGCTTTACTGGGCCATGAGATTATTTTTCTGCTAGCCCATGGAAGGATGAACTGAAACCAGTACAATTTCAAGGGTACATGCAGATCCAGTACTGGCCATAATGGAGACGGTACTGCATCTAGTGAATATTACCTTGGCCTGAATTCATTACAGGAAATCTTGCCTGCATTGCTGCTTTCAGGGTAATTATGTAAATACTTACCTCTTTTGCTATTTCTAATAACATCTTCATACAGAACAGTTATTAAATCTCATTCACTTGTTTCTTTGTCTTCCATGTTTTATCTTTTGTTATTTTTTTTTTTTTCATTTCAGTCTCTCTGAAACAGTAAAGGAATTGATCTGCTACTGGAAAGTCTTTTCAGGACAATATTGCACGTTAGGTTTCACCTTTGCGTCATCAAGTTCAGACACAGGAATCTCAGCAATGTAAATGGTGTTGCTATTGAGAACATTTTTGTGAGTTATGTGATATATTTTAACTATACAGCCACACAATACACACTCCCCCTACAAACACCCTGACACATTTCTGACATCTGGTGACAAGAGCTAAGGACAGCAGAGCTGACATCTGCACTCATGAGTCAGATGCCACCAGAGACTTTTCTTGCAAGAATACTTCTCCAGCTACTGCTTCTGAAGCACTGTTTTTTAGCATTTTGTTTTCTAACCTTAATTTTCTTAAGTCTTCTCTATGTCCCAGTTAATCCTTAAAGATTACCCCACCTCCTTCTCCCCAATGTGTTGTAGAAGTGCTATGATTTCTACTTATTTAAAGTAATATCAATGGTGTCTACTCATTCCTAACCTGATTTCCAAAAGTCAGAAAGAACAGGGAGAAAGAACTGTTGCTTCGAATTGCTTTATTCTCTGTTTGTTCCAATTCAGTCCAATTACTCCTCTTCCCAGGATGTGACACAAGTAATTTGTCTTCTCAGCACTGATTTCATTTCTCTGTAGTTCATTTTAAGATTCAAGTTCCCTTCATGTGCAGCCATGCAATTAGTTTCGTCTTGTGCTTCTTTCGGATCCTGCCATATGCAAAAATGACGTGGTATGATTTCTGGAATATCTCTTGTGCTAAAGAAACAGCAGAAGATGTTCTCTTGAAATGTCATCTTCCAAATGGAGTTTTGAAAGCAATAAATTCTTTTCCCTTTTTATCTAATTGAACCAAGTGGAATAGTAGACTCCCCATTATCTAACCAAGCTTGGAACAAAGAGACGTATTTATATACTTTTGTAAAGAGCTTCCATTTGTTTGGATAAATTCTGTCATTTCACTATCTTCACTTTTGAGGATTTTCACATCTGGGTCACATCTATCTTTTTCTTAAAATAGCCACACATCACCTCACAAAAAGCCCTTCATTTCATTATCCTCCTTCACTTCAGGCCTTATTCTTCTTAAGAGTGTATACAGCCAAGTAGACTACCCTAAACATACACATACCTAGAAAAATCATATCTCTTTTTTTCCCCACCACCTTTTTTTGTGATGCACATGCCACATAGCACCTAGCTGGTAACATTTCTCTTGAGCTTATCAGTGCAGTTCTCTACTATGCAGAGGAAACAGTTTCTCTACCACATTGCAAACAGATTTGTGCTACAAGCTGAACTTCCCCCCCCTTTCATCTCTGCAATGCAGTTTACTTTTGTCTTGACATCAGCTGAGAACTTTATAGATCAGTTAGAAAAACATCATTCCTTTTTTTATTCCTTTTACTCTATAGTGAAAAACAACTCTTCCTCCACAGCTGCTTGAGCTTCCCTGAACAACACACCCTGCTTCTCCTGCTCCCCTAGAACCAGTGGTTTGCACTGAAGTTTGATAGCTTTCCCATTTGCAGGTCACTCCTGCTGTCTGTGCCACAGGTCATGCCTGCTGTGAAAGGGCGATGGCAGGTCTTTCCTGGGAGCTTTGTGCAGGTCACGGTCAGCTGTTGATGCATACATGTGATTCTCAGTTGTACTTCAAGTTTATCAGATGTGTCTGAACTAGTTCTAATGAGAACTTAATTATATTTATTCTGTTTCCCTCCCTCCCCACATTTTTCAGCTAGTCTGATGATTTTTTCCTAATGCTATATTGTTGATTAAGATCCCATTCCTCAGTGTGCCGATTCTACCTGCAAAAGATATTTTTCATGGCTATACACTTACTGGTTGTCTCAGATATTCCCTGACTGCTTCCTCAGGAAAGTACTTTCTTTGAAGCTGTTATTCTTTGTTAAAAATAAGCTCAAGTAATCAACAACCTATCTGAAGTTCTCCTGCCTGTTCACATGAGACTGCCACAAAACACCCATGTTCTGTATCTACCCTTTTCCTCCCTCCCAGTAAGTTTTAGAAACTGAGCAGTTTTCTTTGAGAGCCTACCCATCTGCCTCAGCATGGGGCCGGTTAGTGCCCTTCTGCATAGCACTGTTCTCTGCAGTGCTTTTGGTTAAAAATCCACAGGCTACGCTTCTTTGCCTTATGTACATGAATGCCACAGTCTGTTTTTCCTTCTCATAACACACTGTATTGGTTTACATACCTGTCAGCAATAGAGATTAAAAGAAGATAGGATGATCTAAGCTAGCTTTTATTACAACCTTCCTAAACACTTCTGTCTCATCTGTGCTGCTCACAGCATTGCCTAGGGAGTGACCAAGCTGTTAGACCTTTATAACTCTTAAAGAAGCAATATACCTGTACAGGGACTAACACACACCTGAATAATGTGTTATTGACTTTATGTCGCTGTGATGGTTTATTAGATCATCTGCAGTCACTACCCTTGGGCATCTTCTAATGTGAGCTTCTGAAGAGAAACTAGCTTGGTGTCATGGTTTAAGCCCAGTCAGTAGCAAAGCACCATGCGGCTGCTCACTCACTCCTCCCCTGCCAGCATGATGGGGAGGAGAAAATATAATGAAAAGCTTATGGGTCAAGACAAGGACAGGGAGGGATCACTCACCAGTTATGGGCAAAACAGACCTGACTTGGAAAAAAAACAAACCCCAAATCAATTGAATTTGTTACCAATCAAATCAGAGCAGGATAATGAGAAATAAAACCAAATGTTAAAACACCTTCCCCCACCCCTCTCTTCTTCCCAGGCTCAACTTCACTGCTGATTTTCTCTACATTCTTCCCTCCAGCAGCACAGGGGTTCGGGGAACAAGGACTGTGGTCAGTTCATTGCACATTGTTACTTGCCGTTCCTTCCTCCTCATGGGGAGGACTCCTGACTCTTCCCCTGCTCCAGTGTGGGTTCCCTCCCACTGGAGACAGTCCTCCACAAACTTCTCCAACGTGGGTCCCTCCCACAGGCTGCAGTCCTTCAGTCACAGGCTGCTCCAGCATGGGCTTTGCCATGGAGTCCCGGCCATCTTGGGGGGCCTCCCCCGGCTCCAGTGTGGGCTCCTCTCTCCCTGGGCTGCGGGTGGGCATCAGCTCCCCTGCTCCCCTCCATTGGGCTGGGGGGGACAGCCTGCCCTCTCACCACAGGCTGCAGGGGCATCCCGTCCTCCCCCGCTCCTCCTCCCCTCCTTCTGCACTGACCTCGGTATCTGCACAGGGGTTCCTCTCACATTCCAATCCCCCTACTCACTGCAGGTTCCCCTCCTTAAATAGGTTATCCCAGAGGTGATACCACTGTCACTGATGGGCTCGGCCTGGGCCAGCGGCGGGTCTGACTTGGAGCTGGGGAAGCTTTGAGCAGCTTCTCACAGGAGCCACCCCTGCAGCCCCTCCCACTTTATCAAAACCCCGCTGCACAAACCCAATACACTTGGGGTTGCAGAGACATGATTTTTGTTTCACAGGTGGTTTTTGCTAAATTACAGATGAAGCACTTCTACTGTATTTAAAAAATAAAAATTAGAAAGTGTGCTTACATATGCAAATGAAATAGACTTGAACAATGATTCTGTTGTTCATACAGAACAACTATTTTACACTTCTGCAGGGATCACAGCAGGTGAATATTCCCATATATACTGATTGCTCTTAGTATTTAATGGATGCACAAGGTCAAAGAACACAATGCCTTGATAAAATATTAAAGGATTAAAAAAGAAAAGGTTGGGACATATAATTTAGAAAGAAAATTTGAATTTATAGGAAACAACCATGAAAAATATTAATAAAGTGAGGAGTGTCTCTTAAAATTGATGAGCACATGCTGGGATATCCCTATGACATAATAAATCACTTTATCTAAAAAATATCCCACATGAAATCATCCAAATATATTTTATTGCTGAAAATATCAAGGAGTACTTGCTGAGCTGTTGCTGTTTAACTTTGGTACCTAAACTACCAGCCTAGACTCCCTGTGTTATCAGGGATGTTTGCCAAGTGGTGATTCAGAACAGCTCAGATAAAAGCTAAGTCTTTTTTCACTAGCCACAAAGCCTTTGAGTTATACTCCTCAAATGTCCACCTTTAACTACCTTCATGGTGACTGATACTATTAAACTACTGGTGGATTCATCACTGACATGTCTAAAATTTAATTTCTCACCACTTTTTTTCCCCCCAAGAGAGTACACCTGCCTATAAAAGCCCAGCTACAACTAATCACAGAAAGATATTTTGTTTTGAATCTCTTCATCTTGAAAGTTCCCAAACAGAAATATGAACTCACATTAAGGCTCTGAACTGTAAACAGGTTGATTTGAGAAAGCTTCACTTTTTCAGAAGGAATGATTTGTGGTTTACATTTCAGCTGGTGTGGCTTATGTGTGCAGGAAGTAGGGAGCTGGCTGAGGCACAATCTTCCACCACATCGGGTAACATATTTCCATCTTTTCAGCATTTGGGGTTTTTTTACTGTAAATCTGAGGGACTAGTAACTAACACAGAGGAAAACTGCAACTTGGAAGGAGGATGCATGAAGCATCAGAGCTTCTTGACTGAAGGCAGCTGTCAGGAAGACCTGGCCTGGCCTTCAGAGTGGCTACAACAGCACTCAACTTGATAGGCAGGAAAGTAGGAAAAGTTCTGCAGTAGAACTTTGGAGAAAAAGGTGGCAAAGGAGAAGCAGTGTATGCTTGCAATGGAAAGCACTAAAAACGGGTCAAAAACCAGTTCTGAACAGATATTTGAAACGTGGCATACTTTACAGGCCACAGGGTCATGACTAGGACTCTAAATATCCAAACTCATTATCAAGAGACACTACAAAGATTCAAAAAGTGACACAAGTGGAGTGGTAAAGTTACGTATGTAATTGATTGTTGGAAGAACAGCAAAAGGAATTTCATGGGGATAAGATGCCTGAGAAACAGGAACATCAGCAGAAGTTGCCATGTTCAAAACCCAAAATATTGGATTGTATGGCCAGAAGATATTTAGAAAGAAACCACAAAGCTCACGGTAAATAACAAATTATAAACAATGCATGAAACAAAGGATAGAAAAAAAAAGTTGTCATATTCTTCAAACAAAAGTACTAACTATGATAAATTTTCCCTGGTACTGTCAGTGATGTTTCCTAGACAGTTGACTCACTCCTGGACAACATGTCTCTGTTGTGCTTTCACTGGAACTCCCTGCTTGCATCTTGGCTAAATCCATGATTTTTCCAGCTTTAACTGGATCTTTACAAAAGAGTTTCAAATCATTTTGTTCCTACTTCTTGCTACTTTATAGGATTTTTAAAACTCCATTTCTGCCTGGGTCACCTAACTGCCTGAGAACCCTCCCTCATGAATGGTATACCATGAATGAGCTTTCAAAGCAAGGAGAATGGAGTTGGCTTGTTGTTTGCTACCAAAAAAAGTCGTGCTCACAGGAAAGTAAATTACTTTCTAAAGCAACTGAAAGATCAAATATAACCTCAAACTTTCAATATCTACAGATCTGACTAGAGAAATACAATAGAACTGCCTGAAGAAGTGTCATTGCCAGGACTCCAGGAAGCATCTAACACATCAAAGGTATCATGTTTTATCAGATTCAGTTGCTAGCAGAGATAGCTTTGTCTTGCACCTTCCAAATCTACTCCAGATGACTCATTTATTCTCATAAATCCAAGGAGTCTTAGTGCTACTAAATCAGACAGAACATGGAAGTTATCGTAGCAACTACACTTTGCTTGAAGGACAATTTGAGCAACATATTGGCCACAATGCTGCAGCCCAGGCTTTCTCTGTCCATCTCATTTTGTAGGAGAAGGCAAAGCTAAGATAGCAGAAACCTACCCTGGTATCACCATTACAAGTCTTTTCTCCCAAGAGGGGTTTCTTCGCCTCATGGACAAACCCATCACCCAGGAGCACTGGGAGGTGGCTGGTATAGATGTTCCCAAGTGCCATTTTGGTGAGGCAACACAGGATGATGGGCATTACTCCTTAGAAAAAGAAAAGGGAACCAGATCCAAAATTTGTATTTCCAGATCTGAACAGCTACCTAGTAGCATTTTCTGATCTAGCAATATTAACTTCATAGCAACAGAAAGACAGCTGACAAGCAAAATTCCTCATTACAGTTGACTTCAAAGATTTTTCAGTGAAATTACAGTTTTTGTGAAGTGTGAATTAGCATGTCATGCTGAATTAAGACACTTACTTATAATGCACCAGTATTGCTGACTGCATCCTGGACCTGCTTGCTTGCAGAAACAAAGGAGTCTGGTTGCATTGTGCCTTGAGGGCCCCTGGTGCACAGTTGTCTTTTTCCAGTGTCATCCTGCACCAGTCAAGCATATACTTCTACAGCCCTCTTTGCAGGTGATGTGAAAGCATTTTGTGCTGTACAAGTGTTTTACATCAAGCTGCTCTCTGGGTTGGCTGGATTTCCATTAGCCCTGTCCTCCTGAGAGCACAGCACAGCCTCTCAGTCACATTATATCTGAGTTTGCCATGAAAGCCTTCCACCCAGCCAAAGGGAGCTTAGAAAAAGCTGATACAGCTCTTTAAATACTAAAGAGATGTTGCCTAATGAGGAACAGAGAAGGGGGGGGGGGGGGGGGAGGTGAGCGGCTAAATCTCTCTCCCTGCCCACACCTCAAGCAGCCAGATTTATGAGAAACTACCCCATTCATACTATGCTAGGCAAAAAAAATGTTGAGGAGGAAGAAAGAGCAGGAGTACATGAAACATTTTTAGCTTTTACATCAAAATATGGCACATTAAGTGTTGTCAAATTGTTGATTGTATGAAAAAAACTGATTTTGCTACAAAATTTTACTTTGACATCAGTGGGTGTTTACATGATTATATGCATTTGCATATTGACAAGTCCCAGCCCCATTACAGCACACAATTCTCTTAAAACTTGTTCATTAAGCATTTTAGCAATCAAACCTTACATCAAAATACACAAAACAAACCATGTTTATTCATGTTTTCGTAGGAATCTTCCTTCTTTTAAACTCAAAATATTGAACAATAGGGCATATTTAGCCTTTATACAAGGGACCATAGTGGATCAAAAAAAATTAGTAGCAGTGTAGTCTAGGCAGTTAACCAACAGTGTATTTCTTGGATCATGCTTAAGGAAGGCCAAGTGCTAGAACAGGAGAACATTATAACTGAGAAATGCAAAGAACTTCCACTTATAGACAGTTATTTCATAACTGGTAATATGTAACATGTAATTATTGTCATATGTAAAATCCTGCATTAAACACTAATTTATGTCTCTTTGGATCATGTGAAGAACCATTCTACATGTCTTGGAAGTGTACACAAGAAAACACAGTTAATTATCTCATTTTTCAGAAATGAGTAAAAATTGGGCAGATATAGTCCACATGAATTACTACATCACTATCAGCCAGAAAAGCCAGGGGCAAAACCAGACTGAATTTGCTTAATTAGGTCCAGATCCAGTGAAGTATGTACATATCTTTAAGCCAGTGAGGGAGCCTATGGACAGCAAACAACTTAAAATAACTATGTTGAAAGGGAGCATAAAGCTAAAACCAGCATGGATTTCAGCTTTGACATGTGATTTCTCATATGTTCAGGATTATCTGCATGCTCAAGTATTTTGCACAATCATTGCTTCATCTCTTCAGAGAATTGCCTAGTTCTAGAAAACTGTCTTGAAGCTGATTAACATCCCATTTCATTGTTCCTCATTTCTCAGTCAGCTTTATAGAAATAAGTTTCCCTGTAAAGGAAGAAAAGGGCTATTAGGACTGCAGACTGCAAGAAACAACATGTATGAAATTATGTATTTAGGAGCATTTAAAGTCTGACAAAAATATGATTCAAAGTGTCCATATAGTTCAAAAACACTGGGCAAAGCAGAAACACCATATGCTCTCAACTCGTGGGTGACACATGGGCTTTACAGATATTTCCTATCTGCACAGCAAGACATACTTTTTTTTGTTATTTTCTTGAGATAAGACACCCATCTGTCAGATCATTACAGGGATGATAAAGAAAATATTTGCCATATCTATTATTTGACATATTGTGGATTTAAATCAATTCATGACCAGAGGGAATTCCCCAAATGTAGTAAGACAGGATACAGCTAAGCTAAGGGGCAAAGTCCGTAACAGCTATGATGCTAAGTTGTGAAGAAAGTCGCTCAAGACAGCCCAAGTCATGCAAAGGGACAAAGCCACCAGAGGAATATGATAGAGGAGAAAGTTCGCAGGCCAGACACCCATATCGATTTAGACATGTGACAGATAAATTATGCTTGACCTGAAACAAAATAATCATTAACATCCAACTTCCAGTCTAATCTGAAAAATACACTTTTACCTAAGCAAAACGTTTAATCTAATTTGACTTCTCAAGAAATCCCAATAATATGATACAGGAATTAATTCTAGAGATACTTCAGAGTAAAAAAAATGAGATTATAGGATAAGCAGTATAAATACAGAGCAAAGTAATCCCAGGTATTTGGCAAAACTTTAAGCCAAATTTAAAAGGTTAATATTTTCAGACATGTCTAAACATTGAGTCCCTTCTGAGTCTAGAAATAGAAATGTTATGTTGCTCCTGGAAGCTAAATGTTTGAGGCCATCATGTGTTTAGATAACTCATGTTAACAACTGAGGGGAAATAGCCAGGCTGAATTTTGACCCTTTTGAAGTTTGCAACTGTTATGCACTACAGTGTGCTTTAATATGCATCTAATTATTTTCTGGTTCTCTGACCTTGAGGAATAAATAGATCCTAGCTGATAAAAGTTGAATATCCCTGATCCACATAATAGCTCATGATAAAATTATGGATGCACAGAAGACAACTTTGGTGTTTTGGGGTTTTTTTCCAGATATTTGCTCAGTTACTTCAATTTTCTTAAAAAGGTTAATGTGTCTTTAAAGAGAAAGTGAACATACTGAGCCAGCTTATGCTGCAGTAGCTATGACAACCGACTTTGAAACAAGTGTGGAAAAAGCTAGACCTGAATCTTAATTTCATTTAATTATTTTTTTCAGTCTACTCTTCACATTGAATAATTTGCATTTTACTCTGAAATTCCACAGAAATTTTGACTTCTTTTTAACACCAGATGCACAGTATCTTATGTAGCAGATTCTATAGATGTTATTTAAGTTAGAAAAGAAAATACTTAAAGAATCTGTGGACACCTCCTAATGCCTTCAGATGAATGCCAAACTGCCTTCTGGGGAATACACTTTACCCAAAGATGCTGAGCTCAGTGCAGATGGGCATGTGTGAAAGATCTGATTTCATGAAGGAATGATCCCATTGGATCAACCATTAGCAAACTGTATCATATTGTCTATTAGAGGTGAATTTCTCAAAATCAAAAGACAGTAGAGGAGACAGTTAAAATTCAGATTTTCAGTTGATTCAGTAACTGGGCTGGAGTGAGAAAGAAGAGACTTCAGTTCTAGCATCTCTTCCTTTTTTCTTTCAGTCCTTCACTTCTCCCTTGGAGCAATCTTTTATAAATGATATCCACAATCATGGATACTATCAGCTTCACTAAACAGATGATCTGGCTCCCTGTTCATGTCTCCTTTCCCATTCCTCTATATTCTTTCTAGCAGAAGGAAGAGAAAGCAATTCCCCCCCCGCCCTCTTCATCAAGCACAGCAGTTTAGAGATCAAGAACACTTTTTATAAAAAAAAGGAAAAGAGAAACTCAGACCATTACCACTAACATCTATTCTTACTCCATAAATGTTCCATCTGCCCCCTCTGTCTCTTTTCTTTGAGCAGGTCCAAGGCTTCAGAGGGAAGCCAAACCACTCTACAGCCATGACTATACAGAAGAGGAGTCTCTTTAACCTCTTCAGAGGTGATGCACACCACCTATACTCCCAAATCAGCTTACTGACTTACAGCCACCCATAAGCTCCCATAGCTGACCAGGCCAGGGACAGTATGCAGCACCTTCCCCACTGGCCCAGCTCAGCTTCCTTGGGGCCAGGGTCCCCTGAGCTCAGTGCACTGGATTGTAGGGCACCATTGTGCACAGTGGCACTATGAGGCATGCCGGCATAAAATGCAGAAACAAATTATCATCATATCACTAATTGTTTATTAATTCCGTTAAGAACTGATCGTTGAGTAATCAGTTCTCATAATTCTCCCAGAAAACCAAAAATGCATAAGGTGTGCATAAAACATAAGTCGTTCTTTCTCTTAAAGTCTGATACCCTCATTTTTTTTTATTTGGGCTCCCTCTGGTTTCTAAATAAGATGTCTCCTGCTGCAATGAATGAAGAAAGAGTGGTTAAACAAGGACTGTAAGAAAGGAACCCTAATCTGTGTAATCTTTTTTACTGGTGCATTGCTTTTTAGACTTAGCTGCCTGCCTTCTAGAAATTTGTACTGGGACCATCTCATGTGTAAGGTAAGTAACTACAGATACTTTCACAAGAGGAGACTAAGGCCTTGCTCATCAGGCACCTGCACCCACTGCAGAATATGAGCTGTCCCATATTCAAATACATTACTCTCATCCCCTTGTTTGTTCTTTTCAAGCTGCAGCCCTCTCACACTCTTGTAGATTTTCCCCAGATTTCTAATTTGTTCAGTCCAACTGAATTGTTGCAGTGTCCCATCTACTATTTGCAAAGCTTTGGACAATTTTGAGGTACTTACAGATTCCATCTGCAGCTTGCACACAGCTGAAGACCACCATCAAAACAAGTCTTCAGGCAGAAGATGACATTCAACTTTTACTGACTACAGCAAATGAAACAGATATTTGTGTAACCACTAAGAAAGAAGCTCTGTGAAGGAGTGCAAGAAACAAAGCCTAAAACCAAGCATAGCTCCAGCTTACCCAAGCACCATCTCCATTTCACATAGGGACACTCTGACTGGAGAAGACTGTATTTAAAAAGGGCCTACTCCCTGGCACAGCTGCCACCTTTTACCCTAATTTCCCACCTTGGGAGTGAAGAAGCAGCACTAACTCTTCAGTGGCTGGTTCAAGGGTAGGGTAGGGATGGGATGGTGCGGTGCAGTGCAGTGCAGTGCAGCACAGCGCTTTGAGTACTCCTTGTTTCTGAGAACTTCTTGCTATTTCATTTGGAAATGTTCCCAGTGCATTATTCAATCTCTGCTCTCCTTACACCAAAGCTCTTCCTCTTCCATCCTCGCCAGAATCAGGATGAAAGTCTCTCACCATACATTTTGTTCTTTCCATATGTATTCCAAATAATACCTGTTAATAGCATCTTTTTTTCTGCGTCCACTACACTCAGCACATAAAGCATTCATTTTCTTTCTGATAATGAGTCTTGTGAAGTGCATGCACAGCTAATTTCAGATTCTTCCTCTTTAAAACAGATATGATTGTTTAAAAACCTTTTTCCATTTACTCCAGTGGACACTGAATGCTAAGGAAGTAAAACAGAGCCACATTTTGTACTAGAGTTGGTATAGCCATTCCATTCTTCCTCTTGCCTGCCATGCAGCAGCATTGAGAACTCTGTTTCAGTCTCTCATGTGGCAAATTTGAAAGGTATTCTTTTTTTCATAATCATGGAATGAGTCATGGGCACTTGAAGTTCAATAAATCCCCAGAGGCAGCCAGCTTGGTTTATTTTCAGCTCTGATGGCCCACAGAGGAAGGAAAAAAAAAAAAAAAAGGAGACATGGAAATGGGATTATTTCCTTATTATATGTAAACAATCCCCATAACATAGGAGAGGGAAAAAGTTCATATCAAAGGGGAATGTTTACTAAAATATCAGCTTCTCTCTGCTGCAAGAAGATTACTAGCATCACTGAATTCCTTCTCTGTTCAAACAATCTATTGCCAGATTTCTCGGAGAAGCATTTTTGTGGTTGCTGCTTCTTGACAGCAAGTGCCTGGGCAGTTTATCTTTTGTGTGAGGACAGTGTTGCAAAGAGAAAAAAACAAGGTGCTGAGTTTCCTGGTGAGGGAGGTGACAGCACCCCCCTTTCCACATAGAGGGTTTGAGGTCTTCAGCAGAAGCATGAGATGAATTGCATTCTTCTAGGAATCAGTCTAATACAGCCCAGAGAAATATCTTCTTAGAAAGAGAGGGATTTTTACATTTACTGGTGCATTTCATAAGTTGCTCTGTTATATACAGACATAGATACAGTGGCCTGGAAGTATTAAAGGAGGAAAGTGAGGATGATGTGCTGGTCATGTACAGTGACATCTAGCAATGAGGGGACACAGAAATGACATACTCAAATGGTGCAGAATGAGTATAAATGGGTTCATATTATGTCTTAAGCATTGCAGAAGGCTCCATGTAATGTATCACTGGGAAAATATTTTAGTTCATTTAAGTTTTACTGCACTAGATTTTTTTCTACTAATTTTTTTAATTCATAAAGCCCAATACAAATTCCGAATTTCAGTGTAGAGATTTATCATTCAGGCTACAGAAGTGAATTTAGCACTCAAGATGCAAAAATAGTGCTGTCTTAAAAAAAAATTTATTTATTCTTCAAGGAGAAACTAAAAAAAGAATACCTAATTAAAGTGTTTTTAAAAAAAAAAGAGAAAAAATGTGTGAGAGACAACAGTTACTTAAATCTTTAAAACCCTAATCTTTTCCATGGGTTTCATTTTATTTCCATACTATGAAAACATAGCCTTCTCTTGTTTCTCCCAGTTTTTTCTAGGGCAGACACTTCAGTAAAAATACCTTTTGATAAAGCTATCTGTATATTTGCTCGACCTATTTTTTAATCCATGTTTCTTTACAATGTTTGATGAAAAACTACTGACCATTTTGCTGAGAGAATATTGTTCAGTTAAAGTTCCATAATTAATTGCTGAATATTCGAAACAGTTCTGTGCACTCTAGCCACAAGGATGGCTTCCTTATTTTCAAGTCCTCTTCTGTTTCTACCCATTGTCATACTGGTTGCCTTCCAAGTGCGATTTTAAACCTCCTGGTGTGACAAAAAGAAAAGGTCTGGTGACTTTCTAAGCATCTTTTCTTTTAAGGATATACAGGTACTTTGGAGAATCCCAAACTTCCTTTCTAGGAACATCTGCCTTCCTTGAATACTCCCTTGCACAACCAGTTTGTGATAATGCAGAAAGTCCCACACAGAGATACATGTCCCACCACCAGTCATCAGATGGCTGCCATTTTCTGTGGGTTTCTTGTTTTTTTTTCATTGAGTCCCTTGGCCACTGTCAACATGTCATTTTGTTTCTCTGTGCCTTAGTTGCTTAAAAGAAGTGTTGAAAACCCTTCTGTATAGAATGCAGTTTACAGGCATATCCTTTTCTTTTTTCTGTATATTTATATAGCACATAGCATGAACGTTTTTCTGATTTGATACTTTAGACTGTATACTCAAGAAGTTGTGAATTGTGAAATAATTGTGAAGTTGTGAAAGAAGTCGTGATTTATACTACTGCACCAGTCTTGAGACCCACCTGCGCTCTCCTGTAAAAAGTCAGAAGAGACCTAGCATGGGATAGTCGAAATTTTGTCATCTCAGAACTGTTTTGTTTTCTGAAAACCAATGCACTAACTGTTCAAAATGGCCATAGAGAGCACCATCAGTCCTGGCTTGCAGTTTTCAGAGTGGTGCAGGCACAAGCTTCAGGTAATTTATAGTGAATGAAGAGGCCACATACACAAGGTGGGGGAGAGATGGCTTTGAGAACACCTGGATGCTTTGTGCTGGCTTTACGCTGCATCATACACCCGATGAGCACTAAACATAACAGAAACATTTTAAGTCTTGGCAGAAAAACATGCTATGGCTCCCTAAGAACAGTTGGGTCATTAGTGGTCATTCAGTCAGACAGACCGAGGCTGTCTCAAAGCTATTAGGTAGATGGTGAGAGGTTGGTTGTGAGAAAATATTGTACTCAAGGATCACACTGAGCAATTACTTTTCTCAGCTGTATGCAGAAAGACAGCCCTCGCTGCAGGGCTGATAGACTGGTGGAAGCCAAAAGGGAAATCAGCACTTCATAAAAGTTAATGACCAAAGATATACTTCTTATGAGTCCTGAGGATAGCAGGATTCAAATGCAAAGCACAATACTATTTCCTCTTCCATTGCTCCCTCCATTTTGGGCCAGATTCCCTCTCTTTTTTTAATGTTGTTACTGTTGGGTTTTAATGTATGCATTTTGTGAGAAAGTCCTGAAAAAGACACCCTCCATCATTTTCCTCCACTTAACTATCAGATCTGAATCAGCTAGGTCATCCTTTTTCTTTTCTACTTTCACAGAAGTAGTATCTCAAGCGAGATTAAACATCCTCTTCCAGATGGCCCTTTTTTGGTAAGAAAGTTCACGCATGAAGTGAAGCATTGGCAAATCTTAAATCAGCATCCTGCACAGAGGGGAGCACTGGCATTCTGAGTATAGGCATTTTGACTACTACTATCATATTGTCTGTACTGACATCTATTCCAAACAAAGATATTTCTCATGAATGCTAAACACTGTAAGTTAAGTGTGATTGCCCATCTCCCAATGGTTACAGGGTTACATTTCATAATTTTATGAGTATTTTATTACTATTATTATAGTTAAAATTATAAATAAATAATATTTAAGAACAACCATTAAATAAAGAATAGAAAAGAGATTGTTATCTTTTTCTACAGGCTGTAAACAAGAGAATACAGTAATATCCAATGTAGATTTCAGCCCTGTGGCACTTAAGTATGTATGCATCTATGCTGAGGACTCAAGACCAACTGTGACACACTAAATAACAGATTAACAATATTTACATTTACAAATGTAAATAAACTTCTGAATTTCTTAAGGAAAAAAAAGCAACCTTCTCATAATCATCATTTATTTTCTTTCCTTTTCAGCTGCATATATCCTTCTATTCTACCTGGCATATTTTAATGCTTTTCTATTCTGTAACCAGCTCTGCAAATAATACTCATAATTAAGCATGTTTTTAATTCATAGAAGTGGGCAAGGCATGTAAGATAAGTTACAGTGTTTGTTATCAAACACAGGGTCAGAAACACAGATTATGCTTTAGAGCTTAACAGTGACAACAGCGTGCCCTGCAAGAAGTGCCCACACCAGCTTCACAACTAGAAGGACGATGGTTGTGTCTGCACAACACAGCCCTGAACTAATGAGTCTTCTTGCTGGTTTAAAAAATTAGGGTTTTATTCCAAACTCTGTGTGATTCACTCTGTGACCACAGGCAAAACATCTCCTCTCTGTTTCCATTTTCCCAATTGTCAAGCATGAATAAAGACGCTTCTCATTTTTTAGGCATTTTGAGCCTTATTGGGGAGAAAAATTCATGGAAAAGTTAATACTAAGTTTTCATGATTAGAATGAGTGGCATAGGGCAGGAAGAAACCCAAGGAAAATTTCATTTGTTAGTATGGTGCCATAAAGCAGGCTTTGTGATATGTAAGCAGAAGACAAACCTAAAAATAGGATAATTCCAATAGAGGTTGTAAGATATAGAATAAATATGCATATCCTTTAAGTATTCTGCCTTATCAAAACTGCATTTATGTTGGAATAAAAAATTATTGTATTGCTAAAGGAAAAGTCGTAACTGTGAAGAAAAAAATGTTGAATTATTATGGTAGACCACACAGCAACAGAGCATTTATGGCTCTGCTCAGGGCAGACTGCTCAGTCAGGATTTTTCTCACATGTGTTATCATATAAACCTCCTGTGCCACATGCAGTTTTGCAGAGTTCAGGTGGCAGAAAGAGCAAGAGGGGGATAACTTTACTTATTGCTTTGGAAACATTTTTGTCATCCATGTCTAGAATTATTGTCTTTTTACTCGAGTTAGAAAAGTTTTCATTAACTCCCCAACATTTTTCCTTCACCCCAATGTTCCTTTCTTCACACATGCATGCACACCATTTTTATTGGAAGATGTGCTTTTATGAATTGTACTACCAAGGTTGTTACTACCTATTTGCCATCATTGTGCAGCACCAGATTATCAGGTCAATATAAATTATAATAGCACAACACAGTCCCAAAAGTCAAACACACAAATAGTAACCCTTTTGTCTGACTATTTCTGTGATAATGCATAAGCTCTGTGGATTGCAAATTAAATATTTTGTGACAGTTATATGATTAACCCATGAGATTTTTGAGGTTTTAGGGGCAATATGATCAGGTCTGTGTTTGTCCTTGTCAAGTAGATGTATCCTTTTGGTCTCCATCTAAGGTTTCCTTTGCCATGGATTCTGCAGCAGGAGAGCAAATCCCAGTCTTGAGCAGGAAAGGGAAAGCACTATCTAAAGTTTGCTGAGAACTTGAGCTGTTACTCTGCCTCTACACTTATACGTTTCCATGGTTATACCAAGGGAAAGTATAGCAGTGCTGCAAACCTAGCTTGGAGACAGCTTTTAAAATACCAGAAATTTTTTTTATGGGTGCAGACGATACCGAACATATGGTGTTTGAAAGAGTGGCTAACATTGCAAAAGCCTTTGGAATCATCTGATGTTTTATTTTGTATTTCCCCACCCTCAGTTTTTCAGTCTGTCATATTTTCCTAGTAGCAATATAGTGACCCATTTACGGCAACAACTGCACATTCAACTTGTTACTAGTGATGTTATTTATCATAGTGAAAAGGAAAGATTCCAGAATGCAAAGATGAACCTGAATGTGAGAAAAAAAGTAGTGTTCATACCTCATTGTATGGCCTGGATTGTCTTTCCATAACATGCAAAGATTACTTGGTAGGCACAAGTTGACTGTATATGTTCATTGTACATATGCAGCTTAAGCAAAAGTCCTTTCTTGTCTACGAGTACATTGTTCTGAGTTTCAGGCAGAGCACAATGTTTTCTACCATTGATGTGAAATGTCAGTCTGAGCTGGGAAATGCCATGAAGCGTAAAGTGATGAATTACCATCATTTTTGCCAGGCTTAATAATGCACAGTGGCTTCACATTACACTATTTTAACTTGTGCCTGTGCTATTAATTTGGTTGGGAAATATTTAAATGTAAAGTCTTAAAAAGTAGCACTGGCCTGTTTCCCTCTCTCTTAAATTTTGTGCAGGTATTCTCAACCTTACATTTAAGTGAAAACTATTCTTTCTCAACTCATGTATTATGCAGTTCCTAACTCTCTCCATGCATCATCTGCCTCACACTGAGGGACTGTAGTTGAGACAACTGCATAATACCACAAATTTAATTTTCTGCTATTTATTCTATGGAAAAAACCTACTCTGGAATAGTTTAATTCCCTTGCATTATCTGGGTATCTCACTATTCGTGAATTCAGGCTTCCAAAACCTCTCTGTATAAAATGAACATCCTGATCCCAAGGTGCCAAAATTCAGCTTTGAAACTTCTGCTTTGAGCTTTACTGAAAACCTGAATATCAGTACTTTGGGGCATCAGAGTCTCAGTGTTGACCTTACGTGTCATGAGACATTAATCCAAAACTGCATTAAACCAATCATTCAGATGAGTAACTAATTGCTTTCATCTGCATTTCAGCCAAACCAGTTCAGAGTGAGTATGGGAGCCTATGGGACACTCAGTTTCTGCTCACATCTCTGCAGTTTCAAGTCACCCAAATCAGTTTACAGTTGGGATTGTCTATAATAGCTGGTAGGACAGTGAGAAACTTCTGTATGCTGACAGACTTCCACAGGATGTACGTGTTTTGTATCAGACAGAATTAAAGCAAAGCTTGGGAACGGATTAAAAGAAGAGCATTCAAACTCCCATCTCTGGAAAAGGATGTAAAAGCAAGTGAAGAGCAATGACATTATTCATTGAAAACTGTCTTGCAGTCAGCTCACAGGAAGTCCATACATTGCTGAGGGGACTTTATAGTCAGTTATGGCCTTCAAGTGCTTTTTGGTTATACAGTGCCTCTGAAGTGTTTCAGAACAAAAAAACCCAAACCAAACAAAAAAAAAAAGAGCTAAACAAAGATATGAAAATTGAGGCTTTCAAAAAAATGCTATCAAAGACTTAAGGAGGGGATGTACCTTCATATTTGGAAGAGATGGAGGTGGAAATGTCAAGAACTCAATCCCACGGCAAGGATCTTCAATATCTTCTGTAAGGAAGAAACTCTTGCTACTGTCTGGCTCACTGAAATCTGAAGGACAGTTTCTACACTTTATGCAATTCAGCCAGTAAGTGGAGATAGTGTGGGATATAGGGCCTTTTCATATTTGGTCAAGCTTTATAACTTATTTAACTAATCATTGGATTAATTGATTTGTAAGTGATATTTCAAGCTGGTTTATGTTGCTTGATTGATAACACTATGAACCTAAGTCCTGAGCACAAGCTGCACAGGGCATGGTGGTGAATGCTCCCAAACTACAACTGAAGAAAGTTGTCGCAGAGCCAGCTTAGGTTGAAAATTTAGTTCAGAAGTAGTAGAAGAACTAGCGAGTGTCACAGCTCCATTCGTATGCTTCCGCCTTCTATATTCATTCCTTGGCTTTTGAACTGAGGCTTCCAATAAGGGTGCCAAGTGCAAAAATGTTTTCTCTTCTCTATCATGAACATCTGCTTATTAGGAACTGGTTTGATGCCATGAAATCCTCTTTAACAAGCCATAAAAAGAATTATTGTTTGATTACAAATCTCTGCATGGTAATATGATAATATCCATTTTATCATTTTAGCGAGTTGTTCAAATAGTGGTTTAGGTTTTTTGCAACAAAGGAATCCACCACTAACAAGATTTAGATATATAATTGCATAAGATTCCAGGACTAAACACTCAGGATGCCACTATAAACTTTAAAAAAAATTTCCATAATATTAATCTCTTAAATATGACCACTGGAGATGGGTGAAGGTGACAGCCTTTCGATTTGTATTACAATTCTAGTCACGGAGATGGCCTTGCTTTTAACTTAGAGTCAGCTGGTTGAAAGCCTGTCAGCAGTGCGCTCGTTCAGCGTGGTTCTGCTCAGGTTGCCATCACAAGCTGCTACAGCATCAGCAATGAGAAAGTCAAGGGCCAACCTCTGCTTCCCGCAGATGATGCGTGAGTGAGCCAAGGAGACCGAAGAGTGCTGGCTCAGCTGGGCGGGTATGTCACCCTGAGCCTGCACCAGGGCCTCACCGACACCCTCTAGATGACTGTCCAAGTCAACAGGGTTGGAAAAGTTTGGGCAAAATCAGTGTGGGCTGCTGCCTGCCCTTATAAAACATGGGACAGAGAAAGGTGACCCAAGGTCATTCCACATGCAGGCAAGCCTGTTAGCGTCAACTTGCTGTCCTCTTAGAACTCTACAGCCACTTGCAGCATGGCTACAAATAGCCTGTGGGCAGCATATGAGAGAGCTCCAGTGGGTTGCTGAGATCTTGGCTCTCCATAAATACACTGATCTTTATATGGGCATGCACGAAATGTATGAGTATAATAAATATTTATAAAGGTACAAACACATGATGTATGTGCATATTTGTCAATGTATGTGCTCACAGAAAGGGCTGTAATGAGACGGCTGTACTTGTGGAACAGAACAATCAGATATACAGGATGAACTTTACAACAGTTTACATTATTGCTTTTTAATGTTTTTTTCTAGAGAACTTACATTTTAAAGTCAAGGGTGGGAAAAAAAGAGGAAATAATAGGATTATTGTAGCTTCTGAAAAGCACTTTCCCCTGCAAACCTTTTGCAGCCAAAATGATACTAAAGGGATTGAAGTAACCTTAACATTGCTCCATAGCAACACCAATCTTCCCTCTTCCTTTCTTCCAGCCAGGCAGTGAGATTGTCTTAGGTATTGTCTCACCTATTCAGTAACACAGCCAGGGAATGAAGAGAGTGAGAAAACCCTCAGAAAGTAGAGTAGAAAAGATGAACATTTTACCAACGGAAACAGAAGCAATGGGGGGGGGGGGCGGGAAGGGGTGGGTGAGCAAAGAGAGAGACTGATATTATAGCCTGCACACCTTTACTCATGACAGCCTCACCAGGGTGAGCAACACTGCACTTTTCTTTCTGTGTTAGCCACCTGGGAATGTATGTTCAATGTCCAAACCATCCTTTACGTATACTGTAGGCTTTTCTCCAGCTCCTTCCATTTCCCATATGATTTTATTCAAGTTATAGTTTAATATTGTAGTTAGCTGCAGTGTAACTGTTTTTGAGCTGAGAAAATAGATGGGTAAAAGACGATACAAAGCATGTCAAATTGAACAGAGGGGATATGGCTGTAAACAAGGGGGGATCATCAAATCCTCCTCACTGAACTCCCACAAAACTGAAGGCAGCTTGAAAAAGGCAGCAATCTTCATTGCCACAACATGGAGGCAGTTGTTTGCTGTGTTACTGTGAAGCAACAGCAAAAAAACCCAAAAGAACATTTCATCTATTCACTTTAAGCATCTAAAACTATGCCTTTGTGAAAACTGCAGCTTGTTTTCATTGTGCTACTGAAATGAACCCAAGATCTTGTGTGACATTTCAGATGACAAGAACAATACATTTCTCCATTACTTTACTTACTTTAAGCACATGTGTTTTGTAGTTAATGTAGTTCCTGGTGTTATGAGAGAGCAATGAAAACAAAATCCATGCTTAATGCACTGAACTTTGACAACAGCAGCTGCAACTCGAAATTAAAATCCACTTCTTTGCCTTGCTCTAAGGGTCTGAACTGGCTTTAGGAAAGTGTTGCAGCACACTGTGAATGAGGATATCTGAAATGAAAAACGCCTGCACGACTACCCAAAGGACAGATCAAATGACCAAAAGCAAACAGTGATGTGCTAGGCTGTTTGCTGAATACTCAGGTGAAATCAGACAAAATCTGTAAGCCTTGGAAATTTCAAGACAAAAGAGAGATACTGAATTTCTGTCATCTGCTGCAAGGCGCTAATCGTGGAGATAAAAGACTCATTTATACTGGATGACTTGACCCAAAAGCCAGAGGAGGCAATGAAGGCAATAAGGTTTCTGCCATTGGTCTCAGAGCACTTTGCAGCTGGCCAGAAGACGTATCCACTGCAATTTTGGACTAAGTTGGTTTTTGGAGGCTTGTTTTTTTGGGTTTGTTTGTTAGTTTTTTCCAGACAGCAGCAGTGAACTGAGCGTTAGTCATTTTTTCTGTGATCTTGTGATGTCCTTTAGATGTTTAATTGTATTTTATAATGACCCAATATGTTCAGGTTTGTTTGTTTTTCTTTATATCATCAAGGACCTGCTTTGGATTTCCAGTTGAAGTAGGAATTATGCAAAATCTAGTCTGCCTTTGAAGAAGGGTTCATTAGAATAGCCTCTGCTGAGTGCCCGGCAGGCTTCAGCCTCAGCTGCCACTCTGGCTGAGCAAGGTGAAATTCTCTCCAGTGATTTTCTTTAAGTATCTAATATAGGGACAGTGTGAGAAAAATCCAAGGGAAGCAGGCCGTGCAGACACTATGATCTTTAAAAGATTATAAACAAGGACTGGCAGAAAGAGTTGCTGGTGCCACACTTGCCTGCTACCAGGGGATGGCACCTGTGCAAGTCAGGACTCGCGGCTTGAATATGGAGTCTTCCCACTGCCTGTCCGCCACAGAAGAGGCAGGATTTTATCATACAGGGGCCCATTCATGGCATGAAGTCTCTCCTATAGGGATAAATGGCAGCTAGGGAAATAATATGGCTCCACTGAGTCTGAAAATTGACATGTAAAGTTAGTCACTTAAAATGAAACAAAGTGCCAAGGTTTACAGCTGAATTATGTTCCTATGATGTAAAAGATTATTGATTCAGTTAAATAATAAAGTCACATTACTGAATGTGCTTCTTATTATATGATAATTGCAGGAATGTAAATATCTTGCAGATCTTTGTGCGCCATTCACCATTCATTTTCAATGAGGAACAGAAGTAGCAGGAGTCAATAGGTCTGACTCTGTAAGCTTTCTTTCTTTTTGCATTTAACTTCCCATGTATTGAAATGCTCTGAATACAGATTGAGTTGCTTTGTTAGATATTTATTATTGTTCCCCCTGCGTTGAAATGGGAACAGCAATGGCTTTGATAAATAGATTCAAAGGCAGTCAAAATTCATTATGCCATTTCTAAATGCTTTTGTGTCCTCTGCTGGAGTTCTTTTTGATAACCTCTTACAGCAAGACACCTCTTGAAATCAAAATAGATATATTCCTTGCTTCCATAGAACACCAGTGCAAAACCTTTCATTAATACAGATTGTCCTATGTCACATATATGTCCAATTGTTTTACCTTTATTCTAAGAGACGAACTCTGTTCCTCTTTCCCATGTTCAGAGATATGGTACTCCTTCTTAAATCAGTGATGCCATGTACATGATAACTGATAGATAATTAAAAATAAAGGTGTCAGAATCTGGCAGTAGAACTTCATTAGCCTTCCAAAGCTTACCGAATAATATTCATTATCACAGTGTGAAGTATCATAAATAATTAGCACTAAACCCACACATGCCAAGTGAATGATCAGTATGACTTCATATTGTGATTAGCTCGCCTGTTTATTTTATTACTGTGCTCATTTGCATGCTCAATATTTTGCCAAATTCTGCCATTCACACCAGTTCTCCCAACATTTGTTGAAGTAAGAAAAAGACACTAAGACTGTCTTGCTAATTTCCTAAATCAGGACACCAACTAACTGTAAATATTTCACAGTACAATAATAGCACAATTTTGATTTAACTCATCGTCAAGACACTGCACCAAGAATATCTCCCTCCTTTTTTAAACTTTGTTTATGAAGGTAGAATAATATTACAAAATACAGTTGTAAAATAAGGCAATATTTACCACAAGTTGATACAAACCTTCCTAAAATGAAAGAAGCAGAGTTTAAAGAAGTATATTGTGTGTATAAAGTACTTCTTCGAGAACTCATGTTCGTGCCTGTTCCCTCTTCCTTTTATTCATGTACTGAATAAAGATTCTTTTCTCCCAAGAGGAGAATAGAGTGCACAGAAAAAGAACACTGAAATGACTAACTTACACGCGCGCACACACACACACATGGTTTTTACGTAAATATGCCTTTAAATTTAGCTCCAAGATGATCTTTGTCAGCAGCCCATGATGTAACTCGCTGAATAATGAAAGAGGGGCAGCATTAGTTTAAAGTGATTGTTGTGTTTGTTCTGTTATTAAGTTTTGATGCGTGGTGCTACAGGGTAACACGACATGACATGGCTAAGCGGCGAAATGAGTACTATGAAAATTTAAACTGAGGCGCACACGAAGAAGCTGGAAGCAGCAGAACATGAAGCATCTAAGGCATCTGAAAAGCAAACAAATGAACAAAATAATCCACTCATCCTATTATGCCTACTTTTCTTTCTTCCTCTGCAAATCTCATACACCTGTGCCTGAAATATACCTCCTGCTTTCACCTTCACTTCAAATTTAATCTTATTTTTTAAAAGCTTGTTGGTGAATTTACCATCACTAACAGTTCAGCTAACTGGAATCCCTTAATATATCCACAGGACAGGAAACCAGAGCTGCAGCCCTGGTGAAGTGAGACCGGTGTTTGGGGTACTGAAATGGCTGGCTAAGCCTCCGCAGAGCATAGTGCTGTGCAGCATGGGATAAAGGGCTTGTCTGCATGCTTCATGTGCTGCCAAGCTATTTCAATAGTAGTTAAGAGCAGTCCATCTTGCTGAGCTATTTCCTAAATAATCCACAAGCATAATAGTAACAGGTTCACCCCAGTCGTGATTATCAGCAAGCTAGTCAGAAATTTTCCCATTCCCTTTTTTTTTGTAAAAAAGATGTAAATTCACCCAACAGAAGTGGCAAATATCAATTATAATAAAATTCCTGATATAGGAGGGAGAAAAACAGTAAAAGCATTTTAAAAAGGTTGAAAGAATCTAATTCATTTTCCATTACAAAATTGCTCATTGTTTTGTAATTGTACAGAATGAGAATAGAAGGTTACAAAATTATCACAGCAACGTAATTCAATTTACAAGGAATTTTTTTTCAATTTTTTTTTTTTTACCTTCCTAACATTTGGGGATGGGGAAGAAATACACACAGTCTAAAATATTTTCAGAGGCTCCATTTGGCTCTGTGGCTGAGCAGCTGGCAAGAGGCTGCCTGGTTTATATTTCCTGAGAATACACTAAAGTGGCAACTCCCATGGCAAACTCCAACTGAGCTCAAGTTTTCACTAGACTGAGTAAAACACCAGGCTGCTAACAGCACATGCTGAATCGAAGGGAAGCAGGGGACAGCCGGGCTTCTGCTGCTGGGCAGCATCACCCAGCTGAGGGAAAACCGGGGCTGCCCTCATGCAACAAAGTTCTGCCGGAGCTTGGCACCGTTGCATACAAAAGGTTGCTTCATCTGGTGGTGCAGCCTCCCCCAGAAGAAGCAGGTAGACATTGACAACAAGAAATCTGGGGAAGGAGCTGGCTCTCACATTGCACCCAGGCCTCCCCTGAGTCCTGCTGCCTGGGTTTGGACCATCCAGCCCTAGCCTGCCTGAGCATCTTGAGCTTTGCAACTGATTTGGGACTGCAGCACCTCATGCTTAGAGTGGGAAATTATGGTTACATGCCTGAAAGCCAGGTGCTTTGGAGCAGACAGAAGTACTCCTTGTGGGGTTTCTGAGTCAGCTAATATAATTCACCGTATTCCACAGAAAACTAAATAACAGTTTTGTGTGTCAGAGAGAGACTACAGGGAACTTGGTTGTAGTCTATGGAAATTCATAGGAGAGATTTTGTTCTTCTTCAGTAGTTCATTTTCAGAAGGTGATTTAGCCACTTGTTTTACTCAATTTAAAACTGTCAGCTTGTTTTTCATAAGAGAAAATAGATTAGATAGCTTGAGAAGCTGTCTTCTTTTTCTTCACAATGGCCTCAAGCAGGCCCCCCAATACTTCAACTGGCTTGGGCAGCTTCCCTCAGCTCCCTGTCTACCGTCTCCTTGGGGAGGTATATCACAGAGAGAAATCAAATCAAAATTTACTGCAAGATTAAAGGCACTGGAGATCAGAGCAAGTTGCAAGGAACCACTGTGCATTAGATTAATGTTCAGACCAATGCTGCTTTGAATTCCATGCCAGCTTCAGAGATTATCAGGGAACAATAGTCAAGTTGAAACAAAGCTGTTTCCTCTTGGAACCAGTCATGCTTGGCTGGAACTTGCTCCATCACTGTCTGCACTAACCAGTCACTTCACAGTTTGCCTTGGCACCCTCTGGGGCTGCCCCCCACTCATAGCCCCTCCTTCCCCTCTCATTTCAACTTCTTCCCAACTTCTTAGGCTGGTAGGAGAGAGCTTAGAGGGACATCTCGCTAGATGCAGAGCAGAAACTTAGGAAATATAAGGCTAAATCTGAGCATAGTGCAAGATTTATTTTGTGAACTTGGTACCTCGCCTATCTACTTTGTTTCTCAAGGTAGATTTCTCTCTGCCTTTGCATCAGCAAAGTCAATAATATTCAGCTCTGCTCCCTTCCTTTTTTTCTCTTCCTATTATACAATGAAGAAAAACTGACTCAAGGCTAGGGGTAAGAGAGAGCACAGCCTTTAACTACTGCACTTCTCGTACAGCATTTTGCTAACTCCTTTGCTAATAGAGCTGGTAGAAAGGAGGATGGGAGAGGGGAGGCCATTCTCTCCTTGCTCCTTTTCTTTTTCACTACTTTGAAAGTCTTGAATATTTTCACTAACTACAGAGCTAACAAAAATGAGAAGTAAAATGCCTTTTGAAATGTGAAAATTCAGTATTAGAAATGTGATGACAAGACACAAATGTAGCTGTTTGAATAGGTTTGCTGAACAGGGAACATAGGGCTGTTATATAGTTCCTGCACTGGAAGAATGAAGAAAGCTAAAGGATCAGGCAGTGGGGAGACAGAGCAGCAGATAGTCTGAGATTCTTTTAATTGAAAATTGAATCCAGCTTCATTCATTATATGTTTTTTATGAAACTGTGGAATGAAAAAGAAAAGATTTCAATGAAACATGGGGCTTCCAGCTTGCTCAAGAATATGACAAAAGCCCTTATTCAGTTTCCCTTGAAGCCAAGAGAAACATGCCTTTTCTGGTTCAATTTTCAGCTCTTTGAAGCAGAAACTCACTCTTTTATGTGTCCCTACAGTGCCCAGTGCAATAGGTCTCCTGTCTCAGCAGAGGCTTCGAAGTGCTATTGTAATAAAGTTAATTAATCATAATTTTTAATGAACTCCTTAATATTTTCAGTATCATCCCTGATGAAAAACTGTATGCAAGCTGAAAAGGCATGAAAGCTTAATATAGAATATGGTAAAGAGAACTTTTGCCTATAACAAAATCTAATTCAAAAGCTGGTAAAAATGCCGTTCATACTAAGCAAATGCAGAAAGAGTGTTAAGAGTGTAACAAAACAGAAATCTAGACTTTACATCTATTCATAGCATAAAAATTAAGTGTAAGATGGGTGAGATATGCACTAGCATGTAGGGATGCTATTTATGACTTTAAGAAGAGAGAGATGTATTACTATCTAGCTCCATCTGCATGGAAATGAAGGGCCACTAAGAGACACATGTGTAAATCTTCCTGATGTGATTCCTCCCTACTCTTTTGCAAAGTAGCACTTAATATTGACTTCTGCACTACTATCATATAACCCCTGAGTTAGCCATTGAAATGAAAGGGCCAGTTCACATCTCTTACTGGCACTAGTTCAGATTGCAAATGTGGATAGGCACTGCTGCATCAGTCTGCACTTCAATAAATGTTTTTAAGGCTTATTTTTTGCAACAGGAGCAGAAATGAGAAATGTGAAATGAGATTCAATTGTACATGTTGGCAGCCTGGGAGAAATGCCAGTATGTCATAACCCCATGTACCAGCCCAGCCCCTTTACTTTGTAAAGTACAATTATTGTAAATTGGTTCAGAGCCTGTCAAACATATCAGAGGCATACATATGCCTCTCTGTAAATATGCATATACAGTATGCATAAATGATCCTGGTTTTCTTAATCTTTCTGGTAAAAGAAGTTAAAAGCCCTAATCTGAGCTATCCTTTTCCCTCGGCTAGAGCAGATCTCTGAGGTAGTTTCTCTGGGCTCTCCTTAAAGTCAGAAGGGGCTCATCTCTCCCTGAGGGAGACATGTGAGGCTTGAGCACTTCCCATCTCTCTCCATTAGCTACAGTCCATCCTAGACAGTTAACTGAGACTTAAACATCTTAAATTTGGTTGGATTAAATGCTTGGTATTTGGATGTCTAACATCATTTGAGTTGAATCTTTGTATAACTCCCTACCAAAAAACCACAAATCTATCTAAAATATGTTAGTTTTATAGAGAGAGAACCATCAATTTTAAAGTCTACTATCTGTGGTATTTTGCAACCAGAAGAAAGTATTAGGTCCATTGAACAATACAATGCTTTTTGTAAATTACAGCTATGAAACACAATAAAAGTTACAGTATAGAAATAGATCAGCTTTTACCCCAGAATATAATCCTCTGTGTCCATGACATTAAGCAAAACATATCAGAATCATAGAATACCAGGTTGGAAGGGACCTCAAGGGTCATCTGGTCCAAACTTTCTTGTCAAAAGCACGGTCTAGACAAGATGGCCCAGCACCCTGTCCAGCATAATCTTAAAACTGTCTCATGTTGGAGAATCCACCACTTTCCTGGGGAGATTATTCCAATGGCTGATTGTTCTCATTGTGAAAAATTTTCCTCTTGTGTCCAATCAGAATGTCCCCAGAAGCAACTTGTACACATTACCCCTCATCTTTTCCATGTGACTCCTTGTAAAAAGGGAGTCTCCATCTTCTTTGTAGCCACCCTTTAAATACTGGAACATGGTAATAAGGTCTCCCCTAAGCCTTCTTTTCTCAAGGCTGAACTAACCCAGTTCTCTCAGCCTTTCCTCATGTGGCAGGCTTTCCAGTCCTTTGATCATCTTTTGTGGCTCACAGAGCTGCTCCCCAGCCAGGTAGAAGCCTGTGCTTCACTCCTGGATTACGTTTTCCCAGGTGCAAGACCTTATATTTGTCTTTGTTCAACTTCATAAGGTTCTTGTTAACCCAGTCTTCCGGACTATCCAGGTCTTCTTGCAGGGTGGCTCTCTCTTCCAAAGTGTCCACTTCTCCACTCAGTTTGGTATCATCATCAAAGTTCATCAGGGTACACTTGATCCCACCATCCAGATCACTTATGAAGGTATTAAACAGCGTTGGGCCCAATATCGATGCCTGGGGGACCCCACTTGTGACAGGTTGACAGTTTGAACAGGAGCTGTTTACCATCACCCTCGGGGTGCGACCTGTCAGCCAGATCCCCACCCACCGCACAGACCACTCATCTAGACTCTAGCGCATCAGTTTCACTTAGGAGGAGGCTGTGGGAAACTGTATCAAAAGCCTTGTAGAAATCCAGACAATGTCCACTGCTTGCCCCACATGAACTGAGCAGGATTGAAGGAGCAAGAGTCACAGTTTGGACATTTCAAGCAGCCAAGGAGACCTATGGTTACAGAAAATATTCACCTTTCACCTAGAAGAGACTAAGAGGTAGTTTACTCTGATGTGATGACAAAACATCTGCTTAATGCCTTATGTGCATCTTTTCTCTCAACAAGAGTGTTGTGGTTTAAGCCCAGCCAGCAACTAAGCACCACGCAGCCGCTCACTAATTTCCCCCCCCCCCAGTGGGATGGGGGAGGAAATCAGGAAAAGAAGTAAAACTCGTGGGTTGAGATAAGAACCGTTTAATAGAACAGAAAAGAAGAAACTAATAATGATAATGATAACACTAATAAAATGACAATAGTAATAATGAAAGG
>JAVJGG010000094.1:10555850-10572806 GCA_035590195.1 Aviceda cuculoides | reverse complement strand
TGGGTCAGCTGCCCTGGCTGTGTCCTGTGCCAGCTTCTTGTGCCCCTCCAGCTTTCTCGCTGGCTGGGCATGAGAAGATGAAAAATCCTTGACTTGAGACTAAACACTACTTAGCAACAGCTGAAAACATCAGTGTGTTATCAACATTCTTCTCATATCTAGCTCAAAAACATAGCACTATAGAAGCTACTAGGAAGATAACTCCTGTTTGCGAAAGTGCCTACTGAATAAACTTCTGCAGCACTGCAAATACATTTCCTTATGTCTTATTTCTGCCATATAGCGGCCTTCAGTCTTCAGCAATGAAAGCAGAAACTTCGTCAGCTGAAGTTTGGTGGAAGGAGGAGGAAAGAGAAGGACTGGCAGAAAAAAAGTGGGTCAGAATCTGGCACTGTGCATCTTTAGCAACAGTGAAGAGCAGGAGTGCTCCCCTGTTTCAGGTTGTATGGCAGTCTGCTACCCTTGTACTCATTATCCAGGCTTGCTACCATTATGAGGTGGTCTTCAACTCTTTTCTATAACCTCATGGTTACTTTTCCTGTTATTCCTTTAATTACTAACATATTTTACCTCCAAAGAAGCACACATTTCATTAGAAAATGAAAAAAAAATGACTGAATCTCTCCTTCTTGCTTTAACTTTATCAACACCGTGACTTCTCTGGAGCTCTTCCCCAGGACAGAGGGAGAGGGAAGCAAGGGCCCATGATCTGAATGAAAGCTTGTCTTATTTCTTTTTCTTTTTCTAATCTAATTTTTATTTTTGTAATTCTCGCTTTTCCTCAGGTTATTTAAGATGACAGCAGCCTGTTGCCTTGTGTACTGCAGAACTAAAACTACTTTTGGAAGCAGTAGACTCAAGGAATGAGAAATAACGTCTATAAAACTTGTCTAGTTATTTTACTCGATCTGTGTAATACTTCAAGACATCTATTATTACAGACTTACTAGACTTCCTCAATCCCCTTGAACATTGCACACTTGCTATCTTTTTTCTTGATAAGGAAACCAACAGTATAACCCTAGCACCATTTTTTCTTTCCCCCTTGAGATGTGTATCCTTATAGATTGTACTCTGTGATCCTCTTGATTCAAAAGTGTTCCCTGAGTAAATGCTATTGAATCTTGTAGGTACAATGCTACTCCCCCACCATATGATTTTTCTATACAGATCACAGCACTTTTCTCACTTCTTGCACAAAAGCTTGCTGAGAATGAATGTGCAGAAGGGCCATGACATCTCCCTTAGTGCCTATTGTGTTCTCTTTCCTTTAGCCCATGGAACACTGCAACAACCACTGCTGATAAAGGACAGAGAGAAAAAGTGTTACAGAATAAAGCGACAATGCAACAAATATAACGCATGTGAGAGAAATGATGTGTTATTGCAGGAAGGCAGTAGCTTTGTGTGATGCCTGAGGTCAGACTGTATAGTCGTAAAGGCAATTCCTGGCTTTCTGACCCACCTACCGGAGACTCTGCAGTCTAAGAAGAAGCAGAGGAACTTCACTGTATCTGGTCTCAGTGCATCAGCACAGTGGTGTGGAGAAGCTGAGATACAGGAGGCTACCCAGTCTAAATATACACTTCTGTAAGACCCATCAGAGGAAAGAATGCTCAGAGCCAGAACACATATATCTCTTGAATTACTGAACAGAAAATAAATCAGAAAACCAAATGGTTCCATCCCAGTTCAGCATGTCCAAACTCATCTGCTTGCATTATTATTATCATTCAAATGAGCCTTCCCTCAAAAAATAAACAACAGCGCTAGGAGAAATCATTGGTCCTGCAGCTGTGATCAGGGAATGAATGAGACATGACAGTGCTCTTATAGAAGTTCAGACAGCATGAGCTTGCCTCAGTTATCTTTTCCTGCGGTGGTAACATCCTGCAAGATGTAGTTTTGTGTCATTTCTGACACTGTCATTTCAGATGTTGTAAAATCCTGGAAGCAAGAGAAGGGACCAGGGAAAGAGGGGAGAAAATAGAAAAGAAAATACCATCTGACAACAAATACCCAGTCCCTTGTGTCATTGCAAGATTTGCATGACTTGTCAAGATAGCCACCAATCTGATCAAAATGTGCCTACAGCTGGCATAGCAAAAGTGCTAAGCCTTGGAAACCACCTCTTGGTTTGTTATTATAACCTACATAGTGGAAGGGGCCTGCAGCATTTGGTCAGTTGATTTGGATTTTCTTTTCACATAGCAGCCTTTCTTCTTTCTGAGCAAAACTTAGAAGTCTGAGATTAACACATTTCTGCTAATCAATGATAGTAAACTGGAAAAGAAAAAGGTAGTTGCACGATTAACAGCATTTACATAGGCTAATTTTCTATGGGTTTCTCAAGAGCTGATTCTCTTGAGTCCCCCAGTAGGGTTGAGCTGACATTGCAGCTTTCCCTCTAAGAGGGCATGAATTTACCTGGCCATGTGTTTTTGTGTACGCTGATAGTAACAGAGCTGTCTGAGGTCTGTCTTACTGTCAGGCTAATCAGGTTCAACAAGAAGTTGACAGACAGATGAATGGACATCTAGCATAACTAGAGGTGGCAGATTTCTTCAGTAAATCATCATAAAACTAGTTAATAAAGGATATAGGAACATTTCCCTCTAAATTATATCTGTCACTTGAATACTTAGAGCTAACCTACTAGATTGTCATGACTTTCATATACAGTTCTCTCTGCCACTATGAGACTGATAAGTGTTTTAATGCAAATTCTTCTCATTATTGGATTGATTCCTCAACATTTGATGGCCTCTCCTTCTGGCTAATTAGATGGTAAAAAATATTCTGATTAATCTGTGTTTAATCCATCAAAAATATTTCATTAGAAAACTCTACCCTTCCAAGAAGTTTCAACAAACATAAAATGGGAGTTTTGATGGGAATTTGTCTGATTATGGACAAAATTCTACCTCTTCTCCTACTCCCCCTGCCCCACCTGAGTACTCTGGGTGCTGCAGGTCCTGGATCGCAGAGCAGTCTAATGAAGAGATATGGGGAGAAGTGTTTCTGAGGCGCAAATTCAGGGGGATACTTCAGGACCAAGAAAGAAGTTCTAGACTGTCCTCGGTGGCCAAACTGCTCAGGGGAAGCCAATCTGGGGCCTCCTGTAGCTCAACAGTGAAACCATAATTTTCAGTTATCGTGGCCCTGCAAGAGACACTCACATATGCACTGCATATCTTTCAGATATGCTAGATTTGTGGACAAATTGAAGATGGACTTGCCAGGGCAAAAAGTTTAAAGTACGTGTATGGATCCTAAGCTTTTGAAAAGTGACTCTTTGAGTTAGGTGGCCTTCAGTTTTGAGTTTCCATTTCTCAGAAGGTATCTTTTTTCAGGTACCAGGCTTTAAGATTTTTTTCTAGATAGTTTTCAGGTCCTCAAAATATTGAGCAGCTGTTCTGTGAAAGTCAAAACCTTCAGGAGTCTCTAGTGTCAGAAGCCCAAAGTGGAAGTAACCAGAAATCTCCTGCCGCTCTGTAGCAGCAGTTCATTCTGCTTTGTGGTTCCAGCAGTTAGATAATTGAAAGTGGCTCGCTGTTTCCTGAGTGATTAAGAACGAGTATGAATTCTCATCACCCTCAGATAAAAATATTAGGTCATTCATTTCTCAGGGTTTTTTTGTGATGCTTTCCTAGGAGAGAGGAAACTTTAGCTTACGGGGAAAAATCAGAACCATTTTAGTAACTAGATATTCTGGTCTTTGATATATTAATTAAGAGGTAACAGTGGTTACTAAAACAAATGCGCTATAGAAATAAGAAAGTACATACTTTGCACACTACAAACAGAATGAAAACAAAGGACCACATTATGGTCTCATAACAGCTTATATAATTTTTATCCTTTTGCTTTCAGAATAACTGTGCCTGATTTACTTTAATACAAGACCATAATCTGGTCCATATTTCAATATATTTCCTATTTCTTTCCAAGATGTTTTTGGGTGCAAAACTGAACAAGAATTCCAGGCAGAGGACTCTTCCATCACTTACGAAAGAAAAAAATGGTTCTAGTCATGCATTGGTACGTACGTGTTACACTGGTAAATGTAAATAGTGAAAATTCATGAACAAGATCATTTCCAAAGCATGAGATCACAATATTAAAAACTAGTTGTATTCTGAGTTCTTTTAATTGTTTAGTCTATTAACTGTTGAGAAGTTATAGTTGGTTTTCAAGTTTTTCCCTGTGGCAAGCCAAAGACTTGCTTGAAAAGAAAACAAAAGAAAGCCAAACTGAGATTCTGGGTGAATCCTGGACTTATAGAGAAATACCAGGTATGGAAAACTCACAAGAAAATTGCAGGACATACCAACATCACACTTTTACACTGTCTGGTGATATAAAGAAAACTGGAATTAAGATTTGAGTTCTATGTGAATAGAAAAAAGTAAGAATTAACTATTATTTATTAAATATTTCTGCCTGTTGGTTCAATGTCCAAAATTACATCACTTCCTTAAATATTTTTAAATTGTTACAGTTATCGTTTACAGCAATAACTGTAGTGCAGGTATTGCTACATTGCTGTGAAAGGAATAAAGGGAAAATTTGTTGATGTATTTTACGTCAGCCATTGAATACCATTGAATTGTCTGTATTCCACCACAAAGCCTGAAGAAATACAAATAAAGTACAGTCTAGTGGTGCTCAGCATGTTTAGGTTATCATTAGAGAACTTGTAGAGATTGACAGCATAAATACATTTGAGTTTCTTTAAACCAGAAACTTTTCCTTTGACTTTAAAATGTTCTATACATCACAAAATTTTGTATATTACAAAGTAGAAGTAATTTTAATCAAGCTTCAGCTGTTCAATGGTTCTGTTTGTTAGCATTTAGCTACTACAGAATGGAAAAGAATGAAATATGGTTTAATTAGCACTGTCAAAAAGGTACTAAAATTAACTTGGCAGGAGGGATAAAGTTAACAAATCTTAGCCTTTTGTGTCTCCGTACGATCAACGCTCATAGACTAAAGTTATTTGACCTGTTAAGAGAAGCATAAAACTACACCGGCAGGCCTCCTTTATTGTAGCTTATTGTCTTGGACACCACAGGAAGAAAGACAAAACAGCAGTAATGTGGTTTAATTAGGCCAGAACTTGATTAACTTTGCACGTTGGTGATCTCTTCCAGAATTCACACATCTAGTGCAGAGATTGCTCATTTGTACCATCTGGTGGAAGGCTGCCCACTGCCCTGCTGTCCTCCGAGCACTTCACCTAGCCTGGCCTCGCTGCGGGGAGCCGGCAGCCTTCAGCTCACACAGCAGCTGGGGGGACGGAGGGGACACTTTGGACCTGTGCTCTAGCAGCCAGGGAAACCCTGGCACCCTTTCAGCTGCTGCGTTGCAAGATACCCCTCTAATATTGTTCTAAAGTCCTGCTTGTCAGGAAGTCCAACTCTTGACTGACAACTGCCTTGAATGGAAAAATATCCTGCTGCAGTAACACAACTATGACCTGATCTATATTACTTACCATCAGCCTAGGAGAATGAGATTGGAAGAAAACACAGCGCCTAATCCCATTTAAGATCACTATAAACAATCTTCCTAGATTAGACTAGTGACATCATTTTCAGAAACGCTGAAACAAATATCAGCTTCTTGTTAGAGGTAATTAAAAATACACAGGGTTTTTTGCTAGCAGAAGATGTAACAACCCATTCTCTTCTAAAATCAGGTCAGATACGAGGGTGTTTCCCAAAGAAGGGAGCAGGGGCAGTGGTGAGGGAATGTTTGCATCTCATCCAAACATTCCATTTTCATTTTCCTTCTGATGTTGTCTCTAACTTTTCCTGTTATAAATATTTCATTTTCATCCCCTTAAAAATGATACTTGAAGTCCTGTGTTTTGCAATGTTAAACTGTAATGTTTGCTCTCGCAGGAATGCTGCCTTTTTCCTCAATGAAATTCTGAGGAATTCAACCTGCAGCCATGAAATATTTTGTGTAATTGGAAAGACATTTTCTATCAAAATACCTGAGAACAGTAATGCTCAGTATGTTCAAATCATCCTTTCATTTAACTGTTCCAATGCAATTATAAAAGACTTACATTCGGCACTTCCATCTTGTATAGTATCACACTGGTGTGGCAACAACTATAAACGCAGTAATGATCACCCTCCTGTGATCACAATGCTCTGCCAAAGCTATGGTTTTAAAATGACCATATGCATTCCAAATCAGCTGGTTTTCAAAAGACATAATAGCAACCTGTATGGGATTTCAAAACGTGCTTACCTCCCTCAGCATGTTTGAAAAAGAACACGAATGCTGCAAAATAAATTCCTGCTCTGGTGTGGTTCATTCAGAAAGTTCACTTTACTCTTCTCCATCATCCCATTCACACACAGACATTAATCTCATACATTGCTCAGCCTCCTCCCCTCATGGCATTTGCTCTCTTGTCTTTGTGAAGACATTTATCCACACTCCATGGTGTTTATGAAGTTAGAAAAGTCCCAACATTTACTATTAAGTTGAATGCTCTTTGCAGGCAACATCAACACACAATCCACATACAGTGCAGCAAGCATGACTGTCTCCTGACATTCCTAACACAGAAAGATTATACTTCGTGTACTGAGTGCTGAGTGCCATCTGAACATATCCACACCCGTATTCAACCATGAGCACTGATGAGTTAGTTTGTGTGTTTGAAGAGGCTTTCATTCTTTTTTCCTTTACAGTAATTTCTGCAGAATTTTAGAATAAGCTGCAGAATCTTCTACAGAAAATGCTCTATGCACCTACTCAATGCAAAACGGGCTTTTCCATTTATTTTTCTTCAAGCAAGAAAGATGTACTTAGAATACTACATATAATTTAACTTGAGCAAAATATAGCATGTACTATGATGTGAGCATTGATTTGTTTTTCTTTGCCTGTCTATAACCTCAATCAACATAACTGGAGAAGGTACAAGAGTAAATCAAGTTGCGGAAATGATCCTTGAATTAACTTGAGAGAGAAGAGAATTCACAGCATTGTCATCCGGGCACATATAAGAAATTGAGTTATTATGCTAACCTTCTCTATTAAACCAGTGTGTTAGAAAGGTCTGATTTCTTATAAGTCTTTTCATAAATACATCTATCAACCCCACCCCCCCACCCATGACTACCCGCATTATCTACACTTCAGATGGATTCTGGAGGGCAATGTGAATGGAGAATGGATAAGCTGACAGACATAATACCTCAAAGGACTTAAAAGCAGCACCTGGTAGTGAATGTGTATTTTACACCTACTTTCTGATCTGCTCCAGACAGTGCTACTGTTTGAATTCACAGTGTAAGGAAAAAAATCCAGATTTTGCAACCTACCTTGTGATGGGAATGTGCTTGCTTTTATAGTCTGTACCTGTCTCATATTACCTGCGAGCTACATCGTTGCACGGTTTTGTGCACTCCCTCCAGTTACACCTACCAAAATACAAATAACTTCATTTTTTGAGGAGGAATAAAAAAGTTTCCATTTAGCTGTAGTATGGCTTGTCATTAAAGCCATAGAGACATTGGGTTTTTACATTGTATCTCTGCTAGATACAATTCAAAACACTGAGTTTCCCAGCTCTGTACCTTATTTAATATATATGTTCACAGGCACATGATTAAACTCAGCCAACTCAGCCTTAATGTAATTTGACTAGAAAATCCATTTAAATTGTTCACAGAATAAAAGATTATTTCAGAACAAGGTGTCAAGATAACGCTTCCATTTAACTTCTGTGAGATCATTCTAAGTCCACTTCCAGTGCTCGTCCAGGCGATTTTCACCACAAGCTTTTGCTGCATTAAAGGCTGTGTCTACCTCGGGGTTTTATTCTAATTCTTGATGACGGACACCAGTGTGGCTTCACTAATCTGAGCCCTGCCACATGCTGCTGTTTACACTGCTGGAGATTAAGTCCAGACTTCAAAGTGAGTGGGTGGCACAGGAGCAAGGAGCAGCCCTGTGTGTCCGTGTGGTGCAATCACTGCAATCCCACCACTGGCCAGTGTTAGGGTGAACGGCAAGGAGAGGAAAAATGTGCATCTCGAGCATTTCTTAATACTGATGACAAACACCATGATAATTTCTAATGTGCAAGGAGGCCCCACACATGTAGCTCTTTCAAGGAAATAATTTGGCACTAAAGCGGCTCAACATCGATGCTGTGTATTGGTCACTGTCACAGCTGCCAGTAAATGCCTGCTAGTTATAAAGTCATTAGAAAGCTACGAGGCTCTTCCTTTATATTCCTAATCAGTGAGCAAACTGATAAACAGAGGACTGTTTTACCCAATCTCACTCTCCCAAGACCTTCGTTACCCCAAGCGTGAGGTACTTGTCTCCTTGGAAACCAACGCAATATGCCCTGCGCATAGAAATCCTACCCACACTGCATTTGCAGAACCAGGTCCCAGGTGCCTGCTGAGAGGAAAAATATAAGGATTTACTCTCACAGGGCACTCCCAGTAACTGAATTCAAGCAGGAAAAGTCATTAACGTATACGCACAAGTGCATTTTCCAAATGAAATGTAAGAATACAGCAGCAGTAAGGGACCCAAGAAAGTTTTCTTTCCTCCAGTTTATGAATCTGCCAAGACATGTCACAGAGGAATTGTGAGTATTGTTTTAGTGATCATTTTGGGGGACTATAATTACAATACAAACCCATCTGCTTCTTGGGGAGTGCCCAATTACTGTGTGTCAAATCAGATTAAACTCGAAATTCCTTCCATCTCATTCTAACCTTATTATGAATTGATATCTGAAATCCAGATCATTAAATAGAAGTAGTAGACAGTCTTATAAGAAATAAGTTTCTTCATTTGTACTAGACTCTATCATAATCCTCTTTTAAAAAAGAGTTGCTATTTCCCAGAAATTATCATGGAGTCATCTCTACTAAACCATGGAGTTCCTCTGTGTTTAGGAAATAGTTTCTCACCAAATCATCTCCTGTTGGGAATGAGGCATGCACTAGACCGGCCCCCAGGAGCCAGCAGCACTGCTGGCATTTCTCTGACAGGATGGGAAAGTTTCGTTTTGCTGCTGGGGTAGCAGGGGATGTTTGGGCATTTTTGATGAAAAATTTTATGGAAGGCTAAATTTGAAAAGCAAGCCTGTTCATTAAGTCTAAAGTTGGCTAAAGTTGTTCATGGTTAGGCTTCAGGTAAATCCTGCCTTTTGACACACTTCCCTGACAATCTTCCTGCTGATTCAGAAAGTGCTTCTATCTGTCAATAAGAAATTAGATTTAGTGTTTCTTCCCACACCCATAGCTGATCACTTTCAATATACAGCAAAATTTTACACTGAAATAGGCTACTATAACATACAAATTAGTGTAAGAGGAAAATAAGAAATTAAATTCCCTTCCATTCCTCTTGCCTCCTCCCTTTCCCTTTTGTCTCCACTGTCTCTTTTTCTTTAGCTGCTTCACATATAATTTTTTCTTCCACTACTTCAAATAACATAATTATTTGGCTATTTCTTTGCTACTTCTATGCATAGCTAATTGGTTTCATCAAGAGAACAATACCGAATGGTTAAGAAAGGTTTATTTACTTTTAAATAGCATCTGATGGATAAAAGTTCTGTTTGCCTTAATGGGAATGGGCACCTGAGTACCATAAAAAAGCAATCATTTCTTGTCTCTCAGGCAAATTGGAATCATGACCTGACAAACCCCTCATGCTGCTTTCAGTGTTCAGGGTGCTCAGGGTGGCAAATTCAGCATAGCCCAACCTTCAGCAGTCTTAATCTTTAAAGAAAGTACGTGACAGGTACACATTTGAAATATGCAGTTTGACCTTGCATAAGAGCAAAGGTTAGAGAGGCAAAATGTAGTAATTTAAGAGATTTTTTTCTTCTCAAGGACTGTATGCTCTCTCATAAATCTGTATGTACTAATAAGACTCATATATCACTCCTGGTGCAATGTACAGGACAGAATTAACTGTAATTCTTGCTTTTTGTTTTAAAAGTGAATCATGCTTTCAAAAGATGCTGGATTTACAACAGTAACACGTGACAACCTCTGTTTATCCACACCTAAGAATTTACATAGCTACTGGTATGTTTGTCATTATAATATTTCATTAAAATCCTTTAGCTTAGACCTGTAAGAAATGGCTCTGAAGGTGAAAGATTAGTTTTATCTCCACATCTGTTCTTTGTAGAAGTGAACTAAGAAGAAGATGCAGCGAGGATGCTAATTGTGGGAGGAAGAAAACTCCAAGGATCAGGATTGGTTTTGATATGCAACAACTAGTCCACTCATGAGCTGGATAAGGCTATCAATGCATTTCAAAATCTTTACAAAACAGCTTGGTCTCAGAATTACCTTGAAATGTCCTGGCCTTCACTACACACATTTAACGAGCTTAAAACTTCTTTACTCCCAACTAGTTGCTCTAGTAACTATAAATATGTAACTTTGTTGTTTGTTTTAGCTGCTGCCGAGATGAATTTACAGGCATAATAAAATAGGAAAATATATTTGCAATGTAAAACCATCACATATTTTTATTTTATTTTCCAAATTTTTTTTCTAAAGTAAACCTTTCTAACTAATTAAAAATATATTAATACATGATATTCACCTTGTGATATACAATGTATTTTGCTTTTATGATAACAAGTAAAATATATTTGAGACAAGCGCAAAGATTTTTGACAGGTTATTCTTTGGATTATTCTGTGAGTATTAAATATGTAATATGCTGCTCCCCAGAGTCTTAGGAAAATTTATTTTATTTTTGTTGCTTTCCTTACACAGAGAATTCCTTATAAATGAGTCCATTCACACAATTATACTTCCCTCCCAAAGAAAAAATCAAAATCATTGTATTTTTTCTATCACTGTAACAATTTCCATTGCGGACCCCACTGTTAAATGGAAGGCAAGGTTATGACTTCCTATAAGAAACAAGATGAGCTATTATTCTGAAGTGGTAGGACCTGACTTTACATCTGCTAAAGAGAGCATGCACGTAGAGAGCATGCACGTACACACACTGAAAACTTACATCCATGCCTGCTTCCCCAACGACCACAAACAGCTACCTGTTTTACCCAATTGCCCTTTGTTTTATTTGGCTTTGCATTGGTTGTATGCATGCAGCTTACATGTTTCCAGAGTATTAACAGTGATAACGGCATTCCCCCAAAAAAGAGATGGGCTTGTGTAGTGTAAGCAGAGGCACCTAGCAGTGCAGGATGTCAGAAATACAGCCCATGAAGCAACTCAAGCGCAGCCATACTGTTTTTAAGGTGAGGCTCTCCGCCTTAGACGGCCGTGCTGCACTCCACCGTACGGTGGATGCAGATGTCAGCAGGAGCTACTGCGCTTTCCTGGGAAAGGAGCACATCGGCTGCACCCTCTGTTAACATTTACACAAGGATGACTATGCTGTCCTCGCGGATCTCTTGATTCTGCTCCCTGGGACGCTCTCTGTCTGAGTTATTGTACAGTAACTGCAAAGCTTCACCGAACCTGGCCATGCAGGTTTTAAGCCTGACCACGCAGGCTTAAAAGGAAGGTGTAGCATTTACATATTCACATCACTGTTGTCATAAATACAGGCTGTGGTAAGAGTCTGTGAGTGTCTCCTCAGAATCAGAATGTAAGTGCTGCGGGAATGCGCAAAGTTAAAAGTGTAAGAAATGTTAAATGAATTTATGAGCTGTAAATGGAATTGTATCACTGTGAAATTCCATAGCTGATCATTACCGTGCATCTTAATGCCGTCGGTTTTTTAAATATTATTTCTATACAAAGTTTGGTTATTCACTGTGTTGAACTATTTTGTAATTTTATAATGTATCTATACTACACATATAGGCTGCACATGAAGTACATCAGAAACGCATACCAGCCCACAGCTGACATCACTGATAGTAAGTTAAAATCGTGTGGGTGTACTGGACTTTCAGACAATAGCAATATCTACTTTTCTTTCTCTTCTCTTTGTATTAAGGCTCTGAGCTGACATTGTGGAATCACTGCAGCAGCCTGGGAATAATGATGCACAAGGTAGAGAAGTCACTGCCCCATGCCGAGAGCAAGTGAGAGCATACGGACAGAGCTAGGCTGCACCGTCAACAGAAGCCTGCCAGCTCGTTTGCTGTATGAGACAGCCACAGACACACAGAAGATTTGTCTCAGAGGACCAGCGAGTCTAGGGGGACTAAGAAAAATAAATGGCAGTTAATGTAGATTAAGTACCGGGCTTATGATTTTGATTGTGAATGACTATTATTCACACCGATACGCAGGTAGTCATCACAATAAATTGGAAAGGTTTTTTATTTCAGCAGATGACAGCAGCACAGTTCTATTTATTCAACCAATTTGTCACATTTGATTGGTGTAACTACTTTAAATCTGAAATAAGAATTCAAAACAACCTTTTATAATACCATGAGCTAAAAGGAGAAATTTTTTCAGGATTGACTCCCTTCCTGCCCCAGCATATCCCCATATCATCCCTGCTAGGGACAATATCTCTCTCTTTCTCTCTTTCTTTTTATGCTGGAGATGTTCTCTGCCTCTCAAGCTTGGTTTCTCTCACCTCTGCAGGTGCTTAGTGACAACTTCAGTCCTCTGAATCTCTCCCTAGACCTTCACAGTACAAATCTTTCATTTTTGTCTAGATGAAGCCCCTGGAGCTTTCCTCAGAGGCAAGGAGAAGCTGTAGCATGAAGCAATTCTACTGTTAGACACAATTCAAAAACATACAAGGGAAAAAGATGTCAAGAACATGAAAGAAACAACAGTGCATTTCTGCTGCTTGCTTTGCAATCTTACCAAAGTAGGTCCTAAATTCTGGTCAGACCCTGACTGACTTGCTTTTTGCACAGCAATTTATTGTTAATTGGGCATAGTGAGCCAGTTCTGTGCATTTATGAATGCACACAGCTATCACAGTCTGCTTGAGCAGCACAGAGGGGGTGGGAAGGCTTGCTGGGGAGACATCCACCACACAGGAGACATCCCAAGCACATCAGAAAAACACTGCTAATGACTATACTGTGATCTGAACATTCATCTCCTTTCCAATTAATTCATTGTGAGTGTCAAACTCTCAGCCCCAAGGGTATCTTTACCTGGCACCCACAATAAATTCAGAGTGAATGCAAACTCCTGTTTGAAAACAGACAGATTTCAAAACATAGGAGTTATGATTATAGTCTCAAGGCTGCAAACGGAGGCAATGCTAATGTCAAGTGATAATTTTAAATGGACAAAAGGTTCCTGAGAGTGCTGTTGGCTTTTGTTTAGTTCTGAGAACCCTTCGCTCCCTCTGAAAGAAATGTGAATTGGGAATATTGAAGCCACACAGGACCTGACCTTTCCTCACATAAAAGTGTCTTCATATATATCTTAAATCAGGACTGGCTATAGGACTTCTTTAAAAGGCTTATTTTCAAATGACTTAGGGACACAGCTGAACAACAAACATTTAAAGCTATTATAATTACATAATGGTCTGTAGGCAAACCAAGACAAACAAAAGATATGTCATTGGAAGAAATTCTCAAAAAGTTCTGAAAGATACATTTTTCTCATAGTTTTTCCAAGATTCATTTTCCCTGAAAAATTCAGCCTAATTTATTCTTGGGTCTATTCATAAATTTGAATTAGTAGAAAGTCATCCTACATTATTTTCAGTGGTTCATCATCTCCTCCCCCAACAATATAGTGAAGCCATTTTAAAAAGGAAAGAAAAGCCAGAATTCTGCAGTGAGAGTGGGAGAAGACTTGGCTAGATGCCCCTTTATTTCTTTTCCTATTCACATGTTTGTCTTGCAAAACATTAAGAATGCTTCTCTGTTATCTTTCTCTCTTTTCGATAGAAGGAAATGTTGAAAAAGAGGTAGAAGCCAGAACTCCCAATTACAAAAAGGCACAGACTTTCAGAATAAAACACAGCAGAGACCACAGGCTTCCTTTTTCTTCTAGCCACTGCACAGACACCTCACAGCTCCCACACCCTCCCGGGAAAGCCTGCTACCACGAACATTAGACAGATAGTAGAGAGTCCCTTTCCAGCTGACCCTGTTTCTCAAATTCTGGTGTCAGACATGCCCTCCTAGGATGATTCCCAGGCCTCTGGCCTTTACTTAGGTAGGCTGATGAAGATAGTAAGAATCTGGGGTTAGCTAATGAGCTTTTGAAAAGATTTCATAGATCATCAGACAGAAAGAGAAATGAGAGAGCAAGATTTATTAGCTCTTCTGCTCCATGTTACCAAGTTATCCTGTCACAGCTTTTTAACCTAAGAAGGAAGCTCTGCAGTCTTCTTTTATTTTCTCCAGTCATTGTATCAATCATGTCTTGGAAGATTAAAATTTGATAAAGACCAGTGTCTAAAAAAGAAAAAAGCCTGAATAATAGAGCAAATAGAGCAAAAGACTGAGCTAGCTTTATCCAGGGATATGATACAGGTTGTTGACCACAAGGAACACTGAATGAGCAGAATCAGGCATGCTACCCAGCAGGGGTGGCAAACAGGCTTGGGGACAGCAGGGGAACTCATTAGACCTGAGCTTTGTTGCCCAGTTCTGAGGATTCAAACAGGGAAACCTTGGTTTTTTTCAGCTAGTCGTGCACATCTATGACTCATGTATGTCTTCAGGCGAGCTGGACTGTTTCTCTAAAGAAGAAACGTCTTCCTCCACTCCCAGCAAGCCAGAGGTTCTTGTGCATGTGTGCTTTACACTGTGTATCCAGATGCTAATGACAATGCTCTCCTGCAAGGTAAGTCTCAACACATGGAACCTGGAAGGGGTCACCTGAAATCTGGAGATAAAAAAATTCATGCCATGGAAGTCAGTGAAAGATTTCCATGGGAACAGCAAAAGCATGGTAAAGTCTATTTCTGTAAACATACCTATTTGCTCTTTCCCTTGTTTTTATTTTTTTTTTCCTTTTGTTGTATCTCTCTGCGCTTCAAAGGCCACTAATACATTCTTTCAGGCAGATGATCAGTTAAATCAATAGCTCTTCAATAATTTGTCGGGAATTCCAAAAGGAAAGGAAATTTTACTGTGGATCTGTTGGACATTTTGCCCCATTAATCTTCTCCCTTGCCTTCAGGAGCACCTGGCTCTTGATGCTTTAATAAAATCCTAAATCCATGTAACTCACCTGACCAGTTGTGTGCTATCTACTGGGCGGGTTGGGAATAGGAGGGGAGTCATTTCAGTGTGGACTCTGCAGGCACCAGACTGCATGCTGAAATGTGGGATTTGATAGCCCTCATTATGGCGGTTAGTGTAGCTGACTGATTATAGCTGTAACATCACAAAGGCCTTTGTAAAATCCAGTTTGTTCCTATGATCTCCTGTGGTGGTAAATTATAGTATGAATATACAATGTGGCAGAAAGTAATAATCTTGAGTAATGTAGCTGATTTTATTGCTCTTTAATTTCATTAAGTGTATTCTTGTCAGGCAAGGGACAGGCTTTCAGCTCCTAGGAGCAGATGCTCACGTCCTAAAGCTAGACCTGAAATACTCATCATGAAGACAGAGGCCATTTGCACAGCCTGGACCCAAACGAGGAGTGATGTTGGCATTTTTGGTTCAGAATCATTTCTGCTCCAAAATAAATGTATGAAAGAAGACTGGTTTCTGGTCTGTGCATTTCCATTCTTTACAGACTGTCATCTCCTCCCGCTCTGCTCACACATGTCCATGGCCAGTGGTACCCAGCAAGGCTCACCTGGCAGAGCCGAGCAGGCGGTATGAACGGGAGCTGAATCGCTGCAGAGAAATCTGGGTTTACACTAAAATGACAGAAAAGACACTGAAGAGACTGAGGCACAAGCATATACTCCCTTCTGCTGACTCTGCTGTAAAACATCTGGGAAAATGATTGAACAAGAGGTATTATTTCTTTAATGAACTAAGGTTTCTCAAAGCTCATCTGTAGGCATATGACTCCATCATTTTATTGGTAAGCACCTAGATTCTCTCACTCACATACAGTTAGAGGAAGTCTGTAAAAATTTATGAGGAAAAATATATTGGAATGAAGAGGATAGCCTTTTCACAGAGAGGAGCAAAGACTTTTGCTCTCAAAGGTCCCCCTGTTTCTATTGGGTATTAGTATTAGGAATGCATTTTTCATTCCCAGAGCATGTAGAAAAGGTTACTGCATGTTATCCACTGAAGTGTATCCCAACGCTGAATAGACTTACTTCACTTTCCATGTGACTTTCTTTCCAATTCCTGTACTAAGGAGACCAGTAAACTCTGTGACTCCTTCCCCTTCCAAACCTCTCCTTAATTCTGTCTTCCAAATTTACTAAAAACCTCTAAAAGCCTTGGTGAAGTTGAATCAGAGGTTCATGATGAAACGATGGAGAAGAGAAGCAGCTTTACTGATCGTTTTTAAAGACAAATTTTCTCCCTTTCACAGCGCAGTCTGCATTGCACCATGAGGCACAAAGGTGGCCTGCTCGCAAGATGAGCGCTGCCAGCTCAGGAGGAGCCTGCAGCTCCACCCGGCCTGAAGGCACATTTCAGACCTCACCCCGTGGGACTCTGAGACCCTGGCAGAGTTAGAGTTTTGTCATTTTTTTAACTGTTGATCCTGTACATGGTACACAGAGGGACCCCACGTCCAGGACTCAGCGCAGGACTAAGGTTTTATTTATTCTTCCAGTGTAGTACAAGGGTCTTACTCTGTGCTCGAAGCACCTTTCCCTGTTGCCTGGCCATGCCCTGGAGTGCAAACACAGGACTTGCATCTGCCCTGGTGAATCTGAAATTTGGTAGAGACTTACTTAAGCTTCTGTGTGGGATGAGACAGGGCAACAGTTACTGAGGGTCACACAAACAGAGGGTTTATTATTGTCTTGGTTTGAAAGACAGGTGTCTGCCAAGGAAGGCAGGAGCCCCCCCCTGGAATGGCAGATGCAACCCCCCTT
>JAVJGG010000094.1:10512990-10555750 GCA_035590195.1 Aviceda cuculoides | reverse complement strand
TTGTCCCCCTAGCAACCCGTATGGGGAAAAATTCCTTTAACAGAAAAAAACCAGAAGAGTTTCTGAAACTCCAACAATTATAAAAACTATGTAGATTTATTTAGAGTTTATCTAGTGTTCTTTTCTATCACCGTGTTCAGAGACTTCAAGATGTATTGGATAAATTATTAAAGTTTGATCATTCATTCCTTACTTGCAAGACTCTAGATTAAAAACTATGATTATAGACAGGTATTAAGGTAATAAGCTATTTTACTTCAGAAATGGAGTAATCTTGTACATTTTTATATATCACATAAATATTGTATTAGGAAAAATTGGGACTACATTTGAAGAAGGAGATGGCAAAAAACTAGTTGAAGGAGATCCTGAAGTGCTAATACACATGTGTGCACGCTTTTTCATTTTGTGACCTCTGTGTGGTAATCTAATCCAAATTGAATTCTGAAAATATTAGTTTATACAAAATAGGGAGCCTATATAAATTCACCATAGAAGCAGAAAGCTTTATTCAACTAGCTGATTAAAAGATTTTTTTTCCATAGCTCTTTAATCTAATTTTTATGTGTTACATTCCATTAGTGGGTTCCTGGAGAATAAAACGTTTTAAATATATAATACCAAATAAATTAGCTTTAGGTTTGACAAGCCATTGACTATACACAAGAAAAAAAGTAAGTATTGAGAAGAATGAAAAAAATTAGCAAAGCCTAAACTCCTTTATGTACAGCTTAGTTATAAAGGCAGTACTGGAGAAGGAAAGCAATAATTGTAGTGGATAATTCCCCTTAGAATAAAATAGTGTAGTGAACAAATTTCTCATGTGTGTGCAATATTGCTCTCTACTGGCTGCTGGCTGGATAGGAAGAGACAAAATTTAACCAAAGATGCCTTCATGTGGTCTATCAAATTTATGAATCTATCTGTAAGCTGACAAACTAATTCCTAAGAGGACTGATCACCCAGCAGCATCCAGCTGACTTTCAAGACTGCTGCTGGATATCCAGCACCTTTATTACAAAGACTAACTAGAGAATCAGGGGTAAAAAATTAAGGTGATGCAGTCTTTGAAAATCTTTCCAGTGGCTAGCAATCTAAGAGGAGATGGTATGACATTATACCAATAAAGACAATACTTACTGTGAAATAGAAATTAACTGTATTATTAATATTAGTGAAAGGAAACCTCTTTTCACTCACATGGAAAAGGTTTACAATTCTGTAGTACAGAACAGTTCTAATCTCTGCTCACCAGGTACAAATGTATAATTTATCTTAGAACTATGTCTGCCATCTAAAGCCTTTGGCATCATTATGTTAACATTCCAAAATTTATTACTGAGTGGAAAAAAACTATGAAAGGAACAGAAGAGATGATGTAGATCCCACTTCTGTTAAATGCTGCTGTCTGTAAGTTTGTTCTTTCCTGTCCCCACAGAGTTTTCTAGTGATTTCTTAACCTCTGAGTTACCAAAATATTATATTGCTGGAAATCAAGGAAGGACTCGCCCCTCTGATGCATGTATGTGGCTTTTGCACAAACTTGTTAGAGATGTGCAGGTGATGAAAGGTGCAAGGTTTAAAATATGAGTACTTTCCCTCTTTTTCTTCCACAACACCAGCCACATTCTGACCTCTGAGCCAAAACGCTAAATGAATAGCAATGTGCTCTCAAAAATCCAGATGAAGTCTGACAATAGTGATTGCTCCCAGAGAGGCCTAGAAGCCTACAAACCTGTTCCTGACTATAAAGGGGGGCGGGGAGGGAATAATTTTCTGGTGCATGGAGAATAGTTAAAGATGGTTCTTAATTTGAAACTTGTTAACTAATCTGAATAACTTTCCTCACAGTCTGATAGACAAAGGAAAATTTTACGGAAAAATACGTATCTTTTCCACTTTCACATTACCCTGTTTGAAACAAGAGACCAGAACTGCATACATGCGGGCAGTATGCAAGATACAAGCTTATCTGGGTAGTATTCAGGGGCTTAATGATGTTCTCTACTTTGCTTCCTAACTAAACCCGTATAATTCCCAACACTTTTTTTCTTTTTTTTTTTTTTTTTTTTTTTTTTTTGACTACTATGGAGCATGGAATTGACTTTTTTCGTGAACTACCATTACTCCAGGGTTCTGTTCCCAAGCATTAGCGGTCAGCTCAGACCTTATTTTATATGCAAAGATATAAGACTCTTTCTTACCGCAGATGCGTCACTTCACAATTATTTACACTGAATTTTACTTGCTAATTTAATAACCACTCTTTTAAGGGCCTCAAGCAGTTCTTCACAGCCAGGCCTCGTCTTTTCACCCTCTGCAACTTACCGGCATCAGTGCATTTTGGCATCTTAGAAGTCACTCATTTTATAAACCATTTATAAGTGTGTTGAGCAGTACAGATGCCAGCATACATCTCTAAGACTCCCCTCATGACCATGAGACTCCCCTCACCAACCATTTGCTCCTATGCTTCTTTCCCAGCTTTTAGACATTTTTTTAATCCATAAAGTACCCTCTGTTTTATTCCATGGCACCTTTTTTTTCCCATAAGAACTTTTAAGAGCTCTTGCTGGTAAACCTAGCTGAAAGCCTCTCAGAATATGGTCTACAACAGCTGAGCTTTGCAGTATCTCAGAATTCAATGGAAATGGGATAAAACCATTACAGAAAGAGGTAGGGTAACAACATATAACCTGGGCAGTTCCCCTACATCATGGTGACCTCTTCTATGCAGCTAACCTCCCATAGAGAGGACAACAAAGACCCTTGACTGATAGCCTGGAGTGGCAGTAAAAAAAAAAAAAAAAAAAAAAAATCTTTGCTAGAGTTTTAAAAGACCATCAATTGCAGCATTTCCTACTGGTAAAAAGCAGTTTAAGGACCAGTCAACAACCCTTAAGGTTTACCTAACATGCCCCAGAAGACTGCCAGATCTCATCCATTCACACAGCTTTACTTCAAATTTCTGCAGAGATGTGAGGGAATGGAGTAAAAGGAGCTGGCAATGTCACAGAAAATTTCAGAACATTTTCTTGGTGTCTACCAGAATATTTTCTTGGGCATGTAGAGTATTTTAATGTCAAAATCGAAATGAACACTGATAGCAGTGAAGTGCAGCCAAAATTCACACTTCTTTTTTTGTTGTTATTTTCATCAGCCAAAAAAAACCAGTTGATAAAAGCCACTCGTTTCCTACTGACTGTATGCTTCAGCAGCATACATCATTCTTTTATGAGCTGACCCTGGAACAAAACTAGACTTCTTTAACTTAAAATAGTCCAAAAGCAGAAATTAAGGATTTTAAAAGGCAGTGTGAGGAAAAAAAATCTCTCACTGAACATCCCAGAGGGTCTTGGTCTTGACTGAGGTGGTGACCGAGATGACTATTTTTGCTGTTTGAGTTGTTACTGTGTAACACTAAAGCTAAGTCAAGAAGGAAATCAAGCGGCCTCCTCCAAATGACAGATGACTGAGATGGCCTTTCTGAAAACTGGAATCTGTGTGTGTGAAGAAAGAAGACAGGGACAAGATCAAAAGTGAATGTCTTCTCTCAGGAGACAGCAAAAAATATGGCTCTGGAAATGGTGGAGCCAGTTCAAGAGAGGACACATAGTATGTCAGACAAACAGATACTGTCGGCTGTCTGAGGGGCTTGCACCTTGCTGTCTTGAAATGCTGGACTGCTTTGAAGTATGATGTGGCTGCGACTTATGAGAACTGAGTAAATGGAAGGGCCGATAGGGACAAAGGTAACTTTACAAGAGAGAAATGGATCATTACAGGGAAAGAGAGATAGAAACTTTTAGTCTGAAAGTCTACAAGCTGTCCTGGAAGAACACAAACTTTGTTCACTTTTAGTAAGAAGGTCAGGGGACAGCCAAGGGAAACTTGAAAAGACAAAATATGATACATTTTTTCTTTTTTTTTAAATAATTTCATTATGTTCACCTTGTAGAAAGACAGTTCACTTATCTAAATGTTCCTAATGTACTGATTGGAAAAGTTGGGTTAGAAACCACCCTTTAAAATTATTTACCTCTTTTCAGATTTTTTCAAGTGAATCTAAAGAAAGTCAGAAAATTCTAAGCTTTCCTAAATCACATTTTACTTCTGGAGAATATTACAATATACTCTGCATTCAGCTTGAAATTGGACTTGTTCTGTTAGGGTATCTTTCAGCATACTTGAAATGAATTACAAAAAAGTATAAGATGGACAGCAATGACAGCCAGCAATCCTGGCATGGCCCTCTCCTTTTTCTTTCCTATCTCGGGAAAACATTCTCCCAACGCACTTGCCAAAAAGTGCTGTTCTAGGAATCTGAGGCTTTGGTATCCTTAAAGATAATGAAAGCATTAAAGTTTTGTCCTTAAAGCTTTGTCCATTAAAAATTCAGTTGAACAGGAAGGTGTTTCATTACTGCCAAATAGAAAATGGAGGATAACATTTTTATTACCTTTTTCTCATTTTTTAATTTTGAAATTTGGACCAGCCCTAGAAGTTGGATAAAGAAAGAGATCACCCTGGCGCCAGACCCACGTGTACGCTGGGGTGGCTCCTCCTCCCCAGCCGGGCAGGCAGAAGGGATGGTCACCACTCCGAAGAGAGAAGGCTGGACGGCACTCGAGCGCTTCTGCTCGGGGAAGGCAGAGCAGAGTGAGCCAGGGAGATGATGGGGAAGCAACAGGGAGCCTCGAGAGTCAGATTTGCCCCTCCACAGGTGGTGCGGTTATCCCCTCCTGCCTCGCCGTGTCCTCTGAGCAGCCAGGGCTACTGCTGCCAGCACTCCTTCCCGGAGGGCTGAGCCCCGGCTGCGCCATTTCACCCCCACATCCACTTCAGTCCGCGGCTTAATAATCCCCAGCAAGAGTATCATGGTGCCAAAATTCCCGCAACTAGACACAGAGGAAGCAATTAAGGTTAGTATGACGGCATTTGTCTCTGCACTACTAGTCTCTGGTGAGCATAAGCGAAGACTTTTAACATCAATTTTTTCCACACAGGTTTTGCATTTAATTATAGAGTAAGGGCACTGTGTGTTCCAAGAGCAATCATCTTACTGACATGTTATTCTGAAGCCAGCCTTCATTCAGTGTGACACATGCTGGTTATGCACTACCAAATAGAACTATAATGAAGTGAGGCTGAGGAAAAATACGTTGGAATCTGAGGTAATGCCAGCTAAGAAAGCTTATCTCTACTTTATTATTATTATTATATTTAATAAACAATCTTTCATGCACACAGAAGAAAGAAACAAAGGAGAGCTTGCTAGGGGAGATATAAAAGCCTCGCATAAAAAATGTGTTTACTGAGTTGCAACTACTGAACTTTCTATTTTGCTCTAAAGGAAAAAAAAAAAAAAAGGAAAAAAGAAAAAAGCTGGTTTGAAACAAATGGAAAAGTTTACAGTTTTGATGTGAAGAGGAACAAAGGCCTCTCAAGGTAGAAGACAAGAGTATATTCCAGGCCATGGCTTATGAGTATCTTTGGTCAGGATCCAGCATTTTGTATAAAATACATCATGAGCTCTTCTGTTTAACTGCAGGTCCAGTTTAAAGATCCATTGAAGGACCTGGCAAAATTTTCTAAAATATCTAAAAATTGCTCCTGAGCAGTTTTGGGAGTGAACTTTTTTCACTTAATCAGCTTTCTTAAAAAAAATTCTCAGTCACCACCTATGAACATGAGGCTATAAGGTGGTAAGGATCTTCATTCTTTGCTGGGTCAATCCTGTGAGTTGCAATGATGTGGATGGTATTTAAGCAAGTTGTGAGCTGCAACTGTGCATTTTTCACTGACCACTCTTCATTTCACTTCTTCTGTATCCTGACAGCCACTGCCATGTTTATCCCTGTTGCTTAACAATTGCAACCTGACTTGATGTGGGGCTTTGTTGCATAGTACAGGGTGCATATCACCATAAGTTCCTGAACCATGATTGAGGTTCAAGCCCTGTTACAGTATAGGGCTTTTGTTTGTTTTCCTAAAGTACAGTAATTGCTGCAAAAAAGAGATCAAATTTTTCAGATGTTGCAATAGGAGCTCTGAAGTTTCCAAGTTGATTGCTTTTCTGTATGTATTTTCAGGGTCCTTGCTTCCCTTTATCTCAAGGCAAAATCTGTCACTGAAGCATGTATTGCTCTTTCGCTATAAACAAATAAGTACAGTTTCATTTTTCAGTCTCCAAACTATATAAAATTGATCTTGAAATAGAGAAGATCTCATTCATATTTCCTAGTCTTAGGATTTTCACACCTCTCTGACTCACTGTGGGCAAATACCAAGCCATTGATACATTAAGAGTTCTTGAGTGTACAAGTCTCTCTTTCCTCAGTTCTCCTCATGCCCACTTAGTATGAATGCATGCATTCTATAGGTGAATCCACCCCTGAATAATGTACATTGTTGTACAAGGAACTTATTACAGGAACAGTGTCATGAAACGTCCTTGTTCAAAATCAGGGAAGGGTCAAAGTTTTGTGAGAGCTCTATAATGTACATTTTTTGTCAAAATTTTTATTTTATTTTATGGTTCTCATTATAAAAAGACATTACATAGATTATTTTGTACATTCCTACTACACTCAGAGATGCATTCTTTATTAATTTCCATAAGACACTTTACATCTGGAGGATATTATTTGCATAGTAACAGTTTCTTCCAAGACCAGCATCTTAAACTAAATTCCAAGAATATTAACTCACAGCAGAATTTTTTAGCAAACTCAATGTGACTAGTACGCAAAAATAAAATAATTTCCTAAGCAAATATGCTGATTTCTGTGCTGTACCTGCAAACACAGCTTCTGGGGGTAGAAACAATCTGTTTGGAAGATGACTGTGTTCCTGTGAGGACACAGAACTTGGAGCCAAACTGGTTATACCCTTACTTAATTAATTCGCAGTCTGTATAGCCCAATGAAACAGTAATATAATATAGTAAACTCCCTTTTCCTTCATCCAAGAGACATCATCTCCCTATGTTCCAGTAATACACAGTCCTATAGTCAGATCTGGGAAATACATAACAGCCTTAAAGACTCTGGGCTTGGACTGAGAGATGAGAACTGATTCAGGTGATATTTGATCCTTTTACTAACCTTGATTCTGACCTGCCCCTCAAATTATTACGAGTTATTACAGACCTACTGTAGCAAAAGAATGAGACAAAGCTAATATTGTTCTATTATTGAAATCAAAGCAGTTTTCCATCATGGTTTTGCCATAAATTCTTCTTTACTTTTAGCATGACCTAGCACAGCAAGAAAGTCTTCTGACAAAAATATTGCCCTGAGGAAAGCTTTAAAATTTGTTTACCCCATGCATGTCTTTGTATCTTCTGTTTTATATCTTCAGTTTTACATGATAATTTCTGTTCTCGAGCACTTCCAAACTCGTATGTGATTTGCGTATTAGGGTTTCCAATTCTGGCAACACACATCATCTACTTACATCTATGGCAAACCAATATCAGCACTTATTACTACTGTAAAGTAATTACTGCGCATTAATCTTGCACGTTATTACAAAACCAAAATAAATAAAAATAAAATAAAATAAAATAAAATAAAATAAAATAAATTTTAAAAACCTCATGGTAGCAACTGAACAACTCTGAACAACTCAAAAAATAGGAAACTTTTTTCATTTCTAAACTAACAGAGTCATTATAATCTTTTGAGTTATAGAGTGTCTTTAGTATATTAACATATAATCTCTTATAAAAAAAACTTCCTATGCCTAAATCTTCCTTACTTGCATTTTTACAAGAAATTTTCTTGAAGATGCCAAAGCCCTTAGTAAAGTTAACACTACAATGTTGCCTAGGGAACGTAATAGTAAAAAGAAAGGTGTCTAAAATATTGTCACTAAAATTCCAGAGATTAATCTCATTTTATTTAAGTTTGCACACTAAAACAAATCCAGTGTTCCATGACATTGTTTTAGTAAGAGTACGTAGACTATCACTTTCTCATAGCCATATCGTCCAAAAAAAAATCCTTTCAGACAAGACCAATATTTTAGTAAGAAATTTTATCTGCAGGAAATAAGCAGAAAAATTCTCACTGTCATGAGAAGATTTTTCCTTAACTAACCATTTCAGAGCTCTAGAAAAATGGAAAATGCTTGCTGATATTCTGTGGCTAGAAAGTTGCCATGGTATTGAGTTTTACTGCTGGCTTTCTTTTCCTGCATGAAAGTGCAGTATATTAGAATCTCCGTATGTGCTATGTTCATTAAACTAGCCAAAGATGTTGATAATTTTCCACAAATTGTTGTAGAATTTTAAAGAATAAGTGACAATGTTAAGAAAAATCCTAAAAGGACAAACCTGAACACTTAAACTTGCTTAGTAACTGTATCCTATATGCATATGCATACTATATTTATGTGTATTTGCATTCTGAAAGGTGTTCAGTATTATTCTGTAATACCCAAAACGATTATTGCTTACAAGTAGCAGTATTCCCATGTTTATAACCATTTCAGATTTTAATAGTATAACATTTCAGCATTTTTATGATGGAGATGATTAAAGGCAGGGAGATAAGGAGAGATTAAATTTTGAGGCTGTGTTAGCAGTGGTATGACTTCAGACATCTACTACCCAACTCCAAATCATACTTGCCTTTCCTGTCCTAGCTTTCCTTCTGTATAAACAGTCTTTACCCTCATCTGTCTAACTCAACCCACTAGTCAAATATTTTTTAAGACTTGATGTTATACAACTTGCAATCAGTATTTTTTGATTCATTAATAATATCCTCTGGCAATCATATTATCTTGTTTTATCATGCTAATCAAGGCTTTAATCTCCTCAGGTACAGTCTCCAGGGGCTATTGGCTTACAGTGCATCCCTGAATCTAGCTCCATTTAGCCATATGGCCTGTCCTAGAGCACTTTAATCTGTGTTTCAGTGAGCTGATGCTTTTCCCAGGACTACTTGAATTCAGAGTATCCAACCTAGTCTAATTCTTGGATATCATTACTGAAAGGCCTAGTAAGAGAGAATGTAGTAAACTTGGCTATATAGCGTGTAGTCATTATGTGCTTATTGTCATAATAAAAGATTGGGTGAGCTCAATTTTTTCCTAATATTCTTACAGAGCCTCAGAGCTGTTTGAGACACTGTGTCACCTGCTGTGGAGTGCTGTAGAATGCATGCTGCTGCTACTTGCAGTCTAATTAAGCTTTTTCTTTTGATGGAAACACCGAGATACCAGACTGTCAATGCCTGGTTAATTCCTACAGAAGTGCTAAGAACAGCAGTTGCAACAAGAACACAAACAGGAACTGGTCATGTAGCGTGGTCTGGTTAAACAAATCTCTTTTCTGATCATGAGCTGTTTCTTCTAGCTGTATATCTTAACCAGTCAGCACATGCAACCACAATCTTGTTTTCTTGGCTCGCTTGCTCACTTGCTTGGTTAAACATGACTGGCAGTTACAAATTCAGTTGTTGCTAACTGGTACATCTGAAGAAATAAACTAAAGCATTCTTACTAATTTCAATAACTTAAATGCTCCTACATGAGAGAAAAGAAATATAAGAAAAGAAAATTCTTCTATCAGCAGCCAAATTACATAGCCTTGATAGTTTCCAGAATAAAGATAGCTTCCTGACACCATGAACAAAACAAATAAACAGAAGCCTTTGTTGGAAATGGCATGTTCATGCAGTTTGAATTCATTAAGTTCTCCATGGTAAATTGAGATAATTTTCAATTTTGTTGTTGCAGATACAGAAAAGGCAGAACCCCTTCCCAGACAAAACAATATACATCAACCCCCCTCTGCCACCTTACAATAAAGGAAATCATAATCAAGCATCTCAAAAGAAACATGTTTTTCTTTCCTAAAAATGCTTTACTTTTTTGAGTTAAAAGCTTAATCTCTGTGAGATTCATGTTCTGTTCTTCCTTCCCCCAAATGTCCGTTACTTCAGACATTCTCAATTCTGGCATAGAAAAGATGCTTCTGACTTCCACATTATACTGAGATGATTAGCTTTTATGAGAATAACAAGAAAATGCAACTGTTCAAAGTAACAGTTGCAACAGTCATCTATATTGCTTTCCAGGTACCCAAAGCTATATGCATAGGTATATGCAAAGATTCCCGATGGGATATTTCTTTGTGTGAAGTAGAAATGGCTAATGCAGAACTAGTGGTGGAAGTTTGTGTGTGTGTGAGTGAAGAGAGAAGGAGGCCTTTCATGAAGGTTTCTTGCATTTCTAGCAGGGCAAGAATTTTAAATGACAATTTTTTTATTAATCTTGAGGCATTTGTAGATATTTCCTTTTTTCTCCCCACTCATTTTGAGAACTTCCCCAGATTAGACCACAATCCAGAAAAACTCAGCCAGAAATCCCTTCATTATCACTTGCTGGTGGAAAATAATGGTTACATCTGAAATATAGCCTATGAAGTGGCAAAGCTTTGATTAACCACAAAAGATAGAAAAGTAGGGCTGGCAACGTCCTTCATAATCTACCTAGTTTAGCCTCTCTTTTTCCAAAGGGGGATTTGTTATTCCATTCCTAACAGATTTTTTTTCTAACCTGCTCCAAAAGACCTGCAGGGATGGAATCCCACCTCCTCCACATGCTTTTACAAGCTAAGGTTTAAAAGCCTGCTCAACATATTTATGTATTTACTTTTCTCCATTATTTGTAATCTCAGGGTTGAAACCTCAGCAAGCAAGAGAAATTTCCTGTGGGAGATGGGAGGCCTAGTAATGAGCTTGTTGAAAGCAAGGGTCTTTACAGCCTTCTGGACCTGACCCATTTCATAATTCAACTTGGATTATGGACTTTGCTATTATTATTTTTCTTGGGATTTTTTTTTTTTTTTTTTTTACATAAGGACAGGTAAATGTTTATACCTTCCTCCTGCAGGAGTCCTTAATGCTGACCCCTACTGTGACCAGCTGGCCATCTTTTAATTTTTGTCCTACAGATTGCCTTTATTTGAGGAAAAGCAGCATTTGCAGATAGAATGTTACAAATAATGATAGGAGCAAGCAGTACCACAATTCTTACATCTTTCATCCACACCACAGGAAAATCTGCCCTTCTAACATTTCTAGCTCAGTTGGAAGCAAGAAAAATTAGAGATCTCATAAGAGAAGTTGAGATCAAGATCTTCAAATGGTTAGATATTTGAAATAAGCATCTTATCTGCAGTGGACAGCCCAGCAGTGGACATTTTTGAGATTTTCCCATTCATAAGTTCACAGACACCTTTTTGCAGCAGCAAAAATCCACCACCACATGTGCTGCAAACACAATGATCCAAATACGGTGAAGAGATTTGATCTACCATTTCTTGACATCTAAGGCTTGATTAATGTGACCACTTTCTACAGAACAACATAGGCTTCCTTGCTTGCTTTCTTGGCTAATCTGAGTTTATGCAGACTGAAGTTTCCTCTAGATGGACTTTGAAACATTTCAGAGAAGGAAATCCCTACATCTATCCCACTCATATTCTTAGCAGTTTGGGGAGTCATATTCAGATTCTCCATGTGTCTCAGAGCATGGCCTGAATCCAGCTGGTATGTCTCCTACTTTCTGATAAATCCAGTACTGCTCCAGCGTCAGCTCTGCATGCTTACTAGCAAATGCCCTGACTTGCCTGGTCTCCAGTCTATCAGATCTGACACAGAGGTGTTTCCCCTAGGTAAATTATGATAAATGTCGACACACACGCGCACGCGCACACACAACACATACATCACTTATGGTAAGTATGTTTCAGAACCAGTTATTTATCTCCCTCTAATATTTAGAGCTAGATTTAGCTGAGGAACAAAGTGCTGTAGAGGCTGAACAGTCTTGAAAGTCTCACAATATAAATTGCCGTGTTATAATTACAGCCCAATTAAAATTCAGTGTTGCTCTCTTCATTAATTATCATCTTTAGCCTTACAAATAAGTTGGGAGAGAGTGCTCTTCTATAGATCATGTAGCTATCCTCCTCCTTCTTTGACTTTGAGAAAACCATGGCTAAGTTCTGTGCTCCAATAATAGAGACCACAGCAGGTAAAAACCCCTGGATTACGCTCTAAGCCTCATAATAAACCCATTCTGTGACTCACAAATGCACAAATCTCTCCACTGAATTCAAGCAGAGTTCTTGCTTCAGAAGGTGTCACGAGCTTGAAGTTCTGTGAACAGCAATAGAAATGGAGGCCATGATGTGAGGATTCACAAAAGCTGTTGATAGGACATCTAAGCCTACAGCAAAAAACTCAAGGCTGCACAGTCACATTCTGATACTGCATGAACTCATTCTGCTGCTTCTAAAACAATAAAAGATTTTGCTGGGTTTCCCGTGTATCAGTACACTTTATGTAATCTCTAGTACCACACATGTTGCTATTTTAACCTTAAGTTGGGAAGAGGTTTCCCCTGTCCTTCTGGGACCTGCATAAAGGCACAATAAATTCTTTAGGAGGCTCGACCTGGACCAGGCCTGTGCTGGTAGCTGGTGAGCAATTCACAAATCCAGTCTGAAGGGTCAAGAAATCATGACATCAGGCTGTGTTTACAAACATAGCAACACAGGAACTCACTGCAATTTAACAATTTAGAAATTGCTAAATTCCCAAGGAAGACAATATACTATAATTTACCTTATATTATTAGACACACCTTGTATTCACAAATAATGGCTTGCTTCTATTTCTTTAGTGTTAGTGCTTGTTTAGGCTATTAATGCCAAGGTCTATCTGAGTGCCATGCACTAAATTAGCAGGAATCAGACCAACATGAGTACATTATTCAACTATGGCCACTGTAGTGTTTCACAGTACAAAGCAAGTGCTTCCACAGATTGTTGCCCAATGCCACACATATATTTTTGGCCTGACCAAAGCTTAATCAGCCTTCCTTGCACCAAACAAATACAGTCACAAACTGATCAAAAATACCATTTCCCTTATATCCTCCTCATTCCACAACTAACCCAAATATCTTTTTTGTTTGTCAGACTCATCATTCAGATCGATCACCTGTTGTATTACACTGGTGCTTGGACCATCTGAAGTAGCTGATTTACTGATTCAGGGTTAACTGATTTTAGTTGGTCCAATGCACTAGTCCATCTCTAATTAGCTGAGTAAAATCATAGTACATTAGCTCTGTAATCTCTTTCTTTCTCTTTTTTTTTTTTTAAGTGAAAAAAATAGATGCACAAAGGGCTCTTTTTTTCTGTTAAAGCAACACACAGATCTAACCTCAAGTGAGATGTTTTATAGCAGCTTGACCCTTATTCCAAATTAGTAGCTATATCCCTCACATAGATGTTGAAAACCCAAAAGGATTCAATTATTATTAGAAGACATGTATCAATTATAATAAGAGAACAATGTGTTGCAAAAGGGAATATAGTAAAAAAAATAAATTAACAGACATGTAATTTAAAAGACGTTTCTGCCTTAATAACATCTGTGAATTCTTCTGTTGTGTTTAGAAACTAAAGATCAAAGTATCTCTCGCATGGGCAGGTTGGTTATGAGGATCACAACAACCAGCAAGGAATGAGCTGCTTCAGGCACAGGCTTACAGGGACATGTGGGAGGACCACAGTACCTACTTCCACACCACGGTCTGAATGGAGGGTGGCTATGAGGATGGTTTTGGACAAGGTCTTATGATTTCTCACACTTCCCTGAGGGATGCCTATGAGCTTCCTCTTTTCATTCATGCTGGCCAATATCCCAGTGCAGCATGTCTTCTCTCAGACTGTTATTGAACATGAGGACATAGATCTGTACCCGATGTGCTGAGCACATTAATTGTATTCCTGTCTTTTGCCTCCTGATTTTATTTGCTGTTCTGTACCTGTGTTTTAAATACACTTTCTATTCATCAAAGGGCTAATAGTTATTCTGAATTAAACATGATTCCCAGGGATTGGCAGAGCTTTCTTCTCTGATACGTATATACAAAACAAAAATAAAGCTCCAAAGAAATGTCGGGGCTAATTAGACAAAACAGTGTCATATATACTCACAAAAAGAGACCCATCAGGTAGTATATGTAAACTGAGATTCCCAGTCATCAAAGCACTCCTTTCTAGTCACAAACTGATTTTCATTTCCTCCTCTCTGGCACTGAAGCAGCAGGCTTTGGAATCTTGCTGCTTTTTCTTTTAACTTTACATTGGTTATACATCTGGGCATAAAGGTTGATTTTACATTTCTTTCAGCATACAGCCAATCAACAAAATCAGCATGTCTTCCAAAACCAAAGTTAGCTTTCTGTCTTTCCTCAGAGGGGCTGTAAAGTGTAATTAATGTTTGCAAAGCACTAGAATATTCTTGCATAGAAAATGCTAACTTACTGCCAGGTATTTAATACAGGCAGTGCCGGTTCTGTCAAAGTTCCCAAATGTGACTCAGGGGCAAATTCAAGAAGGAATATTGACACACAAATAAAAAACAGCTGTGGACTTTCAATGCACAGCCTAAGGGTCCCCCAAAACATCTACCCCAGGACTACTCAACTCTGTAAGTACAAAACTCACCAAGCACTTTCCTTCTGACTTCAGAGCTCTCCAGGCAGTAGGACTTGGGCTTCTGAGCTTCCTCTGAGCTGCTTAGCTGTGGCCTGAGGAGCTACTCATGTAGCTCCCAAACACCCAGAAGGTAGACATGCACCTGAAGACATTTAGCGTTCACTTACTATGTGGCTGAACATATGTTGATCAAACACGATTGTAAAAAGCAGCATCTCGGAGAGAAGACAGTGGTGGTTTGAACAGCCAGGGGGTTTGTCCTCTCTTTCTCTTTCTTTTGCAGCAATTACTTCACACAAAATGAAGAAATGGTTTTCTGCAGAGATTTGGCTCCTTTTAAAAAATCATCCCGAGCTATGAGGATTAAGACCAGCATTACCTTCCATTTGCAGACTTGCTTGTACAATAGGTCAGAAGGAGGCTTCCCACCCCAACTGGCTTGTTCCAGCAGATCACAAACTCTGCAGGTCAAGAAGAGACTCGGTGTACAAAGGTACCATACCTCCTGGTGAATGCTCCAAGTGTTAAACACGGCTACCTGTTATACCCTGAAACTGCAAGATTTAAATGTCATTCTGTGCATCACAGCAGTTCTGTTTCCAGTCCCAGTTGGAATTAAAGACCACAGATGACATGAAAATTATTAACTGTTTTCAAAAAGTAGTATACCCATTAACCAGACACACTCTCAGACCCTGGACAAACTAAGCTTCATTTGGGATCTGTAGCAGAAATGGTTTCATAGTGAAGTCTCAGGACTATCATGAGTCATAAGTTAATAGGTGACATGTCTTGGGAAGATAACCTTTTCTTTAGGCGCAGTATGTGATCTTTGCAGTAACTGAGTGAAGTGGGGGGAAAAATAGCACAGGTTATTTACCAGAGGTCACATTTTTAATTAGAAAAAATTGAAGACAACTTCCCTAAAGCTATTAATCCTTTCAAGCAAAACAAAACACACAAATAAGCAAAAATAAAAAGAAGCACTCCCACTAAAGATTTGAGCTCTTTGAATGTCTTAAAACCAGCAGAGAATAATGAAAATACAGAGAACTGAATTTTTTGGCAGACTGTCAACATCTTTATCAGCCTGGGGGCAGAAAGTTTGTTGGAAAGATGGAGGTCTTTGTAAACCCTTCACTAGCAGTGGACTCAAAAACTATGGGATTATAACAATTGCCATACTGATCTAAGTCAGAGGCCATCTAGTTAAATGGTCACCATCAGCTGTGTCAGAAGAAAGCCAGCAGCATACCTTTTGCTCATCAAATTATTGTATTTGACCTTGGCCAAAAGGAAAGCAGAGAAGCAAATCGTAGGCAAAAGAGGTCCGTTTTGTTTATAGAGGCAGGTGCTCTTATAGAGGTACGAGTCGGTGGTAGTGCCAAGAAGCTAATCGCTACAGGCTTTGTCTGTTGCCAATGTAGAGACAGAGCTGCTTGGAAATGCACCCTGGAGGAGCCTAAGCTCAGGGCACAGGCTCTGAATTGCTCTTTAGAGCTGCTGTTTCTTTTCTCTGGTTTCATCATCAGGATCCTGCAGTGGTTAGTGCCCAAGCCATGGGTCGGGGCACTTTCTGGTCACTCTGATTGATCCCTATAGTCAGGCAGAGCCCCCCACAACAAGCAGCAACAGTTCCCTCAATGTGCCAGTCACTATTTCCGAAGATGTAAAATACAACTTCACTGTAACAACTAATACGTGGCAGGGTAGATCCCTGATTCCTGGGAGCTCAGCTGTGGAAAGTGTTTATTTCCACCCAGGATTTGCAATAAGACATGAGCAGAGGTGTTGCCATTGTTCTTAAGATTCAAAAAATTTAACTGACATACACTACAGAGTGTAATCATACCCCAGGGACTGAGAAATCCTTCCTGAAAAAAGATCAAGGACAATGTTTATACATACTTATGCTTGAAATATAGATGTGTAAATGTTATGTTGTTACATTTAAATTTAAATCAGATAAAAAACAAGGCAAGAGTGAGGGAGAAGAATTATGAGGGGTACCAATAGATTAATTGTGTCATAGTTACAAACCAATATATTAATATTTTAATTGTCCTTCAGAATTGCATAAAATTATTTAAAATTTTTCTCTGTTCAACTAATGCTAGATTTTGTAAAAATTCATGTTACATGTTCTATAAAACATGAGTGCAGACTATTAAGACCTATTTATTGAGTTGCATATGCAGCAGCTTAGCAGTTTGACTGCGTGGTGCTTTCAGATATTTCCTGAGAAGACAGGTTGATGACTTTCAGGTGAGGAAAGGTACAGGAGAAAAGGGGAATTTAATTTTTTTAATGCAATACTGCCTCAGTTTCTTATTCTGTCATTAAACATGTACTTTTTTCACCTTGGAAAAGTTTTAACAAAGCTTTTTGAGAACTGGTTATGTTACCCGTGTTTCTTAGGAAGTGGATACTTTCTATGGTATTTGAGTATTTTCCAAAAATTGATGACGTTTATACATTTTTGTATATTTGCCTACATATCATTAAGTGTAAGGCATTAATAGTGTATGTCCTTTGTGAAAGAAATGATAATCTGACAAGTTTTAGCATTTAAAGAGGGTCTGGTTTTGACCATCAGACTGCTCTTATTTGCCTTGTAATGAGATTCCTGAGTCAAGATGAAACAGACTATTAAAAAAAATGACCCATCAAGGAAACTGGTTGCATTTTATCCCAAGTCATTTATGCCCCCAACCTTGCACAGATGGAGAACTTTAATTATGTGCTCTCTCTTCCAGGAACAAGTCTACATTCTTCAGTAGTATAAACCAGATGCAAAATAGTATTTTGAGATTTGGAAGCTGAAAACAGATTGTTGTTCTAATTCAGTGCTTTGAAATATATGTAATAAATGGAATATCCGAGCAGTGAGGAGATCATCCTAATGATGGGTCTGTTTGTCTCTGCCTAGAAAACATATGCTTGGGGCAGATGCACTGTGTTTGCTGATGCACAGGTCAGGGAATTCTGAAAAGGTCATTCAAGCTAGTAGATAGAAAACTTTGACAAATATTTCAACACTTCAGAGATGCCCATTAAATCAATCATCATTTTTTGGTCACATTTAAACCCAGTAATTCAAGATTTGCTATATTGTGCTAAGGCAGTGTCTGTTTTGGAAACAGCAATGTGACTAGCTGAGCCAGTTGATTTTAAGGAGCAGGCAAGAAAAAAAAAAAAAGTTATATTCATTATAGAAAACCTTGGATTCCTTCAGCATTGTATTAATGTACTTTGATTATCTACATTTAAGGCCAAGCTGTATGGGATTTGCATCTTTCTTGGCAGAAACAAGATTAATCTGTGGGGGGTGGTATTTTTATGCCAATACAAAATCCTAGTGGAGTGAAGGGGCGGCAGAAGCAGCATCTCAGAGATCTGGAAAGAGTACCTTAATGTTCTGGTAAACCCTAGTGGTGAAATGACTGTTGTCACATAGTTAACCAAAAATGAAGAAATCCAAGTCCCAAGAAATATAGTAGGTCTGTGTGCTTTGCTGTTTTGTTAGGTTATTTAGAATTTGGCTTTTTGAGTTTGTCATAGACCTGTTCTTTCCTCTGCCAGATTTCCAGCCACTTCTGCTTATGAAGTACAGTGGGAAACTGAGGAGGTACAAGACAGGACTGATACTTTACCCTGCTAGGCCAGAATCATGGAAGAAAAATGGTGCATCATAGCCATATTTCTTGCCAAGAAAGAATCTAAAGCTCTGAACTGGAGGAGAAATGGGACCTAGCTTTACAGTTATCATGGACTGCACTGCAATTTAATGTCTGAAATCTGTTTAAGGTTCTGGCACGTGAAATGGATGACCTTCTAGTATGGCAAAGATAGGAAAATGTTTAAGGGATGTTACAAAATATTGCTTGTAAATGCTTTGCCAAAGCCATTTTGCCCAACTGCAAGTTCAACTGAGAAAGCTAACTGAAAATGAGATTTGTACTTTCCAAAACAAAGAAATTATCAAAGCTATAGAAGGAAAATGCAATTTTTAAAAACGTATTTCAATATTTCATAGCAGCAAAATACTATCACACCTTAATCTCTTGCTTTCTAAGAGTCTTGTAGTACCTTGCTAGATATAGTTACAGATGAAACAAGTATTCTTGAATGACAAGTACTGACCCATAACACAGTAGAAGAAGTGCTTGTTAATGTTACCTTCCAGATTAGTGAAAAAGCAAACAAATAACACCCTTCACCTTCCAGTCAACACTGGTGGACACAAAGAGACAAAATATTTTAAATACTAATACAGAAATAACAAACTTGCAGCTTCAGGCCCAATGATAGGAAACACGGATTAATGGGAAATCTTAGAGTATGTGTGCATCTGCCTCATACAACAGTTAGTGAAATCACATTGCTCAGTGCTTAAAGGAGAGAAATGACTTCTGTAAGGTCATAAGCAGGAGATAGCACCTCCAGAAAACATTACAAATTGAAAAGAACCTGTAAAGATACAGAAGATTATAATGCATGTTTGTTAACCAACCCACAACAAATGAAGGCTTGTTCTAGTGGTTACAACTGAACAGTCACTGCCAGGCTCACTGTGCTAGGTAAACAGTTTTTGACAAATACTTCTTCACATGTAAGCATAATTTTATTTCTGCTATATTTGCACTCCTTCTACACTGGTTCTTCAGGAAACATGGAAGAAAATTAATGCTACCTGCATGGTTATCAGCAGAGAGCAAATTCCAAAATTGCTGGTGGAAGTATTTTCAGAAAGTTAGTTGTAAATGAAACAACAAGCATGACAAAAAAAAAGACAGAGCTTTGCTTTTGAGAGCAGGATGATGTGCTGTTATGGTGAGCAGTTATATAACACCTAATATCACCATTTTGGCTATTTCTTTATTCCTTTCTAAATATCCATCAGCTTGGACAATCATAGCAACACTCTGATGAAGATGTATTGGAGTACTGGTAGACTTAGAATATTGTTAGAGTGTTTAATGATTACAATTATTTCAGAGTGATGAAAGCGATGGTATATTTGGCACTGTTTGATACCAGTTTATTCTAAAAAGGATGCTTTTACTAAACTTCATGCTAAATTCTTGGCCAAGAGGTCATTAAAGGAATCAAAATCTAATGAATCAAGGAGAACTGGATGCATGTGTAAAATACGTAACATACAGCTGCAATATTGCTAAAGGTCATTGTTTTGGAAGACCCATGTGGATAGGATTAAAAAGAAAACATTTTATGAGATTCTATTATTTTGTTTGCTTATCAATTTTCTCTGAAAAAGATACAGTAGCTTCTAATAGACATCCTGGTTACACAAGATATGTGTAGTCAATGACTTCTTTACAATGAGAGCAAAGGAAATGAAAAAGTATGTTAATAAAAATTGCCACGTAAATTTTGATAATGAGAAAGTTATGTGTATGTGGGCACTAATGTAAGAATGTAACTCAATCAGACAGTGATCTGCAGATGGACACTACATTCAATCGAAAGATGAAGAGGCTACATTAATCAAATCCATTATCTATTGAAAAAATGTACTCACTTCAAATAATTCTTACATCTTCACACTGGTCATGCAGCTGCTGCCTCAGTAACAATCTAGCAGAGTACACTAAGGTGAAAAAAATCAGCTGATTTTAGGGGAAATCTTTAAGACAGTAGGGGCATACATAACAAGAAATCAGCCTGCATGGGTCCTAAGTACCCTCTACTTCCAGCCATCCCAGCTGGGGCATGAGGGACAGGTGGGGGGCGGGGTGGGACGGTCTTCTCATTTCCTTCGTACTGCCATTCAACAGCTTTCCAAGCTCAGTTTGCTCAAGAGTACCAGAAATTTCAACTGGAGGAAAGAGGTATTCCTCCACTAGCACTGCAGGTCCATCTGTTTGCATTAATGGACAGATTTAGCCTATTTACCTCTGAAACAGGGATGTTTCTATAACTTCTACCCTTCTAAGATGAACGGCATAATTCACAACTCCAGCAAGGTTGACCTGGTTACCTCCACCCACCAATGGAGAGAAATCAGTATCCTGACAGTCCAGTATGCTAAAGCACAGCTCAGTTGCCGACCCCAAAAGGTCTTCTAGACTTGCCTGTTCCATGGCAAGGGGTAGCAATAACCCATCTTTAAGCAGATAGTAAAATGCTGGGCTCTCAGCTCCAAACAATAGTCTCAGGCCCTCATTTCTACTTTCATGGTGTTACTGATGTGTTTCATTCCTTACACCTGTTTGTTTGTCTTACAATTTAATGTCACAGATGATCCCTCTTTTTTCAAGTTGCTCTAACAACAGAGCATTGGAAAAGCCTATCATATCAGTTGTCTTTCCTGGTAAACTTGCTGCACAAATCAAACCTGCATTTCAGTCACCTTCAGGCTAGGCAGCTGTTTTTCATCATGCCTGGTTTATATTTTCAAGTCTTTCTTTACAATTGCAAAAGCCAAAAGAATATGGGGAGTGGTGGTGGTGTGTTTAAATAAAAACAGACAGACCCAGAGAGTTCCTGATAATTCCCTTATTTCAAAAGTTTAGGTCGTAAGCAAGGAAAATTGGGCCAGCTGGGATATATTTTATCTATAGACTGAAGGGGTAGAATCATTCATTCCTGACTTCCTGGTCCAAGTCTCTGTAAAATTCTAAGAGACTCTGAGGTTATTATAACATGTTTGAGGGACAACTGTATTTTCTATGACATCAGATTTGTTTCAAGATTATTCTCTGGCTAGAGGGAAAGGAACTGTTTTATGTTTTTGTTTCCCTTACCCAACTGAAGAAAAACACCTATGACTTCCCATACAAAGGTATATTGGCTTATATAGAAGATTAATTCAGAATGCAATAAACACTGTAGCATTTATTCCTATGGTATTTCAGCTTCCCCAAAGTTAATTTTTGCCAAAAAAACAAATGCAAAAGAACAATCTATCCAATGCCATGATTCCTGAACTGCATTAACCAAGCAGTTCTTCACAAAGTCTCTGCTGTGCATTGACATGCATAAAGTTCAAGATGACATCATGTTAGCTCTCATCATGTGATGCAAGAAGTGAAACAGAAACAAGATTTTTAAAAACATTCTTAGCCTGCTTTTTCTTACCCTAAGGCTGAATGAAATTAACAGCCTTAAGTTACATGGGGTAGGAGTCAAAGTAGGTACAAGTCCATAAAGGTGGATGTGTACTTCTGAGATAAGGTGCCTACTCCGGAGCAAACGTTGTCCCATAAGAGCAGATGTCAAAGCTATCCATTTAGGATGGGCTATGTTATACCTTGGCAATGTTTATTTTCAATAGCTATAGATAAAAGTCTAGATGGGTACTGCGATATGCAGTAGGTGTCTGGAGTTATGGTAATAAATAACAACGTAGTGGCCCTAGCTTCCTGCAGACAATACCCCTGGGAACTACTGAATATTCCAAGGGGAAACAAATACAAACAAAAATACAAGCAAAAATTCCTGTTCAGACAGGGAAATTGAGAACAGTTTTCCTGCAGCCTGATCAGTTGTAAACAGAGACTTATTCCACTGGCCCTGCAAATTCATTAACACTAGATTTCCTTATTCTGCAACTGTTTTGAGACCTATTCATGCTGCTAATGCAAACTCTTGCTCTGCTCTCTTTTACTGAGACAGTTGACTTAGAGAGTATTTTCCAAAGTGTTTTCTTGATGGGCCTAGTTCTAGGAGGAAAGGAGCATCGCTGAGAGCATAGCTTGGGAGGAATACAAATTTCTTTAACAGATTATCTCACTTCACTGGTGGGAGAATATGAGAACTTATTTCTGTTCAAATAAGGGCTAGGCAGGAGAAATAATCTCAGAGAAGAACTAAAAATCTGCGATAGTCAAAATGAGTTATAGCATCATGCTTATGATATGGGAAGTGCACAGCCTTCTTACCTTAAATAAGATTTCCTGTTGCAATTCTTTATTAGATGACATGAATTGCCCTCAGCAAAACAAATTTTTATGGATAGTTTCCATAGGGAAATGTCTAGGAGAATTAAACAGTTCACTGTACTATGGTAGCCTTAGATCAGGCACTGTTAGAGGCTGCAGCACTAAGCCTTTAGGGACAAAAAGGGGGAAGAAGACAAGAAGAGAAGTGAAAGAAGAGAAACAGTGCAGAAAAGACAAACAATGCAACAACCAAAAAGACTGCAGCTGCAGACACAGAAGGACATCTTAAAGCATTACAGTGGGAACATATTGCAGGTTATTGGTGCAGAGACAGCATGCAAACCAGAAATTCACTAGATTCTGTAAGACTGGCTGGTTTCTACAAACTCCTGAGACCAGCAAGCTCCTGCATGGCAACTTGAACTGTGGTTTTATATACTCCTCTTATGGGACCAGGAACAGTCCTTGCCATGTTTAACTGTGGTCAAAGTTCCCCCACCTCAGAAAAAAAGTCATACCCGAACACAAGGGATGCTGAAGTAACTTCTTATCTAGCCATGATATCAAACAGTGCTGGTTTAGGAAAAGATGCACTTTCAGCAGAAGATGGAGGTGAGTGCTAACAGCTTTCAGAAATGCTTTCTCTTTCTATTTAAGGTCAAGTAATTAAGAGTTTAGGAGAAAGTTTTTACTAAGATCAGATTTCTCAGACTCTTTTAGAAAGACCTGTTGCTCAGTTGTTTACAAAACTACTTGTACTTGATAGTCTGGAGATTTTATACTTAAGCATTTGTAATCAAACTGGTATGGTCTGAATTTAGTGTTGACCCTGGCTTGAGCAAGAGATTGGACAAGATGACCTTCTGAAATCCTTTTCAATCTGAATTATTCTATGATTCTGTCATCAGTTTAATTGTTCCATTTGCTGACATTTAACAGTTATCCTCTTTCACCTGGGAGTTTAAACCTTCACAGTAGAAGAGCACTATGTCTGTGTACAGAGAGGGCAGTATCACCTTTGCACTGGTTAGCTGGATGATTACACTCCAAGTAGGTCTTCTCAGAGTTCTTGTTTTGGTGGTAATTCCCGGACTAGTAAGTCTCAGCTACCAAGACTTCAATGATTTAGGAGAAAATTAGCTTACTTGGCAAATTTCAGGACTCAAGCACAGTTGTTTGTGAACATGGACAGAGACATCTTAGCTACCACACTGATTCATGATATAACACTCTCAGAACATGTTTGAAAAACAAAGCATCACTGCAGCTTGTTGCTTTTCCAGGCAAAGACAAACAGAGGAACTGGACATCATAGCCTTACCTCTTCTTTTCCTATGTTTCTGGTAGCTTGTCCAGCTCTGTATTTCTTTACATTAAAGGTTTTTCCAACCTTTAATGTGTTGGAGACTCTTAAGTCCACTGGGGGACCACTGGCTTCATACTTTCAGGAGATTTTGCCTGATGTTCAGTGTGACTAACCACTTTATTCTACTCATTTTTGCTACACATCCACATATCTCCCTCTTGAGTGTGTTCCCATCTTTCTGACATAAATTTAGGTTTTCATCCCTTAGCCTTTATCTGTCTACATGTAATTCTACTACAAATACATGGACTTCTGTTAGCTTTTTATTTGCAGACTTAGCAATGCGCTTCTTCTTGTCTGATCTCCTTAGGGTTGTTGTTTTTTTTCCTTTGGGGGTGTATGTATATTCCATTGTCAGAACACAGTGAATTATTCTAGGTACTGTCACCCCTAGAGCTAAAGAAAGGGGTGTATGTATATTCCATTGTCAGAACACAGTGAATTATTCTAGGTACTGTCACCCCTAGAGCTAAAGAAAGAGGAATAAGTATGTCACAGCTGTGTGTTGAGAAGCCTACATTTGAAGCATAAAATCCTACTGGGCTTTTTTCCCCAACATACCATACTACAAAATCATATCTAATTTACTGATGGCTATTTCTAGCTCTTCTTTTCAGTATTACTGATTTCCATGCTCCTCCTTCCCATTGAATATCAATGCTTCAAATTGTATCCCTTCAGGATAGCAATGTCTCCCGTGGGAATAACAGTTGCTGGTTACCACCTGCTGGGCAGCCAGGAGCACGCCACTGAACGCTGCTTGCTGCCTTTCACGCAGAACTCTGTGAACACAAGGGTCTGAAGTATCTTAATTTAACAGGTATATCCAGACTTTCTGATAAGTTCTAGAGGTGAAAACCCAAAATCAATACAATCAAGTTCTCAGATGTAGATAAAACAAAATTTTAAAGACATTTAGACAGTTGCTGTGTGAACTTTGTCGGATACCATGGCGTGTAGCACAGTAAGATCTACACACAGGAAAACAAAATCTCTAAATGTCAGTTTTGCTGTTCCTCACACATCTGGAGAAGTTCTAATATGAAATCAGGCTCACAGGAGGCTGGAGTCACTTCCACACATGTAGGAATAACACATGCCTTTCTTGGTTATGTGACGAAAATGCCCTGTTAAAGGGTTATGTCTTTCCTTGTGAGGATACTAGATCTCTTTGGGAGACAGAATAAGTTCCACCCACTACACAGATCAAAGTTTCTGCCCAGTACAAAAGCCGAGGTGGAGGAAGGGGATGAGAGCAGTGGTTACTGCAGAGGAGTAAGAAGAGGTAGCTAACAGAAGAGGTAGCTGACAGCTGAGATGTAGTCCATGCGAACACTAGAAGCATCATCTGGGGAAAAAAAACCAAGATGGGGCATTCAATGTATTGGAAAGGCATGAAGACCTAAGGTATTTGCCATTTAAAGACTTTGTGTGCTGAACAGCTCTGTGCAGAAACCATTCACTACTTTGGATTTACCTGGCCTTTGTGGCATGAACAAGATGGTCATAGATGCCCTAGGCTGTGGTTTCTGTTGTGATTTTCTGATTTTCCTGCCTGACATCTGTGCAAACAGAGAACATACATAAACTGAGAAAAACCCAAGTATCTAATATTCAATGGTATTGTTTTATTGTTTTATTGCCTGCACTAAAAACATTTTCTGGTACAATAAAACTAGAGCCATCTGACCAGGAGACTGTTGCTGAATTTCCAGGAGGATGTTACATCCATTCCTGTGTAATGTCTTTCAAGGTCTTTATCAAAAAACATTTGCATGTTTATTCATGTTGTTTGTTTCACCCATACCTACTGGGATAACATGGAATTTTCACATTACTTAAAGTGGTGTTATTGACACAAATCAAACTGTATTCCTAGTGACTGATCCATACACCAGCAGTGGTATGAACTTTGCTGCTCTTTCATTCCTTAAGGTTTTAATCTATGACTCATGAACAACTTCACTGAGGTGTAAAATAACCTCCAGGGAAGAATATTTTTCAATCAATAGCATATTAGCAGAAAAGCAGTGCATGTATGAATAAACTAACTGAAGGATGTGTTTCCTCAGCCTTAGCTCTGTTATCGTATTCTAATTTCCCACAGTTTTTGCAATTTAACATTTCTGGCTGATAAAAAGTTCATCATGATACAGCCAATTTATTTAACATATATGAGAATTAACTACTGATTTTGGAGGCAATATGAACTGTGTGAGATTAAATTAGAGCTATTAACATGTTTGCAATTTCTCAGACTGAACAGAAACTTTGACATCCACAAAACAGGTGCCACAGAAAGCCTTGATGTCTTTGTCCTGATCACGCTTCCTTTACTTGCCGCAGTAGAAGCCTCCTGGTATTCCAGAACAGGTTACAAGATTTCATACCCTCATGTTGCTTTTTTAGAGGTGCCTTCACCCATATTTGATTGTCCAAAGCCCAATCTTAACCTCTTATCATCATTGCTGAATTATCTCCATTTCATACAGAAATGGTACACACATTCCGAAAGCACAGAAAAGGTTATGCAAGTAACGGTAAAACCAATGCGTTATTCAAAGGCAGTAAGGTGGCATAGATAAAAAGTGAACATGATATAAAACTCTTTCAAAGAGAAACATCTGAGCTTATGCTCTATTTAAGACTGCAACCCTAATCAAGGAGTTGCTCCCAAGAAGCATTGAACCAGTAGCAGAAGGGCCAGAGAAGATTCTGGTGGAAACACAACAATCCGTGAGCAAAAATCCTCTGTAATTCAGAGTAATATAGAGAAGCAGCAATATCTCCTGGTTCCTATGTTATCAATGCACTCCATATGAGGCAGGGTCTCAGCTACAGTGGAGTCCCTGAGGTGTACAGCAGGATGGCATGAAAGACTACAAATGTGCTGACAGATTAATTTCAATGTTAAAAATGAAGCATTTTACTGAAATCTGTGTGTGCACGAATAGTGCAGCCAGGGCAGGAACTCCTCAGCATATAAAGGAGTTGTTCAGATATTCTGTTCAATTTCTTTCCTCCTCTCCTTTTATTGTACTCCTGTACTTGTAAATCAGATTTACATTGCAGAAGTTGTCAGGGAAGGCTGAAGGTTTGAACAGCTTGGGTAGAGATGAACGTTTGTTATCTAGAATTTACCTCAGTTTTTACTGTTTTCAATGGAAAAAAAAAAAAAAATTCCATGTGTGCTAGGGTTTGAGCACATCACAGGGCAGGTAATGAAACTTAACATTCTTGTGATAATCCTATTAATCAAAGGTTTCAGCCTAAGTACTCATTCCTACATCAATGAAATGACATTGAAGTTCTCAGCTCTGCTTCATTCGTAACACCACATCAAGCTTTTCATATGTCCATGTTTTGTTCCAAGCTATAGATACCTGTCCACATAAAACCATTTATATGTTAGGGTTTCAAAAGTCACTGTCATGCTTTACAGTGAAGCCACTGGAAATCTTCTTGGCTCCACCTAAGTATAATGGGAGTCTTGTACACGGAAGTTTTTCCGTGACACTTTGTGATCTTCTTTCCTTAAGTTTGGGTAGAAACTCCACCTGTCACAATAGGAAGATACCTTTGCTGTATGTCTGTATCTCCAGAACCAGAAAAGAAACTTTAAAATCCTTACCAAACTGACCTGAACTTTTTTGTAATCTAGTGAAAAGTTTCTATTTGAGGGAAGTTTTAAGAGGGTCCCAACTGTATTTCAGTTTTTTTTCTTTATTCTAATTTTTAGCCTACATGTCTACTTCTCTTCCTACAGGTCCCTTTTTCCAGGTCTTCTTCTGGGACTAGGTGAGCTTTCTACAAAGGTATTCTAAAATTATGATTTTATTCAAGTATTCTGAGTTGCAGAAGAAACAAAAAGCCAGAATGTGGACATAAAGGAAAAGAAGAAAATAATACCCTTCAGATTTTTTTTTCCAGAAATTGTGAATAATAGTATCACATCATTTTCAGGAACAGAATGAGTGAGTGTGTGAGTATGTCAGATTTGTGTTATCCTTTGGGGAAAAACACTGTGTGACAGGGAAGAGAAGACTTAATAAAGGGGGAAAAAAGGCAAGACTGAATAGCATGTACCAAGAGAATTCTCCTTTTGTCTCCTCTCTTTCCAATATGACTTAGACATGGAGGATCACTTCTCATCAAGACATTCCTCTTTCTTGATATTCTTTGTACACTGTGTCTAGCACGACAAGACACCAATCCCGACAGGTTCCTTCATGAATGACTGTAATGAAATTATAAAGCCATGTTATCCTATACTTCCTCATATAGATACCAACTTTTTCTTTCCCTAGCACTCATAAAGGCTACATTCCTGTTTACCCCCAGTATATTAAAATACAACATCTACAAGAACTGTCAAAAACAATTCCTGTTTCCTTGCACTGGAGAGGTTGAGCATGTGTTATGGCTTTATGGTTAACTTTCATTAAAACCTAAAAAAATGATACATACAACACCACTGGGAGATAATGAACTAAATGCTACCCTAACTTTACAGACTTAGAAAATGAGATGTCAAGTGTGGGAAAATACACCTGTAATTTCCTTTAGTGAGAGAGACAGCTGGAGGCGATCACTGCTGTTTCTCCACAAACAGCCTGAATGAAAAGATATCTCTCTGGATCTCCTGAACTCTCCCAAAGGGTCAAATATCACTTCAGCTGGTGTAAAAATCTCCCACTGATTTACTCTACTTATTAATTTCTTTGCAGTTCAACCTTTCTTAACCACTTTGCAGCTAAAATAAAACCCACAAGCACCCTCAGAGTGCCACCTTTGGAAAATTAATTCCAACAGATACTCCAGATTTCTGGGCTAGCTATATGCATATATACAAAATATATATATACACACGCAGACTATATACATATCTAATCAATCTGAGGTTACATTAATAAGAAAGTTCTAAAAGCAGTGGGATGGGAAGGGATTAGGCTACTCAAGTCTTATTGATAAACGCATGCCCAAATCTCCACAGTCTTTTGTCAACACCCATCTTTCCCATTAATAAATTTTACTGCAGTAATTATAATTTTTTTCTCTTCTTCAGAGGACAAGTTATTCTATTTCTAAAAGAAAAAAATGTGCACTGTCATATTCACTCAGGAGGAGAAGTTAAACAGCTAAAGTTAACTGCAACACTGACTTTCCATAAAAATATTTTAAAGAGATAATTAATATTAGATTGCACCCAGAAAGTGGCAAGTGTCAGTTTTCATTAAAATCTTTAAGCATGTTCACCTAATTGACAACCTTTACAAGATGTTGAGAAGCTCTGCTGCTTTTCTACTTTTTTCTTTTTTTGTCTGTGTGATCGTCATGGTAAATGGGCCCCATTGCCAGAGCAATAAGGTCCTCACATTAGCAACAGAGCAGCTCAGCCCCTACCCACCACCTCATATCCTACCAGGATTAGAAATGTCTTATAGATTAATGAAGGCTATTTCATTTAGACTCACCAACTTCGGGAATCCCCCTTTTTTCTTGCTTGTCTGAAGTTTGGACCTGTATATTTTCAGTGTTTTATTTTGCCTAATTACAATTTTAGGCTTCTCCTAGCTTTGTCAGGATTATTTTTCTTTCTCCTGTCTGAAGAGAAAAATCTGTAACTCTGAAGTATACTATAGTATAGCAGCAGGCTATGGACTCCACACCATGTAGGAAGAAGGAAAGCATCTTTCCAGCGCCATGTTGGGAAGCTCCATCAATTTGTTGTCCCTGTAAGGGTCAGTTTTTGTACACAAAAAATTCTTCACAGGAAGCTATGCAGACCAGAGATTACCTTAGATCTTTTGGTGCAGGCTGAGAAATTGTGCGGGAAACATACTTTCGGCTCTTGAAATTTCGGCACTTCTGGTGTTTAAGAAGAATAAATTACTTTCCCCCTTCATGTTGCTACCCCTTGGTACTGCCTTACATCAGCCCCAGAGAGAATCCAGGGGCATCTGTCAAGACAGAAATGACAGCTATCCATCTGCCTTTTTCTGGGTGTGCTATTTACCTTGAGTAGATTTTTTGGCATGGTGGTTATAGATTTTTATCATTTAATTGAATCAGTCACTGTCTATTTCTGTTTGCACTGCCAGTAAGATCAGCAAACACTTCCCAAGACCCAGGATCCTTCTAGAAACTAAATGAAGCACAGGAGCACAGTATTCACTCGCTTACACAGCACAAGCAAAGCAGGTGCTTTACTCACATGCATTCTGCTCATTTTCCATACCAGATTGTAATCTCCAAATGCCTAATGTATTTGGAAAAGTTTTATATCCTTGAATCACTTTTGTTCAGGGAGGGACTTTTTGGATCATTCCCCAAGCTGAAAGAGGGCTTAATATATGGCTAAAAGGTAAACTCAAAGCTCTCAAATTAAAACTAGAAGACATTAACTTTTAAAGCATCTATTTGGGTCTGCAGTTCTGGCACCCACTGTAGCACAAATATTTTGTGATAACTAGTAGTTGATTGAGTATCTTTTGTTCTTTTAAATCTGAGTGTCAAGTTTTTTGCGACTGCAGAACCGAGCGGGCTAGTGAAGACAGTGAGACAGATATCATTGCTATCCTATCCAACAGTAATCCTGGGGCAGCAATGTTAAAGCTACTTTAGAAGGACTAAATGTATTTTTGTTTCAGAATGAGTACTTGCTCAGTTTACATTCTGCCACCAGAAAGATCAAAGGCCACAGCTGAGGTTAGTGGTTTTCAGCCAGGGGCTGTTTTTAAGGACAAATACTTCACTGAAAAGAAGGAGGGAGGAGGAAAAAAAAGAGTAGAAACAAAACACTCCAAAATTCACTGTATTCCACATTTCTGAGTCCCTGAGTCAGAAACACACCTCCTGGTAAGGTCTGGGACTTCCTCCGCTTCTCTGACACTTACAGATTCAACCTGCTCTTTCTCAGAAAGATGAAGTATCTGATCATGGGTTAGGCTACAGCAGACAAAGATGACCTGCCTATTCCACAAATTGCTGACAAATTACATTCCCGTTTCTTTCACTTCTGTATAAATAACAGCATTTTCTCCAAACATTTTACTGAAGTGACTTCAGTCTATCACATCCAAGGCTTCAGTTGTCACCCTTTCCCTTTTACTGAGAATAAGTGATGTCTTCTCTTTATTTGTAGGTAGGTATATTACCTATACAGTTGTCTAGTCTTTTTGGTTTTCCTCTCACATCTCTCATCCTCTCTTCTTAAGTCTTTCCCTACAGCCCTGACAAAGAATAGAAACGCTACAACCTTTCCCTTACTTTAACAGAGAACATTAAGTAATCTTATTAAATTGCATTTTCCTCTGCAGTATAGAAACCTCTGGGTTTCTATCTACCTTTCAGAAAGCAAGAAAAGGAAATTTGGTTTGCAATTCAAAAAAATAGCCTAAAGAAGAAAGCTCTGAATCTTTTCCCTATTTTGCTATCAGCCACAAAACTACCCCATTAAAATCAGCTTCCAGGCAAACTGATGTTTTCTTCACATATGTTCCTCAAAGCTGTGCCAGATGTAGTGCTTTCTACATCCAATCACTGTGTTAATTCAGGTAAGCAATGAAAACATAAACACCTAAGTTACAGCAGTTTCTAAGATATTTAAAGCTGACTTGGATAAGCTATGTTAAACTACTGAAATTGTATCTCCTTTCATATTTAAAGTAATGAAAGTGTTACTGGTGGTTTTGTTTGCTTGTCACAGCTTGTGGCTCATAGGAATAACAAAGACACCAAAGGTAGCTTTGGTTTCTGTTTCAAAGCTCAGAATGGCCTTAGCAGGGTTTCCTACAAGACTCAACTTGATATATGAAGTATCTGAAACTTTATCGGCATCTTCTTTGGTCCAAACTGGTTTTGCCATTAGTTATTTTAAGTTAAATAGACATTAACAGAAATATTGCAATCTTTCCCAGCATTAAGAAACTCAGCAGGCTTACTAAGGACCACTTTCCAGTATTCAGTTTTGTTTGCAGGACTTAACATGCTGTTGAAAGATGGTCAAGATTTGTCTCATAATTCCATCTAGTGGTACTAACCAATTTTTAGGCATCTGGGCCCAAGGGTGGAAATAATACTATTTAAAAAAAAGATCCTTAAATTCCCGTGTCATGCATCTCAGAAAAGAGCTAAAAACCTGTAGGAGAGCTACCATTCTGCTGAGAATGACAAAATAAAAAGAATTCTCTACTAGGCTACCTTGAGCATAAAAGCTAAGAAGCACATCTCCAACCAGTGAGCACATTTTGACCAATGAGGGGGTCAAAAAGCACCACGTCCATAGCTTTGAGGAGCTGTCAGTACAGAAAGCCCAAGAAGAGATACAGAGTAAGAACACAGTGATAGATTGCCTTCCCCTGGAAAGCCCTGTACCACTATTTTAGCTTATAGAGAGATGCCGATCTCTAGGCAACAGCACCAAGGAAGCTGGAAGAAAATGGAACTGCTCAGCCCTGTCAGGATATACGTGCAACTGGAGTTTTAGGAAGTCTTGAGGTAAAAGCTTCAATTCTGCTTAAACCCTCATCTTTTTCTGGTGAAGAACTAACCCTCAGGTGTGTTAGCAGTATGGAAATTTACATAAACTGGAGGGTTTGCCCATCTGACCCTTTTTGTGTTAACATTTCACTACATCACCTGTTCCTAGATGACTAGCGCGAAGGCAGGCTGTATTTTTACATAAAGCGTAAGTTGTTTAAAAGAACGAGATCACTTCATGATTATTTTGTATGTGCAAAATGCTTTTCTCAAAAAAGCACAAACATCCTCTATTTTCACATTATTATTAAATAGGGGCATTGCCCATGCCTTTTCAATGATGCAGGTAAGTCCTACAAATCCAAAAGACTTTTCTTCTAAACCCTATTAAAGGTAAATGATTACATTACAAGGTGTATCCCTCTGCCTTGTAGCTAGTCATTAAAATCCTTATTTGCTATGATCTCTGAGATGCCGTGTCATTTTGAACTACAAGAATGAGTTATTAACTTGATGAGAGAAGTAAATGGACACAAACTACTTTCTCCTACTCTGTTTTTTGTTGGAATTTTTTTGTTTGTTTGTTTTGTTTTGTTTGTTTTGTTTTGTTTTTTACAGCCTCTACAGTTCCTAAAGAATATGGTTTTAAATTAGGGTCTTTGACAGCAAAAGCAGAGCACATTTTATAATTCCCGCAGCTACAAGAAACAGCTGTATATAAGCATAAACCCAGACAGTTTCTGTCTTAATGTGCTCCAGGACACTGTTGGCCCAGTTCTCAGTTGTATTACAGCCCCTGTTGTGCCATTTCTCTTGTGCAAAAAGGCTATAAAGCCATCTTCTGCAGAAATCCCTTCAGCAACGGGTCAAATGCTGAACAGCACAAAGCCAAAGTAGCTGTTCATCGCCCCGTCTTCCATGGTCCAGAGCCTCAGGAGATGCACAGGTCTGCTGCAGTGTCACTTGTCTGCTCTCTCCAGAATAGCTCATCTGCATGCCAAGAAACTGGGTTACTGCAGTCTTCAAGGTATTCTAACTTTTATGAGGAGAAAAAGCCTGGTCTAGAAGATATAATCTTTTTTTTTTTTTTTTTTTTTTTCCCCCAAATGCACATTGTCTTCTCTCAGGGAACTGTCCCTGTGCCAGAAACTCTCCTGGCACAAAAGCTTGGCACAGTGGTTTTTTTCCCTAGGCCACTGTAGTAATTTGTTACTAATTATAAGGCAAAGGTGTTTTTTTTCTTCTCTCCCAGTAGATTATGTGTTCTACAATGATATGTTCAACCTAGATTAAAAAATAAATAGAAATATATCCTTCCAGGCACATTATTTCTCCTAGACTGCACAGAAGTAACCCCACAAATATTCACTGTCATTTAATAGATTACATGGAGCAGGAAATGAATTTGAGCCGTTCTTGTTTCTGGATGGACACTGTTGTTGAAGCAATTGTGGCAACTTTTCAGAGAACATACAGATGGTCTGGCGATTACTGAAATGGTAGGGCCTCAACACCAGAGCCAACTGAAGAATAGGAATTTTTAGTAAAGAAAGTTGCCGACATAAAATAAGCTTTTATAATTTTTTCTGTAAATTTTCTGAGTGTCTGAAAACTGCAATTTTTTATCTGAAAAATGAATTATGTCAGATTTTTCCATTTTTAATTCATAGAAAAAAGTGTGGAAAGGAGATCCTTGTTATGAGGGAAAAAATACATATATAGAAAACGCAATTTTCCAGTACAAGGCAGTTCCAGTAGAAAATTTCTGAGGAGACTTCTTCAGCTCAGTTGCAGGTTCTTCCTCAGATTTTCTTAAGTGTCTGGTGAAGTCACTTCCTTTCTCTGCCTCAGCAACACATTTAAAAGTGGATAAGGTAATGTTTTTTCATCCATCTTTCTTTGAGTCTTGGCTATGTAGACAACAATATATTTTGGATGGGCATTCTCTTTTTATTTTCTGTAGGACGCTGCATTGTGCATTAAGTTATCACCTATCATTCAGAGTTTCTAGGGACTGTCCTAATACCAATGACAAATTAGAGTAATTCACATTAACTGAACATTTTTCCCCAGGTTTACTTGTGATTTTTTCCAAAACTATAAGTACATAATTATAGGAGCACAGCTCCATGAGGATTAGTTGCTTGCTCTTTAAATTGAATCAGTCTGTTTCCATAGTATCCTTGAACATGTTCCAATACTTGTATTTGAAAATTTACAAAGTGAATAAGTGAATAAATTGTATTGCAAAGTGTATAAAACTTAATAACTTGAAATTTTAAACAACAGTCAGCCTTCAGGGATAAAAGTAATAATTCAGTTTTTTAGTTACATCACAGAGTTTTTATGCCTTACGTAAAAACATATTTGTTCAGCTTGCTTGCTGCCAGATGAACTCCAAGATGATAGTTTATCATGGTTGACTGAACATAGGAGACCTGTGCATATGCTTAAAAGGTAATCCCTCTGATGGCATCTTTACTTCTTATAAAGGCTAATCATATTTTAATGTCACTTATCATTATGGAACAGGACACATTATTTGTTCTACATCTGTGAAACCAGCATGATTACTACCAATGTGGCCTATGAAATAAGCTTCTCCTGTGAGTGTCAGATCTCTGGCAAAGGCACTGTACTTTGTACCATATTGCAGTTCCAGAACTGCAGCTCTCAGTCTAAACTGTGTTTTTGCTTCTCTGGGTGAAAAGTAAAGGATCGCTATGTGAATGGCACAGCACCAGCAGTGCACTCTGCATACTTTGTACATGCCCTTAAGCAATCTAGAATTGCTTAAAGGGACTTTGAGTACCAGGCTGGACTTAAAGCAAAACCAATGCAAACCATAATGCAAACCAAAATCTTTTCTGAGTATCATATCAACAGAGTTATTCAAAATCCTTCCTTTCTCACCAGCACGTTCTAGGAGAGTCTCTGTAAAATAAGATTTGGCGTGGGGAGCTCCTTGTTAACATGGTGGGTGACTCCTGGAGTTGAAGCTCTTCACTCTCACCCAGAGCAGACATATGCCTGAACATACAGCTGCAACAGTCATTTGGTGAGGGAATGTATTTTACTCTGATGAGTGCTAAAAGGGGTGCAGGAGGGACATCTGACTGTCATGACAGATACCCACAGAATACAGGACAAAGAAGTAATCTCACTCCGGCATCATCAATTCTCACTGAAGAAGGGGCTGGCACACCTCTCACTCTTTCATCCCAGTTGCAATATCCAGAGGGTGAGAAAAGTAGATGCCTTTGAATCCTGCATACCTGAAGCTGCACATCAACTGTTTGTGTGGGAAATGGTGAACACAATGTAACAGATGCTTGATTCAGGTGAAAAGCTGAAAAGTGTTTCTTAAGCATAAAGGAGTATTTTTTGCTTCTCTGAGAGTTGGGCATAGTAGAGAATAAACAAAACCACTGGCTCCATGGGACTTCAGTGGAGGGATAACATAATGCATACATCAGCCAGCTGTACACATGCAGAATCAGCAGCAGAACCTGTGGCCTTGTGCTCCACAAACACAGACAGCTAATAAAGCGGTGACACCAGCCCACCCAGCAGAGGGAACCAGCGCAAGCAACTGGCCTCGTGCACCTTTTTCCCCAGGAGGACAACATGTCAGGAGTCAGTATATGAGAGAGGCTCATCTCCCAGACTTGCTGTCTTCACTTCTGGAGGTTACTGTCAGTTCAGTGCAGCAGTGGGACAGGATCACTATATGGAGTGCCTGGAAAGCCTGGAATAAAAACTGACGCAGGGATGTTTCTGTGCCTGGCTTTTAAAAGGCCATTACTCTAAACCTCCTGGTTTAGACTGCCAGCAGCACAAGCAACTGTTGGCACAAAGCCCTGCAAACACAAATGATATAGTGGGGATAATGTTGCTGTAGTCATGACGCTCTAAGAACATTAGTGATGGAAGGTTTATAAGTAGAGGCAATGTCTGGCATCATGGAGATTTATAAATGCCTATAGTGTCAGCAAACTGCAGTAAGAAGCAATGACATGGGTCCACAGAGCATCCGGAAAGCTGTTCCTCAGCCAGAATTTCTCTGGGGGTGTGAGCCCATTACATGCTGCAGCAGGGAAGCAGCGGACATGGCAGACGGGGTGGTTTAGTGCAGGGTTTCAGCAGGGTGCCAGCTGAGCGGGCTGGGCAGGTGATGCTCTGCTCCCCTCTCTCCTCCTGCCTCAGCAGCTGCAGCCATGGTCCCTACACCCCCCAACTTTCCCTGCATGCAACGCAAGCAGGTTTGTCAAACGACAGCTTCTCTGTGTCATCCTTGTGATTTCTTTCAGCCTGGTTTTAAAAATAGTTTCTGAGCAATTATGTGTCACATAAGAGTAAACCTGCATGCTGGTGCATCTTTCCTGTCACCAGAAAATAACAGCATTACAGTTTCAACATTTCAGTCTTTTTTTTTTCCCTACCGTTTTTTTTCTGCAAAGAGCAACAACTTCTGCAGCAAAAGGACTCAGTATAATCAGGAGATCATCAGCCTGAAATAAGTATAAAACTTGCAAGTATTATGCACTCTGTGGAGAAACCTGATGCTTTTTTTAGCATCCAAGCAGGCATAATGCAAGGCCAAATCCATCTATAAAATAAGTCAACACAAGCCTCTTCATATCACTGGGGCTGCACTTACTAATGAGGAATATATATATATGTAGTATTTTCCCTTAAAACCAGAAGTTTTCCATATTTCTGATGATCTGACATAGTTGGGGGTGCTTTCGTAGCTGCTTTGTTTCACAGTGTTCACAGAAGCTTTGTGGATCCTGGTTCCAGGCATTTGCACTAGTAAGGTGAGCCCCTGAGAGGTTCTGCCTTCCCTGTGTTTTGGCCAACTACTTAACACTTCAAAGCTGAGGAATTACCATTTGTATAGAAGTGAGCATCTCATGCACACTGCATGGTCACACTGCATAAGGATAGAGAAAAGCTCACTCGTGTTTTTCTCCATCCATTGAAATACTAAGAAAAAAAGCTGTTTGTTTTCCTGTCGTTGTCTTGAGGTAATTGTTTATCAAACCAGGAGCCATGCCTGTTCCTCATGCCTTGAAATAATACTGTGTTTTTCCTCTCCCAGAACAGGGATTTGCCATTGTCTGCAGCTACCTTGGACTGTTACAGAGCTTGCTTAAAACGTATTTTCTTTTGAAACTGGAAAGCCTCTACTTGCAATTAGGTTTGATATGCCAGCTTCATGGTTCCAAAAATATTTGAGCTGTTTGCTGGTGGAAGTTCATGGTCACCCAAGGAACTGTAGCATCATTACCACCCTGTGAGGACCAGCGGATTTGTTCCAATAATGGAAACCTTTGGTAAAGAAAGCTGTCAAGGGACTCCAACTTTAGATCTCAAGAGCTTTGCTGTGGCAGCAAGTGATTTCCCAGAATATTTCATAGTAGCCCACCAAAGCTGTGTTTTAAGTTGATGAGATTTCTGTGTGCTACTGATACATCTACTTTCATTGGCGGTGAATGTGAACATAAACTGTTGTTCAGTCTGCCCAGGTGACTACAGATACATGTGAGAAGAAAGATGACAGAATTACTGGCAGGTGCTTTTGTGTGTATCACCATACATGGTGAAAAGCTCAGCTCAGCTCTGGGTGAAGAAGTCAAAAGGGAGGAACTTGAAATGACCCCTGAATGACAGAGGGACAACAGCCAAACAAGGGCAGCAAACCAAAACTTCAGTGGCAGTGAAACATGTATCGTTAATATGAATGGGATTTAACAGGAATTATGGCATACCGATTCAGCATTAACAGGATTTTTTCCTGCCTTCCTTTAGAGTGATAACTCAAATAACAGTGCAGGATGAGCAGGGATAATAAAGAAAAACAACACCAAGGAAAAACCCTTCTGGGGTTTAAGCTCAACAGCTTCTTTTTTGTAACTTAATTATTGTATGTCTAGTTTTTCAAAGCCTTGAAACACTAAAAATAATAAAATCTTTTTCATTCATAAATTAAATAGATAGACAAAGATACTGCAGCCTGTGTGATCCCCGTCTGTGAGCTTACCATTGCTGAGTGTCTGTTGCTTGAACAGTGTGGGTGGTGGTGTTTTTAAAGGCAACAAGACGAGTAATATATGCAGAGTGGTTCAAGATGACATGCAATTATAAACATTTCCTGCAGAGCACATTAGGTCTGCAGGTTTGTAAGTGCCTTTTAGATGCCATATTTTAGTATTGAAATGGCCTACCCACCCCCCCCCATGTCCAATGTCAAGAGTAGAATGTTTTTTTCTTGAACAGGAGGGATCATTTTGTGACCTTGCCCTTCTCAAAGACAAAACTATTGTCTGTACTTGTGCATTGATGTTGGTCATAGGCCTGACACCAGAAGACAGATCCCAGGTAGACAGATGCATCAGTAGATTTATAAGGCAGACACTCAGCTGGTATAGATCAGTGACCTTATATTCACTTCACGTGTCACCATGTGGCATGAGAAGAGCTGCTTTCACCAGTTGGCTGGCCTCAAGCTACTTTTTTGTCAACTTAAGCTGCTACCGAGGAATCATTTACAGAACAACAGGGGACTGCTCACTTGTTTCTCAAACACTGATGAAGCAAAAGAAAAAGGGAAGAAAACAAAACTCTAACTGTCCTGTGCAGTCGGAACAGAAAAAATCCTCTCCATCTCTGCAACACCTGGAAGAGATGATTATAACTGTAGATCCCAATTACAGTGGCAATAACACAACAACATGGAGAGTTCTTTAAAAGCAAACAGAGATGAAGTAGGGCTATTGATCACTCTTATTAGCATAGTGGGTCAGCACAATTTAAACCTTTCCATTAAGGCACAAAGATGGGTTTTCAAGATAGGGTATCCATGCAATTATTGAGCTGAGTAGGAGGTAGAAATGTAATTATGTAAACTAACTGAATTAAGAGGATTGCACAGTTCATTAGAGTCCATTTTTTTGGTCAGCATTTTGGATCACCAGCTGCTATAGAATTTCATTTCCATTAAAAAGCATTAATAGCATCTCTTCTGTGAAGGCAGAGCAGTTGTGCTGGTGTGAGCAGCTCTGTCCTTGCTATTCTAATGCAGGTATGGAAATAGCATCCTGGTCCCTGCCAGCACTCAGGACAGCCAGCCCCTATTCCCTCACCAAGCCCTCGAGGCGACAAGATGCTCCTGCCAAGTATGCCTACTGTCACACTGATTGGTACGAACTTGTATAGTTGACATAGCTAAGGATTTAAGGCAATTTATTCAGGAAATATGACTGAAGAAAGCATCCCACTTTGCTAAGTAATTTCTAAACAAAGAGCTAGGCCTTTCCCAAAGGAGTATCTCTATGGCCAGAAAGAAGAGACGGGGGAGGCTTAGTCACCGTATGTTACACATACTGAGCTGAGACAGAGAGCTTATTTCAGGCTGGGACTTTCAAACAAGCCTGAGAGCTGGGCATGTTATTCCAAGTTAATTGTGGTCAGCCATCAGTTACCTATTTTCCAAAGACTGAAAAATCCAGCCAAAACTGCTTCCCTGGAGTCAAGCTGAAAAATGTGGTCTCTATCACATATCCATTGTGATCCACAATGCCATTGCCACTGTCTCTTGGTCCACTTGCTCATGCACTCCATTGAAGGAATAAACAAGCTCCTGCTGCCAGATGAAGACTCCAGGAGGGACTTGGAAATCTATGGGCCAATCTATGTACAGCCAGAGACTTAATTTCAAATATTTCTTGTCTCTGGCTTCATGCTACTGCGGGGTAACATTAAGGTAAATATTGCTCTACATCGTGCCAAATAAATGTGAAACATGCCTTTGGTCCTCAACAACAGAAAAGTCTCCCATCTGTAAGTGGTCAATGTGAGGAGAAAATAACCTTCACTCAGAACTGGAGACCTTGATACTTGTTCATTATATGTGACTCTCCTTTCCTCACAGGGAGATCTTTTCATCGTCAACCATTTTCCTATAGGCACTGCTGTCTGACTGGAGCCCATGCCAATCAGTCACCAGCTGCTCTTCTGCCTCCAGACAGAGTGTTCAGTCTACAACAGGCAAATCCCACCCTGCTCCATCCCTGCTAGACTGTTTCTTGGGGTTTTGTTGAGTTTAGGGTTTTTTATTGTTTGGAGGTTTTCCCCAAAGACAGGGGATGCTTTTATTGCAATGCTCTAATACATTTCACCTCACAGACTGGTCACTCAAGCTCTTCACATATGAGGGTTAATGCTGAAGAACTTCATAAAGATAAATCTCTTGTAAGTGTAAAGAGTCTAAATGGATATAGTACAGTCAAAAGGGTGATCATACTGTCTTTATTTGATGAACAGTAAGTAAAAAAAAAAACAAACCAAAAAAACAGTTCTCCTCTCCTCCAAGGAAACTACTAGATATAGACACAGATCATTGCAGGGAGAGAAATGGTTCCTCACTCAGTAGCTTGTTTACATAATATTTTTCTATATGCAGGGGAGAAAAGAGGATTTGGATATCCAAATAAAAAGATGGATGCTTGTGCTCTGTGAGGCTGCTATGGAAGCATATTTGATTTTTGTAGCTAATAGCTTCTGAACAGGCTTTACCTGCAGTAAGCATTGGACTCTGTACTTGTTCTTTATAAATGAGCATCCTGCAGGTGACTAAGCAAAAGGAACCTATGGAAGCCTCCTCTTACAGCATGTAAATCATTGCTGCAACATTTGCTTTTCCCCTGCTGACTGTATTAGTATGTTGCTTACATAGATAAATTAGGGACCCAAGAGCAACACATTCAGCATCCCTTGGTGTCCCCATCTATACACATCTTGCTTTGGCACAAGGACTGCTTTGCGCATAGTGGAGTTTACTGTGATGACTCATTTGTAATATATGGATGTGATCGTATAGAAACCATCATGGTGCAATCTACAGCACCAGGATCAATGCTGTACCTAAGGACTGCACTTTGGTACACTGAGGAAATTCATAAGATCCTGATAGACAGTCCCAGGCTCAGCAGGTAGTAGAGGTCTGCCACTTTTACTCAGACTGAATACCTCAACTCTATTTATTTTCACAGGATTTCTTAAGCTTTCACAGGAAGTGAGCTGGACTGCATTTTTCTTTTCCAAAGTAGAAGCTAAGTATGGCTAGAGAATGGCAGCAGGAGGGGCGAGCTGCTGTCTCTCAAAGAGACAAAAACCTGCCAATCACCCTCTTGTCTCTGTGCCAGGCAGAGGCTCATGGGCCCCAGGCCCAGAGGAGCAAAAAAGGACCGTGCATTAAGCTGTTGCTCAAAGATCCACAGCACCACAGAGCAGCAACGCCAGATTTAGGAGCCAGGAGCCACGTGCCATCTTCTGCACGCGAAGCATAAGGTACCTCACTCTGGGGCAGCAGCGTGACAGAATCTGGCTACAAGTGCAACAACTTCTTCTACACAGAAAGGACCAGATTAAGAGAGATGCCATGAAAGAACAGATTTAAGGAGTTATTTGAAAAAAGCTTAACATAGATCTGCCTCTAGGTGAAAACCTATTAGTTACCAGGATGGCTCATTCAGCATAGTCTAAGTTCATATCAAGATGCATCAACAGAGAATCACTCTGAGATTCCCAGATTAAAAAAAAAAAGTAAAAATATACAGGGAGAAGAGACACAGAAAAATTCAATCATGCAAACAACAGAAAATCACAAAATAACAAGGTAAAATTAAAGAAACAAATACATTTTCGATACAAACCACAGAGTGAAAAGTTACCACTCTGTATTTTCTAGATCTAAAAATATGTTTAAAATGTCCATGGAATAGGGTCAAGCCTTTTTTGGCATTCCTTCAGACAGGCTCCTGACAGTGTCTGTAAAATGTACTTCCACTTACATCAAGCATGTCCAACTCTAATAGGAAAGGCAAGCAGAGTAACACATGGGGGTTTGATGTCAATGCCGTATCTTGTGTAGAGCGACACAGTGTTTCAGCACTTTCTCTAGGACTGTGTTTGAGAAAGTATATTAATTTTTTTTCACACTGAGTTTCACAATGACTTTCAGGCCACCTTCAAGAAAAGTCACATCTAGCTTCTCATATTTATTACTAATATCTATAATGTGATGCTCATAATAGACTATATTCTCTTCTTTCTGACTCTTTTGAGACAAAAGAACACAAGTTACCATGCTCCCTAATTTTGGCCTCGGAATAGCCACAAGAGCCCCTTGCGTATGAAGAACAACTTTACTTCTGCCACAGGAATTCTACAGCCTTTATTCTTGTTTTTCTGGCCCAGTGATAAAAATTCCCAGGGAAAGTGTATATCACTTTAAGTTTTAGAGGGACATTTAAAAATAGCTCCCTAATTACTTATCCCTTTATATCATGGTTTAACCCCAGCCAGCAACTAAGCACCACGCAGCCGCTCACTCACTCCCCCCCTCAGTGGGATGGGGGAGGAAATCAGGAAAAAGAAGTAAAACTCGTGGGTTGAGATAAGAACAGTTTAATA
>JAVJGG010000094.1:10493769-10510426 GCA_035590195.1 Aviceda cuculoides | reverse complement strand
TCATAAAAATGTCCGTTGAGTTCATTTAGTTCCCAACTCTGGGCTCCATGTGTCATGTCAGTCTTTCTGGGCAGGAGTTTCACTTCAGCATGTCCATGCCAATCATTGTTAACCCTGTGTCTTATTTATGCTTCGTTCATTTTTACCTTGTTTATGCTTTTGCTTGGCTGTTCCAGTCTTCTCAAAACTCCTGATGGAGCCATACTACATCCTACTACTATTCTGTTTCTCCTTCTCTTGCATCAGAGCAGTTACTGTTTTTCTTCCAGTCTAATTCCTCACAGTAACTGCTGGGTTTTTCTGGTTTGGTTTGTCTTTTTGTACACTTCAATCTCAAAAACAACCTCAGAAGCCCCAACTTACTAACCACTTCTTTAAATTTTGTTTGTGAGGACCTTTACTTTTATTCTGCTGTTCTCATTCTTACCTTTTGGACTAAGTCATCTTGTAATCGCTGTCACCCAAATGTCACGACTGAAACTAATCAGACAGTTACTTCCTACTGATGAGAGTGAAGCCTAAATAAGTTAACGGTCTGGAATGCCTTCTTCTGACATGGAGAGTTGTCTCTGACACAAGACAAGAACATGGTAAGCCATCAGTATCCTGTTATATTCTATTTCCAACTGCTACCCAGTTAATTACCTGGGGTTAATTAACCCTAGAATCCCATTAGCATCATATTCTGCCTCTTGGAAGCTTCTATCAGCTGCTCAGAAATGCCCAGCCTCATCCACTCCAAGGCAGTATCGCCTCAGAAGCATCACTTAGTGAAAGTGTTGAGTTAAACTCTGGCATGTTATTCTGGCATACATCACATTTGCATAAGAGCCACTTCTACAAGTTTGTTGTGACACTGCTTGGGAAGGTCATATGAGAAATTTAAAAGCTTTTATTTAGGAGTAGGATGTAACTGCCTGACAACTGGGAGGGCGGGGTGGGGGAGCACTGAGTGAGGGTGACAAAGGAAAAAAATAGAGAAGAAACTAATAAGACAGAGCAAACTAACTTACTCTTTCCAATTATCTATTTATGCTGAGGGATGTCAGAGTGTATCTCTTCTTTACATCCACTTGCTTCCCACACACTTCTCCCCATTTTTATTTTGATGATCTTAACTCCCGCACTACTGAAGACAAGGCCAGCCTGAAGAATTTCAAATCTTAGCAAGTATACAGAGCAGTGATAACCAAAATGTGCAGTAGATTCTTTTTTATAGAAACTAAAACAGTGACGTGTCATACCAAGATCCCATTGCTACAATCCTGTTCTTTAATGAGTACAAAATTGTGTTATTTTTTTTATACAACATCAATTTTGTTCTCTTCCATTCTATGATATGATACAGGCAATAATTTAATAACCTAATTGTATATGACAAATACTTTTTGAAAATAATTGTAGGCAGCCTAAAATTTCATTGAAAATGTTATTTTAAATTGAGTTCAGTAGTATTTTTTAAAAATCCTGTAAAGAATGCCAAGTGGAATTTATATGTGCAACTGATGTTATCCAGAAAGGCAAATGGGGTATTAAAACACTGCAATGCTGATACCTGAGACTGAGCAGAAATTCAGGGGGAATTTGAACAAAGTGAACTGGAAATATTTCTGCAAACCATATCCCCACTCCTCCCAATTTATGATACTGAGATTTTCTTATTATTTGTTTAAACTGGAAATGCTAAGAAATTAAATATTTCCACATTTTTAAAAAGTTTTAGTAGTTTCTTTTAAGTCAGACATAATCCTTCTTTAAACTTTGAAAGACAGCCTGAAATGCTAACATTTTTTTCAGGAAATCTAATTTCCCTCACAACACTGATCCTCCCCTCCTGCTTCTACCCATTTTCTCTTGCTCTTTATACTGTATATTCTTCGGGGCAGGAACCTGACAGATCGTTACTCTCTATCTGCATAAGGCAGTACACAAACCTTCCAAACCTTCTAAAGCCCCTCCATTAACAGCATCTGTTTGGCACAGATTTTGTGCAGTGACATTAATGGGAGCTTTAGTTGACTTCACCTGACACTGAGGCAGTTTCTGCATGAAGCCAGACCTCAGTAACAGTATTTTAATTCTAGACATATAATCCTGTGCTGTTTCACTATAATTAATGAGCACCAGCTCAGAGGCAATGTAACAACAGAAGACAAACTAAATCTATTATGGAACTATTATGCCCGTTAGCACATTCATACAGAAATTTGTTCATCCATAGCAAAATTACAGTCTATTGATGGGAGAAAAAATTATTACATGCAATAGATTAAGACAGAAAGTGAAGAATATCATCCATCATGAGGGTTCTAAGTTTACATCTTATAACCTCTCTAAAAGATTACAAAAATGAACTTTTGTCCTGCAAATGTTATGACGCATTTAACAATAATCATATTAGAGCTGTTTCTCAGTATGTGTAAAAGGTGTTACTGTCACAGCAGAGGAGTTTTCCTTCATTCAGAGGTCTTAGCTCAGTTACATAGGGGTAAAGCTAAGCTTTTGCACTGGACACTGTGCTATTTCATTGCTTCATGAAGAACAACAGAATTATGATATACTTGAAGAATTTCTATTTTAGTTCAATCAGAATTTAACAATGATCAGTTGATAAGCCTTTTTGACAGAACTTATCCCTGTGTGTGCGTCACATTCATGATTAGCCTGAGCTGTCAGTCTTAGAGCATATTCATTTTCAAATGAAGTTTTGAAAATATCCAGAAGTGAGATTAGATCCAATTTCATAAAAAATATAATTCAGGTCCTCGGTTGAATGATAAAAAGTGAATTATTCTCTATTATACTGAGGAATGAATTGCTGATTCTACCAAATTACTTCACCTAATTCTCATGAAAACATCTTGTGATGTAACCTCCTGCCTATAAATTCTTCTATATGCTGTTAGGAAAATTATTTGGTCAGAGTTATGCAGTAAAATAAAAACCTACTCTTATAAATATTCTAACAGACTTTCTGCTGCTTTTGCAGATGGTGATAGTTTCTTCCCAGAAGACTGAAAAGCCCAAAAGTGAACCTCTCTTGATAGTTGCCCCCATAATCAAAGACTAAGATACATTCAGAAATGCAATGTATGCAGTTTTTTGTTCAACAATAGTTTCTTCCCACTTTTGATTCTAGTTCTTCCATCACAGAAGAATATGTCTGTATCTCTTTACAGGGTAGACAGAAGATTTTTCACTGACAGAGACCAAAGAGAACAAATAAGCATTTTTTTCCCTAATTTTAGGGGTAGATTAAGTTTACTGTTGTGATTTTATCCTAGTGTTATAGACCATTCCATTGCATTTTGTGGAGATACCACAGTATGAAATTATATGTGATATCAATAAAATACCCTCACATATTTATTAAAGGACTGTTTTCATTGATAATTCAACATGAGCATCTGCACAGACACACAAAAAGGCTTGTTCTCAAATACTTATCAGTTGTTTCTTATCAATAAATAACATTTTCAACACTCAATCCACACAGCATTATTTACTGAGGAAAAGTCGCATGTATTTAAGTATAATTGTAAATCTAAATACATAGTAGGTACACAGTATATGAACACGGGGATGGCCCTCCCACATAACACCTCCAGATTGTGCACTTAACCTTGAAATGACAATACTTTCTGGATCAATGGGCTCAGCATTTGATAACAGGTTAGATCTGGGCTGCTGAAATGCCCTTCCCAGCTGCTGCTGAGCAGCTCCCTTCCGCTTATGGCAACTGCTGAGTTGGTGTCAGTGCCACAGAAACCTGTTTCAAATGCAGCAGGACAGAGCAGAACCTACAGGTAGCTGAGATGGAAGTAAATAGTACTTGTAGTTGCAATGAAGTCTCCTAAGGTCTGATTTGTTAAGTCCTCCAAAGAGAATTTTTCTGCCATGATGAAAATGTTTCTAATAACAAGTACAGTCTCTGCTTCATCGTTAGCCGATCACCAGCCAATATTTATTGATACAGTATGATCTACGGGGAAAATATTCTTGCCTGAAAAAATAGATCGATAAATGCTGAGATACTTTACCTTGAGCTACACATGTCAAACCTAAGTTTAACCATGAAGACCTCAGTGCAATATCTCACATTATACAATTACTGCTCAGGCTTTTCTAGTCTGGGTAATATCTCATTTGCCCTAAATTATGCAGTATCTGCTTTCCCAGTAGGTGCCTGGGAACTGAAATTCATGCTGCAAAGGGCAGCTCCTTGCAATTTTCCAGTGGGCTGCAGGTACCAAACAATGTTCTTTAATAGCTGTTCTTCAAGGACACGCAGACCATTCCATTTAGCATAGCAGGATATTTAAAAAAAAAAAAAAGAGGAAGAAGAAGAATATAGTATGCTGATTTTTCCTTGCACTTTCAACAGACTGAGGGAATGTGCTTATTTTTGTACCACATGCCTTGGAGTAGAAGGACATGTCTTCATACTACCATGAAAAAACAAGAGAGAAATACACCGAAATTAAATTCTTGAGATCTCAAGCATCTCTCAGCTAAAGCACGTGAGATATACAACCAATGGCCTAACTGTGATTTCATTCATTGTATGGGCCTAAAAAAGCTCAGCTTTGGCTCGTTGTTCTTTCACCCATGCTGTTTACAATGCCACACTGTTATGTGCTGCAAAAAATTAGCCCAGAATGATTTACACAACTTTAGGCATGGCAGGCAAGACTAGAATGGAAAATTTCCCTGCTCGCTGTTACAGCCAAGAGACCCAAATCCTGAGCTGTTCACAACTTCTAAGGGATCTAGCAAATTCTTCACCATTGCAGCTTGGAGCAGACTAGATTTTAATAATGGAAACAACACTTAAAAGTTTATCCTCTGTGGCTTAGTCAGTCACAAGAAAACTGATCAGACCTCAAGAGTCTGGGTTCATGTTCATTCATTAAGTGTAAATATCAACCCAGAAATCTAAAGAGAAATATGCAGATACTAGCAAAGGCAAGGAATACCACATTCTTTGAAATGTCAAAGTTCTTACAGATTAGTTATGCAACTATGAAAAAGAATAAAACTTTGCTTGAACTAAAGAATAGCTGCTTAAATGACAGAAATAATAAAAAAGTAGGCACGTTACACATTAGGTTACACATTATTTTTCTGCACCCCAAAAGCTTTAGTAATAAAGGAATTTAAAATCACCTGATCTTCTCCTATGGCAAGATTATTGGTTCTCTATGAAATGAGGAAATTCATAGAGTGGGGGAATCTAAACCTTGATCTGAAACGAGATCAATGAAATTTTCCTGCTCTGAACATCTGTGAAAGTTGGGTTAGTATTAGGCAAACACAGAAATCCATGTGGTTTCATTAATAGACCACACTGCATCATTACATGAATTCCTTCAGGGTTTTTATTTTTGTTTGCTTGCTTTGTTTGGAGACCTGTTTGCATTCTTGTTTACTTGGTGATAAAGGGAAAGTCGTTTCCATTCATTGTTATGATAGGCATTAGTAAATGAGAGTACCTGAACAATATTAGGCGGCTCTTGTGCACATGATGAGTAAATATCTGTCCCCCATTGAGCTATGCAAGCCTCCATGATTCCTAGAGCAAGAATGAACTTGTATCATCCTGACACTCTGCCATACATTCACAAGGCTTATTATGGTTTACATTCAACATAAGTACTATCTTTAACACAGAGATTATGTCTTCTTACACACAGCTAATTCTTGCTTCAAGAAAGTAAGAACTGTCATTTCAGGAGCAGGGATTAACTCAGGCTCATCTCGTCTCTCCTTTGCATAAATTCAGGTGTAGAACTGCTGACTGTTTAGAGTGTCACACAGCCCCAAGGGTGTGGAGTGTGGAATATTCCACATTCTGACACAGAATACGCCCAGAGCATGTTTTACTTGAGACCTGAATCAGATCTCACTTTCAGAAGCTCTGTATTCATTGCTTTCCATTTGGATTAGTACAAAAGAATACAATGCACATGCCCAGATCACAGGGCATAGTACTCTCCCAGTTCTAGCCTATTAGATCAGTTTCTACCAGCTGACTCAAAGGGAAGTTAACATGTGATAGATTTTTAGGTTAATATGAGATAGACATGTTGGACAAAAAGCTTTCAACTGTTGGTCAGTAGTGGAAATATGACCAAAGATACTGAATCTGAGGCTCTTCGAGAATTAAGTCATAGCAGATCATTCTGGTCCAAGGGAAAATTCCAAGCTCAAGAGAAGGCCTTGGAAATTAGGCGAGACAGACAGATGAGTAATGCACAAAGTTGGAGAGAAAAGTGGATTGCTAAGAAAGCAAAAATGAAAGGCAAGAGACAAACAGGAGCAAAGCTGTGTGCAATCTTTGAGGAGAGCATCTATCCCTACATGTATTTTTTAAGCATCAGTCATACAGTTATTTAATTTCCAGAAGGAGTATATAAAGAGTAAAATGCTGAAATACAAAGCAGACTGGAAACCAGTGCAAGTATTTAAGAATGTGAGATTACATCACTGAGACAGCAAGTATAGGTGGATGATTTCACCTCTGTCATAGATTTCAGGGGATTCTGGTAAGCGTCGAACAAGTCAGAAAGAAGGAAGATTATAGTTTTCCAGGCATTGAAAGCACACAATTTTGGTTGAAAAGGGACAAAATCTGCCTTCTATCACACTGATTTATACCTGGAGCAACCCAGCTGAAGTCAGTTGTGTCAATGGAAATTAAATTAGGGATATGAGCCCAAAATTTAGCTCAAAAACTGTGCAACTAGCATTTAATGGACAGATGACTTTCTGGAAATTGGATCTCCAGCAACAAAAACACCTAAGGGCAAGTACTTAACAAGAATTTGTTACAGAGAACAGTAGCACCGTGAAGATGATAGACCCCCAAACATACTCAAAGTCTGTCTGAAACCTAATACTCTAACAGCTCAGTGTCTGTGGGCAGTGTGTTCTGTGCAATGGTAAATGAGGCTGCAATTACACATGGACCCATAAGCACAATAATTCATTTTCAGAGAAAAAAAAAAAAAAAGTACTATGCAAGCCAGCAGTGTGTCAGAAAGAACAGCACTGCATACTCGGCAATGTAGTTGGAAGTAAACAGTGTTCAACACTTTTCTGGTTTTCCTGATACTCTTGCAGTTACTTACATGTCAGGAATTTCGGAAAAGGCAATATCTCAGCACTCTGATTCAGGCAGAAGTAGGAGCTCCACCAGACAGACATAAAGCAATGGCTATGATCCAGGAAGAAAGACATTTCTCATGTGCAGACTTCACAGGCAGTGTTGCAAAGAACTGTAACAGATGCTGGATGTGCCACCACACAGCATCTAAGCTGAGCTTAGGAAGGGTTCATAGTGGTTTCCATTCACACCCAAGCCCTTTATGGTGGTAATCACAACAGTCACTAGGGCCCTACTAACAAGAACTCTTGCCTGAACCTGCAGCAGCAAAGGCCACGGATAAATCCTGATCCAAGATACAACTAGTCTGCAGTAACACATCGTGTGCCTTGTTACCTGGATTCCTAAAATACCCTGGGGACCCCCATTAGAAAGTTTCAGCCAGGACTGCCGCAGCTGTAAATGAAGCTGATCAGCATGGCAGACCTGGAGCTCTGCACTTCTTGTCTGTCCATCCCAAGGTAAATGACACCTGCTGCCTCTGTCCTGGCAACCCTCAGATGCTCAGTGATGTCTGCACAGCAACCTTGGCTTCTCCAGAAAACTCAAGCACTGATGGAGATGGAAAATTAAGACTTTTTTAAAAAAATAAATAAAGTAAAAAACCACAAACACCGAAAAGTTTAATTTACAGAACACAAACTCATCTCATGATTAATCAAAGCCAGCAGTTCAAACAAATGAGAATAATACAGTTGATGATACTTTTTCTCCAGCAAGAATTTGGATATTTCAACAAAAGCAAAACGTATTTGACATAGTAATGACATGTGAACATAAATAAAAATTTTGTGTGTATTTGTCCTGTGTGACCAGCCACTATCTTAACTGTAAACCAGATCAAAAGCTTCAGGCATCCACATGCTTCCTGTGGTGAAAGCACTATGCATGTGTACAATGAGAAAAGATTGTGACACTACATAGTTGAAGACTGTGGCATCAGTAATCAGGCAGCTATGCCATAAGTCATAGCACTCTGATATGTCCCAGTCCTAATTTATTCACTAAACATTTACTTGGATTTTTTTTTCCTCTTAAAAGTACTTGTGGAGATGCTTATCACCCAGCAAGTCAGCAATGAAACAGCATAATTTAGTTAAGTTGTTCCTTACACATCAAGTGCTGAAAGAAAGGTGCATGCAATAAAGTTAGATCTTAGCTGTGCCAACACTATTAGTAACAAAACATCCAGGTTTTTGTTCACAGCTGACAACCTGTCAGTCGTGGGTGTGGGTGGGAAATAGAGGTTGCAAAAACCATCTCTCTGGAGCAGACATCATCCTGATACCAACACAGCCACACGTGGAGAATATCCATGGTACCCTGGGTGCAGTGGAGCAGTTCTGCTTGCTCCCTGCCCTGCTCCGCCTGCTGAGAGATGCTACAGCAGACTTCCCTTGTGCTCTGTGGTCTGACAATTTGTCTCTGCTGCTAACATACGACAGTAGGCCAGAAAAGCATCTCTCATGTTCATGTAGCTACACAAGTCTACAAAAGTTTGCCACCAAGTTTAGATCTGTTTCTAACATGTTAATTATACCTCTTATGCTAAAACACTTCCATTATATCACTAGGCCAATATCACTGCTTTCAATATGACTTTATCAGTTGCCTCAACTTTGCCTTTACAGATGGCTATTATTTAAATTTTACACACCTGGCAGGACAATAATCCACAGGTTTTGACAGTAGTGACAAAGATGATCACTGGGAGAGATTAGTTATCTTCCTGTTTGAGGACTTGATGTTTGGCAAAAAGAACCCCCACCAAAATTCACTAATTCTGTTGAACACTCTGAACATACCACATTCAGTAGTACCTTTGCAATGAATTTACTGCCAAATGCAGAGAAGAGGCTCCCCATCTCCTCATCACCTATGCTGAATGAATTACACAGACAAAAACAGTAGAGAGATTGCGTTATTTCATGTTCTACTTAAGTCTTCTAATGGCCATGTTTTCTGAAACCCAACCAAAATGCTGAGATCTTCCAAACATCTCAGTGCATATCTGCTTTAAATGGCAGCTGTAGTGTTATGCAAATATAGCTGTACATGTAATTAATGAATATTGTGAAAAAGCTGCCAGTTATTAATAAAGTTCTATATAGAATCAGAAATCCTTTTTGTTAGTGTACTGTTATTTTCTATATATGGTCAGACATTGCATGTATACTCTTAGCTGAAACATTAAATAGCATTAAATAGCATTAAATAAATGGTACAGGAAGTTTTGCCTTAGTCTACATTCTTTTCTTTGGCTGTTATATCCTCTCTTTCAATCTGTTTCCCAAACTTTGTTTTTTTCTCAGTAGTTCTAGAATAATCAGCTTTAGCACAGTGAAAACTTTATCTCCTTCCATAACTGTTTTGTACTTAGAAAACAAATGAAGGTTGTATTTGCTGCAAGACTGAACTTCGGTGACCCTTTTTATCACTTGTATTGCACATTTTCCATTACAAGTGCTTCCTGTTTTCCCAAAGAATATTACAGCAACAGAGGCATTTCCCCTGCGTGTATTGCTTTCAATGCATCCAGATTAATATTGAAGGCAAACATTTCTCCTGCTGCGCTGAAGGGACAGACCAAGTCAGGCACAGGATGTCTCTACTGTTCGTTGTAATGCATGCAAATCCACTCTTCTCCTGAAAATGGCAGAGTGGATGGAAATCCTCAGACTGACCCACTCCACTTCTGAGGATTTTCCTCTTCCTTTTTTCTGGGTTTTTCTGTTTTACCCTTCCTTTCCTTCATGTTATATTCAACCTCTATTTTTTTACCCTAGAACAACCTGCCTTTTTTTCCACAAACATCCTTCTATTAACTACCTATCATATAAACCCTTAATCTACTATCATTGCCCCTGGTTCTGAAACACGGAGATTCTCTCTAAAGTCCAGAAAAATGCATTCATGTAGCCTAGCACAAAATGTCACCCTTCTCTGTATTTGTTTTCCATCAAAAAATATCCTGGTTGTACTAGTAAGAAAACTCAGATTTGAAACCAGCCGTCCACCATTATCATACCAGATTCATTTAAATGCCACTTGTAAATGCCAATGATTCATTGATAATAGGCATCCTTGCTTTATTTTGGTTTCAGGAAGAAATGAAGGAGAGTGAAGGAGAGGAGAAGAGATGAGAAAACCTGAGACAATGGCGAAAATAATATAAACAGATAATGCTTTCTTTTTTTATCAGAATCTGTGTATTTGTTGTGACATAATGTATCAGAGATCATTTTACAATTAGAGATTTCCATTTAAATCAAGAAGCATTTGTTAAATAAAAAGGTAGAGCTACAGACGACTAAATGAACTCCCACATATATTGAGCTCTGCCACTGCATCTCATCTTAATCATGGTGAAATGTGTAAGCTCACTTAATTAGCATAGCTAGCTTGAAATAATTTTTCTTTCACACTGACTTTCTTTGGGCTTTATTTGTTCTGTAGTTCCTTTTGTCAAAGCTATGCAGCATACTAGCAGTCAAGTCTGTTGCACAGAACGTAACAACTTGATTATTCATTTACAAGCTTATTCCAAAGCAGATCATTCTAATGGATGAAGTCTAAATACACATCAGACCTGTTAGCAGATACATTCGTCAGTTTGGCTCTATGGACAGCGGCAGACTTCGTTTGTTCATGGCTAAACAGCGCACCTAAGCATTGCCAGACCATTTGTTTCCCCAGCTCTTCAATGCACCCATGCTTACCAAATTCAGTCCTGAAAAAAAAGTGCTGTTACTAATTGTTACAGTACCAAAGCAGACATGAAATCCCAAGCTCCTTCTCACAAGCCATCATACACCCAGTGCACCTTCCCAGCCTTCATCACAGCTCCCAGAGCAGAAAATCACATAGAACTGAAAGAACACTTATTGAAAAGCAAACCAGAGCAGCTAAAACTTCAGCAATCTGTCTACCTTTCCACATAAACCTCTGCTTTAAGTAAAATGTACTTAAGGTAGCACACCTCAGCTTCACATAGAACATGCCTGACTACACCCCCCTATCCCCAAATCACCCACAGCCTCCAGACAGACACAAACTCCAACAGACTAAGTGAAGACAACCGCTCTCCAGCTCCTGGAAGAGTGAACCATATTTTTGCCATTCTAGTGGAATAAGAAATCTATTTTCCAGAAGCAACAAAATGGAAACCTTTGGAGGTCAAGCTATTACCAATTCATGGAGCTGCCTAAGGAAGGAGGAAGTAACGAGAGGACAGGAGCACACTGAGCCTGACAGCCACGGTCTGTGTGTTTGCTCCCCAAAGCTTTGTCTGTTTGTTTCACAGGGTGACATTCTTGGAAGGCAGAACATCTGCTACTGAAATAGTTGAATCCCAGTGAGAAGGGTTTCCAATGAATCACAGATAGCATGGCATATAGATATCACAATGGTGTGGTTACTGCCTTCTCATCGAAAATGTAGGTGTCATACTGTCTTTGGATGAAGATAAACATGTCAGTGTTTAAATTTGTTGTTGCTACATTATAGTCACTATATTATAGCATCATACAAAGCATATTTAAAGTTGTAGCAGGCTTTCTCTGAATAAACAGGAACATTTACTAAAGAAAACTATTATGCATCTTTTGGATCGGAGAGTCCTGAATTTGCCTTTTTTTACAGCACCTCACATACTGGATTCCCAACACACTTGGCCTCTGTGGCTGTGTTAAACTATGCTTATCTGCCTCAAGGTTTCTTCATTTGGCTTGGGAACTATGTATTTTCCAACAAAGCTCCCCTGGAAAGTTATAAAGTGAGAGCATTCAGTCAAATGCCAACAAATCCTTGCACACTTTTTAAATTTGGGAGACTGGCTGGTGGAGGAATTCATTATCATTCAGGACTTTGCCCAGCAGTCCCTTGTACTGTGCCTGGCATGTACAGTAATCTCCACATCCTTTGGTGTGCCCTTGCACCCAACGAGCCTTCAAAATGGTTCAGGTTTAGTCGCTCTCTTCCCCTTTCTCAGTCCTGTTTCTTGGGGGCTGAGGAGGGGGGAGGACCCGACACCCCTGTGGCTTTCTGCCTTTTTATCAATTCATCCTTGAATAAGGCAGCAATCAGAGGCAATCTACAGATGAGACTGAGGCTAATGGAGAACATCCAGCTGGCCCTTTACTTCAAACTCCCTGAAATACATACCGTGTTTAAAATTGCTGATGATCTGTCATCAGCAAGAGCTTCCTCTCCACGCACCTCCACCCCTTTTTCCTTCTCCCTGGGCAGCCTGCGTGGAAGCTCTCAACCCAAGTAGGAACGACAGCTGCTGCTGCAGGATCAAGCAAGCAATACACAACTGTGCAGAAACCAGCTCCACTGCACAAATTTATATTTTACATCACATCAGGAGAACAAAAATAAGGAAAAAAGGAAAAGGAGAGGACTGCGGTTCAGGCCATTAATGTTTCATGAAACTTCTCACATCCTCACTACAACTGATAGGATAAAAAAGATAATCACTAAAATTCAGGTAACAGGATACTGCCTTGGTGTTCTCTATAATAAAATTCTGAGCTAAATTATTGCTTTGCAGAAAATTTGTGTATCTCTGTATTGTCTTACATCAGTATCTCAGGAAAGACCTAATACTCCAATTACTCCAGGATCAGTAACAACTCCCTATATTGCTCATATAGTGCAGTTTGTTGTCTTATAGGGAAAGGTTTTGTTACATTACAATATCCCAAGTCCACATCCCTTAAAAGGCTACTATAGGGTAAGGTATACACCTAACTGTCAAGGTCATTTTTTCCCTTTGTTAACAAGAAATGTAGTAAACACCGAAGCTGGAGAAAAAGACTGAAGTGCTCATAGGTAGTTTTCCTCTACCCTCGCAAGTTCTAGGAGCCATTTTGCAAAGGAAGAGGTTAAGAACTGGAATTGGGATCCACATTTCTACCGTGTTATTTTGCATAATTAGAGTAGTGTTACCAAGGTGATAAAGAGGGACTGTAAATAAAAATCAGGATTTCTGAGCAGAACTTGAAACTTTTGAAGCTTTAATTCAATCTAGCTTTTATGAAATGATAAAGGTTTGTTTTGGGTTTGTTTTTACACTATTCCCTTAGGAAGCCTAGGAGAATAAGCAAATGCTTTTTCACCATATTAAGCAAGCTTTAAATAATGTTCGTATTTAGACATGAAAAAGATCATGAATCAAGAAAGGGTTTTACAAAACTATCTGGTGAAAATATTTTTCAGATTTTGTTGAAAGCAAAATATTAAGTTTTCCCATCCCTACTTTTTGGAGATTTTAGTTTCATAACCTTTTCCTGCCTTAAACATAGGGGTTTGGTAGAATACTATAAAATAGAAGAATGACACACTATCTATTTACATTTAGCCAGAGTCCATCTTTTATCCCACAGACATATAGCCTGGGCTGATTCATTGTAATCACACTAATCATCGCACAACTCAGGCTCAGCACACCTGGCAGAGATGGCTTTTCTAGTCAAGCATGAGCACTAATGAAGAAAGGAAAATTTGTGCTATGAAGAATCGAGTGCATATTACAAAAAAATATAGTGGGAAATAAAAGCAGAAAAAAAGCGGATTTTTCAAAAGTTTTTCTTCCTCTATAAAAAGCATGATTTTTTTTTAGACTTTGCAGTCTGCTTTATTTTAGATATGGGATAGGTATAGTCTTTCTTGGCATCAGTAGAAATCCTGAACAGATACAAAAAGGAAGAGATCTTAAGTTAGATTCCTTGTGCAACTAACTCTTTGACTGTATTTTGTCAACACTGAAGAAGTGCATTTGCAACCTTTTATGGTCACCGGTTCTAAGAAAAAGCAATGGGAAATAAATGTGCACCTTTAAGTTTTCTACATTTCTTAGTATATTACCCTGATATACTGGTAGCTCAAATAGTATAGCATGTTTGTACAGCATGCAAGAAATCATATAAATAATGTCTAAAATAACAACAAAAGCAAACCAATAAACCATTTGTGTGACACATGGTTAGTTTCTGATGATGAATGTGACACATGTCACTGGTTCACAAAGCTTATGAAAATAAATGACAACCCCTTGCTGCATTAAGTTCAAGTAAGAGTGATTAGAAAGATCTCTCTGCTCAAGCTATTTACCGTTGTCAGAAAAGTCTACATAGTCTTCCTTCCAACCCTGCCTTGGGACCCAGCCCTCATTTAAGTGAATAGGAAACTGTTTTGCTCTCACTGCCTATCCAGAAACTACCTGTTAGAAATTTATTTCCTTAAGTATGGTGCAATCTAGCATTAGGACCATCCTAAAAAAGCTGGAATTGTAAATAGGGCCTTAGGTTCCTGAAAGCCAGTATACTACTGTGCAAACACTTTATGTCTGATTTAAGGTTCAGTGCAAACTGCAGCATTTTCTCTATACACCTTCCCCTCCCTTTAACTGTTTAACCAAGTTCTGAGTAGCAATCAAGGAAATTTATAGTCTATGAAATTCATTTTTCCCTGAAAAGTGTACTTGAAAACATTTTCAAATGTGTCTCTGAATACATGAGAGTCATTCCTCATAGGAAAAAAAATGGTTTCCCCTTATACTATGCATGTTATGTAGTTTATGCTATTAAAAAGGGAGCTATAGTTAAAGTTTAATAGGACATTAAATTTAAATTTAACTTTAATAATAATTTAAATTTAATTCAATAAATTAAATTTAAGTGAAAAGCCTATTATTATTAAAATACAAAGATATTGCTTTTTTAAGAACTACGGTATAAGTACACATCGAAAATAAACTTTAATTTTTTTCTACAGTAACCTGACATTCCTAGATAACTGTCCTTCCTTTTTAGCCAGGCTTATGCACCAATGTGCACTTGTGGGAGGTCAGCGTCATCTTTAGAAAAAACCTTGTGAGATTACCAGAGTTTTCCCCATCTTTGGAAGATACCTGTGTTAAGCAGGTGTTGATGGTAGTACTTATTTATGAGCTTCTGTAAGATGTGTGAATAGACACACACAAACACACACACTCTTCCACATTTTAGCTTGCTCTCAAGATTGCACTGATATTCTGGATATTTCTTCAAATCTCAGCTCATTCTCTATTTTTGCCAACACAATTTTCCAGGAATAAATAACAGAGCTTACCGCTGTGAACCTATAAAGAGCAGGAACTAAAAATGTTAGGTTTGAAAATTCCAGCAACTTGAAAACTGACCTATGTTAAAATGACAAATTTAAATCCACACATAGGGAGAAAAGAGCATCATTATTTCCCCAGAAGTTCTATAGAAAGAATAGATATTTCTTTGGCCAAAACCAAATTAAAACTGGAATAAAAAAAATTTCCCAGTTTTTTTGCTTTTTCCCATTAAAAAAAAAAAAAAGAGTAATTGAGAGAAAAAACAGATCCTTGTATTACTCTTCCTCCCCATTTTTTTTCTTTTTGGTCCTCCTCCACAAACACGAGAGGGGAGGCCTGAGCCATGAAGGAAATGCTTGGTGCAGCAGCAGAGACGGCGGAGGCCTGCAGCTGTCACGGGGCTCCACACCTGCCCCATGGGCACGATGACAGCATTGGGATTTTTGGCAAAACTCACAAGAACTTGTGGCATACTAAGAACCAGCAAGAGGCTGAGTCAACTGTTATTCTCAAAAGCAGGTTTTTTCAGTGAACAGGAGTTAATAAATCAATATGTACTATTCTCTCTTTTTTATGTTTGACAGACATGAGAGTCTTTGCTAACTTTTATCCTGAAAAAGTGAAACAAGTTTTTAGGACGTCAAAAATTTTGAACTATCTGTACACATTCAGTTGATACTGAAGTAACACTTGACTAATAATAGTAAAGCCAGTTGTAGGCTGGCAGGACTTGTTATGTTCTGTGTTTTAGAAACAACAAGTGCTACTTAGTAAATATGTGTATTTGGATCTCAGCCTGCCCAGGAGGCCCATCTGCCAAGAGACAAGAGGAAGAAGACCGCATGGTCTCTGTTCCAGGTATCTCTGTTTTACAGCCATCTTCCAATGCCAAAATTCCCTGGGCATTTCTTCTGCTCAGGCCAAGGTCTGACCAACCTCTAAACCAGCAACAAAATGAAGAACATATTTTAACCTTAGGTATCCCTCTACTCTTTCTGTCAGTTCCATTTTGTATAGGGTTTGCATGGTGAGGTTTTGGTAGCAGGAGGACTACAAGGGTGGCTTTTGTGAGAAGCTGCTAGAAGCTTCCCCTGTGTCTGACCAAGCCAGTGACAGCCAGCTCCAAGATGGACCTGCTGCTGGCCAAGGCTGGGCCCATCAGCGATAGTGGTAGCGCTTCTGGGAGAACAGATTTAAGAAAGGAAAAAAAGCTGCTGTGCAACAAGAAACTGCAGCCAGAGAGAGGAATGAGAAGATGTGAGAGAACCAACCCTGCAGGCCCCAGGTCAGTGCAGGAGGGGGAGAAGATGCTCCAGGTGCCGGAGCAGAGATTCCCCTGCAGCCCGTGGGGAAGACCATGGTGAGGCAGGCTGTCCCCCTGC
>JAVJGG010000094.1:10442603-10483903 GCA_035590195.1 Aviceda cuculoides | reverse complement strand
AGGAGATGCTCCAGGTGCCGGAGCAGAGATTCCCCTGCAGCCCGTGGGGAAGACCATGGTGAGGCAGGCTGTCCCCCCCCAGCCCAGGGAGGTCCATGGGGGAGCAGATCTCCACCTACAGACTGGGAAGGACCCCATGGCAGAGCAGGGGGATGCCTGAAGGAGCCTGTAACCCTATGTGAAGCCCACGCTGGAGCAGGCTCCTGGCAGGACCTGTGGAGAGAGGAGCCTACACTGGAGTAGGTTTTCTGGCAGGACTTGTGACCCCGTGGGGGGACCCACACTGGAGCAGTTTGTAGAAGAACTGCAGCCTGTGGGAAGGACTCATTTCAGAGAAGTTCATGGAGGACTGTCTTCTGTGGGAGGGACCCCATGCTGAAGCAGGGGAAAAGTGTGAGGAGTCCTGCCCCTGAGGAGGAAGGAGTGGCAGAGACAACGTGTGATGAACTGACTGTAACCCCCATTCCCCATCCCCCTGGGGAGAGGAGGTAGAGAAAATCAGGAGTAAAGTTAAGCCTGAGAGGAAAGGAGGGGTAGGGGGAAGGTGTTTTAAGATTTGGTTTTATTTCTCATTACCCTACTCTGATTTGATTGGTAATAAATTACATAAATTTTCCTCAAGTCAAGTTTTTTTTGTCTATGATGGTAATTGGTGGGTGATCTCTCCTTATCCTTATCTCAGACCATGAGCTTTTCATTACATTTTCTCTCCCCTCTCCAGCTGAGGGGGGTAGTTATAGAGCAACTTTGGTGGGCACATGATGTCTAGCTAGGGTCAACCCACCACAGTCATACGTTGGAAATCACCTGATACTTTTCCAAAGACTTTGGAAATGATCATAGAAATATCTTTGGATACCACTCAAGTGAATCATAAGGTATTTGGGAATTACTTGAATAAAAGAGGACTGAATTGTTAAAAATTATGTCCAAAGGAACAGAAAAGAACTTGAAAAGTAAGTGTTGGTTCAGAAAATACAGACCAATAGGGACAAATAGCAATGATGGAAAAAAATCCATATACCTGCATGTCTCTCTTTGGAAGTAGAAAGAATGCCCCATAGTTTTTTCCCTGATGAAGCATTTATTCTAGGGCTACTATCAATGGCTACATTACAAAAGGTCACTATTAATTCCCACCAATATTATATACCTGGGTCATGTGACTCAGGGTCCTGCATAGTATAAATGCTGATGTTTACGCCCTGAAGCTAAGAGACATACTGATAAAGGATGTTCTATGGCCACCGTACTAGATACATTGGGTTCTGTGTGCAAACCTGACAGTCTCCAGGCCAGCAATGTATAATTCAGAGCACCTTTCCCTCCTCTTTCTTCATTTGTTGTGTGAAAAAGAGCAGAAAGTGACAAAGGAGACAGGGAAAGTGCTACTTGCATCCCTATATGGAGAAACAAGTGGGTTTAGCCATTCTGTGTTGCCTTCCACAGGTCAGCTCCAATGTATTTTTTAAAGACTATAGGTAAGTGTTTCCACGGCCACTGTCAGAGAGCCGACCATCACATGACAGGCTATTCTCTACGCTGCCATTGATAGAAGTGCTTACACTGCAGTCAGGGTGTCAGCTTCTCCAGTTGTAAGCTGAATATATTCCTTGATTTTAAAAGGTCACTTAGTCTGAACCTTTTAGTGATAATAATTCCAAAAGAGATGTGTGCTAATGGCTACCCAAAACACTGACAAGCTCTTCAAGTATATATACTTGGAATATTGGCCAAGAGAGGGGGAAAATTCTTCCTTTCACTAATTTCAAACACATTGTTTTCCATTTTGAACTTCCAGTTGTGGATGTCTTACCCTCTCTGACCTCTATATTCTCCAAAATTTCAAAGTCATAGATTCAAGCAAATCCAGGACTAAAAAGTCCAGGGCTGTTTATGCAAAGGCTTCCAAGATGAAACTAGTGCTACCTCTAAAAAGCACGTAAGATGCAGACAGGCACTTGCTGGGAGAGACTGGCCTCCCAGTCTTCCCTGTCATTTCACATCTTAAAAAGCTATCTTGATGTGACATAGAGAACTTAAAATGACAACTAATTCCATCTAGAAATAACTCTGTTGTGGTTTAACCCCAGCCAGCAACTAAGCATCATGCAGCCACTTGCTCACTCTGCCCACCTCAGTGGGATGGGGGAGAGAATCAGGGCAGAAAAAGTAAAAGTCATGGGTTGAGATAAAGACAATTTCATAGGACAGAAAAGAAAGGGGAAAATAACAACAACAACAACAACAACAGAATATACAAAACAAGTGATGCACAATACAATTCCTCACCACCCGCTGACCAATGCTGAGCCAAACCCCAAGCCGTGGTGCCCCCCAGCCCACTCCCTCAGTTTATATACTGGGCATGACATAATATGCTATGGAATAGCCCTTTGGCTCATTTGGGTCAGCTGCCCTGGCTGTGTCCCCTCCCAGTTTCTTGTGCACTCCCAGCCTCCGCTGGCAGGGCAGTACGAAAAGCTGAAAAGTCCTTGACTTAGTATAAACACTGTTTAGCAACAACTAAAAACATCAGTGTGTTATCAACATTACTCTCACACTAAATCCAAAACACAGCACTATATCAGCTACTAAGAAGAAAATTAACTTTATTCCAGCTGAAACCAGGACATTCTATCACTCATCACACATTTTCTGTGGTTTTGTCCTTTTGTTTTTAATACTGAGGATAGTTGCATAAATATTGGGCTGTTTGTTTCTTAATTATTTTTTCCTTGGCAGTTTATCCCTAATCTATTGCTGTAACTAAAGTTGTCAACTAATTTATTGGATTAATTTGGCCTTTTTCTGGAAAAAAATATATTTTGGGGAGCATGCTTGTATTCAGGAGGATTTGCTGATATTTTCTTTTCACAATTTTCTGCACACATCTTATTATAAGTTTTTAGGTTTAAAATGGTAATGGTGCTAACATTTTATCTCGAAGTATAGGGTCACTAGATACTTTTTTCTTCCTATCCAATGGGATGGAAGCAATTAAGTTCTCAAACTGTTGACTTTTAAGAGGAGAACTAAGGAATAAGAGCAAAAGAACTTATCAAAAAAACAACATCCTATCATTAAAAGAACAACAGAGGGAGAAAAATAAAAGGAATAGCATGATGTGTGAGAGAATCTCTTTAGAAACAAACTTTTCTTTCACATTTCTTTGATGTCCCAGTCTTGTCTCAAACTGATTTTAGTCAGTAGGCTTTAGGTCACTCTAAAAGTTTCTAAAATAGCTGCACTTGTCATCCTTCCTATTCACCCTGTAAAGTTCACTTTGACCTTTGTATTATAGATCATCTTAGTGTTGGTTTAGCACATTCAACATCCTTGTCTCAAGTCTGCTCCCAGAGTCCGTAACAGGGGAGTTATCTTTCTCAGAGCGGAACAGATGACATTTTCAGCCAACCAAACTAAAAAAAATAAATAAATTAAAAAGCATATCCTCTCCAAGTTTTGATCCATCATGTTCAGTTTTGTTTTCATTTCCAAAGAAAGAGAAAAAACCACCATGCTTAGGCTGCAAGGGGGAGGAAGAATTGCAGTACCAATGAAAACATTTTATTACAGTATTGTCGCAACAGGTCTTTGTCACCAAAGTCTCCCCCAGTCCCCTTTATCTTTCATTGAGTGTTACTCCTGCTAAAACTGATCTACTGAAAAAAACAAGCTGTATTCACTAGCAATAATAAAAATAATAATGGAAAATTCTATTGTAGGCAGATTTGTGTTTTGTTTTCTAGCTTCAAATGTTTTTAATTTTCTATATAACTTTTATTGAGGAGAAAAAACATATTTTTCCTACAGTCCCTGTTACATGTGTCAAATAATCTTTTATGTACACTTACACAAACATTTTATTATTATGAACATCCTTCCATTTCAAGTATATTTATTAAGAACATTTTATCAGTAATTTTTTTCATGATCTGTATTATTTCTCAAATATAACACTTTCATGTTAGGAACGTCATTAGCCATAGAAAAGTTGATATGTTTTTTATAATGCCATAGCAGTGGATTTTTACTCTAAATTTCTGGTCTAGATTGTGGGATTTTACTTTGCTCTAAAGACAATACATTTTTATAGCGTTAATGCTTGTAAAGAATTCCACATTCTCTCAAAGAATAACTCTAGAAAGTAGGTATAGATCCTTTTGTTTTCAGTGTTAGCAATGAAGCATAAAATATGGTAGTGAAATAGCAAAAGTTGTTTACTTCTGTGTCAATCATTTTAACCAAAAAAAGCAGAAGGGAGATTATCACAGGTAGCTCTGAGAAAACTCATCTCTAATTAAGTCAATGAAAACATTTACATTATCCTACTCTAAGGACGTAGCTACTGTTCTTAATATATCTTGCTGCAAAAGTTACCTGTTGTGTATACAAAAGCTGCACTATCATACATTTTTTTAAAAAGCATATGCAATACAAAATAAATCTGATCTAATTTACTGCTGTAAAGACCATCCATTTATATAGAGAGAGTTCCATGAATTTGATTGTGTTTTTTTTTCATTCATTCATGTGATGACTTAAAAAGTAAGAAGTAGAAATTATACCCAGTTTGCAGAAGAGTAACTAGTGATTTTCCCTTAGAAACTAAAGCTCCTCCCATTCTCCCTCTAGTGAATCCATAATGTTAATAAATGCCAACTGATAGGTGCAAAAAAGCATGGATGTGCACATGTATGAAATTTCCACTGATGCAAATGAAATTTGAGACATCTGAAGTCAGGATTGAGCCCAGAGTACTCAGTGTGTGACAGCTCATTTATTCTCATAGCAATGAACAGATGACGGAGAAAGGCTCTTAATGTTACACAGAGAGCTTTAAAAGCAGAAATGGGAATTCAGGAAGTTGCTCATAAAGTCAATTGCTTTTTTAAAGGTGTTCCTCCATTTCATGTTTACGCTCAGCCTGGTGGTCCCCGCTCCCTCCAGTTTCCAGTAAGAGCTGATTTGTCCTTCAGCTACAGTTGCAGATGTTGGAGGACCTGTTCTTAGATTGTTAAACAGTTCAATTCACAAGCAGTCTACACAGGGCAGTTCAAAAAGAAAAATTATCATCCAGAAGAGAACTAGAGAAGCTCTGGATAGAAGGAAAGCTAAGAGACCAGGAAAGCCTCAACTGCCCAGACCCATATCAAATAGTAAACTGAAGAGAAGTACCTTCACCACCACATTCTATATTTCTTCAAAATTGTATGTTAAATTACTTAGTTCAGTTAATTTATTGTCCATTCTGAAATATAAATTATGGAGTCTTTCTTCTTTAAAATAAAGTATAGTGCTTGTGCAATGTGCCAGGCAATCTCAACTTTGGAGATAGAAGCTTTCTGTTCTTCCAAGAATATTAAGAAGAAGCTTCAAACCATAATCCCAACAGAAGAGAGAGCTATTCTGTCTTTCCTGTGATTTTAAAAACACTTAACTACCACAGACTAGTTAACATGACCAAAGAACGCAGTCCTCACTGTTACAACAGAGATGTCTCTTCAGAATATTGGTCACAGACTGAGCCTTACCCTGATTTTCTGGGGCTCACTGGCAAAATTAAGCCCTGTAATAAAATGAAGATAAAAAAGAAAATTCAAAGCAGATGCAGTAGAAAAGAAAAAGAGAGAAGGAGATGAAGAGGGGGGGAAGAAACTGTGCCCAGAAATTTCTGTTTCTTTTTCTTGTTAGCAACATGCACACACAATACTCTGGAGAAGTATTTTTTTTCCTTTCTGAATTTCTTCCTATTATTGAAAAGTCTCATTTTTTTTTCAGAAAAAAAACCCCAAACTTTAATTAAACAGAATGTACCATTAATTAGTTTTCACACAAGCCAGTAAGGTGGAGTGGAGAGAGTTACTACTAAAAGAAAGCTGTAGAGAAATTATGGAATTTCCTAAAGGAGTGTCTGTAGTTTCCAAAACACAATCACACTTGACAGAAATTCTCATCTCTATTTACAATCTCACCAGAGTCTAAGGACTGAGAAAGCACAGGAGACAGTTTAATGTCTTGTCTTTCAAAGTGATCTCTTCAGATTTAGGATGAGCAGAAATGCTGAACTGATGTGAGGACACTTTCACTATCGCTACTCAATGTTTTATGTGATGTTCTGTAGGGAGCTAGAAGATTTCGGTCTCTCTTGCTCCCAGCCTGGCATTTTTCACAAAAAAAAAAAAAAAAAGAGGAAGAGAAAAGAAGTCATGGACAATAAAATCAATCCACTCTGAAAAGACAACTAAAGCATTTCATGATAATGCTCAAATACCTGCATCAATTCAGTGTGTTCACCTCAAAGACATACACAGTAAAGTTAGAATTTTTATTTGGTAGCTGACCAGTAGCAAAGAACCAAATGGCCAAATTAATGATAAATATAACTCAGAGCAGAGTTGTTGGGCCATGCATGCAGATGTATCATAAAGACTACAATGTGCAGCCTTAAGTTTTGAAAGCCTCCAGAGAAAGGGGAGTGGCAAGGTTTATCAGGGAGAAAAGAAAATCAAGAATGTGCCAAAGTGTTGTGTGAAGGCAATAAGCGAGAGAACATCAGAAATGTGGCACAAACAAGAGCTGTCAGGGTGATACTGGGAGCCAAAGAGACAGTGTCAATCTCTAAGGAACACAGGTGTTTCTAATGTGATACTACAAAAACAAATTATATCTCCTACACGTTAAGCACTGTAGAGATATTTAATGTTAACCCTAGGTCTAGCAGTAGCACTGAAAATATCCCCATCTGGAGGAAACTTAGCCTAATAGTCAAGAATGGACATTCAAGGACTTTCTTCGTCGTTCAGTGGCATCTTCAGAAGCCAAACAACATAAAGGTAAAGAAAGCAAACAAGGAAGCAAAAAGTTATTTGCTTTTGTTTTATTTCTGTAAGGACTTAAGAATCCCTAGTCATACTGCCAGTTATACCTATAAAATTAATGGAAGCACTGCACAAGAGCTGGCACCCTTTACTTGTCTTTCTCTTTCTTTTCCTCCTATTCTAAATATTAGATTTTTATTTTTTTTTAATCTTTTTTTTTTTAACTGAAAGATGTTCTGGACTTGACACCAAATGTTTCATGCATCAGAAAAACACGGGTTAGGGATTTGGAGTTCTGCCCAGTATGAATAATGCAGCAGAGTACCATGGTAGCATGAATTGTTAGAGGAATCACAGCTACTGGTCTTCACTGCTTGTCCAGACAAAAATTAGGCCTTAGTATGTTCTTGATGCCAACTACAGTCATCAGGACAGGTACTGAAATATGGATTTCACATGCTATATTAGTTCTGTGAGCATATGTTAAATAACCCTGTGTCCCCATTCCTGCCCCCCTCCCAACCTGTTCATCTATCCTTTATATGTTGAAACTTCTACTGTCTTGGCATTTTCTGCCTAGAACTTCTGCTCCAGAAAACTGAAACCACAACATGGAACAGCATTAAGTATCGTAGATACCAAGGTATTTTGACAACAAACCAGAATCCCACGTATCAGAAATACTTGTCCATTAGCACTCATTGCTTTTTTTTTTTTTTTTTCTTCTTTAGCCTTCCAATATTATTGTCTGGGGATAGGGCCCTTAGAGCTGAGTCAGCTTTTCTGATTCTCAAACAAATCTTAAGGCCTAGGTGTGTATAATACTTAATTTTACTTTTCCTCCCCCCTTACTTATTGTCTTTGCCTCTCAAAGCAATGCTCAGCTGATATACCAGCAAAAGCATCCTCCAGCTCTCCATCTTCTCAAGCACAGCACAACATGAAGCTCACCAGCATTCCCTCTGTTGAGGCCACAGGCCGCTCCTATGTCTTAATTTCTGCTATCTGAAACAGTCAAGCCCATCAGCCTGCTAAAGAAGGGAAATTAAAGAATATGGGGCTAGTGTCTCACAAAGATGCTACAAGGAAAGAGTTGAAGTATTATGTGCCAGGCGAATTCCCATACTGCAGTTTCCCACCTGCACTCTGGACTACTTCAGTGGTTAAGTTCTCACTCTAACAGAGAAGGAATTCCTCCTGCAGTTCTTAGCTACACTAGAACCTGAACTTAGGGATAAGGAGAAAAGAAAAATGTGCTGAAGAAAAGTAGCTGAGATTTAGAGAGCAGCGAGGAGGGTAAGAAGATGCTCTCATTTCTATTCTATCACTTTTGTATCCATTACAGAAGGAACATCCCAAATAAAATCAAGTACAGTCAGCTAAGCCTTCACTTAGAGAATAAGTGCCAGCTATGTGTCATCACCAGATGGGACCGGCAATTCTCTGTTGACTCAACCCTGAGTCATTTTTCATTTGGTTTCAACTGAAATTGACTTTACATCATATCCACCTGAAAGAGGAGCCTCTGCCCTTTCAACCAATCCTGTTACAGAGAAGGAAAATCACAGGAAGAAAGAGGGAGGTGAAAAATACTATGGCTAAAATTTGCCTTGTAATAGAATAGCATTAAGCTCCTGATGGGGTACATTTCCTTACTTTATGAAGGAGTTTAATGATGTCTTTTAAGAGCAATAAATAAATGGGCTGCTTGAAAGCAGTTAGTCTCAAGTTAGTATTGCTTTTCTCCTGCTAAGTCTGCTAATTATGGCATTTTTCCATTAATTGAGAACCTAAAGTCCTTAAAACCAGCTTTGAATCAGCTCTTTCAATTTCAGTAGTTCCTCACAATTGCACCAATATCAGACTAGCCTCACTTTGCAGTGACTACACTCACAAAGGGCAGGATATCTGTGTCTGACTGTATATTCCTTCCCTGACAATATGCTTTCAGGAGTGACCAAGCCTCCATCTCCAATTTTCTGCTAAAAAAGTTTGACCTGGTCATTTCAATTTCCACAAGGAGCATTGCTGGTAGCACATAAAAACGTAACAATGTATCGCTAGTTAGGTTTTCAGCTACCAGACAGTAAGTCTTATTTCTAGGTTTCATTTTATGGGTATTTGAAGCAGTAAAATGCAGAAGTAACTTACCTAAAGAAGCTATACAGGAGAAGTAAACTAGTTTATCTGTATTAATCCGTAATGAGAAAAACTGCCCCATACCATCACATTAAATATTTAAAATCACCTCCCCATGAGAAATTTGCATCAGGTTCAATGTATTACACATCATTATTGAGAGTTTGTCTGCAAAATACAACAAACTGGTTTGCACTTTCTCATCTATTCTTAGCCTTCTTGTTTATTTATTCTTACATGTACAAAGATGTCTACAAATCTGAACCCACTCCATCAGCCAGGCTTGTATCTACAGGATACATGCAAAGCTAACTTCAGAGTGAATTTTTAATAATTTCTTTTTAAGGCTGAGAACAGAATGGATCAAACATTGAATATGTTGTAATTTTCCAAGTTCTTCTTGTAGGTTTTTGACTCTGAAGAAATAATATATTTCTCAGTCCTTAGTTTTTCATCTTCAGAAATATCAAATTCTCCTTGAGACAAGAGTTGTTTTGCTTTTGGGTCTCAAAAAAACCCCAACCAACCAAACCAAACCAAAACAACAACCCAGGATCATTTTCTCTTTTCACAAATAAGAAAACCTATAATCATTATTTTTAGCTGTTCTTTAAAGCAGCATATGGACTGCCATTTTCATTTCTGAAATGGAGTAGAGGCATAGCCCAATTTCTTCTAATTTAGTTTATATACTTCTTTTAGAACACATGGAGATCACCAGAAAACATATTCTAGACTCCTGGTGACTTCCTGAAACTTTTAAAATCCAGGTATGAGAAAGTGGTCACCCTATCTTTCAACAGGTTATGGACAATAATGTAGAACAAATAAACATCTCCTGGCAATTCTTCTCTTCCTGCCAGCCTGGACCATGGCATATTGTGCAAGCAAGAGTGCACAAACAACATGTTGCCAAAACTTGTTGCTCTGTGGTAATATTTAGATTATAGGATTATGAGCTAATAATAAATTATTTTTCATCTCCTTAGAAATACACCATATGTCTAAAAGTGCACACATACCATTTCAACCAGTTATGAATGTTTAAATAGGACGTTACCTTGCTTACTTATTTTCTATTTTAATATTAAATGATGTGCATAAAAATTTGTAACATAGTATAACTTAAAAATAAATATCTTCTAAAGTAAACCAAAACAAAGTCTAAATTATGTCTATGATAAGATTATTTCAGCTTGCTTCCCTTCAGGTTATTCAAGCTGCCTTGTTTATACAAATCTAATTTTTATTTTCAACGTATTTAAATTATTTGGCATAGGATTCCCCATTAAATAAATTGCATTGAGTTTAAGGGGAAAAGAGTCTCTATTGTTTTTTTTATTTCTAAAAAAAAAAAAATTTGGGTAAGAGAAACGTGGATTTTTTTCAGCCTCCTGAGATTTCTGATAGATTATTTCATGTGTGTTTTTTTCCTCTCTAACAAATACACAGAAATGCAGAATAATATCCTATGGGGAACAATTGATTGAACTGGCCAGCCACTGATGGTAAAAATGAGTCTAGCAGCAGGAAATTGGTGAATTTGAAAATGAGGGACTATGAAGTCAGTAATTATCATTTCAGGCAAAGGAAACAAAGAAAAACTTTCTAGCTCCTTAGAACCCAGAAGTAAAAGATTGAGATAATATAAATTCAAATAAATGTCTCCAGTTTTACTAAGTGCCAGTGTAAAAATTCTGCTTTACATCAGTCTGAAAATGTTTTAGTGGAAGTTGAATACAATGAGACATGAGAAATCAAGGACTTTCTCTAAGGTCCTCAAAGGGGAAACCACGAGTCTGTTTAAGGAAGGAAACTCAGAGGTGAGATGGAAAAGAGAAGGGAACACTTTGGAGTAATGCATCTAAAATAGAATGTGTTTCATATGTGTTCGTAAAGATTTCCCAGAAAAGTGGGCGATACTTAAGCAGCGTGTATTATTTAAGTGATACTTCAGAATTGTATTCCTCTGGAATGCATTCAGTTCAGAAATACAAAGACTCTTACTCAGGATCGGAGCTATGAAAAGACTAATAGTGCAATGAGATTAATAGCTCTGTCCATGCAAATTCAGATACTCACATTCTTTAACATAATTTTTTTCCAACACCCTATGATGGAAAACGAATATTAATAGTGGAATTTAATGAAGGGGACTGAAGCCCAGGGAGGTCAGGGTGAGGGGAACTCTACAGAGTTGCTGATACTTAGGTGTTCTAGACTCCAACACAAAGGTGGCCCATCATTCTCCAAAAGGTAGAAGAAAAACGGTATACAAACTCCACTGCTCTATACCCATTATAGCAACTTTCTAAGCTAGCACAAACAATATTTGTTTGATGTTAGTAGGGTAATATGCAGGGATGCTTTTGCAAGATTGTGATTTTACAACTTTGTTACAAGACCCCAAACATTCCCTGTGACAAAAAGTCAACCGGGTCAATACCCAATGGTGAATCAAGTTGTGCTGCAGTCTACTCTCCCTTCAGAAAGACGTAACCATCCTCATGGGTTCAGTCATAGAACGGCCCTCAAACTAAGCAGCAAACTTTCCCTTTCTAAATCTAGCTGAAGTACTTGCTTAAATACCTGGAACTGCCATCCTCACAACTATCCCAGATTGGGATTGATGACCTTTACAGGATTTCTAATCCTAAAAGGAGTTGTGGGAACTTTCCTGAGCTCCCACTTTTAGTGGTGCCTGTGACAATGTTCTACTGCTGAGGAACCTTTGAGATGGGGTTTGCAATGATGAACTGAGCTCTCACCATTCCTGCAGGAAATAATTTCGTTCCCATTACTGACACTGACAGCGCAGCTCTAGGAAATTATTCACTTTGAGATTACGGCTGTGGAAGAGAGGAACTATAAATTCCCAACTATAAAGGAAGCAGTGGACTGGTGTGCTCCTTCTACTCCTATCAGCAGCCAGACACACTGTCAGTGCCCAGTCTCTAGCAGGGAAACCAATGATCCAATCTGAGGACTGAATTCCTCGAACCCTTGCCATTCAGTGGTGCTTTCAGAGGATAATGCATTTCTTGCTGGAGTGTCTCTCATCACGCGGGAAACATACAAGAGTCAAAAGAAAACTACAGAAATTCCTAGGACTGGAACTAGGGAAAAATACTGAATCCCACAGAATCACACTTTTCTATTTGGTGGTAAAGACCCTTACCTTCTGATCAAGACTTTCTACAGCATTTGGCTGTAAACAAGTCTGTAATGTGAAGATGCTAGGCCACGGTGAAGATGCTGAATCATGTATTCACCACACATGCCTTTTCTCATTGAGCTGAGCTCTAAAAAAAGCATCTGTGAGAGAATTTTTGTTCCAAGGAATGTGAAAGAACCTAAGCAGTGATTTTTTATTGCCAATGTGTGAAGGAAACAGTTCTCAAGCTCCTCTTCTGTTCTGATAATGTACTACTATTCAGTGGTCTGAAATAATATGTGTATATCACCCAAGCAAGAACTTAAGTTTTGAGAGATTTGATGACACTGTTGGTAAGTCAAGATTCATTTTCTCCCACATCTGGCCGACATGTTCACTCCAAGAACCCTCTACCCCTCCAGTGTCTGTTAGTATCTGAGGAAATAAGAGGACTTGAAACAAAAATGATGGTATTCTTGTCTGAAATATCTTTATAATAAGGAGGCAGAGGATGTTAAAAAATATAAGACTTTGTTACTCTAGTCATTTATTTAAGATCAGTGGTGGCAGGCCCAACAGGGTATGGCAAAAGGAACCAATTAAATATTACTTATTTGTACTTATTTTAGTTTTAAATGCTAAAGATCCATAAAGTTTGCACATCCACTCATACAAATATGTAATAAAACCCTAGAGATCCTGGTCTACTAAGCAAGTCCTACCAAAATAATTATTTTGCCTCATTTGTCCTTCTTATATTTTTTTGAAAAACTGAGAATCTTTATGGGTGGAACACTGAAAGCCTGATATACTGGGTCTATAATGAATCTTGTAAGCTGTAACGATTTCTGTGGAATCGGGATTGATTTTTTGTTGTTCTTTATCCAAAACTGAAAAGATTTTAAGAGGTGGATTGTCAGATACAATTGCTTCATGAGAAGGAACAGCAATTAGGATGTCTTCTGTGAAGGTTAACTCCCTGATGTCTCATGGAAGCAGAAGGAAAAGGAGTGGCCCTGGTGTGCTGTTGACCAAACCACCAGCTTGCATTCATACAAATTCCTTCATCAGCTCCACAAGAACAATTTCTTTATTCCATGTGAGTTGAAAGGCTTAAGAGCTTGACTAGAATACATTTTTAACAGATGTTTGTGAGTATTTGCCATGACAATTCAGAGAGTTTGTACACTGTCTGGTATGAGGGATTCTGTGCATCTCTCTTTCCAAGTGAGATACGAACATGCATTTTTTCACCTTCCATTGCCTGGTCTCTCCATCTTGGTGCAAAATGTAGTGAAAACTTCCTGGTACTTGTCTCAGGACTAAATAACCACAGATCACCCAGAAAGTAATAAGTGCCAATTCAAATACAGTGCCTGGGTATATAAAGATGGATCTCGTCACAGTTATTTCTTCTAGTCTGAACTCCAAGAAGGACACAGCTTAGAAAGAAGTGATCTGCAGGATACCAACCACTTGTCAAGGCTGATCAGAAATGCAGCTGACAAAGTTACCTGGGAGATGTAAAAAGTAACGGTCGCTTCCTAGCTATTTTGGAGGTGCAAGCAAGACATAAATAGCATAACTACAGGATCAGAGACAGTCTTTGTGATTCATAGCTTGTTAAATAAACCAGGTAGGAAAAAAGTCCAGCTAGTCCTGTTAGCTACAGTGCTTTTTAGAGCCACCACAAAACTAATATCTGTATTTACTCCCACTATAGTTTCTCCCTGACTGGACCTCTGAGAAATGTGTTTATTGTATTGGAGACTCGTCAGTGGGGAAAATCAAATCTGCCCAGGCCTCAGTTGGGAAACCCACATCCTGGACTGACATAAAGAATTAGAGACAAAGAGCCCATATAGAGGCCACTGAGGCCAATGAGTTCAACAGCACATAGTTCTAGCAGATGCCATGTTTAGGTCCCACTATGAAGGCTTTACAAAGCCTACTTTGGGCTGAAGGAGAATCACACCTAGTTACGTGCTTCAAATGGAAAAATTCTTTATAAAGAACCATGTCTAAGTTTTTTAATGAAATATTTATCTCAAAAAGACAATCATTGCTCAACTTTCATAAAGTTGAAACCATGGGGATAAATATGCTTTCTTCTACCTAATCACAAATAACCTCTAAATGGGACACTGGCCAAAGAACTCTTACCTCGTTTCAGGAAGAACACTTAGGCTAACAACTAGAATAGGGAAAGTGACTCATTCAAGTGTCTCAGGCTTCTCAGGAGTCCAGAGAAAATCACAGTGAATGGTTTCCTATGTGAATTTCCAGCGAGCACCTGGAAAAACATATCCCACTCTTCTCAAAGCTCTTCCTGAGGCCAGGAAGTAGAAGGTACGTTCTCTAAGCTACTAGGCACTGTTATCACCCTCTGCTCTAGTCCTCAACATGCTGCATTCACTGAGTATGTTACTGAGCAACTCCAGGATGAAGAACTCGACTAACTTCAAGAAGCCTATAAAAACCATACATGAAGTGCTTTTGAGTGTCCAAGAGAGAGAGAGAAGGGAGGCAGTAAGAAAGATAGACAAGAAAAGCCCTGCCAGAATCAAGCAATTACAATATTCCAATGAGAATTTAACAAACAAACAAACAAAAACAAAAAAAAACAAACAAAAAAAAAAAAGAAAAAGAAAGACAAAACAAGAACACTTGATTAATACAAATAGTCATATCACCTATGTTTTTACTTAAGCAATAACTACCAGAAGTGAAGCAAACCTTTCTGGTACACCTTCGTCAACTCTAGATTATTCATAAGGTCAAGCATTTGCAAAGGAGGTTACTTTGAAACATTGGATTACTCCAGAAACTTAGCCTTTTCTGAATTAGTTCTGCCCACACTCTCAGCCAATAAATTTCTCCACCTGTTTGCATATTGATTTTTTCCCATCTTTTATTTATTTCAGCTTCCTCAGGGGTGAAAAGAAAAAGTCTATTAAGCAGCTAACAGGAAGTATGAGTTCTGAAAGGGGTTTTTTTGCTGTCAAATGTCTCTCTGGCTGGATCACCTTACAGATGTAAATTAAAAGGTTTAAAATGTAGTGACCTGGACTAGAATTCTAATTTTACTTAGAGAACACATTTTCTCATTCAAAAGGCAATATATTGTTTTTCTGTTCTAACACCCTGCTGATCTGGATCAGGACTCATTAGCTCTCAGATCTTTTCTGGTATGTAGAAAAAGGACTGTCTAAAGGGTCTTTATTCTTTTTTTCTAGTCCATCCATTTTGCTTCCTTTTTTCTGAAACAAATGAAGCAATGCAACATATACTTATCTGCCCCATGGACCTCAGCAAGTAAGCATGAGAGTTAAAGCAATAATCAACAGCAGTAGCTTGAGAGATTTTACAGATGGATAATTAACAGTCTATGAATACTTATTTCCATACACTTGTGCCTCTGTTTTAACATGTCCTTTGGATAGGTTTACATTCCTGTGACACCCACTGGCCAGGGCACTTAACTTTTAACACCACTATGAAACAGTATTGCTTCTTGACAGTTCTCCAATGCTAACAAATTATCTCTACTGATTTAGCCTTGAGTACCTGATCTCGTGCAAAGGCGTAACTTTTCCAAGAGATCAACAAGGATATATAATCAAATGAACACCTAGATAATACCTAGTTGATCATTCACTAGCTCATTTACAACACTTTGTGATTAAGTTTAATTAGTGTTTATTTCTGATGAAGCTGTTGTCTTACAAAAGTTTTTAGCACAAGAAAAGTATTACAGTATTTACTGTTCCTTGGAGACCCAGTTCTCCCAAACCAGCTTCGGAGAACCAGTTGGTAGATCAGATTCTGCCTAAAAGGGGAAAGCAGGCAATTCTTAGCTAGGGATTGATTCGTGCTGGGCAAACTTCCATTTAGAAGCAAGAGAAGTGCTAAGAGAGCTATGCATTAACAGGACTGTAGCTAATCCCTCTGGTTCTAAGAAAATGTAAAAACCTTTAGCATAGCCATCTACACCATCCTATTGTGGTCCTACTTCTGAGTGCAAGAATTTAGGCAGAAGTTTCCAATGCTAGTACGGTATGGTCCATAGCTGAGAGAGTAACTTTAGTAGTTAAGTATATAAAAATTATCAATTCCTAAAATAAATGCATGAACAAATAAATAAATAAGAGCCAAAGCTTATACAGGGATAGACACCTTTCTGAGATAATAAAACATGCTGGAGATACTAAAAAAAACTATCCCACCCCAAATCTCACATACTGTCTGGCCTATAGTGCAAGTGCAATTTTTCCCTGACCTACTCAACACCAGTGGTTTGTCCAAAATACTCTATCTTTGAGGATTCACCACTACCACAAGTGGCAGACAGAGGTGGGACATATTTAGAGACATAGGTTAGTATAGAGACCTGTATTCAATTTAACCCATTGCTATCCTGCTTAGATTCTAAGAAAAATTATATGGTTTTATTTTCTATATTCAATAAACATTTTCAACAACACCTGTAGTTTTATGAGTGTGCAAATGGCTGCTACTGCATTAGCCATAAGTGTTCTAAGAGACATGTATGATAAATTCTTCCAGTTCTCTTCCACTGCCTTGTGTGCAAATTTGGGAGAAACTGGAATAACTTTATAGCCTGCAGGTGTCTTGTGACAGCATAGAAAGTTTCCTGAAAGTGACTTTACATTGTATCACTGATTGCCAGGATCTGGCTAACAAGCTATGGCTTTAATTCATTGACCTGATAAAGCTCCTTGGTTGTCACAGAGCTCTGAAGTGCTGCTTCAAGGTGTTTTCTGGGTAGAAATTTCATTTTAGACAGGACAGGATCAAGGATCAAGAAACTTACGTCAAAATATTTAAAACACTGAATAATAAAGTCAGAGCAGTAACATTTTACACCTGCACTGAATATCATTAACAGCTCAATAGAAAAATAGTCCTGCAAAGAACTCGCTGAGCTGAGTTCCCTGTTGTATTAGGCAATTGTATCATACATGCCTTTTAGGCTGACTGAACTATCTAGCAGCAAGCTTATTGTTTTTGGGTTTGTTCCCACTGCTCCAGTGGGAAACAGCATCCTTCTGCTCTGGCGGCTGAGATTTCACTGTGCTTTGAGATAACAGCTTTTACTTCAGACTAGAGCAGGCTACGGATACACCCAGCCTCCCGAGATACCCCAGCCGGCATCCTGTAACTCAGCTGCACATCTGAGCTCAATGGTCTCCTTCAGAGCTTGTTCTAACACAGAAACAAGTTATTGCAGTAATTCCCTGACTTCTGTCTTGTGAATTGTTCCAGGTTTTCTTCTACCTTGAATGTGTGTCTACCTCATCAGCTATCCCATTTGGTTCTCAGGTTCAATAGCCTCTCCTTTGCTGAAAATGAGCATTTTAATTTGGGGCCATGATTAATGCCTGCGGCCCCCTCCTTTTTTTCAGATATATTACTGACAAGCTTTCTGCTGTTTTTTTGCCATGTTGCTGTCCAGTTCAATATTACGAGGTAATTATCAGCTTATCCTCACTCTCTGCTATGCAGCTTAATTTTCTGGTCAGGTTCTTCTGCATTACTTTAACTCATAACTCCTGATTTCTATTGCATAACCCTTTTGAACATACGGCCCTTTGCCTTGAAGGCTTTTTCTGTTGTTCCTAAAATAAACTCCAGATGGCTTTTGTACCTGTAACTTGAGGACACTGCTAATATTTAAATGCTTTAGAGTAGCTGATATTTTTTCAAAGCCTTTTTGAACTCAAGAGCCTTAATACAATAGGTTCTTCCCCAGGTCTTTTAATCATTCCTCTGTTCCCCAACAGTGATGCCCCAGAGCCCCAGCTACTTAGCCCTGTAATAACAGAGAAATCCCGAAGAGTCAAACATCCTTCTTAATCCTTTCAATCTGTTGTTCTTAACACATGACAAAGGGAGGCACTTGGCTTTGCCCAGGCACACCGACCACCAGACAGACTGAGATGTTTCTGCAACATGCAATTCTCCACTCAGCTTTTTGAAAGTTTCTCTGCCATTTTCATGCTGCCTTCCCAGCTCGCCTCCCCTCCCTGCTGCCTGCCAGCCTGTTTCCTCCTCAGTCCTCTCTCTTCCCAGCCAGCTCTTCCAATGGCCTCTGAAATATTTTCCTCTTGCCCTAAAATATTTTGCTCCTGCCTCTGAGCTGCCAGCTCTCTGCTTCGCCCTCTCCCACAGAGGCTCTCCCTGCTCGCAGCCGTCCCCTGTTTACACACTTCCTTGGGTGGGGGAGAGCAGGGCACCTCCTGTTTGGCAGCTCCCTTCCAAGGGCTTTTTCTCAGTTCTCTACTGTAGGATTTCCAATTCAATCATACTTAGTCACAGATCTATTTCTATCCTTCCATTTAATTCTGATTAATTAACTTGTATATTTCAGAACAATTTTAGAGTAGCTCGTATATGGGAACTACTTTACCGTGCTCTCCCTAAGCAGTTTGATTCCAGAAGTGTCTATTTCAGCCGTGTTCGCTATCTTGTTTCCATCCCATTATAAGCATAAAGTGGTTTTTTCTAACATGATTTTCTGCTTCTCTTGATTTGCACATGTCCTTCAATATTGACATTCCAATTAAAACCTTTATTCCACCATGCTTTTGTCATCCTAGATATCCACCTGTAGGTCCTGCCTGAGAAGCTCCCTTTTCTCCACTCTTGCCCAAGTTCCTTTCATTAACAAGAATGGCATCTCAGTGCTTGCTCATTAATGTCATCTGTTTTCTTTTCAATATTTGGCACCACGCTTTCACTAGCTGAACCACTTATGGTACTACTGTTCTTACTAGTTTTGTTACCTCATTTTTCCTTGTTGTCTACCATCCTATCCTTTATTTCTGCATTTTTTTCATTTACTAGATTTTCCCATTCTTGTTTATTGAAAAAAATCTGGAAGGCATTGGGGATTCAGACCCAGCTGACGTAGAAAACACCTCTTATATCACCTATCCTGATTGCTGTACTCACTAGGTTAAATATGGGGTTCAGGTGATAATGAAAGTAATATATGATTCAAAAATACAGCAGCGCTTCGTCACTACTTTACAAGCTTTTTCTCTCTAAAACAAGTGACCTAATTACAATAAATTACGTCTACTTATTTTTTAAAATAAAGTGTATTTTCAGCAGTAATAGTAAAACCACATGTTACATTATTTCTGTGACTCATTTTAAACGTACATTTTACAGCCACTGCCAGGGTTGATGTTAATTGTGCCTACACTATATCACACTTGAACATTCCTTGAAGTGGTAAAAGTGTTTAAGGAGGCTAGATTTTCTTTTTAACTTGTCTTCCAGCTTCAGGGAAATTTAATAAGATCACCTGAAAGAGACAAACTGCTGTGTCAAACTTTTTTTCTCTTGCGCTTTTTGAAAGAGATGACTTAATTTCCTTTCCTTCCCTCTATCCCTTCCACCACGAGCTGTTTCATGTCTACACTAAAGCATGAGTAACGTGAGATAGACACACAAGCCAAAATCCAAGAGGCATGCAGCCCATGTAACAGAAGTGGAGAGCCTGATGATCTGCAGTTCAAATCACTACCAAATCAATTGTGCACAAAAAATTATGAGCATTTTCTAGCAAATTGGTGTCTCTGTGGATTGAGGAGAGCTATAAAACACAATTTCGAAAATTATGTAGTGCTAAGAGCTTAAACAAAAACTGCTAGGGAAATTCCCCATGATTTTTTCAAGCTTTTGGTGAGATTTTTATGTTCACATGAAATTTGAAAGAAAAGCTGGAATGGTAAACATTTGTTCTGAGAAGTCTGCAGAGACTACATCTGAGAAGGTTTGTCTGTGCCTATTACTACTGTATTTAGAGATAAGCAGTGGACACACACACACACAAAATTAATGAACTTTACCTTTCGCTGATTTTGAGACTTCTGGATATGTATGCTGTGCAGACAGTTCCTTCCTTTGAGGGCCACAGACAGAACTACAAAAGAAAAATAGAAAAGAAGTCAGATTTCCCAAATCAGTGTTTCTTTATTAATTCTCCCACTTTTCCAGGTCTGTTTCCTTTTAGCTGATGCAGGTGACCTGCTGACACCCCTCTTTCTTCGTGTGACTGGAAATTGCTAGTTGATCACAGTCACAAAGTAAAGATGGAGTAAGAATCCCTTTTGCATGCGTACATAGTATTTTACCTACCAAAGCAAACTAAACCATTATTTTCTCACAACTCCAGATTTTGTTGCTAATCCATGTTATTTGCAAAAATGTACAGATAAGTGGAAAACCAAGCAACAGCCTTTTGGAATAAGGGCTTCTATGAAATGTTCCAAAGGTGACAGATCTGTTACTTCAACAGCACCTAGGCCAGATTAGAAATTTCTCTTCTAAATTATTTTTCAAATATATAAACTGAGTTTTGGCTGAACTTGGTGGGCAAACGCACAGAAGTGCAGAAATGCTTGCTATCAGTTTGAAGTTAATCAGTGGTTTAATTATTTGGTAAAAATATGGGAGGGCTTCCTGGTTTATTCAAGAAAATAATGCTGTCTGCAGGGGTGAAAAAAATTTGCCTTTTTCCAGTCTAACAACTGGAAAAACCTGTGAAAGGTTAGAAATATTTCATCTTCATTTTGTATATATCCAAGCAAGCTGATTGAAATTCATTTACATAGTAGAGAATTTGTTTTGGTCCTAGGATGGTATCCCAAAAGACATTTTAATATAAAAAGGAATACAATTGGTGTATCAATTGAATATTTTTTTTAAGATGATGCAGGTAGTACCAAGACTCTATAGCCTATGAAAAAAACAGCAGCAAAGCATTGGTGATTGTTAGTACACAACATTTTACCATATCGGCACCTTCCAGAGTTTCAAACTAGTATACATATAATTGCCTTTTTGCCCTTGCGTCAGAAACAGCCAAGGCTTCCCTTAGTCTTTCCCAGCTCATATTTTAATACATTGTGCAGCTTCTCAACCAAGAGAATCATAGTTCAGCTCTGACAGTAAGTGCGAGTTCATGCTGCAGGAAGGCTTCTGTGCCAGAGCTGCTCCAGCCACAATGCAGTACTTTCTTCCCTGAAGACATCATATCTGTGAGTACAGCTTGGAAGATAAACTCCTTACCGTGGCTGTGGCAAAACTTATACATGCCTGACAAGGACAGATCCTCTACCACAACACAAATTAATTCCAGGCTGTCATAACTGTTTTGTTACTCGTCAAGTGTTTGGTATAGGAAACAGTTTGCATCTTACACTTCCCCAGGAAAGATAGACCTGTTTTAATTCCCTCCGAGTTTTACATATGAAGCAGGACAGTTTGGATTTGTACCACGAAATGTCCTGCAAGTGGCAACAAAAAAGACTGAAGCAGCTTTCATTTGGCATAGTGTTAGGACAGCGTGGAAGCCAGCCACAGGCTGCTTTCTACCGTCAAGAGGAGTCAGCTGGAAGGAAATGCAAGTGAACTTGGATTCTTCTGCGTGGAAGACAATTCCATTTGGGATCTATGGGTTATCTATTTATGTGAGAGCATGTATTTCATAAACCAGCTTGTTGCTTTGTGGCCAATTACCCCGGGCTTTATGTTAGTGCTGTTTTATAAGTACTGCAGAAGGAAAATATTTTAGAATTGAACTGTACCCATCTCTTTCAGGAAACAATTTTATTTAGAAATATATCTTAGCCTTTTCTACAGGGGTTAGTTATAAAACCAAAATATTTTATGTAGTTACTTAGGTGAGGATCAATAAAACTTATTTTTGTAGCCATCGTGTTGATGTAGTAGCGATTGCTGAGTTTGCCTCTCTCTCTCCACAACCCTGAAAATTTAATTCATAAAACTCCAGCTTGCTGTAAACTGTAATGCTACAAGATAGGGATTTAAGTGAACATGGACAATACAGTGAACATGACTCAACATACAGTAAACTATACTCTGAACGCTGGATTTGTTTGATTTAAAATCAAATTTTCAAATTAAAAAAAAAAATAAGAAAGAAAGCACAATATTACAGTAGCTTGTTTCTTTTAAATGCTCTATTTTGGTAAGGCATACCATTTCTCAAATTGCTTTGCATCATGTTGGCCTCATCATTAGAAAGTATTCCAAATCATTCTGCAAAACAAAACAAAGGAATTCCCATTGTCCAAGCCAAATTTAATTTAATTTATTCAATTCTGCTTTTCAAAATTCATTCATCAGTTTAGTGTCACAGCCTTCAGACTAGAAGCAGAATGGGTAGCAGTATCGGGGCCTGCTAAAATGGCAGACTTCAGAAGTAGTTGGGTAAAGTGCTGTCTCTGCAAGTTGTAGGGAGTATTTCTCAAGCCTCTGGAAATGCTTATCTCTGTTTTCCATAGTGTGAGAACCACTTTAGGAGCAAAATCTGTGAAGTTTACACCTTTCATAAATAGATGTCCAGTTAGCTGCAAAATGAAGCTCACAGAATTGGGAAACGTCAGAGCTAAGTTTGCACAAAGTTAACACTGCCCTTTGGGGAGGTCCATTACAATTTGGTCTTTAATTAACATTATCGCTTATTATTCATTCTTCCATGGGATTCCAAGGCTGATTTAGCAGCCCACAATGAAGGAAGGAGCGGTTCAGTAGACTTTTACCACCATTTTCAGTATACTGAGCCCCATCTCGCCCTCTGCAGCTGCCCCCTCACTCTCGCAGCCTCCCGCACGCCATTGCCATGGCTCGCAGCTGACACCCCACAGCGTCCCTGCCTGCTGCACCTGCGCCCCCACAGTCACAGTCACCGTCCCCAGTCTCAACAGGACATTGTCAGGCACGCGCCTTCAGAAAGAACGCTGGTATTTCCTTACTGAGGATCGTAATGTAGTTCTGTCCCTTTAACCAGGAGGTGAAATAAAACTGGTGGAAAACATGGGAAAATTCTGACTTTTTGACTGCCATGGTTTTCTGTTGTTACTGTTGATGTTTTGTGAGAGTTTTCTTTTCCTCATTTCTCCTAAAAGCAGGAAACAAATAAATAATACAAATGAAGTAAACTGTGACAAAATCAAAAAACCTGCTCACATGGAACCATTACAACACACGGAAATCTGTGTCCTTTCATCTCTACTCCTTCCTCCTCGAAGAGCTACATCTGCATCCTACTCCCATGGAAGTCAGAGAGTCCCATGGTAATGTCATCAGAAACCAGCACCCCGCTGTAACTAATGAAAATTATTTAAAAATCACCTTTATAATGCAAACTCTTAGGTTACCTTACCTACATCTCTCACCACATTTGTCAATATAGCTGTGTTTAAAAAGAAGAAAAACGAACTCTTGGAAAAATTCATTCATTGTATCAGTGATGAAGTAGATGTCACAGCCAGGGTACTGCAAATTTTAGTTAAGTAGTAAAGGTGAGTAATTTTTTTTTAAAAAAGCACCAAAAATAGCATCAATAAAAGCAGGACCAACTGAAAAACCCCTGCAGCATCTCAGCTTTCACGTAAATGACTGTGCTAATAATGGATGCTGACAGAAGAAAATAAAAGTAAATAGAACGTTCAAGGCAGAAGCATTTCTAAATATTCACTAATATGTTTGAAAAGTTTCCAGAAGATGCCAGTAGCGGTTGAAGCAGGGCAAATCTGTTTGAATTTGAGACAGTCATGTTCATGGCAGATGTTTGTCAGTCACACCTTACATGCCCCCAAACAGATACATTGCCCAATTAAACAAAAATGCACTTAGGGCATCTCTTGGGTCACATCTGGCTAACTAATAGCAGCTGTGTTGGAACAAAGGTAGGCAAGTTCCCTTGTTATGTAAACAGCATCGATCTCCCCTGAAACATTAAGATGGAAAAACTGTTAAATTAATTGTGGTTTGGTTTCCTCTCCCTTCTCCTGGAAAAGAAATTAATTCATTCATCAAGCAAGAATTGTTTTCAGGTTGGGTTGGGGTTTTTTTCTTTCCTGATTTAGCCTAATATAAGGTGTAAGAGACTGGATTTTTAAAGTAAAATGACTACTTCAGCTGCCTACAAAGGTGACAAAGGAAAGGAAAAAAGCAACAAAGATATAATGCTAAAACTGGGACAGGGAAGGCAGCCAGGTTAAAAATGAGTTTGATCATTAGATTTCCTGAACAGTACAGAAAATAAACTATTACTTAGCTGTTACTCTTAAACTAAGAATGACAAGCAAGTGGTAGATTTAAAATTGCAAGTCATAGTCCAATATTTACAAGCAGGGCCTTTCAAGTGTTACACACACCAAACCTCAATTTCTGGAGCATGTGAACACTGGGCTCTGCAGTAAGGAACACCAGGGCAAGCAAGGGATGCTTGATGTGTCGTGGAGTTCTCTGTTTACTGAAGAATTCATTACAGATGGGCTACAACAGTCAGAAGTTTTATTATAAAATATGAAGTCAAGGCAGTGCTGGCTGCCTAGGCTAAAATAACCTCTTCACCCTTGACAGCAAAAGGAAGAGAAATAATTCAGAGCATCTACCCCTCCTCCTTCTCCCTTGGGCTTGTATATGAAAAATCTAGGACTGGAGGAGAGATAAGAGCTTATATTTTTTCCACATCTCAACTACCTATTAGAACTTAACGTCTATCCCATTTAGAAGAGGAATGGGATAGTCGTCTTCATGTAATTTGTCTAATTTCTGATGGTCCCCCTTTCCAGTATAAAGTGGCTGTAAGACAGATAATACCTTCAGATATTCTGAAGATTTAGACGGGAGAAAAGTGAAAAAAATCAATTTCTCAAACTAGAAGTCTGACAGCAGATGAGGGGGTCAGAAGACTGGTCAGGGAGGGTTCAGGGAGTGCCTAAAGGATTGCTTTAATTGACAGATGTATTCAGTTATGAAAAAGCACAGTTAGCTTTTACCAAAACACAGTTGTCTTTTTTCCTGTAAACAGATACTTAAATAGAAGCAGAAGACATCAGATGAATTTGTTAGTATTTGTTAGTTAAATGCCTGCAGTCACTTCATTTACCATTTTTAAAAGTTTAGGAATTCAAAAGTGAAACACAAAACTAATGGACAAGGCTAGGTCAGAGAAAGGAAATCATAAAGTGCAACTGAAACTAAACCTACAAGCTTTATTGCTCAAGAGCTGCTTTAGGCTGTGGCCAGAAAAAAGAAACCAGAGAGTCCTCTAACAGAAGGATGTGAGTCAGGGCTTTCAAAAAGACTCCACAAAATGCCTATTTTCCTCCTTAAGCTTGCCATCAGCTGCTTCCTTCCTCCTACACTCATCTGCAAATCTCATCCCCTTAGTACAAAGAAGAGAACAGAAATTTGAGGTTGTATTTTGCCTTTGGCTAGAATAAGAAAAACACTTTATAGCAGAAACCCCTCATTTTTAATCGTTATAATTTGTAATTATTATGGCCACATACTAATGTATCCCTAAACATCCAAATGAAAGAGGAATTATTTGAAAAAGTCTGGAAGGCAGATGCCACCAGCCTAGCAGGTCAATGAAATCAGCTAGTAATTAAAGTTTCCTAAAGAACTCATTCTTTCTGATTTCTTTTCAGTAACTTGAAAAGACAACACAGAGGGGGTCCTTCCTTTAAATGCAATGATATTCATCAAATCCATTTGTAAATATTAGTTCAGTTAAAACAACACATAAGATATAAAATGTAATTAAGTTCTGTATAGATTTCACTTTCACGGGAGACTAAGAACAGCAAGGCAGAAATGGTGTTATTCTGTTTCTAGAGCTCATTGGAACCACTAATGATTTCAAAAGCCCACGACTCATCAGCTGCAATTAAAACAATAACAATGGCAGTGACCCCACCAGAAGAAAAAAAAAACTTACACAGGCAGCAAGCAATACAGTGAGATGAAGTTGGAATACAGATGTTACTGATTTGTGGGATGCCGAAGAGAGTAATTCTTCTGCTATTGTATTTCTGTGTACCTCCTAATAAGCAAGCAATGATGGCTGGCCAGAAAAGAGCAATTCCCATTCACAGCACATCTCCGACTTAGAGGATTTGACTTATATTTTGGAAAAAGACATCTCTGTAGACTGCTTCTGCAGGCACAGTAAACATAGCCCAGAAGCATGGACCCTGGCCAGCAGGTAAACTATGTGTTGCTCACAGCCAGCCTTTGGCTTCTGCACATCTCAGGTTTATTAATGTATTCCATTTATTTACTTAATATTTTTAGTAATAATGGGCAAGGACATGACATCCCAGCTTCAACAAAACAGGTTCCACAGGCAAAAAACAGTTTCATACAATTGTCATACAAAAGCCTGATGTGCTGCTACTTCGATTAGCTGAGGAGATGAGCAAAACTTTCAATATTAAAGAAAACAACAAGCACTAGCCTCTGAATTTAAAAAAAAAAAAGCCTGTATTTCAGCATCTGGCCATTATTCTCAGCAAAAACTTCTTTCCCACTTTCTCCCTCAAAATCTTTGCTTTCAATATCATCATCTTGTGTAGATTCATTGTCCTCTCTTCATTTGCTGGCTAAACCAGCACAGGCTTTGGTAGTATTAAGCACTACCTTTTTCATAGGTTAGACAGGTTATCCGGACTTACATCATTCTCCCTTCCTCCTCCAGTCCCATGTTTGAAGCTTTTTTTCTCAGAGACCTGACAGCATCATTGCTGTCCTCCCCAACAGAATGCTTAGATCACATGGGCATTTTCTCTTTTCCAGCTGAGCCTCCAATTAGATTGATTGCTCTTTTTAATACATCAGTCACAGAAACAGCCAGAAGAGCCATACAAAATGGCTACATCCAATTTAGGGCATTACTTATATTTAAAAAAAAAAAAAAAAGTCACCCATTTAAATAGCTTTGTACACAAAAAACTTGGAAAAATGCCTTCTAAAAGTCACTGCCCCTTGTATCTGGCTGCTAAGCTGCCAGTGTAATCATCCCCTCAGTAATTTCAATGAAAATGAGCCGTGTTTACAAAACCCTACTGTTTTGGCAAACTTGACTTATCCAACCAAAGCAAGTCAGCTGGCAGAGCTAGTCCTCCTTTGGGATGCAATATTGGGCAGCTCATAGCTCAAAGAGGATCTGTAATGCAAAAATCGCTCTCTCTGACCCTTTCCTTCGTCCTTCAGCAGTCTGAGTTGAGCCCAGCTGAGCCTATTAGTTTGCAGGTAAACCTGACTTGATTAAAACGTTCTCTTCATTCCATGTCTCCCCTCCTATTTACTTGACATGTTTTGAGAAGTCCCAGAGTGCACTGACTTCTGCTGGAAGTGAAGCTAGTAGGCATGTTTAAAGAAAAAAAAATGAGAGTATTTCTAAAGTTCACTTTTTTTGTTTTCTTTCGATGTTGAATTTGGTAGTTGTCTTCATAATTTGGCCTGCAAAATCTTTATTGCTGGTGGTAACCAGTGAAAGGAAAGAACCTAAGCTTGTTTTAAAGATTCTAGGCTGGAAATTATGAAATAAATAAAAGCTAGTAGTCATAAAGTATGGACATCTGATATGAAAAATCATGAGGTGAATCATTTTCTGAGCACAGAAAGAGACCATAAGTCATGAATAACACGAAGACTTCACAAAAAAAAATTCAGGGAAAGACACAACATATTTCTCCCTGTTGTTGCTTCTTGTGGTTTGGAACATTGTTTGAATGTTGATCTCGACATCTTAGACACTCCGTTAACACTGCAGTGCAAGGTCCTCCGGAAATAAATCTGATTGCTAACTCTTGAAAGGTTTCTTCCCTGACACCTTTCTAAAGAAGCTAATAGCTGGATGTCTAAATGTGTATTTTAAAAAAGACACTTCTTAATTCCTCACTCTTTAATTGTTTTCAAATCTCAAACTAGACCAGCAGGATTGAAAGCTTTTTCTGGTACTTAGAGACAATATTTTTCATCCAGGCCAAACTTTCTGTAAACAGAAAAAAAGGCAACAAGTCAAACATTCACGAGGTCTGCTATGGTCTTTCTTCTCCTAGTCTGTTTCATATAGTACATGTAAAGATACAGGAGTGATGGGTGACAAAACAAAGCCCTAAAATAGGTAGTCCCACAGTTCCTTGATGCCTCGAGGCAGTTATGAAAAGCAACAGCTAACACCCACCTCCATAAATTCTTTTTTGTTTCCAGATGAGACCTGCAGTTTATCAGCAGGAACAGAATCACATTTTCAAACCGATGTTGTGCTCCTCAGGATGCGGCAAAGGAAAAGAAAAAAAATCTTACAGTCAGTTTTGTCTTTATAAACCCAGGTCTCCATTTGGGAGAAACATTCCAGTTCCTAACCAGACGGCTGGTGCTCTGCTGAGAGCTGAGAGGGGAACAGAGGGAAGTAAAAAGGGAATTAAACAAGAAGAGGAGGGATATAATTATGTCCATCCTCTGCCAGATGCTATGCCAAGTAACATAAATTAAGCCAGAATTTGGCACTCTGCTATTCAAGCTTAAAACTCTCCCTGCTTGGTGCTTAATGACACATCCTGGATATTCAGCATAGGAAAGCTTGAAAAAGTTCTGTTAGATTGTAACAGTTACAAAGCAGAAGCAAGAAAGCTTGTGGAACACACACAGAGCAGAAAGGCTACTGATTCCTTACTGGGTTTTGATCAAGAACAACAACAACAACAAAAAAAACAAAAAAGAAAAAAAAAAAAGCAGAAAGCCTCAGCTTCTTTGAAGCTGGCCATTTTGTTAGCTTTTGGCCTTACTGTAGCTGTATTTCCTAATCAGGAATGTCAACAGAATTTTTAGATAGTATTTATGCACTTACTTGCAGGAAAAGCCTCCATAGTTATTTGTATAATGAAGGAGAAGTTGCTTTTAGACCAAATTAGATAAACTTATCCTATGAATGAATGGACATTTTAAATGAATAATAAAAACAAAAAGGCTGATTTTGGTGGGTGTGTCTTAATCCATAAAAATACAAAAGAAGGGAAAAACTGACTAAGATTCCTAACTAGAATGAAATTACGTGTTTCTTGACTTTGGCTTAGGGAAAACCCTTTTTTTCCTATCAGTTTTAAAGAAGAAATCAGACTCCAGCTTTAAGAATTTATTACAAGGGAATTTTGGAGCAACTTGAGAAGCAAATGCAGTAAAGACTTCATCCAAATTATACTACTTACTAAAATGCTCTTATTTATTTGAGTTGGCTTCAGATCAGGGTCTTAAACTGGAAAATACAGTGCTATGCGCTGTGAAGAAGAGAAGAGCTGTGCTCAGTGTATGGAAGGAAAGGAGGTGCAGGATGGCTGAACTTCCCTGGCTTTTCCCCCTGCAGCTACATGGGCTACAGGGCTCCTTCCAAGGGCAGGATGGGGCAGCTCTGTGCCACCTCGTCCTGTCACACCGCCAGCACGCACGCCCGTGTCTGATGCTCACCCAGAGGTAGCGAGTTTTCTCACAGCTGTATAGCAACTCGTTTCAGCTTGTGCTGTACCAGGCATCCACCTGTATTCCCCATAAGGCTGTTACCCTCCTGACCTGGGGGTTGCTGAGGAAGCCCATGTCCCTTGGCCCAGAGCACTATCACCCCCTGTAATAGCTAATGTGTTTCTAAAATGGTATCAAAATCCTCTGCTTCGTTGTGACCCCAGTGCAGGACCCGGGTGGAATTCACCTGACATGTCCAGGGCACAACCGGGCTTTCCTCAGTCAAGTCCTGCTTGTCTGTATTGACCAAAGATTCTCCCTAGGTCTGAATTCATCTCATTTTATGTCTGATGCTGAAGTGGGTCAAACGAATTGTCTCTGAAGGGAACAGAAGCAGATGTCCAGTTTTGTAACACTAGGTGAGGTGATTCCCACTCCAGTCCCTAGCTAAACATCAGATCCCTCATTCTGGTTATGCCAATTACGCTGTGCAGCACAAGCACTGTCATATACTTTTGCTGCAGATGCCTCCTCCCTCCCTCCTCCTCCTCCTCTTTTTGTAAGAAGCTGCAGCAGTCTCCAAGTGTTCAAATGGCCTGCAGTGCATGGGACACATCTTTATAAAAACAGCATTTAAAATTCATCACAGTTCACCCTGCCCTAGCAGCACTTCCAATTTGAACCAAAGCTGCTGTGTTCAAAATGTATATCAGCTCAGCACTGTATTAAAGTGAGGGGAAAAAAAATATCTTCCTCTTCGTACACCAGGTAGAAAGTAGGTGAAGAATGGTAGTGGCAAGCACAGCACCGGCATATTAAAACTCACATGAAACCGCAGAGACAGATGCTCTTGCTGTAAAGGCACTGTTGGTACAGGAACCCTTTGGTTTTCCCAAGGCAGACATGCTAAAAATGATAAGGAATATTGGCTTTTCTATTTGACTGCAAAATAGCAAGAAACATATCCTGAATACAAGCTGGCTGCCTGGCACGATAGAACAGCCGGGTAAATTCCTTCAGTCTACACAGCTCTTACATTAAAAATTCTGTTTAATTTGAGGAAAATTTCATCTCAGTAAAGCAAAGTTTGTATACCACTAACATTTTCAGGGATCATTTCACTCCTGTGCTCTGGTTAATGTTACTGTGACATTGGTATCAGCCAGAACGGAAACACATAAGGCAGAGCCGGGGCCCTGCTGGTGCTCCTTCATGCATTTTGGCAGTGAAAGGATGTTGCCAGCCAAGCTCCAGCATCACTGGCTGTGGATCAGCAGTGGGGCATAGCACTGAATAGCCTTATTTTGAAAGCTTAGATCCAGCAAAATACTTAAACACAGTTCTCGTTTAAAGCACGGGAGTAACTTTGCCAAGCTGCGCCTCCTCAGCTGCCCCGTGCAGAGCTCCGCACCACGGGAGCAGCCTGCCCAGGCCGGGGTAACCACAGGGTGCACGTCTAATTCCCATCCATGTCCAGGGGAGGGTGTGTCTGCAGGGATGCTCCCCCCAGTTTAGAAGATATAAGACCCAATATAAAATTAATGATGATGTGAGACTTTGGCTAATGATAGCACCTTTTCTTCTGCAGTGCTGAGAGATAGTCACCCAGTGTTATAAAGACTATGCATTGTGTATTTTATGTCGCTAAGCTGGCATCTCAAATCCTCTTTTCAATGACTATTCTGAGTTTTACAGCATCTTCGGTAGTAGAAAACCTCACAAACATTGCCTCATTAAGCTGCACAGCTCCCATTTCAGGTAAATAATTATTAATATCCTCATTTTAGAGCCCAAGAATGTAAGATCCAAAGAGATAAATTGGACAGGCCGCATAGCAAGTCAGTGTCAAATGCAAGACCACAACACTGGTGTTCCTCACTCAATCCCCATGCTCACGCTGATAGATAGTGATATACGATAGCCTGAGCGCACGTGCTGTTCTGCACAGGGGCCCCTGGTTCCGACTCACAACAGCCCCGCTCTGGAGTCACGGGGGGGACATGAAATGTACGTTTATATACATTAGTTCTCTTATTGAATTCAGTGGTGTTTGAAGTTTGGACACAGAAGTACCCTTTGAGAAATAAGTACATGTGGCATTTTCACTAACTCAGAGAGCCAAAATTACTCAGTCAATTCATTTCCTATTTGGCAAATGAGATAAAGGTTTACATTTCCCTGAAGAGGCCCCCCAAAACACCCCTCCCCTCCAACATCCCTGTAGCTCATCCTGTGAGCTTGGCTAGTATCAGAACTACAAGATTTCCTTTGGAAACCTGCAACATGCTTAGCACAGTTTAAATTCTACCACTCAACTATAGCCTTCGCTGTGTACATAACCCTACATTCATTTTATGCACACTCTTATTCCCACTGTCAGCAATTCTGATAGTGTGACAAAAGATCCACAACAAAACAAGCAATAAAAATGCTCACTGAATACCTTTTAAATTTACTATTTTCTTTTATAATCAATGTTATTTCAATAGCTTTTGTCCAAAATTGTTTCATGTAATTTAAAAGAATCATGAGAAATATTTTTTTATTAGTAGTAGTAATTCATAATGAAGTTATGTCTACCTGGAAGATTTTACCAAAGTAGCTGCAAATCTATTTGTTACAATTACAGCATTTCAAAATATTGGCTTTCTTAACATTTTATTTTAAAAGCTAGATAAAGTAATTTAATACCTTTTTTTGGAATGAAGCATTTCCTTCAGAGTGATTACTTTTAACAGAAACATATTTATTACACCAAGAAGTTGAAGTTGAAAATATTTAAATTTAATAGAAAATATATGGTTTAGCTGATGCAAGACATTTTCATTGCATTGTTTCATATTAGGACAATTCAAGAAAACAACTAAAGGAGATGCACCTGCAGAACTCAGCACATGAAATTTAAACCAAAAGTGGGCTTGAGAATAGGTGGGCAGGTAATGTGGGTGGGAAATATTTCCCAGGATGGATGAAGTGACCTAGTGAAAGCCAGAAAAAGGCCAAGGCTGAATTAGAAGTTCCTAGTCCTTCCCGTTGTATCTTTTCAGTTTTGAGAAAATGTGAAAAACTTCCCTGATGGGTAGTAAAACCTTTCCAGGATCTTTATTGCTCTGGCTCATGACTGATGAAATCTGGCTGAAATTCCCTGCTCAGTCTATCCTCTGCCTTTTTTCGCATGCTGAGACAACTAACTTCTCATGCTCCATATATCAAATGGAGATACCTTGCACAGGCTTGAGGTTGCTAAGTCAGAAGCTTAATTACTATGTGCCACAATAAATAACTGAGTGGACCTGGCCTCAAGGCACCAGTTCCACTGTTTGTATAAAGCTAAGGGATAAGGAAGGCAAAACAAAACATAATCTGAGTTCACGTTCAATCCCCAGGCTGAAATTTGATGGAACACAATGTTTACTCAAGCAGCTGGAATAGCAAACACATGCATAAAAGCCAGTATTACCTTTTATTGTAGTCATCATTTCACACCAGCACGGTCTCGAATAAGGACTAATGTACAAACCTTTCATATCAAAGTTGGCTTAAAATCCCAGTTTCCATACATGATATAGGAGGTGTGCACTGCCTCAAACTTCTGACACATTTGCTTAAAAGGATTGACCTAGACCTAGAAATACATCCAGTGGAAATTGCCTCTTCTCTTGCCCTGGGCTCAATCCTTCATCTGTTTGTGTGCTAAATTCAAGTCTTCTTTTTCCATTAGCTTTCTTTTTCGTGCTTTTGAGAAAAAACATAGTGAGAAAAGGTTTTCCTTTTCCTTCCTGCAAAGGCTTCGAGAAAGTCTGCTACTCAAGTGCTAAACTGTCCTTTGGTGCATTTATGGTAGCAGGTCTGACTTCTGAAATAAACATTAAGCAAGAGCTGCAGTGTTACACTCATTACCCATTCATGAGTTCAGATAACTGATTGAATAATACTAGTTTCTCTTTCTATAAAGTAGATAAAGGCCACAAGGGCCATTGCTACAGGCATGGTATCAGACACTCCTTCTACTCAGGCTTTTGCCTGGCACAGCTGCCCGCTGAGCATTACCTGGGCAGCAAGCTAAGCACAGTGGCAGCTGAGCTGGAAGAGAAAGGAGGAGAAAGTGCAGAAAATTTAGAGGGAAGCAAAGAAAGGAAAGAGAAAGGGAAGGAGGCTCCCCATCACCTCTGTGCTTCATGGCAGAACTGCCTCCCCAGATGAAGCAGAGCCGGGATCTCCTGCTGCCCCCACTGCTACTGCTGGGGCTGGAGGGGGCTCTGCCCCCCTCCCCTACAGAAGGCTGTGGAGAGGTTCTAGGGTGGAGTCCACCTTGGAAATGTGCTTTAGCTTATCATCTCTCAACAGCCACCTCCTTCAGGAAAATGAGATGTTTCTCTCTTTAACACCTACAAGTGAGCTGTCCTTGTTTACTTCCCACATGAATGCACACACTTTCCACTCCTAATACAAGTTAAATTTAAAATAAATAAATAAATAAATAAATAACCAACCCAGAATTGACAAACCCCTTAATTTCTCATACTTCCCCACCTATTTTTCTGCTGGCATTTTGCACTGCTGCCTTTAAATGGTTTGTCCATGGTGTGTGTTCAAATGTTACAAGCAAGAGCAGATTTGAAAAACAAGAGAGCTATACAGTTGGAAAGCTGAAGTGCAATTGGCATACCAATAAATGCCTTGATAGCAACTTCAATACAACTGCACTGATTTGGCTTGTTTTCAGAGTTTCGCTCTCTTCCGCTCCCACTTTTTGAAAAATCTTGAGCCTGCAACAGAGGATGAACTAGGAATGGCCCTCAGTGCTACCAAAGAGCTGGTTAAAAGGGCAAAGACTGTGCAAGAAGGCATCAATCGCTGATGTTGGAGAAACCCAGCAAGGTACTCCGGACTGTAGCTGTGTCTAATCCTCTTAAAACAGAATAAATATTACCTGCCAAATGAGTGCTAAATACTGTGCTCCCAAGGGATTATCCCCACTGACTCCTTTCCTTTTTTGTTGGATCAGGGCAATGGCATCAGAAAGGAAAAAGCAAAGCTTCTCATCACTTTGTAATGAAAGCAGAAGGGAAGGGTTATGTCCACACTTCCAAAAGCTGTAGTTTTATTTACCAGGACAGAAAACTCTGTGAAATATCTCAATTGCACAGACATTTGAGTCTGCAACTCTGCAGCTCAGATCCTCCTTTTGCTGCTCTTGGCCAAGACAGAAGAGGAGCTATTCTCACAATCTACAGTCTTTCCTAGGGGTAAGAGTTTCCTCACTGCACTGCTTTGTGCAGCTACTGGCAGTACAGAAAGTTTTAGCCATTTTTCTGTAAATATTCTGAAAATTAAAAGCTGTTCCTACAACCCATAACCAGATTTCCACACCACCCTAGCAGCTTGCCTCCTGTCATGCTCAGCCCAGTCTCTCAAAAAAATCACATCTGCTCTGGGACAAACAGCATCAAGGTTATCGGGGGATGCTCTAACAGGATGTCCCCTCTCCACAGTCAGGTAACTACTAAAAAGGAAGAAACTAACTCTTTTTATTTTTTAACATAATTCTGCCTGTCATGATGCAACTTTGAAACATGGTGGCAATGACAAACAGAGGAACTCTACCCAAGCATTCTTAGGGATAGAAAACTAGAGGGAAAGTGGTAGCCCCCTTCTCTGGTTACTTTTTCCTTCTGAAGGAGAGAACCAAGTGTAAAAGTTTAGATACAGGCACCCATCCTTTGCTGTAATCCAAACCATAAATCCCTGGTCACAGATTCCTATTGTCCTAACATCAAATCAGCCAACAGAGCAGACACAAGGAGATAGGACATTCCCTGATATGAAGCTGGGTATAGAGAAGTGTTGCACGGAACTGAAAATTTCGCACTGGTGTTTTTAGCTAATGTTCTCTTTTAAACACAGAAAAATGAGTGAAGACCTATTCTGCTAAAGGAAGGAAAAAAAATAAAAAATAAAATCAGTGAAAAGTATCATTTTCTAAAAAAAAAAAACCAAAAAGAGGACATTTTTTACTGATTGTGTTTGCGCTTTGCTTTATGCAAGGTTTGGAAAAGAGTTTAAACTGACCTGCACATTTCCTGTGGTGTGACTGTATTTTTTAATTCTAATTTTTAACATTCCCACTTTTCTTTAAAAAGTAGCACTTCAGGAAAAAATATCTTCAAGAAAGACCTTGAAACCACAGACAATTTGATCAATCCCACAAGGATAAAGCCTAGGGCTTGACTCTTGAGCTCTGGTGAAACTAGCTGAAGTGTTTAAAGATGTTCCTGTACCATGCTGACCTCCCTGATCCTTTGCTGACCTCCACACACCTGAAGAAAAGCAGCAGAAGTAAATGTGTGCAAACATCTCAGCCATTCCCTCTCACAGGCCCTTTTACCAGTGTGGTCTCACCTCTGTGGCCTAATTAGCCTGAACAGTCAATGACAACGTGTTTACAATTGTACGGGAGCTGCTGTAGTCATAGCTGAGATGCTGCATATGCTCCTTTCTACTAATCCGGCTACAGACATGGCGACTCGTTGCCAAAGGGCAGGAGAACACAGGGGTTGGTAGTGTATAAAGCTGCTTCAGCCAGATCTAGCGGAGTGCTCGAGTCCCTGGTCCTACTCTTAGCCACATGTGTCTGACAGATTATAACTTCAAGAGAAAGAGGAAGGACAGGGTATCCATTTGAGGGGAGGAGGGGGTAGATTTTGCAGAACACGTTTGCCTTTTGCCTCTTCACACGTTTGCTAAGCTTGGCAATCATTTAACTTTCTGAAGTGCACCAATATTTAATTGTTATTTGCAATGAACAGCTAGAATCCTAGCATAAGACCAGAGTCTCTAAGCTCTTTCACACTAAATAAAACTCTTGCAGTGGTATATTGCCACTGACAGGAGGAAGTAAGTGCATATAGATGCAAAGTATCTTCCTACCGCATAAGCACTGCTACACAAAAGCAACTTTTGCACATAGACAAATCCTTATTCTACACTAAGAACAGCAAATTACATCCTGACCCAGTACACAGTTCCCTACTCTCCCTGCTGGAGCTGGTTTTGCTTATGGGTTCACTGAAGCAGAAAGCAAATGAGAGCATCTCTGCAGCCGGTAGTTGGGGCTCACCTGGGAGACCGCAGCTAAAGAGAAAACCGTGATGTTCTGTAAAGCAGAAAGCCAGTCTAACTCTATGACACTGGGCAGGGAAAACTGTTAGGTACTGCCCTGGGTAGTTTTACTAGCTCTTATAGAAGAAAATTTACGTAACCTGTACAGCTGACTGTCTCGAGTATCAGAGATATCACTTTAATGACATACTGATTGCTTCGCTAAGGCCTAAAGCTCCAGTAGCATTGAAGCTGACACCTTGATGTTGGGAGACTGCTGGCCAGGTGCAGTAAACAGAACTCTTCTTTTTACAGTATAATGGTACAGAAGATGTTTCCTCTACTTTATATCAACTGGTGTCTTTCATTTCCTTGAGGTTTAATACCACCGTTGGTATTAGATCAATCTTTTTCTTTACAATAGAATTTTCAACAGTAACTATACCTTCCTTAAACTAAGGCTCAGAAAATTTGACGTATTAAGAGATACTGTATGGGTGACTGCTGAAACCAAAATGGAAAAGGGCAGCAAATCTGTACCTGTATCCAGAACTAATTAGACTGGGGGGAATAATGGCATTTTTTTTTACTTTGGTACATGAACCCATATAAAAAAGTTAGATCAAATCCAAACCACATTATTTTAGTTTGTTGGGAGTTTTAATTTAAAAAGACAGAAACCCTTCATGATACTATAATTTTGGTGCTATTTAATCTTCTGAAGGTTTTTGTTTGTTTGTTTTTAATTAGGCCAGCTTTTAAGCAAAATGAAAATGCCTTATTGTAATCAGGAGCCAATAAGTTCTGTGTAAAAATGTAGAAATGAGAAGTTCCAGTGTTTCTGGAATATAATCTTGTGCTTTGAAAATGGCAAACTAAATTTTAAAGTTACTTTTGCTTTTCCCTACTCAATTTGGCCTGAATTCCTGAAGAGTTGTCACACAGCAGTTTTTCTTGGGCGAGCTGTACAAGTGAGTTAGTTTCTCACACTTTGCAGAGCTTTGAGCATGTCTTAAAGTAGTTCAGGGCCCATATTCTAACCCTGTCACAGCCCTGACAAATCCTACTTTGTCCAAAATCAGTGGTTTTGATCCACTTCAAAATGAACTGCTCATTCCACACTTTTTCTGCCCCATTACACATAATCCCCATCCTGTAGAGGAAACACCATGAAAACATAACCTCTTCTTTTCCAAGCTTTTTATTTTCTTGCTGGTTTCTCATTTTTTATGTTCCTTTTGCTTCTGACAGACCATTTCCAGGAGTTTTCTGTGTCCCTGCTGATGACCAGGATTTGTACGTCTCCCGGTTTCTTGCCTTTCTTGCTCTGTTCTAGTGTAACTCACATTTCCATTATTTGATTCAAGCTTTGGCCTTGTTCCCTCTCTCACATCTCATGTTTCCAATCTCAATATTATTTCATGCATGTTCTGCTGCACCCCTACTCTTCATTGTCTCAAATTAAAAGCAATACTTTAAAAGTTACGGAGGGAAAAATAACATGTACTGTTCCATAGACAACAAGGCAGTGGCTCGACATGGCATAAATCAAGGCACAGGATCTGTAAAGCCTCTTCCCAAATTCCCATCAACCAGTTTTTCTGTCTGGGCAGTGTTATCCAAATGTACGTTGAGGAGGAGCTGACAAAAAATTTCCTCAGAATTAAAATCCTTAGGGAAGCTTCATTGCTCCAATGGGGTTCTGGCCTCTTTAAAGACTGATAAAAGGGTTTCCCTAAGCAGTTCCACATCACTGGATTCATGTGGAAGAGATTCATCTCAGTAAACTTTTCTCATAGGCTGGTTAAGGGTCTATTAATTGCTTTTGTTTTTTTCACAGAGAATTATTCCTGGTTTTCATCACATGAACTATTTTATATGTAATCTGTCATATTAATCAAATCCCAGGCAAGTCAAAGCCTGAAGTCAGCCTAACAATCTGATTTCACTAAAACAAGTGTAAATCATCATCCTTTATGCAAGATAAGACCTCCATGCCTTGTCTTGCCATTTCAGAATTTTAGCTTTCAGCAATACAGACATTTGTCAGGCACCTAAGCATTCTGTGCTCCCTGCTCTGCTTCATTCGGGACTCCAAGGGAGCATCAATTTATTCCCTTTCAGTTTGTTTATTTGTTTTAAATTTATTCCTTCTCCTGGAGGAGTGTTAAGGGGCCTGAAATCCCAAAAAAGGGAAAAGGGGAAGAAAAAAAATACTTAATTTTTCTTCAAATATTTAGCAATCACAAAACTGTCTGGTTTTGTCAAAACTAACACCACCTGAGAATGCTTGGGTTAAGCCCCAGAAGTCCCTTTGGAGGTCTGTGTATCAAAAGGTACAAATATTAGCCTGACACCAAAAGAGGAGAGAGAAAAGGGAAAGAATGTCAGGACTTCAGAAAGTAAAATTGTGACACTCTGTCAAGAGACTGCAGGTGTTCAAACCTCTTCCTCCAGGCTGCTATTTAAAAAAAGCCCCAAACGCAAAAAGCTAGCTCCTAATTCAGAGACCTAATTCACTTTATACAAGAAGATGTAAAGAAAAGAAAGTAAAAAGCAGGGAACAGATTTTTTTTTTTTTTTTTTGGCACTGCTGATCTGTTGAAAAGAAAGTGTATCTCCAAGAAAGAAAGGTCCAGAAAGACAGAAAACTCTCCATGGTAAAAATGCAATCTAAAGTTGATTAGCTTATTTCTGTTCCTATTTGGGGGAAGTTTATTGGAAGGGATTGCTGGGGATGTTGAGCTTGAAATTAAACATGCATCTGGTTATGGTTCATGAGTACCTACATGCACATCACAGCATCGTTTTGCTTCCGCACAGCCTGTCTTCTGGGGTAAATAACAAGGCAGACTGCCTTTCTCCTGGTTCCTAAGATGAGCAATAAGGTAGCAATGTACCTATCCAGGCTACCACTGGTAAAATAAAGCCTAAATGATCACTAGGAAGTTTCCCAACAAGATGTTGGTATCCCAAAGATGTTACTGGAATAATTTTTGTTGTCGATAATAGGAATTTTTATACTTATAGGAAAAACTCAAATCTTGACTATATCTTGCATGAATCACTGAGGCTGAGGTGGTCTTTCATGCTGCAAGTGCTATTTATCCACTTTGTAGCATTTGGTGTGAAATTTCAAGCCACAAAGTTTTTTCTTAACAGCATTATTGTCATATCAGGTCTGACAACTTTGAAACTTCCTTTTAAAAAGAGGAGGAAAGCATTTCATATAATGCTAAAGTAAATACAGTACTTCTGTTTGAAGCTAAGAGCAAATCAGTGACTAGGTGGGTTATTAAAAAAATGTTGGTTTCCTGCAAACTTCTAGGTGGAACAAGCCTCATATCAGCTTACTTTAGATTTACTTCTCAGCCTTTCTCTCTGCTAATTAAACTACAGCTATACTCCAACACACCTCTGCTCACCACTAGTAAGTAGTAGATCAGGTTACAGATGTTCATACAGGCCATTGCAATTCTACCTGAGAATTCATAGCTCTTTCTCCCAGTTTCAGTAAGTTTCAGATCCACCCAAGCCTGAACCCCCACTGAAATTTAGCTCAATCAGTGTAGTCACTTCTTCATGCTATTGACCTGAATATTGACCTAAACTGATTTACCCAAGATTGTCTTTATCCTTGGGCAAATTTGAGTGGTTTGAAATCTGCCACAGAACATGAAAAACCTGTATGGTTTTGGCCTAGCCTTAGTAGAATAAGAAAAAAAATTAGAAATGCATGGTCATCAACAATTTACATAGCAGAAATACTTTTATTAATCCAATTTTACTTATAAACTGCACCTAAAGTCAAGTTTATAATGACTGTATTTAGACAAATCTCCCATAGGCATTGCTGGTAAGGTGACTCTGAGATTAACAGAACTTGAATGACATTTAAAAGTTTCTTAAGATCTTTATAGAGAGGCAGTTCTGACAGCCTTAGGCTGACCACTCCCAGCAGTGCTGTTGGTTTCAGTGGGACTATGCAATGAGGTAAGTGTTCACTGGCATGAGTGATGTTGATATTGTTGATATCATCTAGCCCTCGGTTATCTGGGCAATTACAGTGGAGAGCTCTTGAACACAGTACTTTCATTTTTTCATAATCTCTCTTTGGGCATTATTAACCTTTATATTTTAACAGGAATTAGTTTTCAGTGTCCCATTTTAAACAGCATATTTAGAAGTACATTAATATTGCAAAATTCTGTTGCCAAAAAAAGAGAAGTGGCTGTTTTCTTTGGCTGCATGGCATTATGCCTACACTATTTATGTGTTAGAATACTGCAAACCTGAAATATATCTTTACTGGAAAGAAATATACGTATACATGCATGTAAATCAGTGAGGATACATGAGGTGGATAATTTGTCATCCATTGTCAAGGGAAGCACAACCTGCTGATAGCATCATGCAGCTATGGCCCTGTTTCCACACTCATTAATACTGAACTCAGAACTACTGTATCACCTGGCAGAACAAACCTGGTGCCAATCAGGCAGAAGCCCACAGCTACATTTATCTAGAACCAGACTTGGATATGGAAGAACAAGCAGTTGCTGCAATTTATATATGATGTCCAGAATCATAGAATGGTTTGAGTTGGAAGGGACCTTAAAGATCATCTAGTTCCAACCTCCCTGCCATGGGGAGGGACACCTTCCACTAGACCAGGTTGCCCAAAGCCCCGTCCAACCTGGCCTTGAACACTTCCAGGGATGGGGCATCCACAACCTCTCTGGGCAACCTGTTCCAGTGCCTCACCACCC
>JAVJGG010000094.1:10389933-10442503 GCA_035590195.1 Aviceda cuculoides | reverse complement strand
CCCATCCCACTGGGTGGGGGGGGAGTGAGTGAGCGGCTGCGTGGTGCTTAGTTGCTGGCTGGGGTTAAACCACGACACCTTGTCAAAGGAAATCTGAGTGTGATGATCTGGGAGACTTCTCTGGAAATTCATAGAGGATGTGTGTCTTCTGCTTGACTCCTTTCCCTTACTACAGTACCCCTGCCTCCTTTTTGCCTCCTTTACGTACTCAGACATCCCCACTGAAAAGACAGCAAGCACGTGCTCTGGATAGCCTGGAGATTTAGTCTGGCTGACTGGTTACTACACAGCAGGACGTGTGTAGCAGCCGAGTTATCAGTGCCTTTGTCCCTTTCCTCCAGCCAAACACCATTTTTCACAGAAACAGTGGCATGTTTGAGAGTTCTGCTTTTCTTTCAAACATGACTTAAATTGTTTTTCAAACTTGGAGGCTGGGTGTCTGCCAGCTGATTTGCACAAGCATTGTCTCTTTAGGAAGCCAGGATAAAAAAGAATTGGGAAAACTATAGATCTTAGTTGAAAAAAATACATGAACAAATAATTTAGTAAATGTCTGCACACCAAAGGAATAACATGTTGAGAAGCCTGCAGTACATTTTTTTCATCAAAACAGTATCTAGATCAGCTAGAATCCGTTTTCCAGATATCTGCAATTGAACTGTGGGAAAATCTTCAATAACCCCTAGTTGTGATTTAAACTGACAGCCAAGAGACTTGCCCAGCCAAAAATGGGTTAAGAAAAAATGCAAATATGCAAACCAACTCTCAGACTGAATAGGTTGCAGCACTTCCAGTGAGATCAACATGATTTCTCAAACATGCAGGCAAACGGCAAGTACTTGTTTGTGCCAAAGGCTTTTATACAGTGTTAGATAAGTTGTTAGGAAACCTTAAGCAGTATTGTCCTGCATAGCTGAGAACGTGAAGCCGGCATATGTCTTCATGGAGAGGTTTTAGCTCCGGGCTCACGTTCTGTGAAGTTCTCTCTTGAGGCTTCCCAGCTGCCGCTGGTAGCCATATCTGATCTGAAATAGACCCAGAGCTGCTAATGATGTCTGAGCCCAATAATATCAGGCTTTTTTTCCTTGCTAGTAAAACCAGTTATTTTCACAATAAGATTCAGTGCTTGCCAAAGGAGAAAAAAAAAAAAGACAATTTTTACCTTAACAGGAGTAAGTTGGGAAACTGGAGTCACTTTAGGAACACACTCCAACACAGCTGGAAATGCATTAAAGTTGTTGGTGTTTGACTTCATTGAAAATGAGAAGAGCTAGCAATAGCCAAGTTGAAAGCTAGCGTGGCATTACAGAAGCTCAAGCCCACCAGCACCAGCAAACGTTCGAAGGGGTCTGAACAGTTGCTGCAGAAGTGGAAAGCTCAGCAGTAGGGTGTGCAGTTTGAGTAAGGAGACTTTAGGGTAGTGTTGCATTTGTCTTTCCTAAACAGTAATTTTTAATAAATATGACTTCACAGATTTATTCATTCATGTTAACTCATGTGTGTATCTTTGTCGTTTGCATCCAGCTCTGTCATTCCATGTTGAAATAATGACTGTAGTGGTGCTCCTGTGACAACTCTGGCGGTCAATGGCAGGAAAGTGCTCAGAGTAGGTTGATGTTACCCTATGAAGTACTGGAGTCATATCTGGCAGAAAATCACACTTTAATGGTTTCAGAGTTGTTCCCTTCTTTATCAAGGGCACAAAGCCATTATGTCTCAGTTATGATGTTCTGGGAGGAAAAGATTGTGTGTTACTTCCTAGACAGCAGCTTCGAGTATCTTTTCACTATCCTTGTTGTGAAATGGAAACCTCCTTTTTCTGACTTTTGCTCACTTGCTACCATGGCTGGTGACACTCCAGATGACCCTCCCTGTCCCATAGTTCACTACACTAAGATCACCAGTAAAGTCATGCTTATAGGGGGATGATTTTAGCCTCATTATCTGTACAGATATGCCCAACTATACCTTGCTATTACATTGTGACTATGAATAATTAAAACAGCACATCATCTTTAAAGTACGTAAACAGTACAGTTTAGAATCCATTAGCCCTTTAAAAATAATTGGGTATCTTCTCTTCTTTGTTAATTTGAAGCGTTCAGTAATTCACATTGGGTGATCCAGTCATTAATGCAAATTATGTTTAAGAAATAAAACTTAAATATATTCCATTCTCCATTCCAAGGATCATAGGAAAATGATTGTGCTGCCAGTTACTTGATTTGTGTGGTAGTATATTAAAGAAACCCTGGTAGACTTAAATTGGATGCTCTGGGTTTATGATGTCTCCTAGGTTATGTTATGCTCAAAGAGGTAAAGTTTTATAATAACTGAAACAGTAAACCAAGTATTTTTAAAATATTGTCAAAAAAGAGATTACTTTCCTTTTCTCCTCCAATATCTTGTTGGGAAGGAGAAACCATTTCTCACTGATTTTGTCAGAGTGGAATAACAAACTGCAGACAGACTTAAAATATTATTTTTAAAGACCATAGAATTGTTGTCTTGAAGAACTCTAAAATTGCTACAGTAAAAAAATTCTTGTAGCCCTGGTGCCAGTATTATTTCTTTTGGCATAGAAATAAACAGGTTTTCAGCAAAAGGGTACATGTAATGAAGGTGTTGTCAGATCAAAGAAGACAGGATCACATCAACTCTATTTGAAAACATAAATTCATGTTTTTCAAATGGATACAATCAGAAAAAAAATGCTTCTGTTGCTTTAAAAGCAAAGAGTACTAATGGAGAGAAAGGAAACTGAAGGTAGAAAATAAGTTGAAGGAAACTAAAATATCAGAGAGTGTTCGTAGGGCTGAGGTGAGGACAAAAATGCATCTACAGCTCTTTACTTTTGTGTGTGAACCCTTTAATACAGGATCTCAAACAAGATTAGTGATAGTGATAATAAAGGGAAAATTCATAACATACTTCTTCAAAGTAGCAGTCAGAGAGAGAGAAATTAAAAAAGCAGCACTGCTATTTCCAAATTTGTTGTATGTTAGTGGTTTGGTAGTTCCAGGTCTGTGTCTCAGCATAGGAAGGGAGGCTATATTAAACCTGCAGTGCTTAGGATGCAAATCTCTATCTGTGCTCTGAAGAGTAAAAACATAATTTTCCTAAGTAATGGAACTGATGCAGTGGGGCCAATTCTTTCTCTCTTCCTCCATCCTTATTTTATTTATCAGAGAAATTAACGGCTGTATTTACAACCTCTGAAGTGCTCTGCTAAGAAGAAGTCCTTGGAGACTGCAGAAAGACCCCTGAAGGATGGTGCCTCACACACCACTCAACTTTTAATTCAAAGGAAATAGGACATGAAATGAGAGCAGATTACAGGCACAACATCAGCATGGCAGCTTCTCCAATGGTATCTGCTTCTGTCATTGGCATGCGAGACCCAGCACATTCAAAGAGCACAGGCACCGTCAGCGAATGCACCAGCTCTCACTTGCTGCTGCAGGCATCCCAAACTGTCATATTGCGCTGTTCCTTATGTTTTAAGACTAAAGATTTTTCACAGCCTTCTGCAAATGTAGGTATATCTAGCTACAAAATGCAGTATGGAGAATCTACGATGGGCAGTTAAGTATTTGTTATTTGTATATCATGGGTAAATCATTCACATTGCTATGGTTGTGTTTAAGGATCAACCAAAATGGACAGTAAGTTGCTCCTGTTGGAGCGGTGCTGCCATCTGATCACGGGTCGGTCAGAGGGCTGCTGCACAGAGCAGTTCACAGCTGGAAGGGAGAAGACGGCTACAACAGAGGAAACAGTAGATCACAGTGTTGACAAGGGGAGGGAGAGAACTGGTGACAGCAAATGTCAGGTTATTTTCACATTATGGAGGTGAGGAGGTAGAAGAAATAAGCTAACTTACTAGGAGACCCACTGCAAAAGAAGAAATCAGAGGAAAACACAGGAGATGTGTGCGAGAAGTATGGAATGGAATGAAGCAAAGCTATAGTTTGTGATGAACTGACACTTGATCTGTGCTTTACTGGGTTTCTGGGGAGTACCTGAGCAGACATGGGTGTGTGATTGTGTGTCTGCCAAATTTCCTAGAGCACACGATACATGTTTGTTTACCAGCAAGTGAAAGTCAACTGCAGTCTTCATGGGTTTTCTGAGGGTCCAGCAGTTCTTTTGCTGCACTTCCTCCTGTCTGGCATTCCCACCTGTCTTCAGTCCTCCACAGTCATCTTCTGAAGCCAGGTGGTAATGAAACAGTGGATAGACATAATATGATCTCCCTCACTAGCCCTGAGTTTCTGTCTTTCTGGGAGAGCAATCTTTTCTCTGATTACTTCAGTTGCTGCAGTGTAGAGTCTGAGGCTGCCCCTCATCATTGTCTCAGCTAAGAATTAACACCAGCAGGTGCTTGCTTTTCCATTCAAACTCAGTAAGAGGCAGGTATTGGGGCTTCCCACCTTGGATCTGTGAGATGAATTGGTTTCCAGGATTCTTCTGGGATACTTCAGGGATTTTCACAGGGTCACCTGGATAATTTTTGCCATCCATCAAAAGCTGGAGAAAGGATACTGAGGACATAGCAGATGCTTTTCATCATTACAGTCAATCCAAACCTCACTAGGTGTGAATAGTGAGTTTTGCTCCCTGCCATCAATCTTACAAATAGCTAGGCACCATAGCTAGTACTCTTCCTTGCACTCTTTTGACCACTTTTGTTGCTACATTATTGAGTTACCATAAAGGTTCATCCATAAAAGAACAGGAGAGCAACCCTTTGTAACAACTTTTAGTAACAATGGTCAACTGGCAGATTAAATCTATAGTAGCTATGGGAAGCTGGGCCTTAGAAGGAGCATTTATAGCTCCTTTTACGTGTTCCAGAGGAACCTCTATGCTGGTACAAGGGTGGTTGTTCCAAAGGTGTTACAAGCAAGTGTATAAAGTGGGCAGGAAGGTCAGTTAACGACTGGGAATTCTCAGAGGAACCATATAAATTCTGTACTGGCCTCCCCTGAAGACTGACCTTCAGGAAGAGATTAAGGTTTGTCATATATTCCAATAAAAGACGATGAGATGTCAGATGACAGTAAAAAAAGATGAGCCAAGTCAGACACCTACTATTGCGGATTTTACAGGAGAAAAAACCCTTGTCTATGGGACAAAATAATACAGATTTATTCATACAGACATGGTTTGCTCCCCAGCAGCTTATTTATCATCAACTGGTACTTGACTATGTCTCTTGGAATAGTTGTATTAGGAGATTGTAGAGTTCAGCAGCTGATTGTTTGTACTAAATCTGCTTTTGCTAGCCGTGATAAGCCTGACATAATTATGTCTGACAACAAGCTGCCATTTCATGAGCATATGCTTAAGCTCTTGCAATGAATTATGGCACAGCATATCCCCATTATGCCCAGTCTAACTGGTTGATGGAAAACAAAATAATAAAGTGTCTACCGAAAAGGTGATGGGGTCAGACTCTGACCCATATTTAACATTGTTAAATTATAGAATGGCATCAGTGGAGTATGGGTTGTCATCTGCTGACATGTTGTTCAACAGAAAACTGAAAACAGGGCTGTCTGGGCTGCTAGAAGTGGATGTCAGAGTCAGTAGGTACTTGTAGACATGCAAAGCAACAGATAAGACAAAATAAAAATACTCGGTATGATTTAAGGTCCCAGAAGCTACAACCACTTCATGAAAATGAAGCTGTGCACATCTGTGATGGGAAGTCATGGCTGAAAACAGCACAGGTGTCAAAACATGTAGCCTTGTATAACCGTGTGTGTGTCACATCACTCAGGTGTGTACTGTGGAGAACTAGATGACTCTTCCACTCCCATCAGGCAGGAGATACAGGGCAATGAATTGGTGCCACAGAGGAAAAAAATTCCAAGGGACTGCAACAAACAGACTGTGGGACAGAACAGAGCAAGAACAATTAAAATTAATAGAGGAAAAAAAGAAGTCATGCTGGTCTCTCAGCACTGGGGGTCAATGCAACCCCAGTCTAAAAGGGGTGACTGTGCAGTCCTGTGTCTGAACTCCTCTGGAAATGGCTACGTGTCATGCCAAGAGAGCTATGCCCAGCTCCCATTAGGTGCATCCTCCCTCTGCCATTAGAAATTACCCTGTCATTACTGGGTGATGCAGTTCCTTACCTTTAGGGGAGTTCCTAATAGTAATGGCTGTTTCAGCTCTTAGGAAATGGTATTTTCTTCTCTTTCTGTGTAGTCTTCCTTGTGCAATGGGGATTGAAAAAAAAAATCAGATTTTCTGTTGGATACTGTTGGATACAGTGGCTAGGCCGGTGTATTTAACTATAGCACTGCTGCCTCCTCTGCCTCTCCATCCTCCCCTTAAAAAGGAGAGGAGGTTCTTAGGCCTCCCATTCTCTCAGGTCATGGAGAATGAATTGTCAGCTTGTGAACTCTGTCAGGTTAGCTTATTCTTTGGGCTAAGTTTTTCTCCATAGCCTTGTGCTTTGGGTTAATGTGCTATGTAAAATTTAGGGACAGAATTGAATCTTTAGGAAACAGTGAACCTTAATTAGATTTTTCACTCCTTTCTCAAAGGCAAAGACTTCAGCATCTTGCTTGGGGCTTTTTGTTCTTCGTTTCTTTTTTTCTGAGCATACGTTTATTCTCAGTACCTGGAGACACACAGAAACAAAAAAGAGAAGGGGAGAAGGAAAGGAAATGGATGAGAAAGACCTTGAGCTCTACAAGCATGCAGACCATGAGGTTAATGGATGCACCAACATTCTGCATATCTGTGCTGGATCACTCTCTTGATGGTGCCATTTGAGAGTTGTTCCAGGACATCAGCTTTCTTTAAGAAATACCCCACCTCACCACTGACCTTATTTTTTGAACGTAATGTTAGACCTAGAGGAATGAAGGTAATGGATGGGAACTAATTTAATCTGAGCAGTTGTGAGTGTTGGATGAAGCTGTTCTGACTGCATCTTGACTTTCCAGGTAGTGTCAAGGTACAAAGTTTTGTTCAGATTTCAAAATGGCCATCAGTTCAAATTGCTGTGACAACACATTGAGTCAAGTGAGGATGTTCCAAGCCCATTCCTTAGCCATCCTGACAAAGCTGCTATGTAGCATCCCCAAGTGCTGGTGTTCGTTTCTTGGTCAAATCAATCTGAGTTTCGAATGCGATAGAAATGTCATGCAGGAACTGAGATTACTAATATTTTTTTTGCTGCTGGTTTTTTTTTTTTTTTTTTTTCTATTTCCCCTTTGAATTATGACTGCAGAAAAAACCTCTTTAAAAACGTAACTGGGTTCTACTCTCATGCCATACTGGTGTAACTTCATTACTTTGATATGGTTCCTCCTTACATCTGTGTTAGTATCAAAAGAATAAGGCTTATTACTTTTGGAACATGGAAACCATTCTGAATAGGCCATACTTTGCCTCTAGCATAAGCTCACAACTCAAACTAAACATGTTTTGATATCTAAAAGAGTAATTAAGGAAAAGTTCCTTTTTTATATATCTCGGTCTTATTGGCCTTTGAAAATACTAACATTGAAATATACCATAAGAGAGTAACTTCATTGTGCTTGTAGTACAACAGAATATAGATAATAAAGGATACCTCTGCAAAATTATGTAGCTTGTTAAAATATCTGTGTATTAACCAGAGATCACTGAATGGTTTAGTAGCTATTGTGGGAGAGTGCTGAAGGTTTCTTGCTTAAATGATCAACTTGGTACTAATGACGGTTTCTACTCTTAAGAGGGAGAAGTAGCATTAGAGAAAAATACCTTTTTGGCTTTTTATGTATCATTTTCTGAAGTTTATAATCTGCTTTATAGCTAGTATTTATATGTAATAGTGATTAAAAATATTGGGCTATAAAGAAATCAGATTCTTTTAAAAAACATAACACTTCCTGGAGTGGAGGCATATTTAAGCATATTGCACAATATCTGGAAAAAAGTGAAGATTTGTGAAAATATAGATCTTAATTACTTGAATTGAATAATGTGTTTTTATGTGTCCGTGATGTGAAATGCAAACTCCTTGAGAAACCTCATGCCATGTACGTGATCCCATATGTAATATAATTAGTTCCAACTATAGAATACCCACACAGGGAATTAATGTGCTCGGTGCTCTTTTGGAAGATGCACCACATTGCGGACATGATGGTTCTGATCCAACAACACAATTGCATGTGCTCATACCTTCCAGCCCACAAGTGATCCCCTTGACCACAGCACCCCTAGTCAGAAGTGTAATGCATATCAAATACTTCTCTGATTTAGTGGTTTAGGGCCTATTACAAAAATATCTTCCAGTAACTGCTGATTTGTGTCTCTCTCTTCAGCTCAGTCCCTAATTAATAAGTTTTTGTGAGTGGTTTTTGTTGTTTGCTTGTTTTATCTTTGGGATGTCTCCCTTGCTTTCCAAGACATTGGCAGGGAGAAAAGAGATACACACTGGCAGGTTCTGTGGTCTTGCGAGCATCACTTTCCCCTAAGCAGTCCTAAGAGGTCCTTAGTGCTCATATACAGTGTGGCATGCATTTAGGTCCTCAGTCTCCTCTTCTTAAAGATGTTAAAGTCTGCCATTCCTCTCCACCTTCCTGACTTTTGGTCTGCATCTCATTTGTTTTCTGTGTTCCTCAGCCCACTTTTAAGGAGCTAAGTTTGCCAGGGACCTTGTGATTTTCAAGTTACCTTTCATTTGTTGCTGGATTGCATCCTACAGCCCACCTTCCCTAGGAAGTGACATTAGATGTGATGCCTATTACATGGTGACATGGATGTGGAAAATACCCTCACAGAGTGTATGGGAGAGTGAGAAAGACAGAGAGCTGTGCTTAGTCCTGAAGTGGGATTCTTTAGAGACGACAGAGAGGGAAAAAGGTTTTAACCTGAAGGAACTTAATTAGTGTGGCTTGGGGGATGGGAGGAGGCTCCAGGGTAGAGGGGGGGGAAAACTGCCAGGCTGGAAATAATGGGCTTACGAGGATAAGAAAAGATAAGTTTGACACTGCAGGCAGAGAAGGCTCGGATATACATTTCAGCTTTATGTGCTTGGACAAACAGAAATTTCTAACAGCTTTGGCTACTTCCATTAGCAGGTTTTGAACACAGCACTCTGAAAAAAAGTGGTTAAACCAGCAGTGCAAAAAATATTTTTCAATCTACGTATGAGAATCCTCATCCTTTCAGGACAGAGAGTCTCCAGCACTGAGTCAAGCAGGAGTGGAACTGTGGGATCTAAAAATAACAAGTGCTTTGTTCCCTGTGGTTTTTGGAGAGAGCCAACAAGGAAAAGGTCTTTTTACCTTGCCTAAAAACAGGTAGCAGGTCTCAAAGTAGACTAGGGAAAGGAAAGGAGGGAGAAAAGAGGATGGCATTTGCATTTTAACTACAGACAGGAAACAGATGTTGGCAGAGTTGAGTATTCAGAAGTACTGGGACTGCTCAGGCAAAGTTGCTGTGGTTTTCCTTCTTTTTCAGAGGGGAAAGGAGGGCATTTTGTTTTGTTTGTGTGTTTACTGGAAGGGACTGCATTAGTGGGGGGAAGGGGGAGGGAGGAGGCCTTGAGATAGTACATGAAAAGGAACATGAAATGTCCTCTGGGGTTTGTTCTATCTCCTCAACAGGAAAAATACATGCCTGGCTCAGGTTCTCCAGACTTTGTGTCTGAATACTTTGAGCAAACTGAAAGCAGCCTTGTGGGGTGTCAAGAGGGGAGGAGAGACTGTCACACAGAAACTAGCATTTGATTAGTTTGGATAGCGAGCACCCTGAAACCTGCTTACTGTGAGCAGAGGCATTAAAGTAAATTAAGATCTCTTCTCTGTTTAACTCTCCTCTTCTCCATTTAACTCTTCAAGCCCATAGCTTGTCCTTTCCACCCTTTCTTTGGGAATAAACCAGCACATTGTTTTTTAAAACATCACTCTAATCAGCCTGATTATTTTCTCCTCTGTCCCCTGCCCCTGTTTCTGGCTAGAATACAACCAGTGAAATGCCACGGTGCAACAAACCAACTGCCAGCTACATAGCAGATTTTTTTCAGAAATACTTAGGATAAACAGAAACGTATTTTTCAAAAAGTGGAAGAAGGAAAAGGCAGACACAGTGTAATGTATTGTGTAAATTCCAGAGATTAAAAAAGTTCTTGTACAGTTAGGAAGCAGCAAAAAACTCTCAGTGATACAATGAGAAGAATATCCATAGTACTACTAATTAATGTGTGAAATATTCTGAAAAAAACTTTTGAATTATGTATGATAGCTCATTGCTTAACTGGAGACAAAAAAAATTGGTTTCTAATTCTGGCAAAGTCCTCTATTATGCAGGCTTTTGGTAAACCACTCCCTTTCAATTTACTCTTTAGTGTCAATGGGGAGCACCTGAGACAGAATTCAGATCAAGGCAACATCCCAACGCACACCTCTCTTCCAGATAAAAAAGTCACCTCCAAGTCATACTTGGATTTAGTGTTAAGAGAAAGTGTAAGCCTCTGCATGCTGTGCACACAGCCACAGTGTGGATGTGTATATGCATGGGCAACACCTCTCCCGTGTGATATAAAGCAATCTCAGTGAGACGTCGAGTCCTGAACCGTCATGCTTCTGCTCCAAGTCATTGCTTTTGCTTGTAAGGGAAGCTCACAAGTACTTAGCAGACAGGAGCAGCTGAAAGCGTACTCAGGGGATATGGCTGGGTGGCATTTTGTCCATTATGCAAACCTTGCATTTCCTTCCCCAGCAGAATATGCCTACTGCAGATCAGGACATTGTGTGCACGACTTTGGAACAGATTTATTAAGTCCTCCAGGCCTGCATCTGCTTATTATCGCATTTGTGCCACATACCAGACACGACTACATCTAGAACTTCTTATAATAATACTCTGTAAGGGAGGAATCAGCCGCTAGCTATGCTGAAGTGTGCTCACATGTGCCTGCATGTGTGTATGTGTGATGGGGCAGCAATAAATGTGTTCTGTTCATTCCATAAATACAAAGAAATATACTTTGCTGGTTTTGTCTGACAGTTTTAAATGATGAAGGGTCACAAGACTGTGAGAGATATATGTATACAGGCATTAATGAATAATGTATTCCGTAGTGTTGTATTTAAAACCCAGACAGAGTTTTGTCAACGTTTTGGTTTTCTTTTTGACCCTGTTTTTATTTATGTTGTTTCTTAACTCCAGTGCTTCTGGGCTCCTGTTGGAACAGAAGGTGTGTTCAGCGCACTGGTGTTGGTCACCATAGTTACTGACAGCAGGGTGGGGATGCTGCTCTTATCTCTGCAACTTTGGGGAAGTGAAATTAGACATATTATAACCTGAAAGAAATATATCAAAGGGAGACAACTGAGGCTATGTTGTGCTGGGTTTCAGTGGTGTGTTTTGAATTAAAACCATCTTCTGGGTGATTCATGCAGCAGACCATTACTTGAAAACAAGTCATTAGTGATTAACATTCATCTCGAGTAACAAAAGGCAGAAGTGAGTGTGTATGCTCACTGGAACAAGATGAGCTCAGTGCGGAGTCAGACTCCCCAACCCACACAGCACGGTATTGATGTGTACAGAACAACCCTCTTAACTAGCCCATCTTAAATGAAAATTTCTCATCCAGATTAACCCCATATGCTACTTCAAGGAGTGGTTTACATGCCGCAGGAAGACAGAGCAGGAGGACGGGCAAGGCAGAAGAGTGGGGGCAGGCTGGGGTGAGAAAAGAGTGTGGTGATGTGGGCTATCCAGAGATGCTGTCAAATGCAGAACATCTTCTGGTCTCCGTGCTTGACACGGGTGCTGCTGGCTCTCTTGGCGAAAATGGAAATACTTGCAATCCCTGACATTTAGGCTCTTCTTGCAGTGTCTTCCACTTCTTCCTCTGGAGATGTGTGCTCTCAGCAAGGCTGGTGACCAGTCTCACATAGCAAACAAGCACAGAGCCTTCATGTGCAAGTCAAGCACAGCGTCAGCAAGGCCCTTTCCACTACCTACTGCTTTAATAATCCCTCCTTGCTTCTCTATGCCTTCTGGCCTAAACTCTGGCTGTTGCCTGCAGGGCTAATCATTGCCTGAGCTGTTCTGCAGGAGAGCAAGTAGCTGTCTGGTCAGAGGTCCCTGCGACCCGCCAGCAGCCAGGTGTACCACGAGGGGAACGACTTCTCCCCTGCGCAGTCGCCTGCTGGTCGCCTGGGCCTCGTCCTGGCACACCGCTTCATGTTCAGGGTCTTTCAATGGATCTGTGGGCAAGTGGCCTTTCTGATGTTAATGCTGAAGCTGAAGTATATCTGCAGCTCTTTCTCTTCCCTAGTGACATTTTGATCAAACAATGTTATCTTTGGTTATTTGGGGGGCAAATATCCTTTAACTTCCACTCCCCTTACACTGTCACTACTTTTTTACCAGTCTTGTAAACAGCTAGAGAGGCATTTGAGCAGCCACAGCCTGCTTCAGGCTGCAGGGTAGGCAAAAGAAAGCAAACATGGTTGTGCTGAATTTCTTTTTAATTTGAACTGCATGTTTGAGTGGCAGGGGAAAAAACCCTAAGTAAAATTAAAACTTAGTCAGGATTGGCCATCCTCTCTGAATTTGGGGATACAGTAACCATATTTTGGCCTGGTGGGGAAAGTGGTGACCATTTTGTTTAGTTAACTTGAGCTACAAAATATTCTTATGCAGAATTTCCATGTCATTTGGAATTAACAGTATAATTAATACCCTGAAGACTTATCTAGTAACATCTAACAAAAGTAGTTCATTCTTGCTGCCTAGTTAGGGATACAGAAATTTTTTATATAGTACAAATGCTGAAACTTGTATGAGACCACCATAACAAACTGCTCCACACTACCAGGCTCCCCTCTTGGTATTCCCCAAAGTGTCTCACTGAGGTCTGCTTCACTCCTACTGACAGACAGCCTCTACTGAACAACCAATTTCTGTCAGTCCCTTGAGCAGCAATTGAAGAGGTTTTGTTACACTGTACAAGTGGAATTTTAAGTATGTATCACCAAAGCTTTTTGGAATTATTTTTGGCTGAAATTACATACAAAATGATGAATTTTTTCTTCCTAAATTCAAACAGTTTGAAAGCTAAGGTAAATATTTCTGGATAAAGAGGAGAATGATGAAGCCTCCAGGGACACTGACACTAAGATTAGTGGCTGAAAAAAAGAAACTGCCTTGCACTAGATGGTGCAGGACACTGACTCTCACACTGATTGTCTTCATTACTGTGCTGAGGGGAGTGGAAGTAACCGAAATTTCTCTTCTCCCACTTATTTTCTTTTTCCCCAACTAAAAATACTTTTTGGGAAAACAAAATGTATTTAGCAATATGACAAATTTCTATAATTTGTCCAGGGTGGTTTATTAGGAAATTCCCAAACCTGAAATCACATTTTGTTTCCTTTTCAGCTTCTAGCCCCTCCTTCGGAAGTTTTGACTTTAATCAAAGTCAAATACACATAAATGAGAGAGAAAGAATAAGCAAAACTTCAAACTTGAAAAATTTAAATTATGTAAGAAAGCTAAGCACAAAAATGAATGCAGCTTCAATTTCATGAAGATATTTCTGGAAAGCAGACTACAGTTCTCAGTTAGCTCTCAAGGTAGCGCTGTGTTAAGACGAGGGTAACGGTAGCACCACTCCTAGCGGTGCTCCCGAGAGCCTAGGCAGCTGTTCTGCTCACAGAGGATCCCAGAGCAGATATGAGCAGCCAAAGATATCAGGCCTTAGCATCAGCCTAGTGTAAGCCACGGAAGAAAGTACTTAAATGCACTCCTTGTTAAAACCGCAGGGCTGTATCTTCAACAGAAACTCCTTGTGTTTTGGTTTTGGGGATGGCAGTGAAGATTATTTTCTGTACATATATCTTTCTAATCTTTTTCTTTTTGGCATAAACAAGCAAACAGTACTTGTTTGTTTGCTGCTAAGCTATTGTAATTTGTCTCTAAGAATTGGAAAGCTACCAGAAATTTGTGTGCAAAACTGATTCTTGTTTCCCCCAAGACCTAAGCAGCTATAGGCTCACCATTTTATTGTCCCAGAATTACTCCTGTGCACAGTTCAAAGACAGCTCTGAAACCATTTAAACACTCATCCCCACTTCAGTTTGGAGCCTGAGAAAATCACAGCGCTATAGCAGCTCAATCTTTAGCATGCAATGACTGGGAGGCCTTCTGCAGCCCTTACAGTTCTGTCAAACATATTTGGTCAACCTTCACAACTTAATGATATCAGTTTGACATTGTTTAATGAGGATATTTAATGTTGTCTAATGGCTTTTCAGTAATATTTTCTCCAAAGTGTCTAGATCAATGATAACAATAGATTGTTAGAAAGCATTCTGTTGGCAAGATTGATTTTGTAGCTCACCTGCAAGCCCTGATGGTTTCCTTTTAGGAGAAGTACATGTCTGTGCTCTATACTACAGCATAGGATGAAATTGCAGGAAAACTCCAAACCCCTCAGCTTCAGGAATGAAACTGCTAAACTAGAGCTACTTTTTTTGGTTTTTTAGTTGATACCTTTGGGGTGTATTAGTGAACACAAAGATTATACACATGGAAAAGAGAGGGTAATTCAGCCATGTGATTTGTCAGTATCTAGTTTAGGTGTAGAATTGGTGTTCATTTTAATCAGTGAATGACATTGCTACAAACAGCAATATCCTCAACATGGTGTTTGTTCTTCTACAACTTTTGTAAATATTTTGGCAAATGTCTTCCCACCTGTTTCTATCCCCAGTCTGTAAGTCAAGTGCTAGCTTGCAGGATCCTGTGCAGCTCAGTGTCTTCTCTTCTGCTGCTCCTTCTGCTCCTGTTGTCTTTGTCCCCCCTTCCTCTCTTCATTGTCTTGTCCCTGTGGTTTTCCACTTTACTAGACCTTTCCCACCAGAAGTTCATGCATTCACGCACCCCAAAACAAACATGAAATGAAGAAAATAACAAAACTATTCCTATGACACTGAGAGGATGTTTACCAGGACCACTGTGTTCTCAGTCCTTTTGTGTGCTTGCTTTCTGCAGTGGCTTTTGTCTTGTCTATTTGGCTGCAAGCTTTTCAGGACTCACACCAGCTCTTACCCTGTGTTTCACAGTGATTTTTGCATAACAGGGCCCTAGACTTGTTGTGTCCCTGGGCATGACTGTAATGAATATAATAAACAAAATAACTTATCCACTTTCTTCCACTTGACTAAACTTTCCTTTTCACTGTCACTTCTCCACTTGTAATGTGCAAAGATAGGTCTGAATGAGGAATGTGTTCTTCACTACATTTAAATTCTTCTCTCTAAAAAAAACCAGATAGGATGTTCCAAATGTACACAATAAATGATGTTCAGAGGAGGCTTCACTGGGACTGTTTCAAATCAGTAGTAATACAGCCCTTAATTTGGGGCTGCAAATTAGCTGTCCTTGCCTTCTCAGTACAAGTGATTGGAAAGAATGCTATTTACCAGGTCTCCTGTTTTTAAATTTCTTCAAATTCTTACTCTTAATATGATATCATTACAGCTTTTATGGAGCAACATGTATTCTTTCACTTCCTTAGTACAGGAAACATTAGCAATACAACGCTGTTGTGGTATAAATACAAAGGTTTTATCTTAGAATAAGAGGCATCAATACTACAGTGCTGTATTCTTAGCCTAAGGTCTGAGTACATGCCATAAGAAAGCAGCAGTCTTTGAAATTTATTATCAGTGGGCCTGAAAATATCCCAGAGGCACTTTTCATTTTTGGTTTGTATCTCTTCCCTCTGTGTCAGCTGTGTTGGCTGCAGTTATTTACACATCTTTAGGGAGAAACAGATGTCAGCAATAAAGGCAATAATAGAGCTGATTCAGTTTTTTAGCTATTAGCCAAGATCTGCAAACAGATATCCTGATGATACTCTGCATTTGCCATGATAAATGTGAAAACATTTAACCTGGAAAGCCTTCAAGACAATGCAGATATTTCCAGAGGGATTAGCAGTAACTGGACTATAATCACGTTCAAAATAATTTTGTTTTTCCTTTGGCAAAGGTCCATCTTCACCTTTTGAACAACAAATGGTATTGCCTAAGGACTGCACATGTCCAGGGATCCTTCCCTGGAAATGGCGTCCATGTAACTTCCAACATTTTTTTTCTCTCTTTTTTTTTAATTTTTATGAGGGATGGAATCATAGTGAAAAAACGTGGTCATATGTACTCTGAATAAATAATTCTCATCCTGGGTACATACCAGTGCTGTGTCGTATGGGTTAAAAACCACAGGAGATGGTGATCAGTACATCGACATGTATTACTGGAAATAAATTCAACTTCACTACTGTAAGCATTTATTCTCCTCTTGGGGCTCAAGTGCTCTGCAAAATGAGGCCCCTGTGAGCCAGCCACAGCAGCCACCCAAGGCACTTGCTACTTCGGTTAAGCAGTAAGTTGGGACAAGTGTGAAGCAGCTTGCTGGCTGCTGCTGGCCCTTAGTTGGAGGCTGCAGAGCCAAGGTGAGCATCAGCTCTGCAGGCTACCTGGGAAGGAGCTGAGGGCAAAGCCCAGGGCAAGCAGGAAGGGTAAGTCAGACTTTTTACTACTTGCTGTTGTTTTTGAGATGAGAGGTGCTGCTGCTGATCCCTGCAAGGCAGTAACCGCATGCACTCCCAACATGAGAAACCATTAGCTTTCTAATGACTCTTGGAGGTCTCATTAAAATTGGTCACTTACTGTTCATATTACTGGAAATTTGAGTAAAACATTGTGGGCTTTTTCCATGGCTGAAAAGTTAGAACACTTTTTTTCTTTATTTTACAAACAAAATTAAAAATAAGGAATAATGGATTTTTCTCAAGAGGCTTTAAAAGCTCCATTTGCAATCACTCCCTTTATTAATATCATAGCAATCCCAGTACCAACATTAACTTTTCTCTCTCTCAGTACCTCCTTTACAAAAAAACTCCCACAAACCCAATCTTTTTAAGTGTGAGTTTTATTACTTGCACTTCTTTTGGCCAAGAAACTTGACAGTTCCCTGAGTTTATAGATCATGCTTCCTGATCAAATTCTCTCCTGTTAATTAGTTTTGCTACCTCACCGTCACTAGTCAGGTTTGCTCCCTGATATAGACTTCCTTCATGGATGGCAAATAATATGGGAACTGAATAAGGGCAGTCTCATTCGCTCAAACAGGATACTATATATACTCCAGCAAGAAGAGGGAAAATGGTTAATGCAATACAGAGTTTATAAGTTTTGTGTTTTCCCCAGAATTTAAGAAGCTCAACTCATCTCTGGGTTAGACCTAGCTCACTGATGAATAACTCATGTTAGACTTCTTTGCAAACATTATTTCTGCCTCTCTAGTTCTCATAACTGCACCTTTTAAGTGTTCAAAACCTCAGTTCCTAGAGCGGCACAGGAAGGTCCCTTGCATTGTAAATTAGGACAGCTCCTTCCAGCCCCACACTGGAGGAGAACTGTCCCAGTGGGGAGTGAGAGGAACTGTCAAAGGAGTCTACTTTGAGATCTGGTAGTTAGATAAACAAACTGACCTACATATTCCCGGGTACCTGGAAAGACCTCTCAGTTTAATGCTCCACTGCATTAACTATCACTGCATTGATAATCAACTTAACAGATGTATTTGTAATGTTCACATAAAAAATACAGACAAGCTTCTCTGTTTTCACAATCATGTTTTTTGTTTGTTTGATAATGGAGTGGAAAATCTTTGTGAGCCTGGAAAATACACTGTAATTTGCTAGAAATGCAGTCTATTGCTTCTATCCTTTTATACTCTGCAGCACTGCGTGATGACGTCCAGTTGACTTCTCCAGCTGTTAGATGAAATTTCAGTTTGCACTGGCTTATCTGTCTTATCTAGCCCCAAGCAGTTCTGTGGTTTGGTTTTGATAGTGTCCATCAAACTAAATCCATTCTCTCAGGCAGCAAATGAAGCTTGATTGGTGCCAAATACATTGTACATTAACAGGTAGTGAGTGGGCTGTCAATGCATGTTAATAATAGGGAAATGGTTGTTAGGGAGTAGGAATTTAATAATGCCTGGAAACTATCTGCTAGCAATAATGCTGGAAATAAACAACCACCTGAACTGCCTCTCCAGCCAAGACCTGTCTGGCATGGTTTACTAGAACTTTGTTACTGAGACTATAGAAATTGAAGTATCTTGTGTTTTGTGTTATATATAAGCAGTCCGTGTATCTTATGTCTGGTAGGGGCAGTGAACTATAATTCCTTCAATGAATGTAATACTGAGAATTGATGCATAAGTATCTGCCCTCATGAATAAGTACCATGGAATATGTGACACAACCACCATCAATGTGCCTCATCCATAGCCCGGCTCGTGGGCCAGGTTACCATACCATTTCTATGTGGTTCTATATGGTTCTATATGGTTCTATGTACCATACCATTTCTAAGACTAAACTATGCTGCTTCTATTCACTCCAAATAACACCTTAGGTTGCTGAACAGTTCTTTGACAGACTGTGCTACTACGACCTATGCTGAGTGGTATCTTTTTGCCCACATGCATTCATTCCAGCAAGCTTAGCCGAGGAGCAAAGCTGTATAGATCATATGTTTTGTTAACACAATCTGGACTTTTAGACAGTCTGGAAGCTTTATATTAAAGCAGCCTTTTTTTTACCATAATAACGAAATGTAGTCATTGACTATTTTTATCTCTACATGTAGTGTCAAATTTAAAAAAAATGCCATGATTTCAAGCAGGCAGCTTCCCTGGAAATCTGATTCAATATTCAGATAATCATGTCCTGTCGTGTTTCATTGTCAAGTCACAACTGAAATCCATGGTCCTCACTCCTAAACCACAAAAAGATATACACTGGATTTGGTATTCCAGATAGCTGGGGAAGCACAGGTTTTGACCTTGTTATGCCAGACTTGCTGCTGTTATGCTGTCTTTGAAATAATTCCAAATAACTTTTGAGGATGTGTCTTGACAAAAGCAACTGGGGAAAACATGCACCAGAGAGGGAGTTAGAGGGATTCTAGTTGAGAGTTTCATTGCGTATCTGGAATAAGGATTTCTTTCTATCATTTTGTTTTATTGTCAAGGTATTTCGTGGGAAAAAAAAAATAAAGGCTTTCAGTGATACACTGCAACTGAATAATGTTTTCTTAATCAGTGTATGGCTTCAGCTATATTTATCACTAAAAATATGCTACTGTCTAAGCATGGATAGCAAGTGACTGGATATTTATTGCTATTTTATGATGCAGCTTCAGTTACCAGACTGAGAAAAAACATGCAGAAAGTGTTGTGATATAAAGGTGGCCCTTGGATCTGAGCTCCTTCACACCTTAAGCAAGTCCAGAGCCTTGATCAATGGAGGATTTTCATTGCTGAAAAGTTTAATGAAAGTACAAGCTAAGCTTCTTATGCCAAAACCCAGCCCTTTTAGTAAAAAGTTGAAATCCTACAGTAATTTCTACTACTGGAGTTTGAGTAAGAACTTTTCTTTTAAAAGCATTAGTTTAGTAGCCCACTAACAGTTTCTAAAGTACTTTATCTGAATTCTACTACTTTTTCTTCAAACAAAAGGTCTTGGTTCAGTTTTTCCTTTTTGCTACATTTTGTGAAATTCTGTTTGTCCAGTTTTCACATTGATCCAAAGTATAAAATTCTTCTTTTTATTTCTTTTAAGAAGTTTTTTCCATTCTTTTAAAAAATCTTCAGGGGCTATGTATGCACTTGGATAACTCAGAAATAGATTCTCTTAGAACGTCTGCCTTGCTATGAGCTTACTCCTCAGCAGAGGAAAAGTGGCTTTGACTCACCTGAAATAAATTTGTTTCAGGTGTTGCAAAGTTAGTGTTTGAGAACCTCACACTGTGCATGTGTAACAGACAACTTTCCACAAAATTGGCAACAGGCTTTTGCAGAGTCCCTGATGTGGATGGATACCACGTTCCACTGGTGCGAGATAAACAGCTCTCGGGGGCTTTTCTCTGACGCTCATATAATCACTTCTGAAACATAATTGAAACCTTTGGCCAAAATATTCTACAGTTTGGTTACTATTCCTTTGGATTTGTATAACTCATTGTGAATCTTAGTTTCTTAGCTTCTTCCCTTAGTACCTCTTATAACCCACTACTGAAGACAGAAGAACAGACTTGAGCAATGTTTTCTCTGCCCTTCAGCAGGCACTTATTTTTGTGTTGTATGACTGTTCCTTCATCATCCTAAACAGTTTAAGTACCAGAACAGTAAGGAAGTCATTCTCCTGTGGAATCTGTGGTAGATAGCACATTTAAAATACACATGGTGAAAGCTGGAGAAAGAAGGAAAGTAGAAAAGCATCAGTAGCTGAATTTTGAACCTCAAATCCAGTTTAATTTAGTTTAAGATTCAAGTTGAAGGCTTTGGCTTCATTTTGCATGATAGGAGTTGGTATTTTGTCTCATTCTCACATGGATCACAACGTCATTTTACCTTTTAAAACATTTTAAAGGTATTCAGATGTTTTTATTAAGTAGAACATAGTACAACCAAGGAACAATACCAGTGTACATTACATTTCATAGTTTCATTTTCCCTGGGAATTTAAGCTAATGCAAGATCTAATACTTGTTTGTTTATGTGCTGTGCATGCTATGGCCTTGACTTTCAAAAGCAATTTCAAGGGCTTCTTTTCAGCAGCAGTTCTGAGGGCTGAGAGCATCTGTCAGTCAAGCATACAAAGACTGGCTTACCCTGATTGTTTCTGAGTGCACCAGCCTTGGCTATATGAGTATGCAACTTGCCCTTCAAACATGACCTTTTTATATAACAATCAAAAGATACATTTATCTGGAAGAAAATCACAAGTTTTATTTTAGTATGTATACAGTGGGGAGCTGAGAAGAGGAGTTGCAGCTTGTTGAAGCTGTCAGAGATTCAGAACAGAAGCCATATGAAACACACTGGGAGAGTTTTATGTCAGCCTGTGGCAGGCAGCAGGTTCTGTGGCCAGTCTGACGCACCATTTCACTTCCATTTGATATGAACTCATGGTATAATAAATGCAGCAAGTATATTCACCATGTAGATTCCATGTGCTACAGCTCATCTACATTGTTTTGAAGAAAGCCAGTAATGCAGCACTGGGAATAATGATGCACTGCATGTCCCACACCCACCCACAGAACAGTCTGAAAGAAAGCAGCCCAGCTGCTACAGGTGTCTCTAGCAGTGAAGACCAAAGACTGGTTCAACACGCTTCTGTTGGATTCCTCATCCAGAACTCTTTCCTCTCCATCCCTATGGATGAAACTTGGGGAGATAAAGCTGTAAGACTAGCCATAATGATAATGGCAAAGTACCTGCCCCACACATGTACGTTATCTTGTGGTTCTGCCCAGAAATGCATTTGTTCTGCGTGGTGGGTCCAGCCCTGGCAGTTAATATTACTTAACTCTGATATGTTTCCTTCCCACTCAACTGCTGCCAGCCACTCAGCAACACTTCAAAGTGAAACTTACTAATGGAATGTATTATTAATTTATTGCCCAGCACCAAGGCTGGTTGGCATCCTTCCGACATAAATGTGATAGAACTATGGATTGTGCTATTGTGTTTTGTACAGTTCCTGCAGAGCTGTATGATTTGACATTTCCAGTGAAGTCCTGATGGTACAGTATAATGGAACAGAGAAGAGGTGTTTTCAAAAGGATGCCAGAGTTGTTTGGTGACAATACCTTCCTTTGGCTTGATGATTTTGAAAACAATTTGAGAGCAACTGGAGATTTAAAATGAATAATATCTGTCCAGCCTTGTCTTTTTTATGATGATGTTTCCAGATGCAAATGCATCCTGTCCAGCTGGCTCAGCACAGGGAACATCTCAGCTCTGGTCTCTAGGTAGATTACCATTACATTTTATACAAAAATTTTTTTTTTTATGCTCTTTGTGTGTGGTCAACCAATAAAAGTAGACATAGAATTGTAATATATTTCCCAGAATGCAAAGGAAGATAACAAGAATGAATGGATATGGAAAATATATGAGACTGTTATTAACTTAAAATTAAACTTCTGCAACAAAGAGGTCCATAAAAACTAAAAGTGTCCAAGTTTGCTGCGTACAATAAATTTTGGTAGAGGAACACACATAAGTTACTGGTCATCAGAGTTAGAAGCCCTGCTCTGCAGCTAGCTAGGGAATATCACAATCAAAGGAGTATTAACAACTTGATCAATTCTCAACTTTTACATGCGACCGCCAAACAAATCATAGAATCGTAGAATAGCTGGGGTTGGGAAGGACCTTAAAGATCACCTTGTTCCAACCCCCCCTGCTGTGGGGTTGGACACCTTCCACTAGACCAGGTTGCTCAAAGGCCCATCCAACCTGGCCTTGAACACTTCCAGGGAGGGGGCATCCACAATCTCTCTCTGGGCAACCTGTGCCAGTGCCTCACCACCCTCACAGTGAAGAACTGCTTCCTTATATCTAACCTAAATCTACCCTTTTGCAGTTTAAAGCCATTACCCCTTGTCTTATCGCTACATGCCCTTGTGAAAAGTCCCTCTCCAGCTTTCCTGTAGGCCCCCTTTAGGTTCTGAAGGCTGCTATAAGGTCTCCCCGGAGCCTTCTCTTCTCCAGGCTGAACAATCCCAGCTCTCTCAGCCTTTCTTCATAGGAGAGGTGCTCCAGCCCTCTGACCATCTTTGTGGCCCTCCTCTGGACTTGCTCCAACAGGTCCATTCCTTCTTATGTTGGGGGCCCCAGAGCTGAAGGCAGTACTCCACGTGGGGTCTCACCAGAGAAGGGTAGAGGGGCAGAATCACCTCCCTTGACCTGCTGGTCACACTGCTTTGGATGCAGCCCAGGATTTGGTTGGTTTTCTGGACTGCAAACAGACGTCTGGGTCATGTTGAGCTTCTTGTCAACCAACATCCCCAAGTCCTTCTCCTCGGGGCTGCCCTCAATCTACTCATTGCCCAGCCTGTATTTGTGCTTGGCATTGTCCTGAACCATGTGCAGGACCTTGCATTTGGCCTTGTTGCACTTCACGAGGTTTGCATGGGCCCACCTCTCAAGCCTGTCAAGGTCCCTCTGGATGGCATCCCTTCCCTCTGGCACGTCGACCACACCACACAGCTTGGTGTCATTGGCAACTTGTTGAGGGTGCAATCAATCCCACTGTCCATGTCACTGACAAAGATGTTAAACAGCGCTGGTCCTAATACCGACCCCTGAGGAACACCACTCGTCACTGGTCTCCACTCGGACATCAAGCCATTGACTGCAACCCTCTGAGTGCAACCATCCAGCCAATTCCTTATCCACTGAATGGTCCATCCATCAAATCCATGTCTCTCCAATTTAGAGACAAGGATGTCGTGCAGGACAGTGCCAAATGCTTTGCACAAGTTCAGGTAGATGATGTCTGTTGCTCTTCCCTTATCCACCAACACTGTAACTTGGTCGTAGAAGGCCACCAGATCTGTCAGGCACAGTTTTCCCTTAGGGAAGGCATGTTGGCTGTTACCAATCACCTCCTTATTTTCCATGTGCCTTAGCATAGTTTCCAGGAGGATCCGCTCCATGATCTTGCTGGGCACAGAGATGAGACTGACTGGCCTGTAGTTCCCCGGGTCTTCCTTTTTTCCCTTTTTAAAAATGAGGGTTATGTTTCCCCCTTCCCAGTCAGTGGGAACTTCCCCAGATTGCCATGACTTCTCAAATGTGATGGATACTGGCTTAGCCACTTCATCTGCCAGTTCCCTCAGGACCTGTGGATGCATCTCATCAGGTCCCATGGACTTGTGCACCTTCAGGTTCCTTAGAAGGTCTCAAACCTGATCTTCTCCTACAGTGGGTGGTTCTTCATTCTCCCAGTCTCTGCCATTGTCTTCTGCATCCTGGGCAGTATGGCTGGAGCACTTGCCAGTAAAGACTGAGGCAAAAAAGAATAGCAAAGGTAACCCTGAAAGGAGCATGTGAGTATTTTTATAACCAGGTTCTACTGAGCAAAGGGAGATTGCTCCCATTCAGGACTGAGACATCTTTTTAGAGCCTTATACTCCATTACCCCAGGAGTTGCAGCTTGGGGTAGGGGAAGTATTTGATCAAAGCAGATTTTGGGGGTTATTTTCTGTTTCTGGAGTGTCTGGAAAAATGGCAGTGAATTGGAACAGGAAACTGAAGGGATAAAGCAATGATGCAAGCCTACATGATAAGGATTTACTGTGAAATCCAGCCTTCCTGCAAACTGCACCTTCCCAAAAGCGCAAAAGATGACAGCAGATTTTGTGCATCTCCTGCTAGGTGTAACATATATGAGACCAACATGAAGCAGAATGGGGTTTTTAAGTCTGTTGTCAAATATAGTCTTTTTTGATCATTTGTCCTTGAACAACAATACAATCTGATGGTAATTAGAACATCAATGAAGTAATTACATCCATTCACACTGAAAGGTGGCTGGATAGCGTAGTGAACCAAAGTATGTTAATACAGAAGGAAGAGAAACAGAAATCCATTCATCTCTGTCAGATAAATACATTGCATAAAGCTATCTTTATATAGTTTGGATGTGTTCTCATGGGTGCATTAGCACTTCTCAGTTTTTCATGCCTGGATTTATAGGAAGATACTAATGACAAAGCATGGGACACATACTTCAGTTCAGCATTCTCAGATGAGGCCTTCTAAGGTAATCCATTTTTTCTTCCATATGATTAGAAGATTCCTTGTATTTTTCTTTAGGGTGATAGCAATATGTAATTACTGCATTTAAGTGAAGTCAAAGAGCAGCTTTTAAATTGAGTATAGCATACATGTCTGGCAAGACTGAAAGGAACAACATTACCTCAAGTCAAGCTGTTTGATTTTTCTTTTTCCTTTCTCCTAGCTCACATTGCCATACGATGCTTCTCCAACACTAGGTTGTCCTTAACCAGTACGTAAACGGAAACAGCCTTAAAATACTGTCAAGAATATTTGCCAGCTCAAGTGCAAAATCTATTCATCCATCTCCACTATCACAACAAAGATAATGAAGCAAACTAATGATACTTTATTCCTCTACCTAAAGCACGATACTTCGGCTGAGTAGGCTAGTAGTATTTTACCAAGCTGTTATAAAAATCATAGTATCTACCCATATGCATCTATTGTAGGGGCTGCTATATTACGAAGGCTCAGTACTTCGTATTCTCACCACAAAAAAAATCCAAACATATCTAAGTCCTCGAAAAGCCAATGATGTAAAAAGGAACATTCTATGTTCATAAAATGAGAGAAAGAAGAGAAATGATGAGTGCCCTAGTTCATTTAATGTGTTATCTCTGTAAGTTTTCATGCATCAATTTCGGCAGAAATAGGATCAAATGTTGCTGTCACTGGCAATGGTAAGAAAGTGTTTAGTTAATGCCTGATTAGGTTTTAGCATTCAAAACAAAATTGCCTAGTTATGCTGATGGCTATATCCTATCATAGCACAGATCTAATAGAATAAGGAGCAAGTAATATAGCAATAAAACAAGTTTTATCATGCCATCAGTTTGTCACTGAACCAGTGTTTTTTACAAAAATATCAAAGCAGAGACCTAGGCACTTACCCTGCAACGTTCAGTAAATGCTGGCTTGCATGGTTCCATAGATAAAAGTGCTCGAACAAGTCTTGTCTTAGGCCAATAAATGTGTCACTATATCAGTTTTGATCTTTTTTCCAATTTTCATCAATGAAATGAAACTCCAGTTATGCAAGATACCACCAAAATCAAATTTTAGTGATGTTGTCCTTTCAGTTTCTGGGGTTTCCTTTGCCTTGGATAAGAGTGGTAGCTCTGTGTGAAGCACTGCTTCAAACTTTGCTTAAAGGCACAGAAACACAGTGGCTTCTGTTACTCTCAGTTCAGATTTTCCAGGCAGTTTCAAAAACCACAACACTGAGAGACTTCTTTAAACAGAGGCCAAATTTTGGGAGAAAATGTGAATTCAAGAAATGCATGTCATTACATCCAGTCATTATAGATGAGCTCTGTCTCTACCCTGGCACTATGGGTTACCAGTTCCCACTTGGGTCTTCACTGCCCAACTGTGGTTCCCATTTCCCAGTGACATGCCATGTCCTGTCTTCATGGACAACAGCCTGAAAAGTGGTAATTCAAAAACCCCCTGATTTAAAGAGGCACAAACTGAAAATGGTGGCCAAGCTCCGAATTTTAAGCACTCCTCAGTTCTTCAAATCTGTGGCACTAGATTTAGCTTCAGTCCATAAGAGAGACAGGGAGCATTTTGGAAGCATGTGTGCCAAGCAGATCCCAAACACAGATGTCTGTGTCTCAGAGTGGTACTCAGCCTCAGCTTTAGCTCCAGGCCACAACTGTGCTAACAGCTTTGTATTAATGAAGAGAGGCTTTCCCAAGGAGGTTAGCACTACACTTCATCTTCCTTAATAAAATACATTCTAAAGTTATTAATCTGGCAGATAATAAAATATCTGGTTTCTTCTAATTAGTTTTAAAAATCTGATACCCAACAATGGGTTCATGATTTGCAGTTTCTTTCTCTTTTCTGTAATCACCCGTATCATGTCTGAATAAATCTGAACTGGAAGGGGAAAGCGTGGATTAACCCCTCACTATGTACCTGCCAGAGTTACTGAGTCACACACAGGGCATAAGGAAAACTAAGCCAAAGCCAAATGGGATAGTCACCTCTCAGGCAAGTGCAAAGAGAAGAGGACAAATATGTGAGTGAATGGACTAATTTGTACTGGGTGGCTTAATTTAAAGAACAGGCCTAGACATCTCTGGACTATTCCACTACCAGTTCCTCTGGGTTCCTTTGTCATCGCACTTGGGGGTATAGATACACACAGGAAAAGAGCAAGTGTTTCCTTTGCATACAGGAACAGTCACTTCTGGAAAAGCACAGTTCCAGCATGCTAAGACACATTTTCCAAATACAGTTTGGTTGTTCAGTATCTTCATACTACAGTTTCTCGAAGAGTTAGAAAACTGCAAAAAAATTAAAAACGAAACCAAGCTCTTGGATATGTCTTTTTAGCTATTATCAGCCCCAGAACTCATGAATCATTTTCTTTAGCAGTAACCCAGAAGACAATGCAAGGAACTGTATTTCTATCACTAGCTTTTTCTCACCACTATTCAACATTTTCCTCCCACAGTGTCAAGAATTATTGCTGTTTAGTGTTAGGATACAAGATAATAGACTAGGACCTGCAAAATAAAATGCACTCCTCTTAACTGCCAGTTAGTAACAATCAACAGGTTGAGTGGGAACTAATGGAGCTGGGCAAACCCAGATGTGTGTGCTTTACTGGAAAATGAGAGCTGCACTGCCCATTTCTCTGCAAGGCACACTCAGCCTTTTACCTCCATACGAAGTCCACAGTAAGTGCATGCTCCTGCCTGCCTGCCTTCCCCTGCTGCTTCCCCATGCTCCAGGCTCAGAAGTGACTACTCATCACACGGACCATTTCATGACCACTGTGCTTCACTTTGTAGTTGGAGTTAACAGGCTTTTACCAGCGTGACAATTTAAGTCGTTGCAGAAAATCTGCTTGCCATTTCTTCATGTTTGGTGCTACACTGACATCTTGTGGCCCTTAACCCTGGTGAGACGGTAAACAAGGCCAACAGATTTCCAAATGTATAAGCAAGGATGCAGTAAAGTTAAGTTTGGGAAGGCAGCACTGATTTTTCTCTCACTTCCTATCTGTTTGAATTCACGTTCCAATGCTTCGTGTGTCCCATTTTGGTAACAAACTTCCATGTTAAACATCTACAGTTAAACAATAATCAAGTCAAAAATAGTAATGAACAGATTGTGAAGATAAACCAGAATTGCAGCAGGTGAAGTCCTTATGCAGATATAAGCTACTTCTTAGTCTGAGGAGAAAGCAGAGACTACAGACACCCATTGCTTTCATTTTTCATTAGCAAGCTCTGCACTTGATTTTATAAAGTTGAGGTTTAAAATTGCTGTGACAGTATCTACACATTACTTCAGCTGTTAGCCAAGAATATTCCCTAGAAGAGCAAAAACATGTGGATAACATGGTACTTAACTGCCATAATTAATGATCACTAATAAGAATAGAAGCAAGAAAACCTATTTGAAAACAATGCCAGTAGTAGTAACCATAGCTTAAAGCTATACGAGATGAAAGCACATGCCCATGAAGAGACAGGTCTATGCCACACATGGCATAATATACATGAATGAAAGAGACTTTCCCTAGTGCCTTCATCCTTATGAAAAGTGGAGAAAAAAACCTCAGACACCATAGTGATGGGCATAACTCCTTAACCCTAAATAAGTTTTAATACAGTTACAAAGAGTATGAGAAGTATGAGAAGGCCTGGAGATGAAAAGCCATATGGATGCTATAGGAAATAAAAGGGATTTTAGTATTAGAAAACATGAGAGACCACACTTCAAACCAGATTCACCCCCCCAAGCACTTAGCCACCTCAGCTAAAATAGGATCTCTGACGTTTACAGTGTAGGTCAGTGCAGAAACAGATTCCTCTGCAGGATGACTGAAATTTTTCCCCGGATGCGCTGAGCTTTGGAGACATGGATTTCTCTTCAGTGATTACTGTGTTGTCTAACTAGTTAGATTAAAAGCTGCAAGCTAAAGGGTTTCAGAGAAGCATCTAGAATTAAGGTCCTATGCCTTAATTATAAGCAAAGTATAACAGCTAAAATAAATGGGATAGAGTATCACAGCTAAAAATGGGATAATGAAGTTAGGGGAAGGGAGAGGAGAGAGATTTACATGCATAGTCAAATAGCTAAATCCAATTCAATCAATTTAATTTCAAAATAGCTAAATCCAACTCAATTTAATTTCATATTCCTATTACTATGCCAGTTAAAGTTCCTTTTCTCAGTGTATATTGCCAGACACTTGGATTATCACAGAAGCAATGTGGGACACACACTAAGAATCATAGGTGCTTAAAGGGCTTCTCTATACAGAAAGTAAAATAAGATCTCACTGGAAAAAGCAGCCTAAGGGATCCAACTTCTTCGAAAAGTACTGGAAGAAACCCAAATATTTTGAACATTCAGCATTGGGGCTGATGCTATCACCAGCAAAAGGGACACTGCAAGGGGACATCTCCACCTCCTGCAGATGTCACTGGCTGTAGGAGGATATGCATCCTTGCATAGGTACAGCAGAGACCCCTGAGAGTGGGAAAGGAGAAGAAGCTAAAGAGAGAAAGGACTGGCTTGACTGATGGGCTCAAATTCAGAGCAAGTCCAGGACAGTGACATAAGATTAGATTGTCTAGCTTGATCGCCTTGCTACTGTAGACAACATATCAGATAAACTCTCCCATAAACCTGCCATGCTCCTCCTTAAAAGTTGTTATGTTTTGTCTCTACCATGTCAGACTTCCATCCTTTAAGAATCAGAACTTGCTTCTGTTACAGCCTGTATTTATTCATAGACACTATACCTTCTCTTGGCTTTTGTGCCAACACACTTCTGTCACCCACACAGCTCTTGTCTTTCCTGATGTATTTATGGACATTTTCCGTATTGTCTCTCACCCTTCATTAGGCTCAAGTGAACAGACAAAGCCCTTCTAATCTCTTCTCATCAGGGTTCTCAGTGCAGTGGCAGTGACTGTGCCTGTGGTGGTTCAAACTCCTCTTTTTTGCACACGGGCAATCAGTTGCAGACAGGATCCCAGATGATCTCTTGTGACTGCTTTATACAGTGACCGTAACACCTCGCTACTCCCTGGCAACACTTGTCCCGACACAGGCTAAGGCATCACTCACCCTTTTTAAGGGCAGCCCAGAGGACAACCTCTCCTTTAAACTGACCGTTGCATGTTTTTACTGCTCTGTTTCATCCTGATCCTATTATTCCAGACCTCAAGATAATTCAGCATGTAGGAATGCCTTTTAGATCAGTTTATTCAGCGTGTTCTTTAGTTATTGTGGACAGACCTTTTCCTCTTAAAGATACAACAGCCTATTACAGCAGACCCTCTCTTTGTCACAGTAAGTCACACAAACACCTCTCACTGCAGCAGTCAGGAAAGATGTCCTGTTACTGGAGAGGCTGAACACGCTTGGGCACAACTTCTTCCTTATGAGCAATGCTATCACTAGCAAAAGCTATTTAGGGAAAGAGAGCACACTGTCCCAAGTGACTGGGATATTGCAATGACAAAATTAGTGAGAACACATCGGGTGAACGTGTTTGAGTCAAATATCCCAGAAAGTATAAAATAGAAAAAGATGATGTACTAATGCTACCTTCTGGACTGAAAACTGGTTACGAGATCAGAAATACAGGTAGTGATAAGTTGCCACACATCATATTAGAAGGAGGAGTGCCAACAACTTCCTGCACAAAGTTATTCATAGTTGTGTATTAGTATTGTAGCAGAAATAGCAAAAGCTTAATTTGAATTTTTTTTAAACAAATCAAAGACTAATTATAATTAAAAGGTGACTTGAGGAGAAATCTTTCATTGGCAGGCATGTGAAGTCAGTGTTTGATTCAGCATAGATTTTCCACCTTTGATGACTATGATTGGCAGCCAGGAATAAAGAAAAGAAAATAAACGTTAGTAGGTTAGAGCACTTTCACAGGTGTAACTGGAACCATTTCCACACTGACAGCACTGGGAAGATGACTTTGTCTTGCTTCTTTTCCCTCACTTGTTCCATGAGGTCAACAGTGTTCTGCGGAGCTAAAACACAAATTAATTTACTAAGCACCAGAGCATGTGATGAAGTTGGCAACCAGAATAAGACTTCAGATACACTGACAAATTCACTGTCATGCTGTCATGCTCTGCTCCTTTTATACTACTCAGCAAACTCCGGCAAACTGTTCTGCTGGATATAACCTTAACACAGAGAGAAGTTTCAAGCAGGTACACAGCAGTCTGAAGCTGCCCTCTCTGATGACACTCAGCCATAGGGGATGCACTAGGAGGGTATAAGCCCACTACTTATCCCAGGCTGGAAGCCCTTGAAAAGCTGTGATCAGTGGATATGAGTTAGAACAAACCCTGTTCTTGTTAGATGGAAGCTATAAAGAAAACAAAGAATCTGAGAAGCAGATCTCACCCTGTCGGAGCCATCCACTTCTCTTTTGCACTCCAGAAAAAAGCAGATCGGCAAAACTGGTACAGAGTGCATAAAAATGGCCCCAGTACTAGACTAATTAAAGAGGTTGTGACAGGTGACAAAAGGATTGGTGGCAAGTGTTACAGAAAGAAAATAATTGGGCTTGATCATCAAATCTTATGTTATCTGTACAGGGATTTAACAGTAATTCTGTTCTTTGAAAAGCTGCTATACTAATATATGTAGTGATGCTGTTATCTGACTCCCACCGAGTCAACACAGCATAATCAGAAGCAAAGCCTGCTCCACTTACTCCACCATACCCTCCCTCCCGCCCCAGCCTGACCCAGTGGAGGTGAGCGATGCAAAAAGCAGACAGCTCCACTTCTTGCTCAGCCAGCCCTTGGCCTCCCCCCTAGATGCCTCCTGGGCAGCCAGTAGTGACGGAAGGCCTTCTGAAAATGTGAATACTTGTCCCTGAGCCCAGATACTGGCAAAGAGAAAACATCATCTCATCTGTCCTCATTGTGTAAAAGGAAGATGTAAAAAGAGAGACTCAAAAAAAAAAAAAAAAGCCAAACAGCAAATCCCAGGCTCCCAAGGAAAAACACAGCGGAGCTGCAGCCACTAGAATCTCACAGGCGAAGATAAGCACTTCATTAGGATGGACTAAGTCCCAGCATGGGCCACAGTCAGAAGCAGATGAGGTGAAATCAGATTCTGGGGCTTGGATGCTTTGCAGCTTTGTGATTGCCAAAAAAAGTCAGACTAGAAGAAGAGCCACAGCATGTAAATATGCCAAGTCACCCAGGTGCTAGCACTATCAGAAGCATTACTGCTTGTGAACTTACCTTCAGTGGCCTGTTATGAATAATGAACAAAACCATCACGGAATGATCACATTTGTTATATAGGTTTAAATGTATCTCTCTATTATTTAGCGGGAATGAAAAATATTTTGGTGAGCGCTGCGCCTGTTCAGAATCAATTCAACACAGGGAGAAACAAATTATTCCAAATTGCTCTTGTGATTGGAGTAGGATGCTCAGAGAAGCCATCTGCATGGCTCCTCCACTCCCCCAAAAAAAAGCCTACGAAAAAAGGTATAGCTGTGAATTCTTTCATACTGCTCAGCATTCTGATATTCTGTAGAACAGTCCCTGGATCAGACCATATGAACTCTTATGCCATGTCTTAACAATACAGCTAGAGCTTAAAATGTAATCTCTTCAGTGGCCTACTTTAAAACCCTTTTTTTTTTTTTATTTTCCCTATATACTTTTCTCTTACAGAGGTTGGGTTTTTTTGGGTTTGGTTTTGGTTTTGGGGTTTTTTTTTTGTATTTGTGTTGCTTTTTTAATTTAATGGATGCAAACTTCCATGAAAATTTTTGGTAATGCATCTGTACCAGTCCTACTGCATATTGTTTTGCAACATGTAACTATATCCTTGTAGGACACAAACCATCTTCTAGGCTAATCTTGTTTATACTATTATAGCTTTATAGCAATGCAGTCATTTTAAATAACAGAAATCTAAATTCTGTGACAAAATGGAGGCTCGGACTAAAAGGGAATATCAGTCTTCTCTTTCTACTTTGAAGTATCAGTGTATCGGAAAGCTGATTCTAGACTGGTAACTAGTAGTATTTCCAACTTTCAGAAATTTTAAGTGATATTTAGACTGGTACAGTCACCTCCCAACAACAGCAGCAGTAGCCACAAGTTACTATTTATAAGAAGACATAACGAAGACAAATGCTGTCTGCCAGCACCGTATTCTGGGCAACTCCCAGCCAGTGCTACAGCGTGCACTGTGCTCTGGGAAGTACGCTGTAAAGCAGCAGGCTGAATGGCATTCAAGAAACCACAGCTATATTCCTTCAGAGAAAAAACTTGTACACATTTTATTTTACATGGAGAAAGCCCTGAGAGGTTTCTTCTGAAATGCTATGCTCCAGCCACAAGAGCTGTTTGGAACAACCCACTCCACTTGTGTCGTACAGGCACCACTGCACACCGGCATACTCTCCTTTCCTGCTAAGCAGGACAAAGAAACCTTTGAATACACCTGGTCAAGATGATCACACCACTTCTTTTTCTTCCATTTATTTCTAATATATGCTGGAACAAGGCTAACTCCATGCCCTTTGGCTGCTGCTCTTTTGTCCTCTTGAATTCAAAATGGTCACATGCTAGACGTACCCAGACAAGCCACTATTCTTTACTGTCACAAAGCCATAAAATATCTAAAAAAACCCCATTTGTCTTCATTTAATACAGATTTTTTTTTTTTCCTAATAATAATCCTACCATTTTTTCCCACTAGTTCTAATTGCTCCCCAGCTCCCATAAAGATCTAAAGACTGGCTGAAGTGGAAGAGGAAATACTTCTCCCCTTATCGCAACAGCTGGATCTGCCTCTGGGCAGGCTGCAGGCTTCTGGGCAGGGTAAAATAAATGAGACAGGACCTACTACTGTGTATACTGTCTCTGCCCTGTATATTCAACTACTACCCCTGTAGCTGTCAGTCTAGCAGCTTCTGCCACTCCTGAATAAACTAAGACTAGCTAAAATAAGACTATACAACTCTTCACTCAGTCCATCATTCACCTGAATCAACTTTCTGCAGATGTGTTTAATTCTCATGTTCATAATCTGCCTCTAGTACATTGAGAATACTGCATTGGCCTCTCTTTTTTTTCTAATTCCACCTCACTGTGGTAACTCTACTGCTGAAAATTATTACTTCAGCCATTCTGCCTGAAACTAAGCAAAGAGAGGGCTAAGTTATGGCATTTTGTCTTCCCAAGTAACCATTATGCATGATGGAGCCCTGCTTTCCTGGAGATGGCTGAACACCTGCCTGCCCGTGGGAAGTGGTGAATGAATTCCGTGGTTTGCTTTGCTTGTGTGCGTGGCTTTTGCTTTACTTACTAAACTGTCTTTACCTCTACCCATGAGTTTTCTCACTTTTACTCTTCCAATTCTCACCCCCACCCTACCAGAGGGGAGTGAGTGAGCAGCTGTGTGGTGCTCAGTTGCCAGCTGGGGTTAAACCATGACACTCATACCAAGTTAATTTTTAATCTTCATTCTAGGAGAAGTTTAACTAGGAGGAGAAAACAGGGTAGAGAATACATGTCATCACAGAGGTAGTGAAGGACTTATTAGATCAAGCAATACTGATTTCTTCTACAGTCATTTTTAAATCAGCAAATAAGCTAGGAGATATCCTGAGCACCTACATGGCTCTTTTCCCATTTTGGGGAAATATTCCTTAATCTACAATAAGAGCAGTTAATTTTGTTTTTTCAGAAAAGCGTGACCACTACCCCAATCCACTGACTCTTATATTTCAGAGACCAGATTTAGCATCAATATCCTTAAAATGTTTCAACCAGATAAAAGTACCAAGCAGCTTGTTTATGGAGGAAATTCAAATCAAAACAGAAAACTCTATCATTTTTTCATTAAAATAAAAATGTTTCCATTTTGTTCTTTAAATGTTTTCCACATATTTCTTTTTCACATAGTCAGACTCCCTTCAGCCTAAGAAACCTCCTAATGACCATCCTAGACACTGGTTCAGGCACAGTGACAAGTCAGCTCATGAGGTTCAGACAGCAATTTTATAGATACCTAAATCTGTGCTAATGACCAGAAACTCCATGGGAGTTAGCAGAAAGAAGGAGATCTTTTAGAACAGATATACAAATACTTTAGGAGAAAGAACTCATGCCCTGGAAGTGCTTATTTCTTTCTGGTGACTCAAGTCAGACATTGATGCCTGTGTTTGGTCACCTAAATCCTGCCTCTATAGTGCTAACGAAAAGCATGGACTGCACAGAAGGAAGAGGACTCAGGGAATGCCAGAGGAGATCTTAAGATTAAAAAACAACTCCTAGTTTCAAAATGACTATAGTAGATGAGAAAATAATATTTAGCTTCAACAGAAGCTTAAATATTGCCTGAATCTTATGTAGTATTTCTCCCTGTATTACAAACGAGAGTAAGTATAGTGTTTCAAAGCCAAAATTCATTTCCCTAGCGCTAACTATTCAGTAACTTAGTCTAGAGTATTTTGGGATTTATCACCACCATTTTCACATAATGTCAATAGTCTGCAATGGAATATGTATAAAGTGGGCAGCTTGCTTCTTCTAGAATTAGTTTCTTTGGCTCAGAAAGTCTTAACCAGAGAACTAAATTGCTTCCAAAGAAAGTGGGGGGAGGGAGAAACCTTATTTGAAAAGTTATATAAAGTCATTCAAGAACTTTATAGATTTTAACTTAGACCTGTTCCTAGAAGACTTATAAAGAAAATCAACCTATAACAAGCCATTTAATTTTTCCTTTTGATCTTATTAACTTAATGACAGTTATGACACAAAAATAGGTGGTTCAAGTAAAAATTTTGTCTTACCTGACTGTATCCCTACCAATTAAAAGCACAATAAACTTATACTCTTGACATCTGCCTCCTCTTCTTGCAACTTTGAGTCAATGAACTGATGCACAGCAAATTTAGGGTTGTGGCTCTTCAGCCCTGAGCATGTGACCTGTGCTTTGTTTTCTAGAATCTATACAGCCTGTAGCACATTACTTTATGCTGCTTCATAGGGAAACAAAAAAACAAACAAACAAAATCAAAAAACAACAAACCAACCACTATTTTTTGAGTGACCAGCTTGAGAGTTGGGGAAAAATTTAAGTATGTGCATAAATGTTTGAATGAATCAATGCACTTATCTCTGTTTTTCTCAGAGCTGGAGTGCAGCCATCACCTTCAAGGCTAAAAATAGTGTCTGTAGGCAGCTCAGGTAGATACAAACCAAATTCTTCAGCTTTAATATCTCTTAAGTGAGGTACAATTCATTCTTCTGTGATGTTATAGAAAATTAGTGGAATTATACTAGCAGTGATCTGGTAAGAACCCAAGAAAATTGCAATGGAGTAAGTATAGTTAGTTTGAAAGAAAGCCACTCAATTGACTTGATCTGCAGCATTCCTTACTCCTACAATTTTGAAGGCATGAAAAAAATTCTCCTGGTCACTGACTACAAAACCCTTAGTGCCATATTTCAGGACAACTTACATTTCCCCTTTAAAGCAATGTTTTATGTAAAAATTCTGTGTGTTTGATTACACCCAAGGTCGGAAGCAAAGTCTAAAAACTGTCAACATACAAATAAAAGCCCCTAACTTTGCTTTCTCCTTTGTGATCACCAAGGGCTCATCTCCACATCCAGTCAGTGAGATAATTGAATAACATGGGTGACAGAACACATCCCTGCCAAAATCTTGGGCTGACCTTGAACTCTTTGGTCAGCTCACCAGGTACAAAGCCTCTTTGTATAAGTCTCTAAAGAATAAACTCCAAGTAAGCAGATCAATTTCCAGCCATCTTTCTCAAGTATTACATACAAAGGTTCAACAATCTGAGTTAAATATCACAGTAAAATTGGCCCCAAACAATAGGAGTTTGAAGTCAATATTGCTGTCGAGCTTGTTGAATCTAAAGTACATCATCACCTGCTGCCTGGACCCGTGTTGTACTAAGTATATATGAACAATTTTAATATGCTACAATAGATACACACGTCAGGCAATATATTTTTCTGTGACCGAGTTCTCAGATTTGCTTTATATTGCTATAACAGTGTTATGGGTGTACAGAGTAAACATCATTATATTTTCATCCACTTTACTCTGCCAAAACAGTGACTAATATATATGTATATTATATACTCATTTATTAAGCAAGATTACACACAAGGTAGTTCATCATGCAGAAAGAAATTAGTAGCCAGTTGCTTTCACATTACTGTGCATAGTGATGAGTCTTTAGCTGTGAGTCATGCAAGTTTAAAAATAAGGCAGGCTGAGGGACTTTGTAATACCTGTTTTACAACTGGAGCAGGAGTGTTTCTGAGGCACCCTCTGTAATGGTTGACTTCAAGAACCAAAGGGTTGGTTTTCTTAGGAGAAAACAAAGCAAGAAACGTATTCCCAGTGCTTTTTTACTTCTTTTTCAATGGGAAATTACATTATTTCCTACTATCAGCCAGCTGAAGGCACACAAGATTGTCTGTTGTCATTTGTTTAGGTTCCTCCCAGGACAGGGTGAAAACAAGGACTGGTAATCATGAGAGCAGAAGCCTTACCAGTTTTTGAAGCATAACAGTCAGAGTTCAAAAGGCAAGAGGCACTTTTAAGATACCCAGGCATAATCTGTGTGTTCTTCTTGAAAGTAAAATTTGTAATTAAAGTTGGCGTTTCTGAGCAGCCTGCTAGTGCTGGCCATATTGGTAACAAACAAAGAGGACATGCTTTGTGACACTGACACACAATCTGTGGGGAAGAGCCGGTGCCTCTCTTGTAGCAAGCAGGCAGAATAGACGTGTGTATCAAAGATGGCCTAGAGGAAACACAACTGAAAGATGTTCAGGGAAAAAAAATGGTCATGTAGCCAGAGCAAAAAGAAATACGAGTTGAAGCAAGGGGTGTAAGATCACTGCTTTGCTTTCCCACAAATTTTTCCCACAATTTTGCCCTCCTTCCATTTCATTCTACATATTGCAGAGGAACAAATAATTTTTTTTTCATATTCTGAAAGTGTGAACTTGAAAAGCAAGATAACAAGAGTGACAAATCTAATATTCAGAGCACACCTCTGGATAGCAAATAGGACATAATTTGGCTCTCCAAAACAAGTAATAAAAAATTAAGAAGTAAAATGCATCTGATTTTTATGCAGGTCACTTTCTCAGATAGAAGGATGGAACAAAATTAGATCACTTATTAAAATTTAAATAAGTTTTATGTAGCATGGATGTTATAATTTTGGACATCACTTAGACACATTTCAGGTCTCATATTTTCATTACTCACACTGGGCTATATGTAAAAGGTCTTGAGTAGTCCAGTCATGTAAATAATTTCATGCTTTATGAAGAACCTCAGCATCACCAGGAAAAGATCCTAAAACAGTCAAAAGGTATATACCACACAGAATCAAATTTATATACAATTAATTCCTTTGAAGGAGAAATACCAAGCTGAACCTGTTGAGATTCAAAACTGTGTTACTAGGAAGTATGTTAACCTATTCTGCTTGGCTTCTGAGCATGTAAAGGCAAATCAGTATCTGCAATTCCAGTCCTCTCAGAGAGGTTTTTTTAAAACAGATTACGGCACTTCACCTTGTCTCAAGCATTCTTCTGCAAACAAGCAAGAGGAGGGCAACACTGCAGTTAATGGTGACCAGGAGGTTCAAATAGCGATAGGCTGAAAAGTGGGAATACCCCTACTATATGAAATGATTGTTAGAGAATTCTGATTGTGGTTTGTAACGTGCTGTGACAAACTCATATCCCTCTATCAATTCTCACCTTCAAATGGGAATAGAATAAAGGTAGGATAGGATGATGAGAAAATGTTTCTGCATTTGAAGAGAGAATTCTGCTCAGCATTTCTTACCAAGGCCACATAACTAATTTATTTTAAAATGTGGAGAGCAGGGAAAAATAGAGAGAAGACAGTTTGGAGTGTGGAACATTTGCTTGGAAAGAGATGATACAGTAAAGACAAGCACTAGGTTCTTATGTCTTCGATGAGATCTCTGAATTGTTACTATGATTCAGGAATGACAGAGGAGAAGGCAAACCAAAGCCGTGATTAAAAGTGTGGACTGTACAAAAGACACCTCGTTAAAGGTAATCAGATCCCTCCTTAACAGCTCTCCCTGAAAGATCATTTTTGCACCACCAGTTTTTTGGAGGCAAATCAAATCTCTAAAAATATTTTTAACAGAAGAAAAAGGAAGATATATTGTATTGAAAGGGATGACAAACAGCATATCCAGGGAAGATAAACAGCAGAAAAAACCACAGGCATGGATGCAAGAAAAAAAGATAAATCAATGTTCAGATCTTAATAGAAATAATATTCCTGTGACAAGTCATAAACTGCTGCTTTTTCAGAAGTACAAGTCCACTCAGCAGAGATGCTCAGATACACGTTCACCTGCTGTTCCACCTGGCAAGCAGAGCCAAAGAGCTGGTTCCCCCACCAGCCAGGAGCACCACTGGGCAGATAAGGCAGAAATCACAGAGCTCCGAAGAGCAAACTTCTGCCTCTGTGCATTGCTCATCACCCATTAATCTGACAGAGATCCTGGTTTAAACCCAGTTCTGCTGAGAACAATCCCCCACAGGTCTACTGAGATAAGGATAAAGACAACTATAGTTGCAGTATGATACAGTACAATATAGTATAAATTGTTAGAAGCTGTAACAAATAACAAAATCAGGAGATACAAATAAATGTAGTGAAGGGGAATCAATATAGTTTTTCTAAAGACAAGTGGTGTCACACAGATGTGTTACAGCTTGGTTTTGGAGAGTCAGTGTGCGTGAAGAAATTCCAGTGATTTTATACATCTACAATTTCTAAAGTCTTCAACAGGCATGCCTACCAAAGATTTTTAGAGAAACTAAGCTGCCACAAAATAAAGCATTGGGACTGGAAACAGCCTGATATGGGCTGGAGTGTCCATGCAAGCCCAAAGACAAGTCTGAACTCCTGCACCATGGGAGCACCCTGGCTGAAACCCACCTTGGAGGAGGCTAAGCCCCAGGCACACAGTGGCCTCTCTCTCCTGTCCCCACACCTCTGAATCCCTGGGAAGAAAAGCAAGACATACCAGGTGAAGGGAACCACAGCACCCTCCAGCCAAGGTCCTAGGGAGAACAGCAGTGGCCCCAGTACCTCGGGGCAAACCTCAGCATGAGAGACAGTGCTCTGCTGGTGGCGAATAAGGGACAAAGCCCCTACAGAGACAACTGCAAGTTGTTATTCTGGGCTTCTGAGCAAGGCTGAGCATGATGATACACTCAGTTGTCATGCTGTCAAAGGGTTGCTACTTTTTGTCCAATTCACTTATCATATTTACTATCATTTCCCCAGAACACCACATCCCTGAGGTACAAAACCATGTGTGAAGTAATGGTGTATAGGAGAATGAAAATCTAGAATATGCCTACAGTAGTACGTCATACATTCATTCTTTCACCCAAAGCAGGACTGATCTCTGTTGCTGATTTCCAATTTCATTTTAAAAATCTCACCCAGTGTTACATCTCCTCTTGCCACTGGAAGGTTTATTTCACCATCTATTATGTCTTTCAAAAAGTTTTTCTAGCAGATCATCTTCCTGCTGTCTATGATAAATCTTGTACTAATTTCTCTTCCCCAGTGCTGTTTATTCCCTCAAATATTTGCAGAACATTGTCAAGTCACCTTGCAATCACTGCTTGGAGCATGCCTATCTCATTTGCAGCCTTTCCATACACAGCAAGTCAGTTCTTCCAGCCCCCTTTATCATTTGTTTTGTTCATCTTGCCAATTAGTTTCTCTGACCTCTCCTTTCACTTTGTTTTATGAATTTTCCAACACATCCTTGTGAAGTAAGTACAGATTTGCAGTCTCCCTGCCTCCATATTGTGCAATCAACATGGGACTGTTGAGGAGTTGATTCACTTGGTCACACGCGAACCGCAGGAACGTGGCCTGTGCAATGCAGCTGTTTCAAAGAGAATCTAAATGGTGCACTATGGCATTCAGCAGCCCTTTACAGAGGCCACCTGTAGTCACATTCAGGTCACTCTTCATGTCACTGCAGAGCCTAAGTGACCATTATGAGTATGGGCGGTTAGATTTCTGCCCAAAACACTGCTCTCCAATGTGGGTTCAGGGCAAGCACGCTCCCAGCTGCTTTCCTGGTGTGTGGACATCGGCCCAGGACAGGACACTAAACTCATTCTCTTCACGGCTTTGCTTTCTTTCCTATGTTCCTTTTGTTAGGTTGGGAGAGGATATTGCACTTTTTTGCTCCCACTTTTTGTGAACAAAGGTATTATGTTTGGTTGAATGGAAGATAATGGAGTTTTCTGTCTGTGTGGGTATGGCATACCCACTGCTGCAGTGATTTTTCATTTCATTCATATGCTCTGTAGGTTCCCTCCTAGTCGTGCAAAAAAACCCCAACACATCTGTATTGATTGATACAGATATACCTAGATTTTTTAAAGACTTGGATATCACTGGCATATATAAGATTGTATTCATCCCAATTTATCAGAGCAGTAGTTACACATGCGTAGTAAGGAACTCTATTATCCTGTCTTTAATTTACTCTCGAGGGGTTCATACTTCACAAAATCCATATCAGAGCCCCCTTTCTCATTTATTTCAGCAAGAGAGGAGAGGTCTCTATCTGATCTGATAATGGAGCTATTTGGCTCAGCCCAGCCATTAATCCACCTGACAGCTTTCCTATGAAAAGGCAGAATTTCCATCCTCCACTCCAATTTATTTCATCATCTGCACTTTCCTTCTCCCATCCCTGGTCAGTGGTAATAATGAGAACTGTCTAGAAAAATATATAAATATGGCACGTGTATAAATACAAGTAAAGCAGGTAACACAGGTGTGACAAGGGAATTTTTACCTCGAACATTTACTTGCCTTATGAAAACTTAAATTAGTCACCATCCTTTTGAAAATATTCCAACACAAAATTCCATTTTTCTCAATAAACAAGCTCTTTGTTTTGTTGAGGGGGGTGTGTCCTTGGTTTTTTGGGTTTCTTTGGGTTTATATCAGTCTCTATCACAGCGGTTCTCTGATCTTAATGAAAAATACTGTATTGTAATTCTGAAGTGAAATTTACTCATTGTGGTGATCCTCCCGGTATCACAGAGCAGATCCAGAAAAGAGACAAGTGTGCAGTATGGGTATTGAGCTCTCCTGTCTGACCTGCTGCTCTGCAATTATTCCTAGCTGACAGCATTTGACAAGGCTTAGGGTTAGACAAGCAGAAATCTCTGTGAAGAAGGAGTTTTCTTGTTTCTTTTTTCTTTTTTAGTAAGAAAACCTGCTATGTAAGGCGTTTGACAAAATAATTTATATTCTACCCAATATTGATAATTTTAATAAAGTATTTTTATTTTAAAATGCCAAACTTGTTAAACTTTTCGCAAAAATGCACTTCTAAATAGAAATAATGTTTTGAAAATAATTCCAAATTCTCTGTTTCTTTTCCAAACTTCTGAAGTGGAAGATAATGTTTTCCAGGTTCAAAATAGTATCTCATTTCCAAAGTTAGTATAATTCTACCAATAAAAATATCTCAATTTTTTAAAAATATATTAATTACATTTAGTGCACATTAATATGGATCAGCTATAATATATCCCAAGCCAAGTGTAAGTAACAGTTAAATGCTCAGGCACTCTCCCTGACTCTGCAACTTGGTTCCTTGTTTGCTATCTGATTTTTTTACAGGTGGCAGTTCAGAAAGATTTCAAATGAAGTTAGGAGAGGGGAGGAAAAGAAGGATTTTTCCCATAATGCCATGCTGAGCAAAAGACAAGACAAAGTTTGTACTTCTCCTACTTATATATCTACATGTTAGCTCCAAACCCACTTAAAAATCATTTCTATGCATGCAATCAAACACTTGCATTTTCATTAAGCTACTTCAGTTTCTTAATTGAAAATGGAAATGTGAAAATGGAAAACATGTCAGCCATGCTGGGCACCTCCTCTAGGTTTTTGAGAATCCCCTATTTTCTTGCTAGTTTTTCCATCCTCCTGTAACTCCAGATGCTAAGACCACACTGTGCAGTACATGGGTAAATGGATTGCTCAGAGGAAATTCTACTATTCCTCATGCTTATTGCAGCCACCTGAATGGTCTTCCTGTATCACCGTGAGTCAGGCCTCGAAACTAATCTCATACCTGGAAACTGCAAGAAATGGTACAAAGATACTGGAAGATGTTCTCTCTTTGGAAGGGCACAGCAGTTCCAGCCACACCAGAACAAGCTCTGCCACTGTGCCTGGGGCAGAATCCTGCCAGGGTACATGCACCATGTCAACAAATGTTCCTTGTTGCCATTGAAATTTTTTGTCTTGGCAAGATGTGATTTAATATGGTCAGGTTTAAACCCCTGCTTTAAACCCTAGCTAAAAATGTTAAAATGCTCATTTGAGTTATAGGATTCATACAAATTGGAACAGTTGAGGTGGAAAGGGTCTGAAACTCCCTTCACTCCCTCAGGGACCTGCTAAAAGGATCCTGGCTTCCTCATTAGTAAGTCCCATTTCTGGCTTCCCTGAGACAAGATTCAAAGCAGAATCTGTTTAAAGAAGGGCATAAACCAATGGTACTTTGAGACTCCTCAGTGGCCATGTCTGAATGTTAAATCAAACCACTATCTGTCTACCTCCTGCCAAAGCATCATCGCAACCACTGGTACGTTCCCATCTCTGATGTCAATGCAGTTCCCTAGAGAAGAAGTGGCTCATGGTATAAGCTCAGCAATAGAAACACAAGTGAAACTGCAAAGCTTCCCAAAGAGCTTGAATATTCTATCACTACTGAATTTGTTTTACACATTTTACATTTTCCAAGCCTTTTTCTGGGATAAGATTTGAGGCATCCTTTTCTGCTTCATGCCAGTTCTGTAATCAAAAAAGCTGCCATGGATTATTTTCCTTCTTTTTTTAATGATCCTCAACAACAACAACAGTCTGTCTGCTCACCACCACTCTCTCAGCTGTCCGAACAGACAATCTCTTAAGTCCTGCTGTGACTGAGCTGCCCCGAATGTCTACCACACAATTTATACTGCTTCCTAAGCAGAACTTGAAGTCTTTACAGATCATGAAGTGAGGATGGACTGGTGCTTTATAAGAGAGGTTATATACCAATTTATCAGCAATTTCAGAAGGGAAAACATTTATGAAGATGATGAAAAATAAATGTATTTTTTCAATTATGTTTCCTAGGCCCAACAAACATGCATAGCAAATTCTGGTCCCTTTCAGGTTCATCTGTCTATGTCATTCTTCTATATAATGTTTCCTCAGTACCCCTCAATTGAGGAAAACAAGAAGAATCGATGATGTGCAAGAAGAGGGACATTTGTTTGTTTATGTCTACAAACACAGCTTAAGTGCATTCCAGTCTGAAGGCAGCTCACAGAAACCTTTGGTGGTATAAAAATGGAACTAAAAGGATTTACATGCCCTGGATAAATTTTAAACTACTTTAAACATTTCCCTGAAGTAAATTATCTTCCTTCCATAGAACAGTAGTGAAAGAGGAAGGTAAGAAAAAACAATTTAATTAAGTGTTCCAAGGAGTTTTCAGGATGAATTCTTAACTAGCTCTGAGATTTCTTACTTGTAAACCAATCCTCTGACTGATTAAGCTTCTTTGGGTAAATGTGTTTACTTTCATGTAAAATCTGTTTAAATCAAATGATGAATATTTGCCTTCTTTTGCAGCATGAATTGCTTCTTGCAGTACCTGAAGTTTTCTCCTTGGCTTTGGCAGTATATGCTCTGTAAGACCTGAGCCTTGCACACCCTGCTCAGCAAAAAGGGTGACTAGTAGCACCACTGGACCAGGCAAAGCAATGAAATGGAGATTTCTGAAAGAGCTTCAGTCTGGCAGTGCCTGATGCAGTCAGAAAGATGCTCATTGTGTTCTTTATTTTTATATGAAGCTTAAATTATTGATCACGGCTCCTGCATTGAAAGCTGAAATTAAATACAGTATCTGACTGACCACTTAAATCTTCCACTCAACCTGCCATCTCCAAACATTATTTTTTTAAAATCTTTACAGAGCTTTCGTTTATGAAAATTCATGATAAGTCTTTCAGTTTGATTTGGGGAGGGAAAAAGGTCAATGCTTCTCAATGTTCAAGCTATTTCCTGATCAGGTCTGTTATATCAGGCTAACCCTTAACATTTGGGCAGAGACTCCTACTTCTGAAAACCCAGAATTCCTCAAAGTTCTTGGCATAATAAGTAGCTTGTATTGTTTGTGATTATTTGCATACATGACAGGCAACATATCTGCTTTCCTCCATTTCAATTGTTTTCTTCCCAACCTTTTAAAAGCTAAATGAGCAAAAGAAACGACGGTAAATGTGATCTGTGGCATAAACTGTTTTATAAATTATGGTGCATGCATTGAAAGCTTTATCCCATTTATTTAGGCCTCAGAACCACGCGACTACCCTGATCTCTCTCAAGTCCTAAGACACTAGGTCATAATATTAAGAGAGAAGCTGATGCATTTAAATTTTAAAATGTTAGCTTTCTGATTGCATGGATGACAGAGCAGCTCACTGTCATTTCCTTGTGTTCAGAGCAGCCAATCTGGTAGTAGTGTCATCCCCCGGGATGCCCCGCTCAGCCTGCCCTCTCCAATGCCAAAACCCAGCACCACTTGAGAGAAGTAGTACCCATAATCAAATCTGAATCTCCTCAGACATGTTACTCAAAACTAAACTGAACAACAGCACAAGTTTTGGCTACACAGAGATTCAAACTGGTTCTGGAAGTATGTGGCGCAATAATGCTAATAGTCAACAATTAGATAAATAGCAAGCAATTCCTCCCTTGTCTGACTGTACCAAAACCAGATCCTGAATTAACAGTGTTTAATAGTCCTGCCAGGCCCCACACCCTTCCAGGTATTTGTGATTGATCTGGTTCAAATAGTCAGAAATAACAGATGGTACCCATTTCTTCCGAGTCTGATAGGAAGGACATTAACAGTGCAGCATAGGATTTGCTTCTGCAACCATTAATCAGGCACGAGTCCATGTCCTGCAATATGCAGACAGGACAGACCACAGCTTTGCCATCCTTTGGAACCCAAGTTGCATGAACCAACAAATTCCCATTCAGAGAGCAAAACCAGAAAATTGAAAACAAATCAAGGAGGGGTTAAGTGAGCTATCTACTGGGTAGAGATGAGATATGCAAAGGGCAGGTAAGTGAAACAGGCAGCCACAAAACTGGAGCAGGGATAACTGCTCTGCTTGCATCAATCTAAGCAACTGCTTTTGCAGGTTCAAAGTGAAAGGCATCATCCATCTATGGTAGGCATTTCACCCACCAATAGCATTAACTGTACTTTTCATACTCCCCCAACTACTCCACAGTCCTGAGGGAATAAAAACAACCAAACAACAAAACCCGAACTACATAAATCCCAAAGTCTTTGCAAGGCAAATATTTTAAAAGTGTCTCAGGTCTTCAGAAACAGAAGTCCATAAATGGAACAGTCACACATTTAAAGTCCATTAATGTTTATTAGTTAGTTATAAAACACTTCTCCCAGTTGACATAGTTACTGCTTTCTTTCAGGACTTTGTTCATCAGGCATCTATACCCTGCAACAAATATTCTTGCTTACTCCTATACAGTTTGCTCAAAGTAAAAGTAGTGCTCTCTCTTATATAAATAGATTGTATGACAAGCAGGTATGGTAACTTATAGTCTATAACAGGTTTTATCTTTAATCACTGAAGTATATCCCTAGTTTACAGAATAGAAACTAACAAAGTGGATTGGTTAAGCGATTCAGTAAAGACTGCATGCAGGATTGTGCTGGCACAAAACCGGGACTATCATGCTGTGATACCCCTGATCTTGCATCTCCGCTAAGGCTAGAAGAACTGTGAGCTTTCGAAGTGCACGGCACCCTTCATTTTCATTCAACTTGGTGGCCTGGACCCTGCAGCATTGAGCTCATATCCAACATAAATGCTGCAGCAACTAATAAATAAAACTGCCTGCAAATCCTGTAAAATACATAACTTAAAAGCAGGAATTTATTTTTTTTTAAGTTTGAAAATTCTTTTGCTCCTTGTAAACAATTTCCTTCAAAAATCACAGCCACTTCAAGGGGGGCTTTCTAGTAGTTATCACATTTTTGAGCTGCTCTATTACTCATCCTTCCTTTATGCCTCTCCCCTCACACTGTCTCCCCCTTCCATATCACACATCATCAAATTTACAGAATGGAAACCATTTAAGGCATCAAAATTATTGCTGAAGGTGAATAGGAGATGAAAGTCAAGTACCATACTCTGCCTGCCTTTTGGGATTCCTCACGTACTGCGTTCTATGCTTCACTCATCGAGATGTCATGCTTAAAAAGTTACACAGCCTGAAGATTAGAGGAAACAACAGAAAGCAGAGGGGAAGAAAAGGCTGGACCCTCTTGCTGTTGCTCATGTTTGCCTATAAAAAAATTCAAAAAAGATTCCCAACTCTGACAGTAATCACAGCCATCTAGACAGTGCCTGAGACATGAATAATGCGTTGATGTCAGCTCAAAAAAGACCAAACTTGCTGGCCTCCAAAGGCCGTTTTACAGTTCGTGTATATATCTGACATTAGGGAAAGAGAGATTGCATCATCTCAGATATATGACTCTCTCTGTGTATGCAGTTGCTTTCTGGATTGACTTCCATGATAAACGTGTCACTTCTGAAGAAAATTGATGAGAGCCAGAATTGTCATTTCTCTAATTCATTCTTCCCAGTCACTTTGTCCTCCTAGCTCCAACCTGCTTTGTAGACTGAGATTCGACACATCTATCAATTTCTTTAGTGCATAAAGGTAAAAATATTTTTTAAGTGCCTGACTGAACTGGGTCTATGATACCTTAGTGTTTTGGATTTTTCCAATTCAATAAAATGAATTAAAGTTCAGGAAAGAAAGACTGAGACATGCAAACTTTAGAGACAAAAGCCTGCTTTCAAAATGTCTGAACTGATCAAATAAAGCACCTTTGAGAATACTAAATCCTCCTGTTAATGTGCAGTTTGATGTTACTTGGTTGTACCAGTTCTGCATTTGTTCTTGCCTTTAAATATAACATAATCCAGTCTGCACATACAGATTTGCTTTCGGACAGTTGGGAGTAGTTAAAAATGTTTCTAAACCCTGGCTGTAAGACCAGCAACCTCCTGGCCAATGCTACAGAACAAGTGCTGTATTCAGAGAGCTGACCACAGGTCCATTTCCTCAAATACTGTGGGGGAAGAGATGTAGTGCATCCTTCTGACTGCTCCCTGGGTTTCCCCAACTCATTACCTGAATGAAACCCTCCTCTGCCACATGCTAAGAATAAGGAAAACAGAAAGCACTGGATGTAAATTGCCAGCATGATACAAATGGTGTCCCTTTCTCTCACTCTTTTCTTCCTGTTTTTCCTCCCTGTGCTTGTCCCAGAGTGCAAGTCCTGCTTTCATTCCAAGACAGTTACATCTGTCAAACCTGTCACATTTTGCATCCATTTATGCCAGGCGCAAAAGCTAAAGCAGGTGCTACAGATGCTCATTTGATTAGTGCAATCTGTTGGTATTGTTTCTTGGTATTTTACAAAAGAAAGAGGGAGAGAGAATGAAAGAGAAAAAGAAAAAGGGGGAACAGTGGCAGCATTTGATGAGATAAATGGGTTGAAAGTGCCTTGCTCTGCTGTGATGGCCTCCATCAGACATGCCTGGCAAGGTAAAACAGGCACTTTTCAAACAGATGGTCTCAAAGTCTTTACAGCATTATGGCTCAGAGTAACAGCATACCTCACTGCCACATGCTGGGGAGGTAACTGTGCCGTGAAGGAGACACACTCAATTTACCTGCCTGCCTTAATAGCATCCGAATGTCTCGTCTGTTGAGGTGCTAAGATACATCTAGGTAAAAGGCAGCTGCTAAAGGGACATAGCTGAGGTTACAGAGACAAAACAAAAGCCTTTTGTTAAGGCAATGAATTTACATTATGAAGACTGAGGATCTTAAATCCATTTTTAACAAACCTCGTAATCTCTGTGACAAGATTTGTGCTACAGACAGCACAGCTTGGGGACACTGTGCCACCAGATCCACCCACCTTTTCCTGGAGATCCTATGAGGCAGCCAGCACATTGTAGAAACTCTTTCATGCAGGTTGCAGAAGTCTGGTTACATCCAAAGTTCTGCAAATGGCATATTAGTTGCATGCTGCTGGCATACTGAGCCAGGCTGCCAGGCACTTTTGGGTACATATACTGCATTCATTGGAGAGGAGCCTTTAGTCAGCATAGGAGACTCATTTCCAGTTGTCTAGACAGACAGTAAATCTGGATTTGCAGGTTGCAGTAGGTCTGCCCCTCAAAAGATGGCGTAAATACGGCCTGGGTTTCTGTTCCCTATCTGTGGAATGGGGATAATAAATTATAACACTATCTTTGCCTTTCTCTCTCTCTTGCCTGCTAAATTTGTAAAAGTGCTTTAGGAAGAAAAAGAACCATCTCATCAAATTGGGTGTTTGTTTCAAACAGCCAGCTGGACTCCAGATCCCTCAGATTCCTTCATCGAGAAGCAGAAATCAGTGTGTCAGTTGAATATGGTTTGGACTGATGCAGAGCTTCTAGAGGCAGTAGAGAAGGCAAGAGAGTGAGTGCCTTCTATCAAATTAAAATTTGGGGTTTTTTTTTAAAGGCTACAGAAAGTTTTTATAAATGCAATTCCTCATTCAGAATATTTCAGCCTCTCCCTGAAGACACCACTGTCTATAACCAGGTAACTACGAAAAGCTTTCTGTTAGCATGAGGATCACTCTCCAGACTGGAGTCCACTGGCGCCCTTTCCCAAGAACGTTACAAAGTCATTACAAAAACTCATGGCTCTTCCTTCTGTCACAGATCCATCTCTTCTTGCCGGCTGGAAAGGTGAGGACGAGCTTTCCACCACGGTGTGACAAGCAGAAATGTTCAGGCCGATAAGTGCAATAGCTGCCAAGCCAGATACACCCCTCCAGCCTCCACTGTGTAGGTGAAGGGAAGCAGAACGGGCCAGGAGCCATGACAGAGCCTAGAGCTGGCAGCCAGCTGGCCAGGATGGGGCTAGCCTGAGGGGGCTACGAGTCACACAGGGCAGGAGAAAGCCCAAGCCTGGACATAGCCCAAGCAGTTTCCAGAGAGGATGTTGCCAGCCAGGTCTCGAGCCTCCTTACCAAGGACGGCGGGTTTTGTACCAATACCGGTATTCCTACAAGCAGAACTGGAGTCTGCAGGATGGCCTCACTGCACATTACCCCGTGAGTCCAGGCGGCAGCGGACTCCCAGCCAACAACCTTCAAGGTGATTTAGCTTTAAAATGCAGCTGAGCCTTGATAACAAACACATTCACAACCTGAACTGCTGGGTGAAGGCTTATCCCTTGGGAGGTAGGGCTTGCTGCCACACACTGCACAGGCCATGGGTCTACAAGCATGGCCTGACAGCAGACCTGAGGAGACTGTGGTTCCATAAAAGCCTCGTTAGTAACTTCAGCCCTGCATCCCTCTTTTCACCAGGTGTCTCACAGCTACAATGTCCCACAGTCCTGATTTTCAGCATCTTGACTCTTCTAATTTTGAAGCCTGAGGCCTTGCAGGCTAGGACACTAATTAAAGTGTTTGTTGCTCTAAAACAGACAAATGCCTTCTTGTGACAAGAAAGATTCATCACAAGGTACTAGAAACCCACTGCATCCTTTGACTTCAGATGAACTGAGGATGCTGAGCACATCTGAAAATGAGGTGGCTAACTCATTTCCTGCTGTTATCTCTGAGCAAACGGTTATACTGCAACCCAGGCCTCCACAGGTAGTATATCAACTCTCCTGCACCAATGACTCTCTGATACCCTCAGTAGGCTTTGATATCCAAAGGTTTATTTTGTTTAAAGAGGCTCTGCCACTGTACCTCTGCATCAGAAATGAGCCTTTAAATCATGTTCACCCTAGGCCATGAGGGTAGAAAAAAACATTTTCTCTGAAATTTGCCTAAATTGGAATGCTATTTTCCAACTGCTGTCTCCTATTTGAGTGAAGTTGGCAGATTTATGCATTCAGTATGTATTCACTTAAACTACTTCTACCTAATGATAAAGGAAAATGTTAATTCATAAATAACCTTGGGCAGTGGCAGGCCTGAAATGTATACATTACTTATATCTGCGTTCAGCAAGCTGAAAAATGACAGAGTGCCCCAGCAGTGCAACCAGGCAAAGCATAAACCATTCAGCTGAGCAAGATGGAGAGTCCACGCTGTGCTCCCCTTACAGGCTAAGCTGGCAGGTCCTAGTTATATTCCTGTTGCAGATTAAGCTGGCTGCATGAGCTGCCAGAGCCTGAGTCAGCAAACCAGAAGGTGAAACAGAGAGCTTTCAGCCACACCTGTGTGCACTCATTTGCCAAAGTGAATCTGGCAGGTTGTGGTCCCCAGTTGAGCCACTGGTGGATGTTGCTTCCCACCCATCCACCCACCGTCTCAGATAGGTCAGATGTTTCCTCTGCTCTTCTGCTGCAGAAGAGAGAGAAGCTCATCTTCCATGGGGCAAGAGATCCAGACACTTTAATAGCTTGATTTTTGCCAGGCTTACCCTCACTTGTAAAGGTAAATCCCAGAGCTGCCGGCCTGGATTGCCTCCAAGTTTTGCAGTCAGGGATTTTCGTTAAAAGAGCTGACAATGCAAATGGCTCCAGCAAGGGTTTTTTTGTGACCATAATGACCTTTTTATTTTGACCAGATAGCAGCTTTTATCTCTTTGCACCATTTGGTTATTGTATTTTTTTTTTTATCACTGAGTCAACCTCTAGTGATGCCGCTGCCAGGGGAGAACAGGCATAAGAAATTCTCTCATACGGATCTGCTAACGCACTTCCTTGCTGAGGCATAGCACCCAAACTATCCTGGGCTCGGTCATTCACATTAAACATTTCACTCTCACACTGCAGTATCTCCTTTTAGTCCATTACTGTACAAGTAGAGCACCTCTCCCGATACAAAATGTTATGCTTCAGTTATGCTTCAATCTACACAGACTGATACATCTGCTAACCAAAACACAGTCATGCTATTCTGTTTTCCTCTTTGTGAGTCCATCCCCATTTCAAACCCAGCCTGGCATAGCTGAGAATCTGAGAGAGAAAAGTTAGCAAGAATCCTTTCTCTTACCTCACTCCAGTTCAAACTAACTCCTTAAAAGAGAGGAGCACGGTAATTATTAGAGTTCATAACCTTTTTCTCAATTACCTGTACATAAACAAAGGTCTGTGAAACACATGAAAACTGTGAATAAACTGCTTCCTGTTCTCCAGCAACGTTTGTCTAATTATTATTATTTTTAAAAGTGAATACACTTGAATAATAAAGAGAAAAATCCTTTGCGTTTTTTATTTCCTCAATACAGTACATGAGCTAACCTCCATTAATCATAGATTCCCTTCAGCAGCAATGCAACCCATTATTTCTGAACTTTTGGTACTTTCATCCTGTAAACTCTAGAGCAGTGTGACCAAGGAGACAATCAGCTTAAAGGCATTTGGATGCTAATGAGCTACAGATGTGATGTTCAATAGGCTGAGAATGATGGTGCATTTAACTCTATATTCACTTACTCTGCGGTGAATACCAGAACTGGGAAACCACAGGGAAGAAAATAGGAACATAAGACACAGTGTACACTAATCTCTGGCATCAATGGTTTGCATCTTTCTCTTCCAGGCAAAAGAAAAGAAAAGAAAAGAAAAGAAAAGAAAAGAAAAGAAAAGAAAAGAAAATAAAAGAAAAGAAAAGAAA
>JAVJGG010000094.1:10370282-10389833 GCA_035590195.1 Aviceda cuculoides | reverse complement strand
AAAAGAAAAGAAAAGAAAAGAAAAGAAAAGAAAAGAAAAGAAAAGAAAAGAAAAGAAAAGAAAAGAAAAGAAAAGAACGCCTACATCCAGGGTTTGCATCCTAAATGAAAGATTAATGGTCTTGCTTTGGTATTTCTCAGAGGTAACAGCGTCCCATCAGTACATCCAGTTTCTATTGAGTAGTGCTAAACATATGTTCTCATGTACCCTAATTTCAGGATTACCCTGGTAGAGAGATGAATAAAGAAATGAAAGTGAATAGCATTCCCACTGCATGTGTGGTGGCCAGAAACCTGCTCAGGCTGACACAGAATTGCTAAAAGGGACTGTGCAACTGGTGAAATACAAGCTGTTTCTCCAAGGAGAGACAGCAGGCCTGCATACTTCTATATAGGCATGCTACCCCAGCAGCCACAGAATGAGCCTGTGGAAAGGAATGCAGTGAAATAAATGTAAAGCAAGATGTGTGTATGAAACAGTTGAGTAATGAAGAATTCTTTATACCAAGCTTACTGTAAAAGTCAGACTCCCCAACTGCAGGAACAACATTTAGCTGTGAAAATTGTGCTGGAAATCTTCCAAGACACATGTCTTGTAAGGTCACAGAAGGGCAGTGAGTACCTCAAATTCAAGTAGAAGGAAACTATTTAACAAAATGACAACATCCTACTCATGATTTCAGCTTGGATTTGGAGACATACTATCTTTTACAATTATTCATATATATTTTCTGACAGATCGTGTCAGCACAGAAATGATTTGTGCTGGTGCCAGCATTCAGCTTCTGGGATGGCCCAACACTCTAAAAAGATTGAGAGTGTGGAAAACTTATGCTTTCTGACTGACACTTCACAAAACAGGAAAAAGCACAAAAGGCAGAGCCACACCACTTGACCAAGTTGTAAGCTTTGCAAATTTATCTTCTCATTCACCTTGCCTGTCTGAGCATGCCAACTTGAAACTGCTGTAAGCAACACTGTAAGCAAGCAAAATGCCATTTCCAATTAATCTCTGACAAACACAGACTTTGTATTATACCAGTGAAATCAAACTTTAACTTCACATTCAAATACCTCTTAAACCAGCCACCTTGTAATGCACTTTGATGAGTTATTAACACTTTTGAGAAGACCAATCTTCTTTCAATAGCATCGATTTAACAGTGATGGCTTTTTAAAATATTACCTCTTACCAAGCTAACATGCAGAGAATTTGAGTTACACAAAAGCAAGCAGGCAATGTGAACTGCACTGCTGCTGGTACAGGATTCATATTGTTTGGTGTCTCTCTGACATCTGCATTTACTAATTGATAAAGACTTGAGACCACACCAAAGTACTTGTCTCTTTCCAGTTCACCGAGCAGCTAATAAATGTTTCCAGGATTCCATCCTTTCATTACCGAGTCAATTGAGGGGAAAATAGGTTTGCTCCTTGGGTCAACACATCCCCAGAGAATTTGAGGTGCCATTTGCATCTCCTTAAAGATTGCATCCTCGTTGCTTTTTTAAAACCAAACTGTAAATGCTTCTCTTAGAGAAACTTCCCAAGCTCTTTATTTGTCTAAAACCCATATGAGCTATGGGAAACAATTCCGACAAAAACCAGGAGGAAACCCGTGACCTTCCAAGATGGTTGCAAGTCAGGGCCTTTCTCACAGCAAAACATAGTTTGAGGTTTTCCACCCTTCCCTGAGCAGCCCCAGACACTACCATGACCTTCCTCCACCTCTGCAGCTCTGTCAATGGGTTTGTATGGGCACAGTCTAACCCCTATCTCTGGGGAAAGTAATTAGCTTGTGCCAGTTCACCGAACTGGCTTACAGAATGGTCTGACACACCACGTTATCTGCTCTGCGAAACAAGCCATGGACCGAATGAGGTTTTCCTGCCCTCACAGCTGAGGAATATCATGTGCAACAGTACACTGAAACAGGCAAAGGAAAGGGAGGGAAAAATTACTTGGGAGCTATTAATTTTCCAAGAGGCTAAAATCTCCACGGAATTAAATATTCAGAAAAGACACTGAATAAGGTCATGTACGATACAACAGCCATATCTACAAGTATGACAGAGTAACTGAGAGAAACTTGGGAGTCGAGTATGTTTCTTGTCCTCACTAACAGGTGCCGCAGAACAGATTTGGTTTTAGCAAGTTTTATGGGGGGAAATACACTTCTAAAACTCAGTGAAGAATCATTACTTTTACATAAGCTTGTATTTCTAGTAAAGAATTCTAGAACACTGTTTAAAAGCAAATAGAAAGGATTATCATTTTCTCTGACTAATGTTTGTTGCTTTTTCTTCTAGAATCCCTCACTATTTTTTGTTTGTTTCTCTTTAAACAAGTAGGGTTTTTTCCACAACTGTACAGATAGAGCAACATTTCAAGTAATTTTGCAGCTGTTGCAGATATCCAATTATAGTAACCTTAATGATTTGGGCTTTAGCCCTTTTGTCTTTGCTTACACTCTTACATATTACTGACCTGGAAACAGTCAGGTGCCTTCCATTCAATGATCACAGCACACTTCTTACCTAGTGAATTCATTAAAAACTAAGTAGCTATTTTCTCTGATCAGTAAAGAGACCCAGAATTACAGTTGTTACTCTTCAGAAATTATACTGAATACTGTGTTACGTCATTTGTCTTGATTAGCTTTCCTCCTAAGATTTGGTGAGGACTTGTCATAGCTGGATATGAATCCATAAAGAAAGCTTACAAAAACAAACAAACAACAACAACAACAAAAAACCAACAAACACACACACACACAAAAAAAAGACCAGAGGCTGTTAAAGAAACTGTAAAGCATTGGTCGATTGCTTTCATCCTGCTTTTCCCTAATTTTCAAAAGATCAAGTTTTAGGATTGGTGCTTTTTTTGTAGATATTTTAACATCTCAGCAAAAGAAACCACATGGATTTCAGGAAAATGTAAATAAGCAGGGGAAACTATGCATATTGTGGAGCAAAATTTTTATGTCTCTCTGGACCTCTGAGGGAAGGAAAGACATGGAAGACAGGGATACTAATGTCTGAAACAGGGAACTCAGAGGAAAAGTAGATGAATTTTGGTTTCACTGATCAGAACATGTACACGAGGTTGAAGACGAAGAGGAAAAAGACTCAAGGGAAATACTGAGAGCCCTGGGAAGTGGAAAGATGGAGCACATAAGTAGGATTATGTGATTTATGACAGGCACCAGGAAGTAAATCAATGGGAAACTGCAAAAATGAGAGTGCTGCTGTTGAATCAGATTTTTGGAGATTGACTGAGAGGAGATTTCCTCTTGCATGGAGCAAGGGAATTGCTAGGATTTTAATAAACCATTTTGGATATACAGAGAACAACTTTTCCCTATTAAAATAATCCCCTTCGGAGCTTTTGAAACTTCTGCTTTGAGAACTATTACAGTTTGAGAACTCTGATCCTTTTTTAAAGTCCTTCTCCCTGCTTCTCCTATCTGTAGGGAAAAACAGAAAAGGTTCTTTAAAAAAGGAGCAGGTAGACAGAAACAAAGAGAGGTTTTCCCATGGGATACTATAGTGTTCATGCATTCCCATGAATAACTTTTTCTTGCTTGATTCTCCTCACAAAGGTAGCAGTGGAAAAAGATTTCACTAGACATTACGTACTAAACTCAGTGTAGAGCTTGAGAAAGTAATGTTCATGCAAGCTGGGATTTCTAACAATGATCTCAATCAAGAGTAGCACAGGCAAGAGCAAGACTATTTTCCTCCAGCTCTCTGAACCTATCTTTTCTGACCATCCTTGCCTCAGGCTGCTCTTCTTGGGTCAGATCCAAAGCCTGATCCAAATGGAAAGGTCTTCTAAACCTAATTAGGCTTTGGATGAAACTCCAGGCACTTCAGGCTTGCTTTTTGACACCACACTCTCCCCCCATCACTGCAGCCAGAGATGCTTTGTTGCAGCAATGATTGCTGTGCAATTAATGCTAGACTAGTTTTGTGGTATACACTGATGGGAAATAAAATTAAGTACTCACCTCCTTTTCACTAGGGAATTCAGCCAGGACAACTTGCTTTCTAATGGATCTATGCCAAGGGCTGAGAAAAGCTGTGGATCAGAGTCAAGCATAAATTATTTCCATTGTTTTTGTTTTGCTACCTCAGAGGAATGAGAAATCACCAAGAAATAGCACTCTATCAAGCAGCCTATCTGCAAAAGCCAGCGCTACACTTTAACAAGCCCTGCTCCCAGGAGCTCTTGCTCTGAATAGTGGCTCGCACAAAAATGTTGACACCAGCTCACAAGAAGGTCCCTAAAACTTCTGCAAGAGAGATGAAATACTAAGTAGGCATGCAGAGAGAATTAGTCTTTCATTTTCAGCACACAGTGAGCAGAAAGGAGCATATCAGCAAGCCAGTTTGAGGAAGCTCATGTTTCCTTTGCCCTTAGAAATAGCGAGCCTTTTTTGCAGGTAAGTGCCAACCAGCAATGACCTGGCCCATTCTTCTGTACAACTGTGAAGCTAGCAGCACCCACAGAATTTCATTCACCTCCCCCCAAAAAGTCCTAAATACACCAACTAGCCTGTTACATGCTTGTATAGACAGGCAGATGTAGCCCACCTGCCACAGACATCAACTTACTTTGCTACTCTTGTGCTGATGCTTTGCAAAGCTTCCATAGACAGAGGGCAGTTGTGTGTTCGCAGCTAGTTTTTCCAAGCCTCCCACCAAAATTTCTGTCTCAAATGTTGTAATTCCATTAACTGTTGATTTCCAAGATCCTATACTAGATCGATCTCTTCTTCCCAGCCTTTTCATTTAAGGCTTATGACACAGTAAGGGATTATAGGAGAGGCAGAAAAATAGGTCCTATCTTTAAATTGAAATAAAACAGGTGAATAGCCCACACATGCCATTTTCCTACATGCAAGTGACTCTGAAGCTATTTAAGTCCTAAATTCTAGGAAGAGAAGGAGAATTGCCTCTGTTTTTCCACAAAGCTGTTCAACTGAACAATCAGCCCTGCAGCTTTCAGAGACCAAGGAGACGGAAGTCATGGCTGCAATATTTTAGACTGGAAAGCTTTCTGGTGGAGAAGAGATTTTTCCCTAGTTAACCTTCACAGAGAGAGTCAAGCTACCAAAAAAAAAAAACAAACCAACAACAAAAAAACCCCCACCAAACAAAAAAAACAGGCCTGAGGCCTCCCACTGTTATTAGTCATATCCATCTCATGCTGCTTTTCTCTTCCCCTTCTCTAATAAAGTGGTACAGTGGCTTCTGCCTTGCCAGAGACCTCACAACTTTAGGGAAATCTATATTCTTCCTACTTTCTGACAGAAAATCCCTTTACCCCAGGCAAAGGTCCCCCTTCAAGCAGCAAAGCTACAAGACTCTGCTTTCCCCAGCCACCCTAGCTGCTGCCCAGCTACCATAAAGAGTGATTAGCGCCCAGTTGCACTAGAAGGAAGTAATCACACCCCCAGACAAGAAGGGTGAAGGCTCTTAACACGCCCTCAAACATGCCATTTGCTGTAGTCCATGTCCCCCACAAAATATATTTTTACATGTATGTGGTTTTGTTTCAGTTTTTGCACCACTCAGCACTGTATCTGGTCAATGGAAGTCTTGTTTGCACAAGCGAGCAGTTAGCAGAGGCTGGGTCATTAGGTAAGTATTCTTGGCAGGTTGTTTTTCACTCCTAAGTTAGCTAGGCATCTGGCAGCAATTACAGCCAAAGCCAGGCAACCCATCTAGTGTATACAGGCTGACGAAAAAAAGTAACTAAAATGCTTTCAAGGGTGCATAAGAGGCAAATCTCCATGAAGAGAAAGAATTGAACTCACAGGATGAAAGGTGTTAGTTGTGGGAACAGCCACGATTGGTTTTTGATAACAGCCATAGTAACTTATTTTTACGTGCTTTCTCTCTAGTTTTACATCTTTTTTTGTATCCAGGTCTTGCATCCTCATTTGTCCTTCCCATCCAGCAGTTGCAATTTCCATCCGCAGGCATCCCTCTGCCCTGCGCTCATAAACAAGTGGGCACTGGTGTGCGTTGGCGAGGGGAGCAGCCCCCATGCAGGTGGGTGCATTAGTAGAGCTCCTGTCATTCCCCTCTGGAGGTTTTGGGTTCAGTCACAAGCAAGAGGGAGAGCTGCCACTCCGAGCTAAGGTGCATGCTCCTCAGTGTCACAGGCAGCAAAGTGACTGAAGCAGCAGTGATAGTTGCAAGTCCATGAAATAAGGCTGTCTACGTGGTTGTAAAGGGAGACGGCCCAGCTCTGTTAGTGCAATGCTTCACCTTGCTAAAGGGCCGTCAGTTACTTTTTCAAAATTACACCATTTCCTCCTCCCCCTTTTCTCTCAATAAATAGGGAGGAAGAGGATATGAAAACCATGGAGATGGGTCTTTCCCTGCATTTCCAAGTAGTGTAAAACAGAACTTTACAGTACAGTAAAGGACCCCTCAAAACAGGAGAAGTCAAGAGCTCCCACTGAAGTCAAAGAGCAAGGTAAAGCTGGGAATTCCCAGGGCCAAATATAGAGGAAGAGTGGAGCAGATTCACCGATACCTGTAATCTATATGCATATTTTCACTGGCAGCAAATGGAGAGTTGGCTCTCCAGAACATTTTCCCAAATACAAGGGATTGCAGGTACCTCTGGACTATACACTAAGCTCATACTTGACTTCAAACTTTCTGGTTTATACAATCTGGACAATGTCCATACAGTAAGAACAAGAATGTTTAAAAGTATCAAGGTGCCACTGATTCAGCAGCCTTGATGTTTTGTATCAAGGGACTTCCCAAACTCATCTAGATTTCTGTTCCTGGTGGGTGAAGGAGCTGGCAGCAGATGAGATGCTGATGTCAGGAACAGAGCGATGTCTCCTGTAGTTCAGATGTGGTTTTTGCCAACATTAACAACTGCTAATTTTCTCTAACAGAGAAATATAAAACCAAAGTGATAGCATAAAGGTCTTTTATTCAACAAGGCAGTTTATGGCCTTCTACTCTCTATGGTGGCTTCAACACTGTAGTTAACCTAAAACAAAATCTATACTGATGGCATGTGCCTGGAGGATATGTTCACACACATGATGAAACCTAGCCATATGTGTATGTGTTTGAGCACACAAGAATACATTTTAAATATAAAACAAGTTTTGAAAGGACATCAGGATCCCATTGTGCAGGGAATGAAAATGTACGCCATTGTTGAGGTTCCATTACTTGTGTATCTGTGCATTATATCCTACGTAGTCCCACAGTGTCCATTCCCACGTGAGTGATGGCTACTAAAATGAGGGAAGAAACAAAAGTATCAGGCAGACCCATGCAGGCAGCTTTTGTGCAGCTCTAGTTGCCAGGGAGATGCCATCCACGCTGTGTCCAAATCAGAACAGCTGTCTTGTTTGGAACCTGACCTGCAGGCAACAATAAGCATGCTGTGGCCATTGGTGAAAAAATGAGTGAAAAGTGGAAAAAATAATTATAGACACCAATAAAAATGCAAAAATAACTCAATTCCCCACGTTGTTGCTGAAATAAAATATTTGAGCTAGCAAGATACTTCTAATGCAAGCTAATGAAGGACATGGTTCCTTTTCATGAGTGTTGAAAAAGTGCAGTTACCGTAATTTCCATTTCCATTTGCAGATTGAAAAAAACACCTATCCAAAGACTGTTGCAGCTGGTAAGAGATTTCAGATTCAGTGGGCTTTGGAGGAGACTTACTAAAATTAAGGCAGTGTTTGAGAATGATGTTATGCAACAAGCTGCTGAGGGCTGTGCAGATGACAAGACTGAATTCCTGCCCAGGGTTCCCCTTTGACAAAATCAGGCAAGATAAGAGCTCCCATCACCCCCATGCTATTCCTGCAGTAGATAGTTCTCGCTGCCTCTGTTCTCTTAAAATCAAAATTGTAATGTCTAACATGAACCAGCATTGACCAGTTTTGCTGATCTTTAGGCTAAACATTGATGCCCACTGGGAAGAGTCCACCAAACCTGATTTGTGTTCAATATTTTAAATAGTGAATTGATAAACTGATTTGAAAAACTGAATAAATCACTGTAGATGTGAAAGGCAGTTGCTGTCATTTATGTATTAAAATTTAGTTGTCCCTATTAATTTCAGGAGTCACTGCAAGATGGAAATACTGCCTTGCAATGCTTACAAATGCCCCTCGCAAGTGATTTTAAAGATAATACTCTCTTTGTTTTCTATCTTTCAGTCAAATAAGTCAATACAATGACCCTTAAGGCTCCTGCATCCTTTGCCTGACAGACATGTAAGCTCACCGTGATGCAGCCAGAACTTCCTTTCTTCTTTGCCACCAACCAAATTAAAGCTCTTCCACCATATCAGCTGTCAATATCTGTACACACTGGGCAAGGTTTCAAATTAATATCTTTGTTTCTGAAATTACGGTAACTAAGCATGCACAAAAACACAGACCAAAAGTTGTTCTGAAATAATATCACACCCTTCTAAGCAATGTTGATGATGTGTAAGTTAAATAAGCTTTTTCATATAGCATCCTTAAAACTACATTCAAAATTAGTCAGCTTGACTTTTTTTTTTTCCTCCCAACAGGTAATGTGGTCTGACTGCAGTGAAAGAGTTTGGGAGAGAGCCTGCCAATTTCAGTGAAGGTAACAGGAATTTTCAAAGACTGAAGAGGACATTTTGTTTCAGCTTTCTCAGGTTCAATCATTTAGACTACTTTATGTGAGCAAAACACATAAACTGTACAGGCACACACAATGCATACTGGCAGTGTATGTATGACTAATTTCAGCATTACCAGAAAGAAATATTTTGATGAATTCACTTATGTGTTTTCATACTCAAACAAATCAGAATTTGTTATACATCAAATGTCATTTTTCCTATTTTCCAGCAAACATTCTTAAACACTATTTCACATTCATTGTTTCTCCAGTTTCTCCTTTCAAACATACATTTCAGATTTCCCTCATCATACCTCATACTGAAACAAGAGTGATGTTTTCTGTGCTACCTTACAATAAACAAATTGTCTGCATTTAACAGAGACAAGTAACCATTTACAAAAATTAAAAAGACAAGCAAAGCCAAAACAGATTTTAAATTCAAGCTCCTTAGGGTCTTGTTATATAAAGACCAGCCTAAGGGGAGATATCTTGCAGATGATGGGTAAGTATCTTGACAGCTTCCTTTAAACTGAGATCCTGTTTTAAATCTATCTCTATCCTTATATTTAACAATCTGATTTTTAAGGGTCAAAATCTAGGCAATTTAATAGCAAGTATTACACCTCGCTATGCTTGTTTGCATTCATGAACTGTATTCTTAATGGATTTAAATGATAAAAAATATCACAAATGTACTAAAGAGGCTAATATTTTTTTTGTGGAAACACGTCTTTCCTTCACAAGGTCACTGCTTCACTGGACTGAAACAACAAAGTGGATTATTAGTACTATGTAATCCCAAAGAGGCTAAAGATCTCTTCACCCATGAAACTCACTGGTTTGTGGATCTGGAATTAGGATGCATCTGATGAGAGCAGAAATAGAGGTGTGGGAAAGAAGAAAGGAGGCTGTCAAAATTATGAAACAAAGTATGCCTTTTCTGAGCGCTACAGACGCCATCGTTGTTAGTAGGACAATACAAGTTTCAACTTCTTTTTTACTAGAAGAAATCAGTCCTGCTTCCTTTGCAGTGAAACATTCCTCACTACTTAGAAACACAGAAAAGACCCGTTCCTTTTCCTTTTGCATCCCTGCCCTCTTCAGCAGGAGTCTTGGGTAATCAGTCCTACCCTACAGGTGCAGGAACAAATTTTCACCTAGCAGTACCTGCTGTTGCAGGCTACAGACAGCCTCTTGGAAGACTCACTCCTGAACCAGGCTTAACATCATTGCTATGACATTACTGGTCCTCTGATGACCAAGTAGGGTCCCACTGCCAATTAGTAAAATTACCCGATGCTTTCTCATACCAGAGCCCTTTTTTTTCCTTCTGCATTTGGGCTTAGCTAGAAATTTACTATCTGGATTAATATTTTCTGTGTTTAGCATCTGTCTTGGCCTGATTTTCTGTTTGATTTTGTTACTGTTGTTGCTTTTAATATTAGCCAAAGTGCTCCAGTTATTTCTGAAAAGAAGGCTAAGCTTTATCCATGCGGATATATTTTGTTTTCAAAAATACCTGCTGTCTCTTCAAGACGCTTTTTGTCTCCCACCAAACAGGGGAAAGGTTGGTGATCTCCACAAATCTTTGTTATTTTTGTTATTAATCAAGCAAAGTGCTGTTTATAACAGCATAAGCCATTAGTAGAATCATACAATGGTTTAGGTTGGAAGGGACCTAAAAGATCATCTGGTTCCATCCTCCCCGCCATGGGCAGAGACACCTTCCACTAGACCAGGTTGCTCAAAGCCCCATCCAAGCTGGCCTTGAACATTGCCAGGGATGGGGCATCGACAACCTCTCTGGGCAACCTGTTCCAGTGCCTCGCCACCCTCATGATAAAGAATTTCTTCCTAATATAAAATCTAAATCTAGTAATAGCAATATTTTTAATATCTTTGGAGTAGGCTCCAGTACTCTCCACTCTTCTGCTTTATTTTTACTGGCCTAAGCATCTCTTCACTTTGAAGATCAGCACAGCTCAGCTACTTTCCTTTCTTATTAACCTATCCCTCCATCTAGCTATGATTAGAAGCATTTGCAGATTTTCAGAGACTTGGCTGATACTGTTGCCAAAAACTCAGAATAAAGAACTTATCGACACCAATTTAGTGCAGATAAGCAGACACTTCTTTATTGATGGCCGGGTGCACGAGTGATTGCTCTCACTAACAACACACACCAAGCACCAAAATCATACATCTTATATAAGACTTACTCATGCATATTCACTAAATTTCCAAGAAATGTTATACATATTCAATAGTTTTCCAGGAAACTATTAACGTATGCAAATGTCCTTCACACAGGCACATTGAAGGTCTCTGGTGGTCTTCTGGAATCCTCTAGTGGTCTTCCATAGTCTTCCTCACTTGTCCGCTTCTAGACCCTTCTTATGTGATTCTGTGCAGGAGAGTTTCACCATCATCTATGTTAGTTTTTAAAACAATACACTATAGATCAATAAAACTTTGTCAAAATTTCTGCAGTTAACTGATTTTAAACAATACTCAAATCCTTATGGTTACACCTAGTACATTTCCTAAAGTTCCTAAGTTCCTATGACCTGGTCATTGTTGCATTGCAAACTTCACACCTCTACAAGTAAATACTGTGTGCAAATTATCCCAAATCTTAAACCCGTTCTCTAATGCTCTAAATGTTCCCGCTAGATGATTTTGGCCAATTCCTTCGGCCTTGGTACGGGGCTGCACAGAGGATTTCACAGTAGCTGTCGGTTGTTAGTTAAATGTGCAAAACACAATAGATATACGATTTTTACTAAAATATTTCTTATAATTCCATATTCCTGTTAAAATAAAATAGAATTAATTCTAACTAGTGGCAAATCAGCAACAAGATGACCTCTCCCTTATGTGCATTTTTAGGAGATAAGAGCCAGGTGCTTCTGTGACGTGCTTTCCATTTGGTTTGATTTCCATTTGTTTTCTTTTGGTATTCAGGATGAGAAGAAAGATCAGGTTTAGGAAAAAACATGTCAGTAGCTCCTGTACTTTCTCAGGATTTTTCTGATCATTCCTCCAGGGCTCTTGTTCAGTTTATGAGCAGTGTATGATTTTGGATCCAAATCCAGCTGGAGTTTTAGAGTGCATCTCAAAAAGTGAAGGGTCTTGTTAAAAGGTGAAGGAAATCTGTCTGCCTAGTACATGTAGGACTGCCTTTACAGCATCAGCACTCAATTCAAAAGGAGGAGCATGGAAGTGCTGCAGTCAGATGGCTGTTAAATAGATTGCATTTTCAGCTCTCCTCCAAATGCCTTCCAGGCCTGCGATTTTGAAAGTAGGCTGTCTGGTCAGGATGATTGGAGTCGAACCTGTGCATCTTTCCGCTTACCAAGAGCACCAGTAGAAGTCCAAGGAAGAAAGGAAGAAAGAGAACTGAGAGACGCTCAGCCTGTCACTGCAGATCATTTTCCTAACTTAGTTAATGCTCTGAGTCTAAATTGCAAAGATCTCTGGCCATCTGAAGTTTGGAATTTCACATGAACCTGAGCTTAGTGCAAGAGAAGCACCATCGGGGAGTGGATCTATTCTTATCTTATGTCTGTGACAAAGTTGTTTTACTGTCTCCTAAAGAAGCTTACATGGTGATTTTGTTGTTTGTGGTCCTTTGTATTGCTGATAGCCTTGCTAATAGGTATTCCTGGCTCACCTCTTGCTTCTGGCACTTTTCACTTTTGTCCCTCCCCTGTTACTCTGCTTCCTATGACTGTGTCTTAGCAGGGCTGATGTCTAGGGGCCTGTATTGACCACCGGCTGTTATTTCCCACAGCACCTCTGTTGATGTTTTTTTAAAATCTCTGTGCCATAGCTGCTGTTACTCTTTCACTATCTGCTATATTAAAGTCTACACAATGTATTACCGCTTTATGTTAGGCCTGGGAATGTCCTGAGGAGGGAGGGGTAGAACGATATTGGTGAAGAAAGCCCTCATAGTAGCAGGAAAGAAAATAAAATCACAGAACAAGAGAGTAGACCTTGCCTTTTAGTTCTTCAAGCAGGCAAGCAAAGAAACAAAGATCTCCTGTAGAACAGCATTTTACATTGTGTGACAGTTCTTGGGTTCCTTTTCCTTTCAGAATTCCTCCAAAGAAAATGAGCGTGAGTCTAGTCCAGCATCCCTTACTGTGGGCTGTAACCAAGTGAGTTTGTGTAAGTAAGGAATTCCTGGTTTGCTTCATTCAGATTAGTCATATGAAATCAAAAGCTGCAAGGATGACATTGGTAGTAGTTTTCCTTTAAAAACAGTGTTTGGTATTTTCCAGCACGTGAGGCTAGGAGTTAGAACCACCGTAGAGTGGTAGGTCAGCAATGATTTTGGCTATAAGCAATTCCCACCTATAGAGACAGACTACATAGCTCTTTCAGAGCTGGACTGCAGGAGGGGAGCCTACCTCCAAACCAGTCTGCATTGATGGCTTTGAAAGCTCCCAGGCATCACATCAGTCAAGAGTCTGGACCCACCTCTCAGTTTCAGTGTCTGCTGTTGGGTCTGCAGGGAGCATGGAGAGAGTGAGCTTGTGTTTTTGGTTTTGCTGCTGTTTCTTACAGGGCGACCTGTGGGATCTAATCTTGAACAAAGAACAGGAACCGGTCAGGCTGAGGGTGCGGTGCAGCTATTGCAGCAAATGAACCAAATGATAAACAACGGAAACGTGGAGTCAGGAGGAAGAGGTCTCTCCAGGTTCTGGAGAAGGTACTGATACTGCAGCTATGAGCAGTCCTGGCTCTGTGCGAGCCTGTGTCAGAGCCTGTGCCTGATTCTGGCAGTTCAGGTGATTCTGCACTCTCTTGAAGAATAGGTACCTCTTTTCTGTGGTTAAACCAAAGTCTGCCAAGGGAAAGGAGCATTCAGGGATGTCCTTTTGTCTTGTGGTAAGGTGCAACATTCCCGGGAAATGTTCCTCTTCTGAGCTGTTTTGGGGGAAAAAACTTCTCACGGGAGGGTTACTGACCTCAGTCACAGCCCTCATAGGGTGTGGCTTTTATCAGCTGAGGAGTGCCATTTCCAGCCCGATTTTTAAAGGCCTTAAACACTCCTGGTTCTCACAGGGCCTTTCTGGGAGGGACCTTCAGTCCCGTTAAGGTAAGTATGGCCTTTATTTGGCCGCTTAGCAACTGTGGCCTTTGTAACTTTCACTCCCAAAGACACCTTTTTAAACCAGCATGAAAGTAACCAAGCCAACAGTTGCTGGGCATTGCTGACTAAACGAGTGCTCTAAAGCTGTCGAAGCTGTATGCTGCAAGAGTGGTCTGTTCACTGCACAGCACGTGTTGAGCATAGGCAGTAACTGTTGTTTGATAGGTGGGTTAGTTTTGGAAGGAATAAAACTCCTTGTTAATCATAATGTGTGCCAGTCCCCTTAACTGTTGAGACTAGACCGTTATGGCACAGGTTGTTCTTTGTTTCCTCTACATTTTCAGTCTTCCTCTATTCTTTTGTGCTGGGCTTGTGTCTTTCTGGTGGACAGAAATTACCTTGTTGTTACAATTCTCAGAGGAGTAGTTTGTGTATAATGTGGGGTTTTTTGTTGTTGTTGTTTCCTCAGCATAATCTTCTCGCCACTACAGCATCTCTTTGGTGGGAAGAACTGACCTGGAATTACTAATGGTTGTGGAAAGGTAAACTTGTAGCATAAATGTCGAGTTGTACTGTTTCTTCTGTAATTCAGCTTTTCACATTGCTTGTCTCCGCTGTTAATGCTTTAAATGAAATTCTACTTTGTTTACATTTTCAAATTAATGTACTGAAGATGTTGGGTTAGACTGTCTTTTTCCTCATGGCCTAGAGTTTTTGGAAAAAGAGCAACAAACTTTAAGATTTTGATTCTTGAGTGTCATAAATTGGGAATTTTACATTTAAAAATCATTATATGAGACTCTAATAAAACAAGCATTAACTTGGAACTGTGTGTGTTTTTTAATCAGTCTCACCCTGGCAGAAAACACTCCTTCCCTCCAAGAAGTAGAGGTTTCTAGTATTGGATGGACTCCTGCACTATGCTTCACATCATTAAGAAGGTCAAAATTGGTGAAAATATTTTGTATTAGATTTTATCACTCCACTACAAGTTGTGTAGTTATTTATGCCTTCAAAAGGTAGTGGGAGGAGGCTAGGAGTTAAGATTTCAGACATGCCTAGGGCATGCTCAGGCAGCTTTTTGCCATCATGCTAGTGCATTTACAATAAACTGTCATTCTTCAGCCATCTCCTGAGCTGAGGCACCGTCAGCACGTACATGCACAATGCTGGTCTAACACATAACACTGTGTTACTGGTTGTTACTTTAGCAGTAGCGACGCGCGGCCATCTGACTGCGTCTCAGGGGTAACATGTCTGGCAGAATGAGGCTATGCTCTAAGCGAGTCAGATAATGCAACATGGGGTCTGTTTGGCTTGTTCCCACCCTGGTGCACAGATTGTCCACCCTACATACCGCTGTATTCATGCCTGGACTCCCATCAGCAGTGAAAGAATGCTTTCCCTCCAAGAAGAAACAGAGTTGAGAAACTGCTTCCATTTATGCCATTCTCCTTAGTCCTGTCCCACAAACTGTGGTAAAGGCTGAGTGCACCAGGGTTCAGTCCCTTCTGCTGGGGGGCTGTACAATGAGATGGACAGTGGTGAGGACCAGGGAATGGATAAAGAGTTGCTTTACCAGATGGATAAACAGAGTTACCAGATGGATAACAAGCCATAAGGGAAGATATCCATGAGTTGATTTTTAGCACTCGTTCTGTCAAGAGGAGGATGTCCCACTTCCCTGATCTTAGATGCAGCTGCGTAAGAAAGGGCCTTTACCCTGCAAGAGCTGGGCTGGCTGAGGCTACAGCATACACGCAAAGACGTTTTGAGGTCTCAATCTGGAAAATGCCGTTACAGAATTACGGGCAATATTTGCAAGATGTGTATCCATTTTGGAAAATCATTTTAGGCGGTAAAAAAAATGGTTTAATGAAATCTAAACAAAAATGGGTTTTATTTTAACTGGGATAGGCATTGTTTTAACTTCGAGAAAGCACCTTGTTCTTTAAACAAGTGGCTGCCCTCTAAAAGGAAAGGGAAAGGTACTTAAAAAAGAACAAGCAGAAACAAGCAAGCCAGGCTATTTCTCGAGGGGACTTTTCCCTCTCTTCCCCTTGGCATCCCATAAACGCTGGAAAAAGCCACATGTGTCCAGCAGTACCTGGGCTCATGGCACTAATGCCATATTGTTGGCACCGGTGACTATGGACCTTGATGATCCTAGCTGCGGAAGTTGGTGTGTTCAGGCCAGAGAGCTCATTGGTGAGGGAAGTCGGAACTGGAAAAGGCTTCTCCATTTTTCCTCTTCCCGCAGGACGTGTTTGTGCTACTTACCCACTCCCCAAAAGGGGAGATCTCCTCTGCCCTGGTGCTGCTTGTCCTGCTGCTGGCTTTGCTTTATTAGTGACTTACTTTCTTGGAGATAAGTCTGTGTAATACTATATAGACACCCGGTGCTCCTCTGATCGATTGTTGCTGTTATGGATTGTTGGCAATCAGTTGTACTAGCTCGAGATAGAGCTAGCTAGCTAGCTACACAGCCCCCCCGCAACACAGACACAGACACAGACGCTTGGTTTTTGAATCCCAGGCACGCTTGCTAGCGGGGACTGGTGGCAATCTGTGGCAGAGCGGTTCAGGGGAGGAAGCCCCCAAGGCCGTGTGTCGCAGGGGAGGCCAGGGACCCTCTTTTGTCTGCCGCCTCGCCCCCCCCACCCCCGCCGGCCGGGGAGCCCTTTGGGTCTGGCCCCCGGCTGAGGAGAACAGCAGGAGGGCGCTGGGTTTCTTCTGCCTGGGGAAGGAAGGGGCGGCCGAGGGGGATGCGATGCCGCCCCCAGCGCCTGGAGGGAGGGCGCCCCGCCCCCCGCCCCCGCCGGGGCAGCTTCCCGGGGCTCTGTGCGTGACGCCGCTGTCAGTCAGTCACCCGCTGTGAGGGCAGCGCTGTCAGTCCGTCACGGTGCCCCGGGGCAGACCAAAGGGGGTCTTCCCGTGCCCCCGCCACAGGGGGGTCGCCGCCAGGACAGAGCCGGCCCCAGCCCAGCCTCGGGGTTCTCCCGATGCCCTTCCCGGGCACCACCGCAGCCTGCCGGGACAAGGGCGACCCGAGGACGGATGGAGTGGCGGGTGGCTCCCGGCGGAGAGAGCTTCCTCCAGAGGAGAACCCTCATCTCCGGGAGCTTACTTCCAGGAGCCTGGGGCCGCTGCCCGGCTGTCACTGCAACTGGCAGCCGGTCGCCGAGGCGAGCTGCCCCGGAGCCGTCCCGGCCCGCAGCGGAGCGGAGCGGCAGTTCTCGGCGCCCGGGGCTCTCCTGAGGCAGGGACACGCCGGGGCAGCGGAGATTCCCGCCGGCAGCCGGCAGCTCTCGTGAGAGCCGCCGCGAGGCCCGGGCGTTGGCAGGGCAACGGGCAACGGCGGGAGGTTGAAGGCGCCGGCACGGAGAGGAGCGCTCCGCCGCCGAGGGGGGCTGCTCTGGAGCCGGCCCGGCCCGCAGCGGAGCGCAGCGGCAGGTCTCGGCCCAGGGGCCGCGCCACCCCCACCCCTTTCAAAAGCGGCCTGGGGAGAGCCGCGGCCAGAGCGGGCAAAGAGAGTCGGGGCGGCAGTTGGCGGGGAAGGGCGGCGTCCCCGCTGCCCGCTCCAGAGGGGAGTTCGGCCGGGGGCCATCACCCGCTCCGAAGGAGCTTAGCGACAGTAGCCCTCCGCAGAAAGCCACGTCCTCTGCGCTCTCCAGAAGGGATGTGGCGACCCAGAGAGAGCTGCCAGAAAACACTCAGCCGCCCCGGCCTCAGGCGGCAGGGTGTGCCAGAGCCTGGCCCTGGGAAGGGATGGCAGGAACCGGAACAGCCCTGTGAGGTGGGACCAAGCGGACGATCTGCTCAGCCCGCTGGCAGAGCTCCAGGAGGCAGCAGGAAGGTGAAGGCGCACCAGGGACTCTGAGAGAGGCTGCTGGAACCATGCTCTGCCCTCCCCGAGGCAGAAACAGCCGCCAGAAAACACCCGAGGGCCAGGGGACCCCGTATCCTCCCACTGCCAGGCTGAAGGCAGCAGCAGAAAGGAGAGGAGTGAACGGAGGCAAGGCCAGGCTGGGGGCGGCAGGCGGACCCCCTCCTCGCCCACCTCGCCTTCCCAGGTACCTCTCTACAACAGGCATGAGGCTCAGGAGGTGGAAGGCCAGTCAAGGGAGGACGTGGAGGATGGGCCAGCTATGCCAGAGGTGTTGCCAAGGTCAGAAAGGCCTACCCCCGTATCACAACCACCTTCAAGAGGAAGCAAAGACGGGTTAGGGTTGTGTGTGTCTCCCTTCTGAGGGGAACAGAGGGTCCAAGATGCTGGACAGAGCCTCCTCTTAGGGAAGCCTGCTGCCTCCCTGGGGCCTGCGTTCAGGGCAGCACTGGGAAACTTCCTAGCCTGGGACAGCCCTCGAGCTATTGCCCACTTACTGCTCCTCCGCCTGGGTGGCAATGAAGCTGCAACGCGTAGTCCAAGAGTGATCAAAAGAGACTTCAGGGCCTTGGGACAGTTGGGAAGGGAATCTGGAGCACGGGTTATTTTTCCCTCTCTCCTTCCAGTTGCAGGCAGTGACATTGGAAGAAAGAGACAGACCCAGTCTATTAATACATGGTTTGTGGCTGGTGTCACTGACAAGAGTTTGGGGTTTTTCAATAATGGGATGGCTGGCACGGCCCCAGGCCTGCTGGTGTCAGATGGGATTCGCCTTTCTCAAAGGAGGAAGGGGGTCCTGGCTAATGAGCTAGCGGGGCTCATTGGCAGAGCTTTAATCTACACTCGAAGGTGGAGGGGCTTAGTGTCAGGCTCGCCCATGACAAGCTGTGGAATGACATGCCAAGGTTAGAGGGACGGGGTGCTAGCGAGGACCCTCAGCCTGTTGCTCAAAGACGTGCAGGGTACACTGGAACACACTTGTGAAGTCTTACGGAGATGAGCCAGGGGCTCCTGGGGTGATGGGAGCCAAGAGGGAAACAACAGTGAAATCATAGAATCATAGGATTGCAGGAGATCTGCAAGACTTGTAAATCTTGCCCATGAATGTTAAGGAAATAGGCAGCCACTTTTCTAAGAACTTTCCAACTATTTTTTAGTAATCTACTTCTTCTCTTTTGAACTACTGTCTAAAAATCGTGCGGGCTCAGAGACTTCCTGCCCACAGCAGGGGTGGGTGGGCACATGGAGGGGGACACTGCCAGGGGCCGGGGAGTGACCAAGGGGGGCCCTGCATCTCTGGCAGCAATTGCCCTGGTGACAAGGACACCGATGCAAAGGGACTGAGCCAGTTCTCATGATGCCAGTGCTCTCCAGAGGCACCAAGGGCCAGCCAGGACTAAGGCTGCGCCAACCCTCAGCTGCACCCACGGCAGACTTTGCCTCGGGCTCAGTGCTGCTGGTCAGCCTGTCCCTGCCGCTGGGCTTCAAGTTCCTCTTGCTCACAAAACCTGATCACTGGAACATCAGGCAAGTGTCTAGTACCCATGTCAGACCACCGTCTCGGCAGAGACCACAGAAGCATTGTAGTTTGCAGGGACGTGGGTAGCTTCTAGTCCAAACTTCTACTTGGAGTGGGGTCAGGAATTAATTCAGACCCTGGTGCTCAGAGCTTTATCCAGCCAGACTTTGAAAACCTCCAAGGACAGAGATCCCACGGCCTCTCCGACTTCTCCTACAGGGCTTCATTCTTCTCATTTTTTTCCCTTCTAACCATGCTGAACCGCTCTAGTTTCAGCTGATGTCTCTGTCTCTTGCCCTTCAGCCCGGCACGACTGGGAAGAGCCTGTCTCCACCCCCTTGATCCCAACCCCAAAGGCACGGGGGGGTGCTGTGAGGTGCCCCAAACCC
>JAVJGG010000094.1:10349464-10370182 GCA_035590195.1 Aviceda cuculoides | reverse complement strand
TACAAGAAAATAAACAGACCAAACCAAACCAAAACAAAACAAACACACCACACTCTCTCCTTGCAGTGGAGATTTGGAATAGCTGAAGGGGTCTTCTTAAACTGTCGTTGGTTGTATGACTTGTCCTTTCTTAGGATACCAAGAGCTATAGATAAGTCAATGTCAGTGCTGAGACAGCAGTTTATCTCTTCTAGGTTTTGGTATCTATACTGTACAATAAGTTTGTCTTGTTTGCTTGTCCATACCTCTCCCTAAAATATTTTAGGTGATGTGAATGATGAGAAGAAACTTAAAGAAGAGAAATCATCACATTCAGCTTCACGTGTCCTTCATCTTAGTCAAATTCCAAGTGATGCAACTGAAGCAGATATCATTTCATTAGGCCTCCCTTTTGGCACAATAACCAACTTCTTGATGCTAAAAGGGAAAAATCAGGTATGTAATTTTCAATGTTTCAATTGTAAGAGCAAGGCTGAAGATGTGGTTCATGTTATGACCCTTTTGGTGTTGCCTTTGGCTGAAATGATTGCAATGATGTCTAAATATTTAATTGATAGCTCAAGACTTTTATATTTTCAAATGTGAAGGGATGTCTTGATATTTATTTTAAGTTTTTAGTATACCTTTGGATTAAATAATGACCTAGTAACTTGTTAATAATATTGCTAAACATTATATCCACCTTATGTAAGAATATATAGACAATGAAGAACTACATTGTCACTATTGATGTTGACATATGTCTTGAAATAACCTGCCTGATTAAATAATTAACATGCATGTTAATTTTTTAAAGTGAAATAAATTGCTTGGGTTTTGGTTTTTGGGGTTTTTTATCCTTTTAGATGTGACAGGCTAGTTCACATCACAAACACTGAAATCCTAAAAATAATAGGCATTCATTTGAAAATTGTCAAGAGCACTGAGCTGGGTTAATATAATGCACAAACTGATAGACGTTTAGTGTTCTGTTCCTACTTTTTCAATCAGTATATGTATCTGCTACCTAGGTAATAGTACTTGGATTCAGGAACCTAATGAATACATTAGCAGTGTGGTATTTTTAGCAGCATTGCTTCCCATATGTCATACTTATTCCACCTCTTCTTAATGACTTCTTGTACTTACAGCGTAAAACCTCTTAAGAAAACTCACAAATCAAATATCCCCATAAACACACACACACAAATGCATTTTAATGCTGAACAAATCAGTACTGTACTTTCACATGACCTTTTTCTAGTGAGAGTGGAGTTTGGAATAAATGGTGCTTTGATGCTTTGTTCCCTCCTGTAAACAAAACAGCACTGAAAACTGCTATGTATTGGTTGCAGGCATTTTTGGAAATGGCTTCTGAAGAAGCTGCCATTACTATGGTGAACTACTACACTACTGCTAGACCTTACCTCTGCAGTCAGCCTGTTTATATTCAGTATTCCAACTACAGAGAACTTAAGACTGACAATCTACCTGGTCAGGCTGTAAGTATATTTCCATTTAGCAGGATAGAATTGCACATAAGTTGTGTACTGGTTTTGGCTAGGACAGAGTTAATTTTCTTCATAGCAGCTTGTGATCCTTATATGGTGTCAAGGCCTTTTCTGTTTGTCACACTGCCCTGCCAGTGTGAGTAGACAAGAAGTTGGGAGGGGACATAGCTCCTACAGGTGACCCCAACTGAGCAAAGGGGTATCCGACACCATATGACATTGTGCTCAGCAGTGAAAGCTGGGAGAAGGAGGAGGAAGGTGGGACATTCAGGGTTATGGTGTTTTTCTTCCCATGTAACTGTTATGTGTGATGAAGCCCTACTTTCCTGGAAGTGGCTGAGCACCTGCCTGCTGGTGGGGAGTAGTAAAGGAATTCCTTGTTTTGCCTTGCTTGCACATGCAGCTTTTGCTTTAAACTGTCTGTATCTCAGCCCATAAGTTTTATCACTTTTACCTTTCTGATTCTCTCTCCCCCCTCCTGCTGGGGGGAAGTGACTGAGCAGCTGTGTGGCACTTTAGCTGCCTACCAGGGTTAAACCACACAACATTAGTAAATAAACAGACTACTTTCCACTATACCAATAGTCAAATTCTGATAGGTATTATTTCTATTGTTATCTAAGCAGTAACTTCTTTCAGAGACTTCTCAATACATGTAAAATTACAGTGGAGGAGCTCAAGCTCAAGAATGGCTCATTCTGATGATCAGAAAGTAAAGTAAATGTGGCAGGAGGACTGCCTGGATGAACAAGGGCCTCCTGACTGAACTCAAATATAAAAAAAAAAAAAGAGGCATAGAAAAGGTAGAATCATGGACAGGTGACCCATGAGGAATATAGAGCATTATCTGAACATGCAGGGATGTGGTTAGGAAAGCCAAAGACCACATGGAGCTGGGTCTGGTGAGGGATGTGAATAGCAACAAGAATGGTTCCTTGAAGTATATCATCAGCAGAAGGAAGATTTAGGGAATATGTGGGCCTGCTCCTGAATGGGACAGGGGCCCTGGTGACAAAGGACACAGAAAAGGCTGAAGTACTGGATGCCTTCTCCTCAGTCTTTAGTGGTTAAGACTTGCCCTTGGGAATACCAAGCAACTGAGAACAGTGGGAAAGTCTTGATGAAGGAAGTAGAGAAGAATCTCATTAGGGAACATTTAAACAAACTGGATAAACAAAAGACTGGGGCCCTAATGAGATGCACTTGTGAGTGCTGAGGGAACTGACTGATGTCATTGCAAGGCCACTCTTACAATCTTGGAAAGGTAATGGCAATTGGAGGAGGTTCCTGAGGATTAGAAGACAGCAAATCTCTCTCCTGTCTTAAGGAAGGACAAGAAGGAGGATCCAGGGGACCACTGGCTGATTAGCCTTAGCTTGGTCCCTGGGAAGGTAATGGAGCAACTAATCCTGGGAACCATTTCCAAATGTTCTAAGGATATGAAGGAAGTTGTGAAAAGTCAGCATGGGTTTTTGAAAAGGAAATAATGCCTGACCAATGTGATAGCCTTCTACGGTGAGATGACTAGTTTGGTGGATGAGAGGAGAGCAGTGGATGTTGTTTATGTTGACTTTGGTAGGGCTTTCAATATTGTTTCCCATAACATCCCAGTAGACAAACTGATTAAATACAGCCTAGATAAGTAGACCGTGAAGTGATCTGAAAGGCTAAAATGGTTGTGACCAATGGCGTGAAGCCCAGGTGGGGGCCAATTGCTAGTGAAGTACCATAGGGGTTGATACTGTGTCCAACACTGTTTAACATCTTCATTAATGTCCTGGCTGATGGGGTGGGGAACATCCTCAGCAAGTTACTGACAACACAGAACTGGGAGAAGTAGTTGACACCTGAAATGGTTGTGCTGCCATTCAGAGGGACCTTGAAAAGCTGGAGAAATGGACTGACAGGAGGAACCTCCTTAAGTTCAACAAAGGGAAATGCCAACTCCTGCACCTGAGGAGGAGTAACCCCACATACCATGGTACACTGGGGCCAACCAGCTGGAAAGCGGAGGAGGACCTGGGTGTCCTGGTGGACAGCACACATGCCCTTATGGCAAAGGTGGCCAGCAGCCTCCTGGGCTGCAGAAGGCAGAGCATTGCTGGTAGATTGAGGGGAGGTGACCTTCCCCTCTGCTCAACACTGATGAGACACATCTGGAATGCTGTGTCCAGTCCTAGGCTTCTCAGTACAGGAGAGACATGGACATAGTGGAGCAAATCCAGCAAAAAGCCATGAAGATGGTTAAGGAACTGGAGCACCTGTCATACAAGGAGAGACAGAGAGAGCTGGGACTCTTCAGCTTGAAGAAGAGAAGGCTTGGATGTATCTTACCAACATCTGCAAATATGTGGTGGGGGGGGAGTAAAAAAGATGGAGACAGACTCTTTTCAGTGGTGCCCAGTGACAGGATAAGACGAAACGGGCATAAATTCAAATACAGAAAAATCCACTTAAGAAAAATCTTTTTTACTATGAGAGTGCTCAAACATTGGAATGGTTGCTCTGAGTGATTGCGGAGTCTCCATCTTCAGATACATTAAAAACTTGACTTGAAACAGTCTTAAGCAGCCTGCTGTAGGTGACTCTGCTATTATATTCTACATTACTTAGAAATACTTGCTTACAATATGTTTTGGAAGAACTTTTGCCATTCCTAAGCTTTAGCATTAGGTAACAGTTCTCAATAGCTTCAGCATATGAAGAAAATAACATGTCTTCTTTGGTAAATCTTTCCTCTGAGTAGTTAGTCCTGATTTTTTTTTTTTTCCCATGTTATTGTGTCCATGATATAGTAGCAGTAATACCACAAAAACATACCACTTTGATTTTATATGTTTGTGTTTTCTTAAAGTTAATTGCTAACCGTGGGTCTGTAGATGCTATCTGAAGAACACATGGAAGAGCAAACTCAGCTGATAGATGATGAACCACTTTCTGCCCAAAAAGCAGCTCTTTTGAAGCTTTTTACTTTATCAGATATGGATGTTATTGTGAGGGGTCATGTAACCTGCTTTTGTAATATTTTTGTTGTTGGTACTGTTCCAAGGCCTTGCCAAACTCAGGAACAGCAAATCATCATCTTTAAATTGTTCAAGTTTATTCTTAACAGTGTTATTGTTTTTTAATGTTGACTGTTTATTCTAAGAACCCTAGATCCAATGGAATGGATATTTTCACTGATAAAACATCAGGTTTTTGTGTAACTTCATGCCAAACACCAGAATTAATTTCTTCCTTGTGTTTTTGAAGTACTAAAAATTCATTTCTTAAGAATATGAATTGAACATTGCAGATAACTGATTTAAATCCTGATCTCCAAACAAGGAAATACTCTTTGCATGACAAGATCAAAGTATACAAACCATCATATCTATGATTCTATGATTCTATATTGTAGTTGAAATGGATTTGGATTTTTTGATTCCTGGATTAATTGCAATTGACCTGCCACTTACACACATCACTTTATATAAATTATGTATCTATCATGATTCTGTTTTCTGTAAGAATGGTGCAAGTAGTGACTGGGGCAAAAATTCATGCTCATTTTTAATTTGTGCTGACACAAAAGTCACTGAAATCTTGCAAGCTTGTCAGTCTAATAAATGTTATTTGTCTCTTTCCTCATCCAAGATTGCTGTATTGGTTTGTTATTTGCAAAAACAAATAAATAAAATAACAAGATTTTTTTTTTAAGGGTGTGGTGTATGTAACAGCCTCAAGAAAACTATACACATATTTGCAAATAAGACTCCTTGTATCCATTTCTCAGAGTTTTACTTTGTCTTTCTATAAAACCAACATTGTCTACTTCAATTTTTTTTTTTTTTTTTACACTTATGACTCTTACATTTGAGTTTTATTTAAATTTTAGAGACCCTAGCAGAGCAGCTGAACACTACATTGCTAACCTAGCATCTAGGTTTAGGCCTGAAGTACAGATTATTTTGCAGATTTACATGTTTATGAAACTGGGTAATATCTTTACTGTGTGCCATGTTTAGTCCATCTTCCAAGGAAACAGTGTTAGTGAGACATGACTTCAAGTCACAACACTGCATTTGGAAAGGAACATCTCTCCATAGTGCTCTCAGAGGTAGTCTGAAGAGCTTTTCGAGGAAAGCCCATTAAAAACAAGTGTAGAGACTTCCAAAGTCCCAGTGAGGCAGTTTGAGGAGTGAGATTTTTAAAGGTCTTTTTTGTGGTTGATGTCTTGGCTCAGAAAAAAGAGCAGGGTGTGCACTTTTAAGCTTGTCCAAAGCAAAACTTATTTCCTGAAGAGAACTAAATACTAATAAAGCAGAGCAGATAGTTGTTGGTACACTGACTGGTTGTTAGTCTATTACAATGCTGTCATCATATTGATTTGCTGGAAAATCTCTAGAATGACAAAAGCTTACTTAATCAAAGCAAAATTATGTCTATAAGGCATTACAAAGTAGTGACAGTTTAACTAAAAAAGAAAGTCATAATTCCATGAAAGTATGACCTGAAATTTTTAGGGGAGGGGGAAGGGAATGAGGAGGTATGATTTACCTATTATCATGGGATTTGAAATGATAATCAGATAAAAGGAATATGTTTTTTAAAAGCTGCATTTTAAATGCGTTTTACATGCTTTTCTTTGTAACAGAACCTTGTTTAGATGTGAATAATTTGTATATGTGTAAGTTAATTGTGGTCTCTGCTGTGTTATGATTTCAGAGAGCCCAAGCTGCATTGCAAGCTATGAGTGCTATGCAGTCTGGAAACCTGGCTACTGCAAGTACTCCCATTGCTGAAGGTGGGCCCCTTCCAAGTCAAGGTTCTGTTCTTCGGGTCATTGTTGAAAATCTTTTCTACCCTGTCACTTTAGACGTGTTGTGTCAGGTAATGAGGATTGCTAAAAAAAAAAAAAGTTAAAAACTGTTCCAATGTTGCCATTGTGAAGTCAAACTTTTTTTTTAATTATTTTTAAAGTAACTGTGCGTACTTAATTGCTTGATTGAAGACTGTCACTTTAAAATGATTTGTTGCAGTTTAGGGATCTAGGCTTGAATCAGTTTTGCACAAAAAAATTGAAGCAAGCAGAGCTTCAGTACTCAGCTTTTCATGTTGTCTTTCATTTCTTCAAGTTCCTTGCTTTCTGTGGAAGCAGCAACAAACCTGAGGTGTTATTTCTAATTTATGCCCACGTGATGAGTTAGTGAAATTGTTGCCGAAAACTCGAAGTAAAGAACTTATCAACACCAATTTGATGCAGATAAGCAGGCACTTCTTTATTGACAGCTGGATGCACGAGTGAGTGCTCTCACAAACAACGCACACCCAAACACCAAAATCATACATCTTATATAAAACTTATGCATGCATATTCATTAGATTTCCAAGAAATGTTATACATATTCATTAGTTTTCTGGGAAGCTATTAGCATATGCAAATATCCTTTACGCAGGCGCATTGAAGGTCTCTCATGGTCTTCAGGAGTCCTCTGGTGGTCTTGCATAGTCTTCCTCACTTGTCCGCTGCTTGACCCTCCTCAGGTGATTCTGTGCAGTGTGGTCTTTTACATGCTTGTTAGTGTTCTTGGCAGGTAACTACAAGTTGCTTCATTCGACTCTTCCCAGTTCCCATTAATTCTGAATTCTGACATCTTATGCATTCTTCTAGGTTATAAAATACTCCTACAAGTAAATACTGTGTGCAAATTATCCCAAATCTTAAACCCGTTCTCTAATGCTCTAAATGTTCCTACTAGATGATTATGGCCAATTCCTTCAGCCTTGGTACGGGGCTGTACAGAGGATTTCATAGTAGCTGTCGGTTGTTGGTTAAACATGCAAAACACAATAGATATACGATTTTTACTAAAATATTTCTTACAATTCTATATTCATATTAAAATCAAATATAATTAATTCTAACTAGTGGCAAATCAGCAACAATACCAGTTCTCCAGTTGATGATGAGTATGAATGAAAACTACAAGCATGATGATTTCTCTGCTGTTTGATGAAAGAGAGAGACTCTCCAGTCCACTGAAGCCTTTTCAGAGACATGTTGCTCTCCTAACCCATCCAAACATACCACCTATTAACACAGGTTTCACCAGCAATATTTTAACCTAGTCATGCATTTGAGCTTGACTCTGTAGAGTAATTGGGTACTGTGACTTCAGAGCAAATCTCCTTTGTATACAAAGGAACATAACTTGAATTTATCAGACATAAACGTTTTCAGCAAATTTCTGTTCTGTTCCTTGACATTTTGAAAACAGTAGCAATTTCTTTGCACAAAAAGGAAGTATTGTTTACAGTCAGTTGCTGCAGCTAGCTGTTGATTTCCAGGATAAACTTCAACCTAAATGCTATGGTCCTCAGCACCAAGGGGATATGGCTGCAGGACATCAAGATAAGAAATGAAGTGCTTCTACATCTGGTGTACCCTGAGACATTTTGGGGCTTCCCCTTGGGTCCCAGGTCAATTCTGATAAGAGAACTGCCAGGAAACTAGATAATATTCCACATGAGACAGGCTAGTACAATTTTAATTCAACTGTTCAACAGTGCCTTCCAAAATCCCAACACTACAGACAACACTGAAGCCTGAACTTTGCCAGTTTTGTCTCCCAGCTCAGGTACAGCATAGATTACATCTAGAATATCTGTTAAAAGTAAGCAGGAGCCTGAACTATTCTAGAGGTCAAACTGATTGGGTATCAGTCCAGCATCAGGCATGGCTTGGGGCATGTCCTTGGGAGGTGAAGGTGAAACCTCACATTTACACTTCAGTATTCACATGCCTGTAGTGTTGATGGGCCATCCTTAGGTGACCAGTTTTTTAAGGCTGCCTAGGTAGTCAGTGGAGAGAAATGGGTCTAAGAGGGCCCATTTAAAAGCAAGAAGCTAAACCGATCACCTTCTCAAAGAGTCTTTCCGTTTTTTTTTTTTTATTGACTAGCTAAACAGCATACCAAAACCAGATTTGCAATTCCAGTTCCCGGGTTAGGTGCCAGAAGTAAGGGGAAAAAAAGCAGCCACATCTTCCCCTAGCACAAACTGTGTAAATCCCAGGTTCCTGAGCGTGTCATTAAGGCTTCTTTTATCTTGTTATTTGTTATTTAAATATTTGCATTCTGTGAAATGCAAACATTTTGCAGCCTTTCTCAGTGGAGCCCAGTCCAGTCTTCACTGCTGGTGATGGACTAATCTCAGAGCAGATAACTTTGCACCTCACACTCACAAATAAAAACCAAGCTTGCCATGACACCACATGAAATAGACCTGTCTTCATTACTATCTTTAGACTGTTTATTTCTGGCCAAATACAATATTATAAATGTGAGAGGCAGGTAGGTAAGTCATTGCCACCATAAAAGAACTACTGCAAAACAAAATAAGGGGAAAAAAAAATTCTGGAAAGGTAGCAGCACAGGATGATAACCTGCTTACACCTATCTCTGAAAGTCTCCCCAAAAACCAGGTTCAAATTATTTCTCACATGCATACTTCTGCACCCTTGTGAAGAAGAAGAAAGAAGAGTAAAAACCTGTGGACCTGGATGAGTGGGAATCAACTATGTTGTAACTTTGAATTGCAGCTGGATCTCACAAACTGTGTGAGGCCCCTGTGTTTCTTACCTCCTTAAAACTTGCTTGCAGTGTCTAGCACAAAGCAACCTGACTACAAGCTGCAGATTCAAATAATAAATAACATTCTTTGTGTACTGATCACTACACTACATGATGTGGCAGTATAGGATGTCTTGCAACATATTTGATTGTCTGCTAGCTGGACAACGGAGAATTGAGCTTCAGGGCAAGATGGAAACCTTGTTTAATGTCTGCCAGCACATTTGTCTAAGTGGCAGCAGGAGTTGTTCTCTTTGCTGTTGTCCCGCTCTACTGAATGGAACAGGGGCCACTGCACATTAAGTCCTGGTGTATTAACAAAACCCCAAATCTGCAGCCATTTATGTTCATGTGCTGGGCTGTAAACTGTGGTGTGTCAAGAGCAGATATGTGTCCCATTCAGCTGTGCTTTCTGCAGTGGCAGTAACATCCAGCAGAACAGACAGCTCAGGGTAGAAAATGTTTCAGTTGCCTTATAGTCAAATACATGTTGGCATCTGTAGCCTTCAAGAAAGAAGTATCTTTCTTTTCAGCTAACCTTAGAAGAGAATCCAGAAAAGCTTGGGTAGCAGAAGAGTTCTTTGAAAAGAAGAAAGTTTGCAATAAACTAACACTGTATAATCAGAAGTTTCTATGAAAAAAAAAATCTCAATAAATAGAAAAAAATCTTTTCCTTAAGTTTATGAGTTTCGTAACTGCAGGTAAAAGGCACAGTAATTGTATAGGGTACCTCAACTAATGACAACTCAAGACTGAAACTAACAGACTCCTAGCCTCATCTGAGTCACTTTAAAGCTATTTCACAAGCCTTTTGACCACAATTTGATAGTCAGCTGTTTCTCACATGTCACACCTCTCTAGATAACAGTCATCAACACAAATCAGGGACAGTGCTTTTAAGACAGTGAATTAGACATCAGAAATTTCCCATTTACAACTGGCAAGATGTCACTATGTAGAAAGCAAGTAAAGCTTTTTTTTTTTTTTCCAACGTAGAAGCGCCAAAGGACAGCATCTCCTCTAGTGATATTTCCAATTGCTATTTGATGAAGTTGTCAGATTGCACCAAGTAACCATACTCTGCAAAGGCATGTTCTGGGGATTTCATTGGCTGCTGTCACTCAGCAGGACAGCACATTCCCATGTGTTTAGGCTTCTGTACAAATCACTGACTTATCTCAGAATGAATGCTCAGCTTGGTAGATTTAGAAAACAGAGAAAGCAAGAGTGTATCATCCATGGTATTCCATCCACCTCTACCACACATGATGGGGGGGTGTGATGAGTTTTTTATTTGCTATGGATCAGAACTATTTCTTGCCAAACTGATTGCATTCTTAGCAGCTGCTGTGTTTCAAAAAGTAAGGTGGAGGGGTGTAGCATGAGGGGAAGCAATTTCTCTCACATTTATTGCCAAATGCACACAGTGCATGCATTTGCTGGACAAACTGTTTCTCAGTGAACTGCTCTCCTACTATGCTTAATGGCCTATAGATTTTTGAGTGCATTTTTATTTTTACTTTTTTTTTTTTTTAGACCTTGATTTGAGGAACTTGTCTTATATAGGTACGTATCCAGGGTCTTTGACTCATCAAGCTCTTTGCTACTCCAGAACTCCTACTCTCTGCTTGGACGGTGGAAAATAGATGAACACTGGTAGCAGCCTTAGGCCTGCCCCAGCAATAACCTATGTGATGAAAAGGTTATCTGTCTTTCCGGGAGATTCATACCTGCACATGATCAACATACTGATCACTGTTCCTGTGACTTTGTTGTGTTGCATGTGATTCATTTTAGGCAGCAGTCCAATTGAGTCTACATCTTTAAGACAGTCAGATGTAGTGAAACATAAGATGAAAAAGTACTTATAGATTCCTGGTTTCAAAACTAAACCCTCCTGTTTAAAGAAGTCAAGGAGTGCTATAAATAAGAAAAAAATAGGCACAACTTCATTGAAAATATCTTCTTCTGGAAACATTCCTTTTTCAGATCCTTTTCTACTTTTTGCTTTCCTTTGACCTTGTGACCAGAATGGGTCAAAACCCTGACACGCCTGTTATGATGGGGTGGGGGGAAGCTGCTGGCACACACAGTGAGTTCAGTTGACAAAAGCTAAGAAATATATATGTGGGTTTTTATCTCCAAGGACATTTTCACACCTCTGTCACAACCTTACTCCCATCCAAATCTCCTTGGAGCTTTCATCACCCTGTCTAATTTTTTGTCAGATGTCAAGAAGGGTCGTTTACAGTAGCCTCCAGACATGTTTGCTGTTTCTCTAGAGTCTAACTAGAATAAACTTCACCCCTATCATCTCAGTGAAGACCTCAATATCCTTCCAATAACAACTTCTACAGATACAACTTCATGTCCAGGAGTAAGGCAAGGTGACATTCTGGCTCTCCTGCTACATGCTTAAATAACTTCTTTAAGCCTGCAAAGCCACTTACATACTTAATATATTGAATAATAGCACTTGCCCTTCACAAGCAATGAAGCATGCCCATAGTCCAAGAGTGAATCAGCACCAGCAATGGATTCAGCACTCAGGAGTTCTGCTCTCCACCTCTGCTCCCTTTGTGTCCCATTTGTCTTTGTGAGCGTTCCTGGTACTGCTTGCAAAGGACACTTTCTCATCAAGATAAAGCAAAATGATACTGTCATGGTAGCTGCGACAGTACACTAAGCTCTGCTGGCTGGAGACACAAATCAGTGTTTATTAAATAGAAAAAAGGATACAACTTGGAGGAGAGAAAAGCTGCCTGTAAGCATCTTGTAACTCCCAGCAGAGTGCTAATAAAAGCACTGTAAACATGACTTGATTGTGCTTTCTGAATAGCTCATTATGGTGTCTTAGCTGTGACAAATTTCGTATGAATGTGAATTTAAGTATTACAATCTATTTAGCATCTGAAGAACCCTTCTTGTAAACTCTATCTTTTAGGAAATGTCTAGTCTCACCCTTACTCTGTAACCAAAATATCATTCCTCCCTTAAATAAATTTGAGGTTTTGCATAGACTGTATAAACAGCAACCACCCTATGTGGGGAGGACAAATACCCTGCCTATATGTAATGCTATTACATCACAACACCTGCATGGCAGATTGTAAATTATTGGGCTGGGAGACTGAACTGCCGTTTCTATCCTTTCACATACTCAGCCGATGGTTACATACTAGGATAAGAAATTCTTAATAGGATGGCTTCAGCAGGCTTTCTTTAGCTGTCTTGTGTAGCAAAGGGATTTAAGTCAGACTGACACTAACAGTTCAGAGTAGTTCCCATGGATAAAACATAGCAAAACTGGCTATGCTGGGACTGTGTGGAAAAGGATATATTTGTGTACCATTAATGTTTTATATATATAGGCTTTTCTTCCTTCTCCCTTCAAGATCAATGATGGTGACCATTGTTCAGAGTCTCCGTAAATCCTATCAACAATACAAAATATTATAGTCATTTTAAAAGAAATTGTGGAGTACGGATAAGTGATTCTGCACTTGTTTATTTATCCCATATCAGTTCAGCCTGAATTTCTCTTCCAGAAACAAATCTTGATGACTTCCAAAATATTTGACATACAGTGGTACAAATTCTCCTCACTTATCTCATATTGATTAATATCTACCTGAAATATTTCTTCTTGAGCTTACTTTCCAGTAACAGTTTTCTCTGTATCTCTAGAACACCCCAGTACAGCAGGGGTGTGCCAGTTGCAGATATGAACAACTCATAGTAACAACAAACCCCATTCAGAAATTCTAAATGTACATATTGTTGAAACCAGGTCATCTTAAAACTGGCTATAATTGAGAACAGGCTCTGAAGTGACGTGCAAGTTCAAAGAAGATGACTAATGTGTGAAATTTCGTTGGGGTTTGGTTTTTTTTTTCCCCTGAGTAGCTGGTTTTAAGGGGATTTTCGACACTTTGAATAATTGGAAAAAATTGTGAGCAAATTATTTTTGTAACACTGTACCAGAGGTGCGTGCCAAGAAAAATGGCTTTTTGTCTTACGGCCTCCTCCTCACTCCCCATTTTAATTACTACAGTTTGGCACCTGATCCTGCAGAGAACCATACAAAAGCCACACAGACCAGCTCTTTCCAGATGGAGATAAAAGAGAGGGAGGGAGGAATTAATTAAATCCATTTAAAATCTTTTCAGCAAGTTTCCTTCTAAAGTCACTGTTCTGGTTTCTGCATAGCTAGTACAATGACATATGGTCATAAATAACAAACAGCTCCCTGCCTCCTCCCTTTGTATCTCCTTTTCCACCCTCTGCAGAATCAAAAAAAAACAGGGTTATGATTCTGGTATTATAAGCAAGCCAGTCAGGATCCAGAGAGAACAGGCAGCTGAGTATGTTTTCAATTCACAACATAACATACAGCTTTTTAATGAGCTGGTTTATTCAGTCTTGTGGGTCACTGCTACCAGGGTCTGCTTACTGCTTAAATTTTAGGCACAGAATGGTAACACATTGCTGTTTTTTACCCTATCTTTTTTTGATGATTGTAATACTCTGGACCTCCCAAATAGGAGTGTGTCACTTATTTCTGGGATCCTTAGGAATAGTAATATGAGTACTGGCTGCAACAAGTCAGTAGCAGTAGCCTCTACATCCTTCACAATTAATTTATGTTGCTGCCTTTTTGTGTTTGAACTGTAGGAAAAAGAGTGGCCCATTTTCTACTTCTCATCTCCTCCACCTTGGAGGGCAGAAAAGCGGCAAAAGCTTGGCTGTCCACACTATCAGAAAGCAAGGGGCAGAAAGAGGGTAACTTTAGAAGCCACCAGTGGCTGGGTGCTGGGCTCCCTCTAGAGTGAAGAAAAGCCTCTTCAAGGAAGCCAGGTCTAGCCTTGTTTGGGGGTTTGCATTCTGTCCTCAAGAGGAACTAAGGTTACCAGAGGACTGGTGTCTTAGGAAAACCCAGAGTAAATCCTGAGAACCTAGCTATTTTTCAAAACCTCCAGGAACAGGGTCAGGCTGATGTAAAGATGAAAGATTTTTCCCCCTATGACCTTTGACATCTGATAGTGGTTATATCTCCTTATTTTCTTAAGCTCATTGGGTTGTTCGTAGTCTGGGTTTGATTAACTTATTTGTACAAGAATTAAGTCACTATAGAATTTAATTTCTTTTTTTTTTTTCAGCCTGGACTTTTCTGAGTTGTTTTCTGCTGCTCATTTTTAGCCCTTCAGTATGCTGCATCAAAACCCTGGACAAAACTCCAGAAATAAACCGTCACTGCAGAGAGCATTTGCAGATACAACCACCTTATTCTTACAAGTAAAAATCCAGCAGCAGGTTTCCTGTCCTGCTCATAATCCTTCCACCACAGGCCTTTTTGCTATGCATTGAACAGGTCTGACAAGTGACCTTCCCTTCTCTCAGTACAAAGAAACCAATAGCAAGGTAAATGCCTGATGTCTTTGGATCTGTTAACATTTAACATTGTAAACACATGCAGGGCCCTTGAGATGCCATGGTGGGGAAGCCTACCTTTTGTACTAAATGATTAATTCTTTAAGTAATGTCTTCTAACACAGCAAACAAGAAATGTGTAATTGTAGCAGTCCTGCACCTTCCATGGTGACCAGTTACACAGTTTTCCAGCCTAAAAAGAAGTGATACTGAGAAAAGCAACAGATTACATGAGCAATTCAGCACTGGACCATACATGAGAAATGCTACAGTATGCAATCCACCATGTCTGGACAGGGATAAATGATACATCAGCTTCCAAGATATTTGTTTTCTATTTGGAGAGATGACTACCACACCTCTCCATCCTCATGTCCCACACTACCTGTCTCAGTGAGCTGCTCACACCACGCAGCCTGGCTACCCCAAGGGACAAAAGGCACACTAGAGCATGAGGGTGGAGAGAATAGCTAGATCTTCCTGTATTTTTTGATTGCTTACTACCAGTTTGCTGATTTTTCGCACACAGACTAGTGTACAGAGGACAGAATATTGCAAGAGGATTTTTCTCTGGAAATAATAAAAAAGGATAATTTGTGATTTAAGTTTCTTGTGGTGTTTCTTTCTGTGAGTTTAACCCCAGATGCTCAGGAGAAGCTGTAATCCCATCAAAAATAAGTAAAGTCTTTTCCTGTCTATCTTCTTTGCTAATGATACTCGGAAGCTTCCTGAGAGAAACTGTAAATGAATCGTTTTTCAGCTTGTCAAATTCCCTTTTCCATTCCCTTTATCAAAAATTATGATGAACCGCCGTATGTGACTACTTCAGCTGAAAACAGACTGCCTGCGTTTGACTGAGAACCCAAGGCAGAAGCTGCCTGAGCACTGACCAGAGCTATAAATGTTACAACTGCTGTATAGAGTTATCTCTAGGAATAATCATGCAGCACCCACAGAATACACTGAGCCACAGATGCTTTCTGGTCTCTGCATTAGAACTCATCAAAATTCAGACCTTCAGTTCCCAGAAAATTCTAACATTCTGAAATGTGTTTGGGTTTCAAAATAGAATGAAAAAACCACAAACAAACTGTTATATACAATTTCCAAATTATTTTGTTTGGATCTGTTAAGCCGTCTAGCTTCAATAACATGACAGCACTGTGCCAGAAATTCAGCTTTTATGTTGTATTACAACATAAGAGAAAAATCCCCTCATTTTTCAGTTAGAATCACAGAAATGTTTTGCTTCAAAAAAGTTCCTTCCAAATGGGCAGGAGTGGGGAGCAGGACAGAAGGAAGCCCGAGTCCTGGGTCAGCTACAAAGTTCTCAGCATCTGCCTTAGTCACCTGAGCTAGAAGGCTGGTCTTAGCATGGGGCTACAGCCAAGAGGAGAGAGAGACTGGTTCCTCTGGGAGCACTGCAGAACACTTAGCAAGCCTCCTGCTGCAAATCATGGTATCGATGCATTGGAAAACCTATAACATCTTACTAATCACCTCTTAAAGAGCCTTTTAATCATTTATTAAATCCTTCATAAGAAATGTGCTGGTGAAACCTTCAATGTAAACAAGAGTTTCATAAGAATTAATATAAGAATTTAGGAAGAATGAAAGGCTTGTAAGTCTCCAAGAGAGGCAGAGTTAAGTCTTAGGTCCATCATTAACAACAGGACAGTGCATTACCTCCCAAATGAAAACAGCATAAAGGAGTACATACCTTTCTCTAGGGTACCAGATTCCCACTCAGTGTGGAGGAAGCTCAAGAAAGCACTTTGAAATTACTTAGGAAACACCAGGAATTTCCTAGAAAGCATTAGGATGGGAGATCTACCATACGGCCACCCTAGAGGTATTTGTAAGATAAGAAAATTTGTCCCACCTACGTTTTTTATCTAGTTACACAACTTTTCAGTAGCTGCAGTTCTCTGAGATTAACCCTAAAGGGACAAAATACATGTTAAGCCCCACCTTGCATTTTGCCAAGTCAGTCCAGGTCAACAAAAGAGAGCTGGGGTGTTCCAAGACACTGAAGAAACCATCTGGATTCCACAGAAATAACCCACAGTGCTTATTAAGTAGAGAATACAAATTGTCTCAGCATTTTGGATAAAGAAACAAGGGTTTCTTTAAGCCCTTAAAACTTTCAATCTATTGTGTTCACATTTCACCCTGCTCTAGGCTTCCTGGGTTCTCTAACATAGCCCAGCTAAGGAAAGAAGCTCTTCAGTTCATCAGAGATCTCCATTGGTCAAATATCCACAACAAAACTAACAATATGGCTGATACATAAATCATGATTGTGCTGGAGGGGGCTTTCTTTTTTTTATTTTATGTTTGTGTGTGACAATAGGCATCTCTGGGTTGCTATAAAGTATCTTTATAAATTGAACAGTGCTATTCAAGTTAATGATATGCGGAAGGAGATTGTATGTGTGGCACTGGGAGCATGGTAGAAAGAAATAAGCACAAAAATAGAATCTGGTTAATCTTTTGATTAGAGGACTTTCAAAGTGAAAAAAAATCAATACACACAGCAAGCCCTGGATCCTGGGAGAACATGTTTTATTACTGACAAAATTGTGTTTACATCAAGACCCTCAGCAGACTTTGAAAGAGTGCATTAACTCTGTGCCAGTCTGGCTAGAACCCACAGCCAAATTTGAAGCCTCTGATGCAGAATAAGCAGGCTTTAATAAGCCAACACTACTGTTCAAGCTCCCTGCACATGGTTGAAAAAACTTCATTCTTACTGCTGCACTTGGCAGAAACAGCCTCTAAAGAAGGAAGATGGAAGAGACAGAAAATGAGGAGCAACATGAAAGAGCTACTTTGAAATAACCATATCTAGCCACGGTTTTCCAGAATGTGTGATTTGTTTGCAGCACAAATTTCACAAACAGGCATGGATGTTACTGCTTTCTACATGATGTGCAAGTATGCAGGAGGGCAAAGTTCCTGGGCTCTACTGTGGCGGGGACATGTCAAACCAATGCCTAAATCTGGGCTCTACTGTGATGGGGACATGTGAAACCAAATGCTTAAAGCTGGGCTCTACTGTGACAGGGACATGTGAAACCAGATGCTTAAAGTTCACTCAAGGTGGTGAATCCAGGCAAAAGGGAAAGAGAAAGCTTCAGAAAGCCACTGCTTCCTCAGATGAACAAGAGGCAGACAGTAGGCTGAATTAGTTTTACGCCTTGCCCCTAACACTCCCAACCAGTTAAACTAACTAGAAGCAGGAAAAAGACACCATCAAAGTAGAATGTCACCTTGAACCCCAAATAATCCTTTTAAAGTTATTCCTACAAGACTCAGCTAAATATTGCTCCAAAAACTGCTAGGTAAAATGACAGGGTCCATTCATCACTAGACTCTGCAGCATTGGCAGCATTAGAGCTGTATCACCATACAAAGACACCAGGATTTTCTAACAAGCTTAGGAGAGCCAGGAAACCAAAGACAATTTGTAATTCTCCTTGCTTTATGGACCAAAGCAAATATTTCTTTTTAAGAAATAGCTGCTTGTTCCTTACTGTATTGAATTGAATGTTGCTCATCTTCTTTAGGGTTTTTTTGAACATTCTGGCTCTACATATACAGAGGGGAGACATTTCCTTTTGTGAGACCAAAGAAATGGAAAAGTCTTGCAAGTGGGTACACTTCTATTGACTTCAGTGGAGCTTCAGTGGTTTACATCAGCAAAACATTCAGTCCTCTCTTTTGTCTGTTATTATGGAGAGCATATATTAAGCACACAACCAACATAACAGAACATACTAGTAAGTTTTAAATTAGCAATTATATTAACTTTCTCATTTAATTAACAGGTTTTAATTACATTCCCAGTTCTAGGAAAGCTGTAGATTTCAGGCTGTAATTATTCTGTCTAGTAAAATGTGGATGCATGCAATGTAGTAAAGTGCCTTCTGGATTGACTACTGATATGTGGTCAGGGAAATGTTGTCTCTTTTGAAGTTAAAACTGTGTTTCAAGTGTGAAAGAAAGATTTATTATTGGAATGCAGAGGATAAAAGTCAGAATCAACATAAATCTGTTTGGCTGGGGGGGGAAGAAGGGGGGAGCGTGATTGTTTGCCTCTAGTTAGGTGCTCCTCTGCATCAGGAACTTCCTGGAGTTGACCGTTGTATTAACTGCATTTGGTAGTTTGCCCAATACATATATCTATAGCCACAGATATATGCCCAATTACAATTCCTACTAAGTTTGATCAGGAGTTTTCTAACAGGTATTGGTAGTGAAAACTATGTGCATCTTATCCAAAAAGTATTCCCACCGATATCACAACGTTTGATCTTAGTCAACATCAATAAGACATAATAAAATTTGATCTAATATACAAAAATTGTGGTTTACCTCGTGCTGGTTCCTGTGGTTGGAATAAAAAAAAGCCACTTTATTATCTTGAGTAGAGACAGCATATTGCTCAATGTTTAACCCAGCATATACAAAAGGCTACCTAAAGTAGCCTACGCTGAAACTGTTTGCAAGCATCAGTCCAGTTTTCATGCTTATACAATAGTTTGGGCAAATTCACAGGTTTAGTGATAACTTAAAAAAAACCCCTGTCTAATGCATACAGCTAAACGGAGATGCAACCTGTAGATAAAATAATTTTGTCTCTCTATTTGAATACTGACAAGACAGAGAAAAAAAGTGCTGAAGAACTGAGGAAGCTGTTAAATATCACGCTTATGAATTCATTCGGACAAACTTCCATTTATTCCAGATGAAAGATTGCATGCTGTGTCCTTGAGCTATCTTTAACATAGAAGAGTTGCAAGCCTAAGGCTTTATGAAGGCAAAGACCTAACCTAAGACCTAGATTGGCCCATTATTACCAGTTAGTTGCCATTAGCATCTGATTTTAATATGGGACAATAGTTAGGTTAACACAGCTAAGCACGAGCACAAAATCATTTTGGAGTGGCCCTTTGGCACCAACATTTCAGAGTTGGTTTAGATCCAATTATAATTTTCCTGTGGTTCAAACTAGCTAATGACTATGTTTGAGACATGAAAAACCCTTCAGTGCCTGTACTACAGAGTACAGCCAACATTGCTTTAGTGCACTTTTTTTCATCAGTTTCACTAGTGAACTTAATGTAGATGTGGAAGTGACATTGATTTGAAAGTAAAATGAAAAGGAAGTTAAGCAACAAAGATGTGATAGAAGGGCAGGAGACCAGAAAATCACTTCATTTTTAAGTCAGGTATCAGAATGCTGAATCAAACCCTAAACTCCAGGTCCTCAATCATTTGCCACCAAGTTGGCTGTTTGTAGGTATCCACAGTCTAAGAAGACAGGAGAAGCCTGCTTTGATCCTGCATTTTGTACCGTGCAATTTGTTTGGTTTCAACAGAAAGAAAGAAGGGTCTTTCCAGAAATAATGCCTTGAAACCTGAAGAGTACAATGACTCACACAGTTCAGTTGCCCTCTTAAAGCAAGAAAAACAGCGTGTTCAAAATTAGGTGCCTAATATGAGGCATCTGTTCCTAATCTGAATGTTTTGCTTTACACTAAAATTAGGTTTGTGAATGCCTGGTTTGAGATTTAGGTACAGACTGAATACTTTACTTTACAACTAACATATTTGGAAATGAAAGCAATTATTAAATATTAAAAGTAAAACAGATGTCTGGTCAGTCCTTCTCTTCTTCACTTGCGTTGTAAACACATTGCCTACTCCTGCAAATACAGGCCTTGCAGATTAAGAATTCAAGAGCTACATAAGGGACGGCTGTGTTCTGAGAAGACAGTACAAAAAAACATGTTCTGGGTATAAAAGCGTGACCCAGCACTTCTGGCTTGGGATCCCTATAAACCAGCCACAGAAGAAAGTCAGGAGGGATTGAGAGGTACTTGAAGATCTTTGCCTGCTTTTTGTCCAGAGAACTCACCTTAAGGTTCTTCAGAGATCAACAGTCTTTAGGGAGAGGTACAGAACCAAAGTTTTGGAAGTTGAGCCTAAATGAATATGATGGTTTTGTCTGGGGTACAGTTAATTTTCTTCATAATAGCTCGTATGGGGCTATGTTTTGGATTTGTGCTGAAAACAGTCTCTGTAACACAGGGATGTTTCAGCTCTCACTGAGCAGGGCTGACACAGAGCCCAGGCCTCTTCTGCTCCTCACCCCACCCCACCAGCGAGGAGGCTGGGGG